>CM027467.1:316640-984140 GCA_015776775.1 Magallana hongkongensis | reverse complement strand
TTATCAACATATGTATTACAACTGCCTATAAATAGAGTAAAATGCCCAAGGGTTTGATTTAAACAGTAAGTAGGCCTATATGTTAATATTTTTTAACGAAGCCGCTCTTCGAAGGGGATACAATGTATATATGTAAATCAATACTATAAAGACTTTTATTTTGACAGAATGGTCAATAAATTAAGATAACTCATGATCATAATAAAAGAGATTATGAAATAAAACACAAAATTGTCTCCTAATAAACACAGGTGCTTGGGGGTTTTAAAGTATATATATGCATAGGCATAATACCTTTAATTATTGATATGTATATTACTTAGGGATATGAATATGCATTGATTAGGTCATTGCACCACGGTTTGTGTTTTGTAATCTTAATTTTATCCTCTAGTAAACGGTTTATGAAAAAAAGTAATAAATCTTAAACACACTTAATAAAGAATTTGTTTACTGTATCGATCTTTAACACACAGGTATTTCTAAATGCCCTCGGTAACCTACTTACTCAACTATTAAGAATTTATCACTTCCTCTAGTATGAGTTGTCGTGGCCGAGTGGTTAAGGCGATGGACTAGAAATCCATTGGGGTCTCCCCGCGCAGGTTCGAATCCTGCCGACAACGCAAATTTTTCCACCTTCGTAAGGTTTTTTTAATATAAAAAAAAACTACCTGCATTTTATATTTTCTATGCCAAACTGTTTTAATTATTTAAGCTTAGCTTTTAAATATACACACACACTATATATATTATAAATATAATAAATAATATAATCACTCAATGGTTAGTCTCTCATTATTTATGTGTATACATGAATGATCTATGGGTTGTTTACATGGTATTTTTTTTCATCCTTGATTAAATTTACTAATTTTGAATTTATTCCTAGTTCACTAATTTCTCTGCATATTGTTATGAAAAGGTTTATCTTTGATAAACACACAAACACAAACATATTAACTTAGTCAGACTTTTGGTGGGGTACCAAGTGGTGTACCAAGTCCTATATATTCTTTGAAGGATAAAAAATCAGTATATACAATAAAAATGCTGGTACACAAATAAATTGATAAGAAAATGATAGATGATATATTTTTTATGATTTATTTCTTTTGAATTCAATGTATCATTCATCCAGCATTACATTTACACAATGTAAACAAATTGACAGATTCTCTGTAACTCCAAGGAAAGCTGCTTGGCAGCCTGGAGTAAATGTTTCCAAAACTGAATCAAAATAAGGATACATGTTCTAGTAGAATGGAATGCATTAGTGTAAGGGTTGGACAATACAGGGGCAACAGCATGATCATTTAAGGTTACTTACGTAAACTTACTAATTACATGTTGGAAACAAATACACATACAAGACACCAAACGCTAAAAAATTCAGCTTTGATAAAAAATTCAAAGCGGCAACAATGAGTCAAGTTCTGTTAGAGTGATTCTATTTGGCCGTCATACTAACATGTCTTGTATGTAAATATATAATTATATATTATACATCACAAATACTGGAGAATGATTTCTTTACAATTGTTGAAGCTGGTTTGTGATTACAATTAAGACAATGTATATCACAAGACTCAAAAATAGCCTAGTGGAGCAATACTTATTCCAAATGCATTCAAAACTAATTAAGGTATATAATTGTCCTTCAAAAGGCCCAGTAGTATAAGCATTTGATATAAAAGGTTTAACATACACAACAAACATCAAACACAAAAAGACAACACAGTCTAAGCACACAACCCCCCCCCCCCCCCCCTTAGATCCGTGCATTTCCATTAACAAGGGGCATTGATATAACAAACAAAAGTTGATTGTGATAAGCAAGTTATATAGTGTAGGTCATATTTAAAATTAAAATTTCAATGACAAAGGATAATTATTATCTGATAATATTATTATCCAGTCATATGAAGCCCTCACAAGGGGCATCCCCATAGACATTAACAATATCTGGCAGTAACTAATTTATTGATTTTGCCGATTTCTGAATGCATGTGTTCATAAATATCTATGTGCAAGACATTTATTGATAATTATACATATACTAAATTCTCAAATAAGCAGAAACTGCTTTGTGCCAAAAGCACTATACCAGATGACTTAAATGAATTAAACACACTGAACTAGGATAACCTGAATGCATTATGATGACTTTGCTCTCCCACTATGACTGACATTATAGTACATTACATACACCACTTAGATGACCAGACTTGTACACAATGTACTGGGCTAATAGACTTGTACACTGTACTAGGATGACTTGATCATGACTGATTTAAACATAGTATATGGATTACTTGACAACTTTACACACTAAGCTCAGATGAATTGATCAACTTTACACAATGTACAAGATGACTCTAACATCATATATGCAGTACTAGGTGACTTGAATGACTTAAATACACTGTACTAGATAACTTGAATGACTCAAATACACTGTACTAGGTAACTTGAATGACTTATACACTATACTAGATGACTTCAATGACTTATACACACACTGCACTAGGATAACCTGAAAGCAATGCAATGACTTAACTCTCCTATTATGACCTAGAACATACAACAGTTAGATTACAAGACCTGTGCAGTGTTCTAGGATGACAGACTTGTACACATTGTATTAGAATGATCTGACTAGAAACAACACACTAAAATACCGGTACATAAAAAATAAACCCAAACCATCAACAAAATAATCTAAGCCCTTCAAACCTTGTGACTGTTGAGTTTGTTCATTAACAACAGTACTGTTCTCTGTACACGTTCTATATAATGTTCATGGTCTATATAATGTACATGGTCTATATAATGTTTATGGTCTATAATGTACATGTTCTATAATGTGAATACTGGCACTGGAATGAGGGGTTTACACTCAGATCAATAAATTGTAAACATGTCATCATTGACAAAAATAAAATGTAAGTACATGTACATGTCATACTTATGAAAAAGAAAAGAAAATACTTCATTTTCGTAAAAAAAAAAAAAAGAGGCTAAAGTTAAAACAGGATCAGTCGAGAAGCAAACAGTCAGGTCATTGTAGTCGAAAAAGTGAACAATAAAATCCAAAAACTGGACAGGTTAATGAGCTATTGATACAGGACTTGGATTAGAAGAATTTGACTACAATCATGTCTTGTGGACAGGCATGGAACATAAGATCAGATAAAGCGATGTTTAAGGTTTGAATGGGTTTCACTGATCAGTGCTTGTCCGAGAGACGAAATCCTGTCCACTTGATTAAGCTTACACAAGATCATAAAATCTATCAATACATACATACATCCTATAATGTGATTAATAAGACCTTCACAACATCAACATATATGTATTAATGTAACACAATGTGGACACGGTGTATAGAATGGTGATCTAGAGAGTCCAAGAACTTTTGTTCTTATCAATAGAATGGTGATCTAGAGAGTCCAAGAACTTTTGTTCTTATCAACAGAATGGTGATCTAGAGAGTCCAAGAACTTTTGTTCTTATCAACAGAATGGTGATCTAGAGAGTCCAAGAACTTTTGTTCTTATCAACAGAAACTGTGGAGGAAGTATAATGTTTTGTTATACTTTCATGTTAAATACTGAAATCTGATTGGTTAAGACGCAGTTAATAATATTTTATATTACCCTCAGCGTTAGCAACGCACTTGGCAACGGGTAACATTAAAAAATGTTACATGCGCGAAAATTATGCGCGTACGGTTCGCTGTAGAATTCACGTTATTCCTATATAAAAGCAGTAAAATTTTCTTAGGAATTTTATTAAAAAAACATTCAGTATAACAAAATAAATAGTGCCTGTTTGGGAGGATAACAGTTGAAATTGACACCCCGAGAAAACCATTGTCAACCTCCGCTTCGCGTCGGTTGACAATGGTTTTCTCGGGGTGTCAATTTCAACTGTTACCCTCCCAAACAGGCACTATTTATATAATATCATAAATAAATAGGTCAGATCATTAAGTAACCTTATAATAACAATAATAACAAACAATTATAACATCACACTGTCAACACAGCTGTTGTTGAGGAAACATTAAACACACTCTACTTATACAAATTATATTATTCTTCTATCAAAAGAGCCATGCGGAATAAATACTTTTCCCATTAATAACTCATCCATTTGAAGAGTTAATGTTAGATTAATACACCAAGTTTATCATTGTTGAGGACAAATTTCAATATATAGCAATTATATTACATGAATCTGAAACCTTTTACAGATCATTTTCAAAGAAAGAATTGTTAAAGTATACGGTCATGGTATGATATTCTGTGCTTAAACTCGTAAAACATCCACTTACACTACAATTCTTGTATATTAATAACACACTAAAACTGATCAGTGTTACAGCTTACACTTGTCAATAAATGTATATGTAAATGTAATAATGTAACAGCTTTTATGTTTAGAATAGTTGTTTCACATTGTTCTTGCATAAAATCAATCTTATAAGTAATTTATCAAAGTAACATTTTACACTTGAAAATTAACGCTAAGTGGACACTCATAAATTAATGTAACACTAATAAATATATAACATTCAAAACCTCTAAATCAAAAATTTATAGATATTTGTATATAAATGTCACAATTTGTACTAAATCTTTGCAGCATTTTGAAATCTAGCTGCTTTTTACAGTGAACATAATTACTATCAAAAGTAAGTAAATCATTTCTTTAAAAATGCTAGAACATACATTTTACACTCATCAATAAATTACATTCAACTTTACAAAATTATTATTATTTAAATGATTCATCTTTTCTAAATCAATCTTAAATGATAACTTTAAATGTTTACTTTAAAGTCTTCTCACAAAACACTTGTAGATGAGTGTGTAAACCTTAACTTTACAATGAGAACGGAGATCTCCATATTGAACAATTAAACTTACCAGAGGTGTGCAATGGGTTATACATTGTATGAATTACACAAGAGGTGTGCAGTAATTTATGTATTGTATGAATTACATCAGAGGTGTGCAGTAATTTATGTATTGTATGATATACATCAGAGGTGTGCAGTAATTTATGTATTGTATGATATACATCAGAGGTGTGCAGTAATTTATGTATTGTATGATATACATCAGAGGTGTGCAGTAATTTATGTATTGTATGATATACATCAGAGGTGTGCAGTAATTTATGTATTGTATGATATACATCAGAGGTGTGCAGTAATTTATGTATTGCATGAATTACAATGTTTGATACCTAGCTAGCTCCCTGAGATGTGTGCGTGACTTTGGTCGTTTATCAATCAGAGTTCTACTGACAGACATACGGACTAACAAAGATCTGTTTAACACTGCTAACACTACTGAATAAACTGTACCATCTTCTAAAGCACTTCAATAACTTTTCTCAGGACTGTTTCCTGAACTTTCTTACAAATTTTACATTAATCCTGTAACATATCTCAGGCCTGCTATGATTACATCTCAGCCCTGTAATATCTATATCTCAGGCCTGCTATGATAATATCTTAGTCCTGTAACCTATCTCAGGCCAGCTATGATTACATTTCAGCCCTGTAATATTTATATTTCAGGTCTGCTACGATTATAAAAGAAGTATTTAATAAACATATCTCATATCAATTTGAATGTCTCAGGTTTATACGGTCCCAGCCATGTACTCATCAATGCACATCTCAATTGCTAACTTGTACAAGAAAAGACTTATATCAATTAATTCTGGTCTTTTAAAACCCTGTATAACATGTGTATTGAATGATATGAATGTTATGATACAACAAGAAAATGCATCAGCTTGAATGCCAGGCCATTCTTGGCACCAAGTAGAAATGGACCCTCAATCCTAGGCGTTAGTCTCCTATATTGATCTGGCTTCCATACAGCGCCATGATGAATATGACCCCGAACCCAAAGAGCATGCCCACATTCTGAACGACGAAGATCCAGGCCGTCCCAAACATCTTACGGTATTCCTCGTTCTCTGCTGCACTGTTCATCTCCGGCATCTAAAAATAGGTCAAAGTCACAGGAATCTTTATTTTTTACGCAATGGTAAATCTATTTGGAAATTTCTCCAAAAAATTCATACCAAGGGTAAAGCCCTACAGAACAGTCAAATTGCAAAAAAAAAACCACACCCAACATTTATATTGAGGTACTCTCTATGATAAATTTTGTGGAAATTACAAAAACTTGAGCTTTTGAACTATTGTATAGAGATGCATTCTAATGAACAATTGTAAATTGGATTGTTTGTGCCCTACCATGTCGACCAGAGAGATGTAGAGGAACATCCCGCCGGCGATGGCAAAGATCCAGGTGTGAGCGGTGGTGTTAGCGCCGACGATCAGACCCAGAACCAGCCCCAGGTAACACATGCAGGCTGACAGGAAGTTGTACATCAGCGCCTTCTTTACCGTCATCCCTGAATTCAACAGGATAGCAAAGTCACCTGCATGAACAAAAAAACAAAATTGTATAAAGTCATCCTTGATTTCGACTGGGTAGCAGAGTCACCTACAGGAATTAAGAAAACAAGAGATGGTTTTGAAATACTTCTGCCCCCTAAAAATTGCTCGATTGCACCAAAAACATAACTTGAGGTTGATATTCTTATGATAAATCTGCATACCAAATTTCATTTCAGTACTGTAGATTCCTTATTTTACACGAGTACTTAATTCTGCGATTCAACATTTTTCCATCAAATTGCGAGAACCTGAAATCGCAAATGTCGAAATTTTATCATAGTTTCATGTAGTTTACATATGTTCGAAAATCAAAAGCGAGATTTTAAAATTTGTGAGAAGGGCTTCTTGCGATTTTACGCGGATATTAATTCCTCATGTTTAATTAGGAATTTACAGTATGTCTAACCTCTGCGAAGAAAATAAATGAAAACTGCAAATAATTGCAATTTTTTTTAGTGCAAGGAGCATCACTGTCAAAAATAGACTGATTGTACCCAAATCAGAACAATAAAGCTGTATACTAAATTTCATTTCAGTATTTGCCACCTCTACAAAGAAAATGGACAAAACTGTTGGAGTGACTTTCTGACAGACAGTAGTGATGCAATATGTCCTCCCTTTTTTCGAAGAGGAGCATAACATACTGTATTATTAGTCATCCCTGAATTTAATTACGTAGCAAAATCACCTACACGAAACAATTTCTATGAAGTCATCTCTTAATTCAACAAATAAGCAAAATCATCTACACCCATGAAGACAAAATAAATTGTTTTAATTATCACTAAATTCAACAAATTAGCAAAATCACCTACACCAATTTCCGAGGTAAGACAAACAAACTGCATGTCATCCATGAATTCAACAAGTTGGGAAAACCACCTAATACACCTACTTAATGAAGGCAAACAAATTACATCATGTTACATTACCAGGGACCCCTTCACAAGTTAAAATAAAACCCAAATTAAATCATCTTCCTAGACCTGCTAATTATTTTGCTGAAAAACAGGAAGAGGAAGGGTTTTGGGGCAGCAGATTTCAAGATACTTATGAGTTTCGGAAGAAATCTAACTTGTAGGTTACCTAACTCATGAGGTAGCTCCTCACATATAACGGCCAGCGATATACTCATCCCGGCAAAGATACTGTCCGTGAAGGCAGCTCCAATCGACAGCCCATCCAAAAAGTTGTGGAGTCCGTCTCCAAATATGATCATCCATGCGATGGTCTTGACTTCTCCTCGCTCCTGCTGGATGATGACAGGTTCATCTTCGCTGGAGGAACTTCCATTCTCCACTTTGCTGTCCTAAAATAAACAGAACTGATGTAACTCTAATAAAATAGATGCTTGATTATTCTTCATGCAAAATATGGGTATAAGAAATAAGATTGAACATGAAGATTAAGGAAGGCCTAGTTTGTTCTACAATAAATGCTCCCACAATGAACATGATGAATTATGCTTGTAAAATAAGATGAAGTGATCATACATAAGTCTGAAATTTCCTTACATTACTGCATTCTTATTAAGATTAATAAAAATCAATTGTTGTCAGATGTACCAACATTGTCTTTAGACAGTTTACACAGAGAGATGAACAGTTTGACAGACAGACGGGCAGACAGACAAACAAACAGACGGACAAACAGACAAACAAACAAACAGACAGACTGACCTTTTCTTTAGACAGAGTACACAGGGTGTCCTGACTGCCCTGGAAGAAGCTGGCCTTGAGTTCCTGTCTGGACTCGGTCGAGTGTTTGAGTGAGTCTGTGGGTAGGGTCGAGGTGTCACTGTACTTCTGTCGGTCCGTGGTCGGTGTCTGGGTCTTAATGGTGGCCCCACTGCTCTTGTTGTGTACTACATACGTATCGCTGCCGTCTGCGTCTTTTTCTCTCTGAAACAGGATTCATAAGTGTTACCTAAAGTTTCTGAGAAAGGTGCAAATTATGATATATGATATAGTTATACCTGTTCAAACACTCTTTTGTTTCATTAGATAGAAAAGAAGTTCATAATCCAATGGAAGATTATGTTGCTAACATATTTTTTTACCAATAAAATTTGAAATCCTTACTCTCTAAAACAAGGTTCATCAGAATCGCCACGTTTCTGGAAAAGCTTCAAATGAAATGTTTATACCTATTGGAAAACTTTTTTTCATAAAAAGAGTTTTATAATGCAATTTGAGAAGTTGTCAATATTTTTTATAACCACAGGATTCCTGTTCACCAGTTTGTGGAAAAGCTTTCAATAAAATATTTACAGCCAACTGAAAATCTCCTTTCTTTGTAAAAACCATGATTTATATAATTCAATGCCAGACAGTTATCAATATTTTTTGTTAACAAAACCTGGCTTCATTTGTACCTGACTTAATGTTACAGACTGAGTATATATTTGCTCATTACCTTGACCAATGCCTTCAATGATTAATTACATTGTTTTTGTTACATTATTTTTATCTTTGTTCTTAGGTACCAATGGACCAGCTCATAAAGCAAAATGACATGCAATTTTTCCAATGTCAAGAAAAGGTCACTCATTCATAATGAATGTCTTCCTGCATTCGTCTCCATATTAGACATGTTACAGATAATGTACAGAAATGCTAAGACGATTTATCAGGAATTCATTTTTTTTTTGCTTTAAAAAAGTTACTTCTAGGAAATGAAGATGTACGTGATAAAATAAATCACAGACATGAATAGAATCATTATGGCCAACAATTGAATGGCCGACGGAATGCAGTGACAAAGCACTTGTTGCAAGGAAATTCATATTTTTGTTTACTTTGACAAATTATTTCTGATTTAAAAGCTTGTTCCTTTGAAGGAACCGCCAACATTATCTTGTTAATTCTTTAACATTTAAAGTTTTGATGATCAAAGCATTCCACACAAAACAACAAGCTACAGGGTTTGATACTGCTGATTAATTAATGATGTTGAAATTTATGGACTTGTACTCTATACAATGTCTGATATCTAAATATGTTAAAAAAAAACCCAGGAACTCTTCATCAGGAAACGTTTGTTTGCTATAAAATGAAATGAAGACGTGATAGGATAAATTACAAATATGAATGGAATGGCTGACAGAGCGCAGCTACAGCTCATGAGGTGGCACAGAATTCATTCCGGCATCTCTGTTACTTCAACAAATGATTTCTGATTAAAAAGTTTGCTTCTCTGAAGAAAACAACATTATTTTGTCAAGTCATTCAAAGTTTACACGATCAAAGCATTTCATACAAAACTTGAAGCCACAGGGAGTGGTACATTGCTAATTAATTTATAAAATGTTGAAAGATTTTGACTTGCTGTCTGGTCTTTGTTGTAAATTTCGATAATTCCTTTTATGGACTGACCTATTACTTTGTACAAAATAAGGAGTAATTTAGATCAATTTTATATTTAATATATCATTATATATTTTATAATTAGATAGTCTGTTAATTGTATAGACTTATTTTGGTTTGTATTCAAGAGGAATTGATGTCATGGTCAGAGAATGCACATATCACAACATCATTATACATTTTCCAATATCTTTGTCTGTGATATCACCATGAATCTATTTTGTAATGTATAGTTCAATACATTTCATTAATGAATTCTTTAATATTTAATCATACAATTGCTAAATATTATATTAACATAAGTACAAGAAAGAAGGAATCATTCTTTGAATATTATGAGGAGCAGATCTATCGATATCATAAAGTCTTTTATCGCCTTGATGGACGCTGCAATTCTATAAACCAAACATTACAATTCAAGAAACAAAACTCAAAAGTTCATAATTGGAAAGAGAGATTTGATTTGCATGCAATAAACACTTGAATTAAGCATTATAAGAAAACCTGAGGTTGGGTCAGGGTCACAACACAATGATAAGGTCAACTTAAGGAGCATTCTCACTTCATGCACTGTACATGCACATTGTTATACTAATATAATATATATGTAGCCACAGATACAGATCTGTTACATAAAAGATAAAAATCTTGCCGAGGTACAATGTTCTTAACAGCAATATAACTTATTGTAATAGAGGAGAAGGAATGACGACAACTAGGCTCGAACCCAGGACTATGGAACGCCATAGCTGCCTTATGTGCCTATTTCATTTGAAGATGGTGCTTTATTATATTATGCTGTGGTTATTTCATGTGAAGATGGTGCTTTATTATATGAAGGTGGTGCTTTATTATATGAAGATGGTGCTTTTTTATATGAAGGTGGAGCTTTATTATATGAAGATGGTGCTTTATTATATGAAGGTGGTGCTTTATTATATGAAGGTGGAGCTTTATTATATGAAGATGGTGCTTTATTATATGAAGGTGGTGCTTTATTATATGAAGATGGTGCTTTATTATATGAAGGTGGTGCTTTATTATGAAGGTGGTGCTTTATTATATGAAGGTGGAGCTTTATTATATGAAGGTGGTGCTTTATTATATGAAGGTGGAGCTTTATTATATGAAGGTGGTGCTTTATTATATGAAGGTGGTGCCTTATTATATGAAGGTGGTGCTTTATTATATGAAGGTGGAGCTTTATTATATGAAGATGGTGCTTTATTATATGAAGGTGGTGCTTTATTATATGAAGATGGTGCTTTATTATATGAAGGTGGTGCTTTATTATATGAAGGTGGAGCTTTATTATATGAAGATGGTGCTTTATTATATGAAGATGGTGCTTTATTATATGAAGGTGGTGCTTTATTATATGAAGGTGGTGCCTTATTATATGAAGGTGGAGCTTTATTATATGAAGATGGTGCTTTATTATATGAAGATGGTGCTGTATTATATGAAGATGGTGCTTTTTTATGTGATGATGCTTTTTTATGTGAAGGTGCTTTTTTATGTGAAGATGGTGCTTTATTATATGATGGTGCTTTTTTATATGATGGTGCTTTTTAATTTGAAGGTGGTCACTCCGAACTCCTCTTATTTTTGAATACTGGATTAACCATTTATGTATTATCTCGAAATATTGAAAGTAAAACAAAAAATTGATACGATCAAAATCCATTTGATGCACTATTGCTAGTTCCTCTTTTTTCTAGCACAATTAGTATATAAGCTATCGAGAAGATCTAGCTGTTTACGACTTTACCCCAACCGAACTTACATCTATTAAGTGACAACTATATAATGACGGAATATTACAAGAATAAAAGCCTAGTAACGTTATCCTGAAAAGCAGAAAATTGAATTTAATAATTATTTGTGTTTAAGCGAAGGTTATGCCCTAGCAATCTGATTAAAATAAGATCTTTGATCTGCTCTTAATTGGGAGTTGATTTTAATCAACTCTCCTATGCAGTTACTCAGACAAACCAAAAGTGAAACAGTGTTTGGACCTCATCACAAATCATCGCTGCTGACAAGACTTAGTTCTTGAACATAATTGATAAATTCGATGTAATGTATGCTAAAGCATTGTTTTTCAAGGAAACTTATTTATAAGTAGCTTGAAAATAGTCAGATTTTAAATGGTACGAACAATTTAGATATTGTTTGTAGTCGTATGTATTCCTACGCCAGAGTTCAATATATTCTCGTTCAACTCAACGCTCGGCTGTCTCCCTAAATCTCCGACAAGCAGAGAGTCTCCCTTGCTTGTCGGAGATTTACGGTGTCAGCCGAGCATTTGGTTGAACGAGACTATAGAGTTCAATATTGCTTGGATCCATACAATTTTCGATAAATATTTCTATTACTGATACATAGTTTGATTGAATTAATTTTATCTTTAAATATTATTTAAGATGATTAATATGGGGGGTTTCTCGACATTCTTGTCGAAAAAGTTCAAAAATTCATATTATAAAAATGTGCGTAATTCAAATACAAATTAGAAACTACATGTACTTGTCATGCAAAATAACATATCATTAATATTAGAATAAATAAACATCGACAAAATCAACTCTCGTCAGTTCTTCAGTACTTTGATTTTGTTATTGTCATCGCCCAGTCGGTCTTCGTCATTGATGACCGTTCCTCTTTAATCTAAGTGGTGAGTTGGAGGAAGAGCTCACATTCTGAGTGTTTCAAAACAAAATATTATTAAAAAAAACCAAAAAAAGGAACGGATTTAGGATCTGATTTTAAACAGACTGATGCCCTAGGTGATAGGATTTGACTTGAAGATAAAGTAAGGGAAAGTCACAGGGAAAGGTCTACTATACTATAATATAGCTCAAAGAAGGCCCTTTTATAAGTGGTAAAGGCAAAAGTAAAATGTCAAGAAATAATTACAAAATATAATTATTGTATTATTCAATTAATCATATTTGTCAATTCAGTTGAGATGAAGTCGTACAGTTCATCTCGTAACATAAATACTTATTATGCTAAAAAAGAGAAACTAGCAATTGTGTATTAAATGGATTTTAACTGCATCAATTTTGTTCTAGCTTCAAAATTTCGAGATAATAAATGTTTAACTCAGTCTTCAAAAATAAAGTTCCGAGTGACCATCTTCACATTAAAAAGCACCATCACATAAAAAAGCACCATCTTCATATAATAAAGCACCATCTTCATATAACAAAGCACCATCATCACATAAAAAAGCACCATCTTCATATAATAAGGCACCACCTTCATATAATAAAGCACCATCTTCATATAATAAAGCACCATGTTCACATAAAAAAGCACCATCTTCATTATAATAAAGCTTCACCTTCATATAATAAGGCACCATCTTCATATAATAAAGCACCATCTTCATATAATTAAGCACCATCTTCACATGAAATAACCACAGCATAATATAATTAAGCACCATCTACATATAAAATAGCCACGTAAGGCAGCTATGGCGTTCCATACAGGACCCTTCAGTCTAAAAACCAACGATCATCCAACTGAGCTAAAGGGTTAACCCACTAGCTAATGCTATAGTAGGTGCTAGTAGAAGCTTAGAAGTACTGAGCCTATTATATAACTTATACACACTATTACATTACCATGTTGAAATGCCCCTACCTGCTTAGTTTGGAATACACAAAAGAATTGAATAATAGCTACAAGAATATACTGATTTCATGGCAATTTACTAAAAGACCAAAACTTAGTGAAAATCTAATTTCATACTATAATGGTAGATATCAAATGCTTTATGTGAGGTTATCCGATTATGACAGACATTATGTGTATCAACTAAATATGGTGTAGATATCAGTGTAGATATCAGACACTGTAAGCACTATAATATCAATCAATATGGTGTCATTCATAGGAAGTATCGTACATGGGATGATATCAAATATTTCATGTATGTAAAAAGATCACATAATGTAATGATTCATAAGATTCTTCTTGGTTCAAACACAAAGATGAGGATATGTGTCAAGATATCTTGTGTAATAATAAAATACATGTACATTTTACTGTGGTTTCTATAATATTGGCGGACAAAAAGTTTTTGTGGAATGAAAGAAAGTCAGTTTCAAGGATATGTTAACTCATGAATAATGATCCTATATCTACAATGTATCACTAGAAATTGCCCTTAAAATTAAATGAACAATTCAATTTCGTAGATCAACTCAACAACAAAATCGATTCACGAAAGTTGCATATTATACCGAATATTAATGAAACCACAGTATGGCTTCAATGATAGAATAATGATTGCATAGATCAGTCTGCTGTATACAGGGAAATATTCGCCCCCGTTTATTTTCGCCCCTCTCATCCTCGTTGTCAGCGGGCGAATTTAAGACTGGGCGAATTCCTATGTCTCATATTATTTCTCTTAAAACACATCTATGTCTGGGTGAATTCAAGACAGAGTGAAACTGTTTGCATGTGTAGAAGGGCGAAAATAAAACAGGAGCAAAAATAAGCCATGTATACAGTACTTTGTGTGTACAAATGTAATAAGATGATGTCAAGATTTTCAAATAGATGACAGGAACCTTGGGATACTTTATGTCAGTGCAGTATCTGATACATTTTCTGTACCAATCCATTGTGATGTAGATTTTAGATACTTTGTACTTGTTTCACTCCAATAATTGGGATCTATCAGATAATTTATGTGTATCTATCACACAGGGTGGCTAAACCTGAATCTGAGGTATAAGTACCATACACTAGCTAATCAATGCTATACAGCTACAATGTCAACTGTATGCATGTTTGAATTGTTTGAATATAGGTCACTACAAGAGAAGTTATTTACCTCTGGAAGAAATGGCTTGTCGAACTCGTTGGAGTCTGTCTGAGCGTCTGAGTAGTGAGCTCGGGCTGGTTTTCTCTGTACAAATGGAGGGAAACAACGACCATGGAAGGTTACATACAACAAGCAGGCCAGCATTATACACACATGCAGCAGTCCATAAGATTACTAAGGAATTCAATTCATTGCCAATCTCTTGACAATAAAGAAAGCAGGACTAATATCAGACATTACATTTTCATTCAGTAAATACCGCTGTTTGTATTTTTGATGATGTGCAGTTGTTTATGAATGATCAATTAAGAAATAGTTCATTCAGTTATTTGATAATCATATAATGAAATGCAGAAACATGCTTAAGACTTACATTTACAAGTGCCTTAATTGTTGACTTGAATAACTATTGATTTTTTTTTTACCTACCTTTCTGACTTGGAGAACTATTTTTAGAATTCTTTCGATTAGGAAAAAGAGATAAACCCCGCCCCCCACAGTGAGGGCCTTCCACAGGTAGTCATGGTTACCAGCGGGATCCTGGAGAAACCCAAATGCCTGAAGAGAAAAGAAACAATAGTTTTGAGCGTCGAGTGTGCATTGCTTAATACTTTATTTTTTCTTGTTATAGATTCCATTCTTATAAAAGCTCTGACTCAAGTTTGCTCGTTTAACATCGATATTCCACCATCAATACTTCTTATTTGTTACCGGTAATAACAGTAAATATGACTTCTAGATTCCCTAGAAATATTGGGGAAAGGAGACACATGAAGGCAAGCCGCCGCAATCATTCTTTGCTTTTATTTCAAATTTATCATTTCCATTCCCTTTAGAATGTGTCAGTTACATTCAGAAGTTTCATAAGCATCAGATTTATTTGATTGCCAATGGCATCATGATGATAAGAAAGAGGAGTTTAATTCCCTTGTTTAAAATTTCTGACCTTCACCTTGTCAACGTACAAAATCAGCAAAGAAATATCTCCCGTTATAAGCACATACGAAATAATGAGATTAATACTCCCGCAATGCTAATTTCAAATGAGACAAATATGAATTTAATTAAAGTAATTAAAATATAACATTAAAATCATAAAGGTCAGACTCTGTGATAGTCATATATTTAAAAAAAACAATCTGGAACTGAAAAAACAAATTTAGTTACAATGATAAAAAAAATCAAAATTGTCAGAATTTCCCAGTAAATATTAATATATACTGGTATAATGTAATACATTTAGAAATTTCTGTATCCAACATGATGATATCTGTTCATTTGTTATAGAGAAAAATATGAAATAGTGAAAAAAATCCCTCCCTATTAATAGCAGTATAAAGGAAAAAATCTATGAAAAGCTCTTCTGTGGTTAACACCTTGAATATGTTTATAATCTTTGTCTTGAAGATGCAACAAGTTATTTGAAAATTTCCTCACTTTCTCCTATGGTACAATGCAACTCGATATTTCAGAAAATTGATCCCACATGACTATGATTTTTCTTTGATGAGCTTGCATTAACCTGGATAAACTCACAAAACGTTATCAATATTTGCATACGTCCATTATTTAAATGTAAAAAGGAGAATCAAATATTACAAACACTTTCAAAATTTCCAAAACACTACAATCTTATCAATGATTTCGAATTTCATTTATATTAATGCCCTATAGGGTCACTTTGTCAATTTATTTGACTACTAAATTTAAACAGCTTCCAAGAATCATTATTCAAAATAATGAATTACTTCTTTATTTATGATAAATATATTTCCTTATAATTATAGAAACTTTTGGTTTATATGAAATAGTAATAAAATAACCCACAAACCACTGCCCATTTTACAGATTATCAATTTCCCCAAAATTTTTAAGCACATGTGTAACTTCTATGTAAAAAAAAGTCTCATGCCTTGCTGGATGCACATGTGTTTTATGCTACTAGATTGTAAATGAAGTTTTATTTAAAAAGATGTCAAAAGGATTTTCCCAAGAAGTTAGTATTAAATTTATAGACAGTATCTAAGAGTCAGTAAAATTTAAGACTGTATTGACATATATATGTATATACACAAATTTTCAGACTATTCCATGCAGTAGTAAAAAAGTCTATAGAGCTTCTGAGGGTACAAAGTTGCGTCTACAGACTGACAGACGGAAAGACAGACTGATGGACAGACAGACAGACAGGGTGATTCCAATATACCCCCATAAACTTCTTTTGTGGGGGTATAAAAAATTGACAATGCATTTATGTAAATGTACAGTAAAACTTGTTTAATCCAGATGTTGTGCATTCTGGCATGTTGTCCAATCCAGCGAAATTATTCAGTCCCTTGACATTTTCCAATCATTTTATGTTTAAAAAATGCAGAGCGATCCTGATCTTGTCTATTCTGTTAACTGGCCACGATGAAAACAAGCGACTGCTCATGATTAGTGAGAGTTATCTCCCGTAATCCGGCCACTTATTGATTGGCCTTATGCGAGATAATTCCCTCTCAATTATCAATCAATTTTCCCATCGTTGCTTTTGATTTGAACAACTGTGAATCCAAACTAGCATTTTAGTTTATACCGCTAAGTCTTGTTATAAATAAATACGCATTTTTTAAAAACAAAATTAGATCAATTAGATTATACTTCACCCCCTTTTTATCAAGTGGTGAATCTGGACACCCCGAAAATTGGCACCGCAATCAAGAAGGTGTAGTATATTTTAGAAGAATTGAAAATTCTGCCAGAATAGATGATCAAGAACTACTGAATTAAATACTAAAATTAATTAAGAAATAATGTACGAGTTATCGTGAACGTTGCAAAATAACCTCTGAGGTTGAGAAATGTTGTTTTGAAATATAAAAGCCGAGGCATTTATATTTTAAACAACATTTCAAGACCGAGGAGGTTATCCTGCAACATTCACGAAAACAAGAACTTTATTCTGCTAACAGCCCAGTATTTCTAAAGATCGTTTCTCCTATAGAGAGACAATCTAGGTCATTTTGACGGCTGTTCCGAGTAACCCCAATGGTTTTGTTAGTAATGTTTACTTGTGTATCAATCAAAGGAATTACATGCAGTCGACAGAATTTTTTCTTGGGATTTTTGATACTCTTCACTTATTTATAAAATATCTTTGAGTTATATTCCTAATATTTTAAGGGCAATTTAATACGATTATTACTACTACACGTTATATATTTTATGTAAAAACACGCAGTGAAGATGTGCTAGGGAGGTCTGACGTTATATAAATAAACATTTGAGGCAATACACATCGTTTTGACTGGAACTAACAAGTGAAAATGACATGGTTTTAAAACTTTTTACGGGCTGAAGTTGTACTTTTATGATCAGTGCGAGAAAAATAGGTATTTCTGATCTGATAATTTACTGATGACGTTCGTAGTATATTGGTGAATAATGTCCGCGGCATCTCTTTGATCTTGGCAATAACTGTAGTAGAATCTGCAACAATGTCCTCCTAACCCGATTTTGCCTTATTCGGTCAAGTCATTTATCTGGTTTAGACAAGCTTTACTGTATAATTTAGCATGTATTATACTATCGCTTTGTTAAGAAGCATCTCCATTTTGTGAAAATTATGTCCAAAATCTTCTATTCATGATTCAGCTGTTATGAAGACAAAAATCACAACAGGTGACCTTTTACAATCTGAGCATGCTCACCTCCGGAATCAGGACCAGTAAGCCACTTCCTGCCAGACTCCCAACGGCTAAAGCCACCATAAAAATCAGAATCTTCACATAGAATTTCTTCTTCATAAACGGTAGCACCACGGCCCCGGCCAGCGAGCAGATGTTGATGATGGTAACGAACAGAAATCCAAACCCCCAGGCTGAAAAATACAAAGCGGTGATCAATCAAACTCTCTTAATCAGGATTGTTCAGCTTGACTCCCAAACCCTCAGTTGAAAAATACAGGCTTAAACTAGTGATCTGGTAAAATGCTCTGTTTGTCTGAATTGCTACTTTAGAAATCTTTTGTTTCCTTCACTATACAGTACTGATCAGACCCAACCTAACAGAAAGTAAACCCCAACTAAACCCTGGGTTTACTTTCTGGGTTTACTCCGGGTTTAATAGAGTGGACCCAGAGAAAACCCAAAGTAAATCCAGAGTGGACACAGAAAGTACCGGTAAACCCCGTCAGAAGTATACCTCTGAAAACAGCCGCTAACTGTGTATTTGGAATATACAATGGTCAGGAATAACAGGCAGTAGGATGCTAAGATAAAAGGCGGGTCTGCTTCACACTTCAGTGCGTACAGTTGACCTCAAAAGCAATTTCCAAGTAAATCCCAAGTGGACCCAAATTTTCAAAAAGTAAACCCACTGTAAACCCCAAAAGTAAACCCAGGGTTTAGTTAGGGTTTACTCTGGTGTTAGGTTGGGTCTGATCGGTACTGTATAACAGTGATGCCTTAACCAACCATCTACTGTACATAAATGATACAGCGATAGAGCCAGGTACTGTTCTAACTTGTTTCTACTAGGATTTCATGATAAGTCAACCAATCAATTGATCAATTGATCAATCAATCAATCGATCGATCGATCGATCGATCGATCAATCAGTCAGTCAGTCAATCAATCAATCAGTCAATCAATCAGTCAATCAATCAATCAATCAGTCAGTCAATCAATCAATCAATCAATCAGTCAATCAATCAATCAATTCTTGTTAAAAAAGCCAATAAGTAATACAATAAGTACTCTTTATCAAAGTTTGTTCTCTAGCTTGGGGTTTATCAATAAATGGAGGCTTTGCAAAGATAAACATTAAGCTAGAAGTGTATGCTGAAGTGGCTGTCTGTGTTGATCAAAGAATATTTCTGTACATTTTTCAGTGTCTTTGCCTGTGATAACACTACGTATCAATTTCGTACTTTACAGTCCAATAACTTCAAATGATGTATAATTGGGGCGCAAGCAGGGTTTGCTTATTTGTATTCAAAATTGAATCATACAATGGCTGAAAATTATATAAATGTAAGTAATAGGGAATCTTTCTTTGAATATTATGAGGTGATAATTTCAGTCAAATCTATCATTTATTGCATTTGATCATGTTCCGACCAAAATTACATGTATCACTTCATAATACTCAAAGAATGATTTCTTATTCCTTAACACCTGAAAAAGATTGATTTTTAGGTCTTCAATACAGCAATGGTTTAGATGCTAATATATATCTAATTTATCTCTGCAACAGATGTTGGGTGTTGCCTTATACATTATAGGAGATGAACTCTTCTGCTGATATGTCATTTCTTAAATGTGAGAAGCAGAGTGATCAAGCCAATACTCCAGCACAACTACTGGACAGATTAATGAGGCTCAATGGCCAACAAATCTACCTCAGAATTACACACATTATAGTATTAGCCACAAACTATTATTCAGTAAATAGAATCCTAATATATTAACTTTAAAAATAAATTTTATACAAAGATCTTCATCAAAAGGAGATCACTATGGTCTATAAATGGCCACAACCATTCAGCCCCCCCCCCTAACTTGCAGGCAAGCTCTTGGTTCTATAACTCCTGACATATTGTTTGTCAGATGGTGGTCAACATTATATAAATAGCTTGGTGTGGCCTTCCACGGGTCCACCTTATCTAGGTCATTACATAATGTTGTTAAACTGTCCTGTCTAGTTGACAAGCAGCCGTCAGTTTCATAAGGCCCAGATTTTGGTTTAGGGCTATCAGGGATTTTTAGAATGACACGTTCCTCAAATCTACAGTAAAAGCATTAGGTTTTCTTGTAAAGGCCAAACCACATCTTAATGAAATTAACAAAGATTGCAAAAATTAATGAAAACAAGAGTTAACAATTTCCAAAAACTGACAACTAGTGAAACTTATAAATTATTGTAAAATCATTTTAATTCATGGTGGCCAATTTTTGTGGATTCCCTAAATTTTACAGGTTTGTGGGGACGTAATTTCTTGGATTCTCTTATACATATGTACCAATATACGAAAATATGACATTAAAACCCTAACTTATTTATTCGTGGAGGATGTTAATTCATGGATGAGAGGTACCCACGATTTCCACAAAAATTGAGCCACGACGAAATCTAATGATTCCACAGTAATGTAATTTTATCTTACTTTTAAGACAATTACATAGAAAACCTGGCATTCATCAAAGAATGAGTTTATTACAGTGCATTATTACTGAATAAATCTAATATGGATTGTGGAAACAGGCATAGCCTTTACATGCCCTTTCCTTAGGAGTTGGAGTTGGGTATAATATGCTGCTGACCAAATGAATAATTAATGTCAGTCTTCAGACTCTCCATAATGTGTGCATGATTCATGGACATTTCAACTGACCTCAGAGAGTCGTGTTCTCATTAAATATAAGGTCTTATACGGTGAAGATGTTTGAAGTGTTTTATGGCAAACCTTAAGACATGGGCCAAAGAGATGTACATGTAAATAGCCTGGTACCACTCACTGAATAAGATAACTGTCATTAAACCTGTTAAACATGCTAAGTATGAAGTTACATGGTGGAAGAATGGTAAAAAAAAAACCAAAACAAGTACTCTCTAAAATTTAAAACTACTGTGGAAGCATTTCAATTTATGGGGGGGGTCAATTTTTGTGGATTGTGGGATTTTTGCTTATTCGTGGGGATGTCATTTCGTGGATTTGTCGGTTTTTAGTATCAGTAAGATAACAAACTCTTTCAAAATTTGTTTTCGTCGAGGATGTAAACTCATGGGGGAGGGCTACCCACAAATACCACAAAAATTGAGCCACCACGAATTTTAATGATTCCACAGTATTTAAAAACAAAAGTAAGAACAGATATTGCTGTGATCTGCCTAACATTAAGTCTGGAGAGGAGCCTTGAACACTTACAGGCTGTAACTGAAGGTTTCTTGTGTCTGAAGACCTCTGAACTCTCATGGTCACCTTTCATGAATGGCTGACATTTCTTGTGGTTATGTAACAGAGCTGGTGAAATATCAACCAATCCCTGGTGAGAAATAGCTGATGTTCCTACGTAACCATGGAGATGTAAAATATCATCCATTGACAAGGCACTGTAACAAAAGGTTTCAAAATTGAACACATTTAATTTATGGTATACTGAATCTTACTGAAATAAAAACCTACAAGAAAATTGACAATTCAAATTAAAAGGGTTGGTTAAATTCAACCAATATAAAATAGACCGAAACCTTGCAAGTTATAAATTTTAAATCATTCTATTTCCTACATACAAAAGTCTGTATGTTCTTAATATTGCTATATTCATCAATGGTCGTAATTTTACTAAAATTGACAAATTAAAAGTGGTGGTTACCTGGTAAATTAAACCAATTTATAATAAACCGAAACCTTGCAAGTTATGGAATCATTCTATTTCCTAATACATGTACATGGGCTATGTTTTCTTCAAAATTACTATAATACATGTTCGGTATATGGTTTTAACTGTGAACATTAGGACATCTAACCTTGTTTATGGCACATGATTTATCCACAGACTTCTGACATTCATCATAAAAGTTTTTCTGTCCAGTGAAATCTGTGAATATTTTCTCCAGTGTCTGTTTAGAAATCTGTGATCCGTTACCATGGATATTTAGGAACTGGTTCACAAAGCTGACTGTCTGGTTGGACACACATATCTGGTTGCTGTTGCTGGCAGAGATCCAGATTATCAGTAGCAGCAGAAAGTACTGAAATCCCAAAATCTTCTTCATCTCAAAAGATCTGAAAACAAAACCAAACAAAAAATGTATTATCATTACAAATAACTGACACTAATTCCAAAAAAACAAAAAAAACAAAACAGTAATGCAGCACCATTTCTGATGATTGCCATATTAGGTAAAAATCTAAAAAGAATGTTTCATTAATGAGATACTATGGTTTCAACATTTGTTGTGAAATTGTGAAGTTGTTGATTTACAATATTTTAAAATTTTTATCGATAGTTCAATTTCTAATAGCATCTTATATTGATAGGATTATTACTCGAAACTATGATTTTCACTTTATTCACGAAAATTGATGCCTACGAATATTAATGAAACCACAGTATATGTTGTTAATTCAAAGTTTTAACAAGAACACGATCATAAATTATCCCAGCACTGAGCAGAGCAGAATAGCGGTCTCCCTACACAGGTAGCCGGGGCTGTAAGGTAAGATGGACTGTGAAGACCGGCTCTGTTTACCTACAAAGTCCACAGCTGTGACCACAGGTGTATATGCCAACACCTGTGGTTTACATAAAACGTTGCATTTCTGAATAGTAAACAGTACAACAACTTATTGGAAAAAAATTGCTACCTGAAAAGACTATTATAAATACATCTATAAAGTGATTACCAATTCAATAGCTAGAGGATGGGATTATTTGTCATTTTGAATACAATGCAATAAAGCATTCAAATTGAACATGTAATGGCAGGGATGTGTGGGATGAAGATGTCAATATTGTGCAACAATTGGGTTGAATTGGAATTCAAAATCAATAGTTTTGAGAAAAATTCAATGCAAACTTTTCTCAACCAAATAGAATCCCTCCCATACACACACACACACACACACTATATGGAAAAAGTAATAAGGGAAAAGCTATGCTGTCCTTAATTTCTTAAATGATTTTAAAATACTGAGTATCTTTTAAAAGCTTCCAGAATATTTCACGCACTTTTCATCATTATGTGTAGCAGACAAGGATAATTTGTGTAAAAGTATATTCTAGGATTGTCAACGAGTACTCGACTATCAATCGGTCACGCCGATCATCGACTAAAATTTTCTTAGTCGATTACTCGTAATATAGTAAAAAGAATTTAAAAATATTATTTATATTTTCTTAACGTGGCAGTTTTTTGGCAATGAAAGTAGAAAAACAGTTTTCTATTCTGGACACATTTGATCCGTTTATTACACCGTTTTAAATAGGTGTCTTTGGTGTATGTTCGGAGCGGCTAATAATTGATCTCCTTTGATTTACATAGGCAGACATGTACTTGTGAAGATTCTGTGTTTTTCTGTGTTATTTATTGGATTAGATATTTACATAATCAAAAATTTAATCAATATCAACAATATATCTCAAGGCATTTGTTTTTATAATCATTAATCTTTGATAACTGATTAGACATGGACTATTTTTAATTAACATTGAACAGGTAACATTTGATTTGCTTTACATGATATGGAGCTCAATTATGTGTAAGCTTTAGAAGAAAACAAGGAAAAGCCTAGAACATTTTGATAAAACAAATTTCAATTTATCTTAAATCAAATACATAAGGTATTACGTTTTTCATTTTTTTTAAGTTTAAGATATCAATATGTAGGTGGCAGTAGCATTATTTGATTTGAAAAGGGCACACAATATGAAATAAATGATCGAGTACTCAACTACGCTCAACTAAAGGTTCTGATTCATCGACTAAGCTAGCCCAGTAAAATTAACATCTCTAGTATATTCAGAGCATAAGTTTGTTTGAAGCAGCATTGCACATCATAAGCACAGCAAAGGTATGTACTCAGCTTGCCTGCTAGGTGCCAAATGTTATTGAAGGATGCAAACATTGAAAAACTTGAAATGTTGAATTCCTAACATCTGGCACAAGATACGCAAAAAATATGACTATCAAAGGTTATTTGGGATAAATTACACGTGATGATTACTAACCTACTTTAACGATTTCTTGATATTACAGACATATCTGTATTGACAATACCTTCTCTAACTGAACAAATTACCGTACACTGACTTCTCAAGTGTTCACTAACAGCAGCTGACCAAAGAAACTTTTGCACCAGTTATTTATACATGTAATCATTGATCTATAATAATGAAATCTCTGGGGACATATCTTTACAAGCATCTTACAAGACACCATGCGTGATAAACATCAACTTTGCAGTATGTTACATCCTGCTAGATTTTTATACACATGCACTTATAATAACTTAATTCCTCGGGCCAAAACATTCTCAACTGATGACATCACTGATATATTGGTCAAAGAACACCTACTCTTTTATCTATTGATAAAAGTTTGCACATACAGCAAATTTAATTAATGATTTTACTTTCTAAGTTAAACGTCAAATCAAAAAAAAAAAAAAAAAAAAAAAAAAAACATTGAACATGTATTTCATAATTTTTCTGTGTGACAACAACAAAACAAAATATATACTTCCATATATCTAAACACATCATAGCACCATTTATTAAAACTACAGAATTTGTTCTATACTCTGTCCCATTATATATATGCAGCACATTTGGACAATTTAAAAAAAACCACATACCGTACCTGTGAAAAAAATGCAATTGAAATCGATGAAACAGAAAATATCTAAGATATCTTCATTGACACATTATCATTTTTCACTTGAATAAATTCACAGGAACAAAAACAGATGTCTTACAGAGATTTATAATTGGAAATGTTGACAGTCACCACATTTCCATTCAAAAGTCACCCAGAATACCCCACACCATTTTTCACCACTATCATCAAGGTACTTTTATGTCAGTTGCAAAGCAAAATCCCAGTAGACTTTTTATTTTAAGCCATGTATTGAAACCTGACAAGCTAGAGGGGGATTTTTCAAAGGAGAAATCTTGAGAATTGTTCATACTATTAAACAAATGAATATCATTTGAACCCTGAGGTACTTATCGATATTGAAAAATTTACATAAATGTGCTGAATAATTATCTTGAGAGAGAGTCTATAGCTCATTAGTTGTACTGTTCCACAATACACCTTCTATATTAGGCTAAGGTATTATAGACAATTATTACTTCAATTGACTGTTCTTAATAGAAAACTTGGAATTATTATTGCTAGAATGAAGCATGCAAGACACATGTATATCCAAGATTTGATTGCGGCAAACAACAAATTTTTGTTCCGTCAAATATTCTAACATAAATGATAAAGGTTTGTACAATCCTAGCACTCCCCATCTAATTTTGTAATGACGAATGATAGGTAAAGTCTATATATATGTCTACTCTCTATGATGACTACATGAATTAAGGGTATGTAGGCTATATATCTATATCTATATATATATATATAATCCAAAATAAGTAAAGTTAATCCACACAAGTAATAAATAATAAAAAATAACAGAAAGCCGATTCAAAACTCTACCGGTTTCATTAAAATCTTCAGGAGTTTTGAACAATCACCATAGATACATAAGATACATACATTTCAAATGATCATTGTGACGTCATATAACATCAAGTATATGTTGCGCTTTTCAGAGTTCATTATGACGTCATAGTATAAGCGTTTTATAATAGTACGGGAAAAACATAAAATATATTCAAATATTCCATAATTGTACAAGAAAAACATAAAATATATTCAAACATTCATAATTATAATGCATTCAGTTTTGGTTTATATAATGAAATGAAATGTTTTTCTTTTGTTTCACGCTCTTTTTCGGTTGTTGCTTTATAAAATTTATAAATAGGACACACTGTAAAGTTCGGAAAAATGTTCTTGGCACAGTTTCTGAGATGTCCGCTAACAGCCGTGCACTGGTATTTTGTTTCACGAATTTGTTGTCGGTGGACGGTCATTCGATGTCTGAGGGTATCTCCGGTTTGACCAATATAGTTTTCTCCACATCCTGCACATGTAATAACGTAGATTAGATTGGAACTTTCACATGTAATAGAGGAATGTATATTAAAATTTCTGCCGTTTTTGAACTTGAATTGGTGGCCTTCTTGTAGGTAAGGGCAGGTTGCACATCTTGGCTTCTGGCATTTACGGACATCTGGTGTTTCTTCGATATTTCCAAATTTGGCACGGGTTAAAATCTTTTTCAGAGACGGACTTTGTCGTTTACTTTTGATGATCTGAAATTTGTGTAAGACTTCATTCATTTTTTTATCACGTTCTAAAAGTTGAAGGTTGCTTTTTATAATTTGGTAAAACTCTTGATTTTTCGGGTTGTGTGTTGAGACGTATGGAATAACACATTTTTCTGATTTATCTTTTATCTGTAGTAGTTCATTTCTATCATGGCATGTGGCTTTTTTGATTCCATGTTCAACTAGTGATTTGGGGTAGTTCCTTTGTTGTAGCAGGTAGCGTAGTTCACTTAGTCTGGAATTTAGAAGATTTTTGTCCGATATTATAGTACAAAGGCGCCTGGCTAAATTATAAGGTATGTTGTTCTTAATGTGTTTTGGATGGCACGAATCATAAACAAGGTATTGTTTGGTGTCCGTAGGTTTATAATATATATCAGTAATAATCATGTCCTCTCTTTTTATGATCATAACATCAAGAAATGGGAGTTTTTGTTCGCTACAGTCCATTGTAAATTTCAAATGGTTGTTTAAATTGTTTAAAATATTGTAAAACTTATTTAATTCATCCTTGGTTTTGGTCCAAATTATAAAACAGTCGTCCAAAAATCTTTTCCATGATTGTTGTATGAAATTTTTAAATTCAACACTAAATTGGTCCTCCAGGTTTTTATATAGCTTTTCCTCCAGAAATCCTAGTACAAGTGTAGCATAGGTTGGGGCAACTTTAGTTCCCATAGCTGTTCCAAGTTTTTGTTTATATGTTATCCCCTCGAAATTCATGAAATTGTGTTCCAGAATGAATTTTAAACTTTGTAAAATGAAAGCCTTGGTGAAACGGTCATGGAGTAGGTCTGGAAATTTGTCGATCCAGTGTTCAATAGCTTCTAGTCCGAGTTCATGTGGGATGTTGGAATAGAGGTTGGTCACATCAAATGATACTAAAATGGCATCTAGTTGAACGTTCTCAGGAATGGAATTTAAAAAATCAACGGTATCTCTAATATAGCTTTTAACTTTTGACACGTACGGTTTTAATAATAAATCCAATAAATTGCTGATCCTATGCGTCTCACAAGATGGTCCTGCAACTATGGGTCGCAGTTTTAAATCCTCAGGTTTTGAAACACATACATATGTAGAGAATGATTCTTCACACAAGTTGCTGATAATCTGACTTTTATGAACTTTCGGTAATCCGTAAAAGTTGCTTGTCCTAACATCAAAAGATAACAAGTAATTTATTTCCTTTTTTGTTAGTTCTTGTCCATATTCCTCTATAATTTTACTAAGTTTGTCCATAACATTTTTAGACTGGTCACCAGTCTAAAAATGTTATGGACAAACTTAGTAAAATTATAGAGGAATATGGACAAGAACTAACAAAAAAGGAAATAAATTACTTGTTATCTTTTGATGTTAGGACAAGCAACTTTTACGGATTACCGAAAGTTCATAAAAGTCAGATTATCAGCAACTTGTGTGAAGAATCATTCTCTACATATGTATGTGTTTCAAAACCTGAGGATTTAAAACTGCGACCCATAGTTGCAGGACCATCTTGTGAGACGCATAGGATCAGCAATTTATTGGATTTATTATTAAAACCGTACGTGTCAAAAGTTAAAAGCTATATTAGAGATACCGTTGATTTTTTAAATTCCATTCCTGAGAACGTTCAACTAGATGCCATTTTAGTATCATTTGATGTGACCAACCTCTATTCCAACATCCCACATGAACTCGGACTAGAAGCTATTGAACACTGGATCGACAAATTTCCAGACCTACTCCATGACCGTTTCACCAAGGCTTTCATTTTACAAAGTTTAAAATTCATTCTGGAACACAATTTCATGAATTTCGAGGGGATAACATATAAACAAAAACTTGGAACAGCTATGGGAACTAAAGTTGCCCCAACCTATGCTACACTTGTACTAGGATTTCTGGAGGAAAAGCTATATAAAAACCTGGAGGACCAATTTAGTGTTGAATTTAAAAATTTCATACAACAATCATGGAAAAGATTTTTGGACGACTGTTTTATAATTTGGACCAAAACCAAGGATGAATTAAATAAGTTTTACAATATTTTAAACAATTTAAACAACCATTTGAAATTTACAATGGACTGTAGCGAACAAAAACTCCCATTTCTTGATGTTATGATCATAAAAAGAGAGGACATGATTATTACTGATATATATTATAAACCTACGGACACCAAACAATACCTTGTTTATGATTCGTGCCATCCAAAACACATTAAGAACAACATACCTTATAATTTAGCCAGGCGCCTTTGTACTATAATATCGGACAAAAATCTTCTAAATTCCAGACTAAGTGAACTACGCTACCTGCTACAACAAAGGAACTACCCCAAATCACTAGTTGAACATGGAATCAAAAAAGCCACATGCCATGATAGAAATGAACTACTACAGATAAAAGATAAATCAGAAAAATGTGTTATTCCATACGTCTCAACACACAACCCGAAAAATCAAGAGTTTTACCAAATTATAAAAAGCAACCTTCAACTTTTAGAACGTGATAAAAAAATGAATGAAGTCTTACACAAATTTCAGATCATCAAAAGTAAACGACAAAGTCCGTCTCTGAAAAAGATTTTAACCCGTGCCAAATTTGGAAATATCGAAGAAACACCAGATGTCCGTAAATGCCAGAAGCCAAGATGTGCAACCTGCCCTTACCTACAAGAAGGCCACCAATTCAAGTTCAAAAACGGCAGAAATTTTAATATACATTCCTCTATTACATGTGAAAGTTCCAATCTAATCTACGTTATTACATGTGCAGGATGTGGAGAAAACTATATTGGTCAAACCGGAGATACCCTCAGACATCGAATGACCGTCCACCGACAACAAATTCGTGAAACAAAATACCAGTGCACGGCTGTTAGCGGACATCTCAGAAACTGTGCCAAGAACATTTTTCCGAACTTTACAGTGTGTCCTATTTATAAATTTTATAAAGCAACAACCGAAAAAGAGCGTGAAACAAAAGAAAAACATTTCATTTCATTATATAAACCAAAACTGAATGCATTATAATTATGAATGTTTGAATATATTTTATGTTTTTCTTGTACAATTATGGAATATTTGAATATATTTTATGTTTTTCCCGTACTATTATAAAACGCTTATACTATGACGTCATAATGAACTCTGAAAAGCGCAACATATACTTGATGTTATATGACGTCACAATGATCATTTGAAATGTATGTATCTTATGTATCTATGGTGATTGTTCAAAACTCCTGAAGATTTTAATGAAACCGGTAGAGTTTTGAATCGGCTTTCTGTTATTTTTTATTATATATATATATATATATATATATATATATGTATATATATATATATATATATATATATGTGTGTGTGTGTGTATATAGAATCTGTCTTTTAGGCATTTCTATTTAATATCTGTAATCTTGTAAGCCCTCTGGGCCCAAAATTGGAAATAAACTATTATTATATCATATCTTATATATATACTATAAAATCAAATGATGACTAACAAGTGTATGTATACATCTACCCTCAACACTATCACATCACCTGTTGATTTTGTAGCATAGAAGACCTGTAAACATAACTATATATATATTTACTAATCATTCATCATTTACAAAGTTAGATATGAGGTGCCTAATGGTCTGATATTCAGGAAAGTGTCAGTCTAAGAGTCAAGTTTGCTGTCTAATGGTGCAATAGAAAGGTAATATAAGGTAATTCCGGTGTTCACTGTTTTTCAATACTTTATAAAGTAGTGAAATTTGATACAAAAAATACTTCTTTTCACCGTGAATTCTATTTTCCACCGACTTAATATACAAATACATACATACGTATCTTTTTATAATTTGTCATAAAAGGAAAACTACTGTTGTTTACATTAGTAAGAACATTACTGCGTCAAAGAACATTCAGATGACATTCAATTTCAACATTACATCTACAAGTATTTTACAAACTGTACTTACAAATGAAACGTAAGTATATATTTTTAGGGGACAGAAAATTTCTAATTAAAATTGTTCTGTTGAAACAAGAATTGGACAGTTATTTGTCATAAAACTCGTTATTACCGTGTTCGGAAGAACAATCCCACATCAGTTTGTTTTCCTGCGTGTTGCTCGTGTTATAAATAATCAATGTCAATATTGCGCACTCTAATAAACGTACAATTCAAACGCATGAGAGATGGTGACATTGAGGGGTGGATCCAAATAATACTTTGTTTTACCACGTACATGCACATGTTCTTTTACCATATGGCACATTGCACTAATAAACATTTACTGCATTTCTATCCCTTTCAGACAGATTTTACAATTTTTTTTTTAGAATAGTTTTATTACAGTTATTTTGTTAACACATAACAAAATTAGACAACCATATAATTTAAACATTTGACACGTTCAAAAACACTGAATTAATCTAAATTACATGTATTGCATAAGACCGATTTACATAGGTTTGTAAATTCAAGTGTACCTTAATAATTTGTTTTTAAAATATATTTAATAAAAGATTCGGGGTTTAATTCATAAGAACTTTTTTTTATAAATAGCATGTTTTACAAATTTACCAATTAATATGTTTTACGGTGTGACCGTTGGGGCGAGCGCAGAAGGAGCCAAACATCTGTCATCATTGTTAAATGTAACCCGTGGACTTAACTAAACCAAAAAACTTTGGCTTTGTCTCGAAAACTTTTACCACCGCAAGGAACCGGAAGATATCAAACTTTTATTCCTATGGTCCCTTCCTAGGCTTATACACTTAAACAAAAAACTACCATTGAGCATTAATAAAATGTTAAACAGACTTATTAAAATATTTTGATAAACACAAAGCCGGTTTTTTAATTTTTTTGATCTTTTCTTTACCTTTTAATAATGATCATTAAAATCAATAAATTGTGTGTCTGTGTTATTTCTCATTTTGTTCCTTGTTGTTACCGGTGTTTTAATTATTTTCCTCTGTGACATCAATTTTGTTTTTAATCTTTTTAATTTTTGTACGCTATATACAATAAATTGTGTGTCTGTGTTATTTCTCATTTTGTTCCTTGTTGTTACCGGTGTTTTAATTATTTTCCTCTGTGACATCAATTTTGTTTTTAATCTTTTTAATTTTTGTACGCTATATAAGCGTTGTAGACATATGTGCCCTCCCCCTCTTTTTAGTGTGTGATATCCAATATTATTGAAAGGTTTGCCGCGATTGACCATGCACATATGCAACTATAACAAATACATGTAGATATTTTAACAGTTTAATTTTTTTCTTTTATTTATTCATTTCAAAATGACGTGGCTACACGTAGATCTAATAACGATTAGACTTTTCTTTTTTAATAATTTTTTGTCACCTACCTAACGTATATACAATGATTGGATCAGTATGACAATAAATTTAGCATGGAACTTGCATGTGTATTTACTGAGCAAAAAAAAAATCATCAAAACAAAACTAATCAGCCAAAGAGTCACTGTTAATAGCGAGCGAAGTATCAGTATTGGTGACTCCCTACTGAGTACTTCCTACACGTTACATTCAGTACAGATGCTTGATCCACCTCTAAATGTATCGCGGGAATATAAAACGCGAGATCACTGTGACGTCATACTTAACTTTTTGCGCTCGACAGTTTTCGTAAATTGTCGGACAAATTCGGGGAAGGAAATGACGTCATAGGTACAGTTTTTACGTAAGCATATGTGTTGTTTACTTTAATGTTTTTAAAAGGATTATTTATTGTTAAATGCAAATGATGTATGCGATTTATAGGTAAGAATTTTCCTCAGAAACGCTTCCTGTTCCACCTTGTTGCTATGCACCGCAAAGGATCACTGGGATAGTAGAACGTTTTCACGTGGCCTCATAAAATTTTCTTTGAACAATGTGCAGATTTCAACTCGAATTTCCTCCGTTCGTACACGTTGTCTATGGAGCTCGCTACGCGAGCGGCGCTTCGCGCCGCCTCGCTGCGCTCGCTATTAAATAAATATAAGATTTTTTTTAAATCATAAATTAAGATTATTTAAAACAGACGAGATGTAATTTTAATGACGTTTTATAATTTGATAAAGACTTGCACATGTTCACGTTTTTTTAACATGCAAAATTGTTAAACTGGGAAGACAAAGACCGTGAGAGATCAACTATCAATTAATAATCGTCAAGTAAATACATAAAGGAGAGTTGTACTTACAATTAGCAATCATAGTACTGTGCATACAACTCTACACGTCAAATATAATGCACTGTTTTCTATGACAACTGCCTGAATTTGGAATTATCAAATAATAAAAAAGAAAGAAATGATCGAGGGTCCAACCCCGTTTTATATTACATTATAAATTACCTGTTTCAATGAAATAATTATGCCACTCCTTTCTGCCCTTCTGTTATATTTTCTTTAAAATAAATTTCTAAGAAATACACTTTATGCCTTAAACCAATCAGATTTTGCTCCTCTTTTATCTATAAATACGCAGTCATGCATGGTTGGCTGCCCAAGCCTTGTCTGGAAATGCCCTTGACCTCTCAATGTTGATGATTGATGTTGCCTGAAAGTTTTCCCTTGACCAGGTAAAACTTAACAGTGAATTGATTGCTCTTGCGATGGCTTGGCGACTTTTCTGCGATAAACTTTATTTTCCTGACACATTGAAAGTACCACCAAAAGTTCATTGCATCAGGTTCATTGTAACACGGAAACTAGTTACGCACGTGCACACCTATGCAGCGTTACCGAGAACGTCTTTATAAATTTAAGATATATATTTCTGATTTTTCTTGTAGTTTAGTTTAAATATGTTTTATAATAAATAATATTTAGAAGATCAAATAATGTTATAGGACCCTAAAGCATCGTTTTCTATAGTTGGGGAAGTGTTGAGTCCCCAAAAAACCCCAACAAAACCAAAATAAAAAACAAAAAATGAAATCAGATACAAATCTAACTAAAAAAGGAAAATGTTCAGCTCTTTTTAATTTTCTTGCCGTTTTATCGTTTTTTATAGTGCCGCATGGCATTAAAAAGTACAGGGTCTACTTTGCTTATATAAATTCTTTTCTCGAGATAAGATTTATTTTGATATATAATATTAAAAAGACTTGTATGGGCAGCGGGAAGGGCAAAAAATACAATTTTACAAAATCAACGATAAACTAAATTCAGCAATCTAAAATAATATTATCAATGACCATAAGTGCAAAACCAACAGTCTTCTTTGCAAAATAAATGTACATAAAATCAACCAAAGATATCTAAATACAAATCAAACACAAAAAGTAAAACCAACAGACATAAATGTAAAACGAACATACATCAACATGAAACAAGCGGACGCACAAATAAACGCCAGGTGGCGTTTTTTGGGAAGCAATATGCGTCATCGATTATTGGAATCCGGGATGGTTCGCACCTATTCTGTTTCGCCCTGAGATGTTTGGCACCTCGATGTTTCGCACCTGCCTCGAAGCGAAACATCTTACTGTATTAAGATACTTTTCTCGTATTATTATTCCTCTGAAATTAATTATTACCTATACAAGAAATGAAATATGTTTTTAAAAAACCCATTAAAACAGTGCTTGCTTTTAAGCATGCACGGCCAAGAGAGGGTGCTTGCTTGATTAGGATTTTTATTTATTAATTTTATGAAGCCATGTCGTTTTATATCGTTCAAAACAAGAGGTGTGAATTGTGTTGTGATAACAATTATAGCCTGTCATTCACTTGAGAATTACCTGTATTTTATTATGAAAAATTCGGGAATGTTAATGTAATAACAAATGTATAATACCGGTATTATATAGTTAGCATAGCTCTATTTTGGGGATCATTATTTAATTACATAAACTATCTGCTTGAAATCTACATTACTCCCCCTCCCCTGCATCCACTATTTAACTACGAGTTATAATATAACTCGTTATATATATATAATAAATATATCAACATCTCAGGGCGAAACAGAATAGGCGCGAACCATCCCGGATTCCAATAATCGATGACGCATATTGCTTCTCAAAAAACGCCACCTGGCGTTTATTTATGCGTCCGCTTGTTTCATGTTGATGTATGTTCGTTTTACATTTATGTCTGTTGGTTTTACTTTTGGTGTTTGATTTGCATTTAGATATCTTTGGTTGATTTTATGTACATTTATTTTGCAGAGAAGACTGTTGAGTTTGCACCTATGGCCATTGATAATATTATTTTAGATTGCTGAATTTAGTTTATCGTTGATTTTGTAAAAAAATGTATTTTTTGCCCTTTCCGCTGCCCATAGACTTGACACGCCCTTTTCGGACCCTTTATTGTTTAATGCAAGAGTAATATCTATATGAGCTTAAAATGGCATCAAGACCCGTTTTAAACAATCACATCACATGCATTATTTCAATTACTTTTTGTTCAGATCGATACAAATACAATATTTTTAGAGAGAAAAAATCCACCTACCGCTACATTTGAATACATAATTTTAATTATATATACAAGAACATTCATGTAACACACATTTTATGACGTGGGGGTGTTAGTTTTTATTACGATAAAATTAAATTTGTGCAGTGCCTTCATTTTAGATACAGTATTTATTCTTTTGGAACTAAATGTTACACATGGTTACATGTGAAAAACCCTAGCGGTTAGAATACTCGTTTTCGTTCCAACCCTTTTGTTTTAAATGCTTGGTCGAGACACACCTTTATGTTATAAAACCATTAGTAATTTCTAAGTACCTAAAATTAAAAGTCTTCATGTCAGCACAACACCAGTCGCTTTTCTGGCATAACTCGAAAAATAAAACCTCAAAACCTACTCAAAAGCTTTGTCTCGATTTGATAATAATTTCTGGATTGGATGTCGAAAAATCAATCGATCACTCAGTCGATCGGTCACTCAATCAATCGATCGGTCACTCAATCAATCGATTTCAATCAATCAATATTTTGAAGAACTAGAACAAATAAATTGTTTTGTTAAATATTAAATATGGATTCTGATAATTCGTTTCGTTTGCCAAACAGATGGGTTTTTTTTATTAACGTGTTTTATGCGTTTTCTTTTACTTGTCAGTACAGATTTAAAATCAAAGTACTGAAGTAGTGACGGGAGTTGATTTTATCGATTATCATTTATTTTAAAATCAACTTATCTTGCATGGCAATTAGTTTCTACTCTGTATTTGAATTATGCACTTTTTTATTATATGAATTTTGAGAAACCCCATATGAATCATGTTGAGTAATATTTAAAGATAGATTCAAACTATGTATAAGTAATCGAAGCAATTCTAAAAATTTTATGGATCCAAGCACTATTGATATGGAACGCTAGTCTCGTGCAACCAGACGCTCGGCTCTCTCCGTTAATCTACGACAAGCAAGAGAGCCTAGCGTTTGGTTGAACGAGGCTATATTAAACTCTGGTGTAGGAATACATGAGACTATAAAATATTTTAGTTGTTCGTATTATATAAAATCTGATTTTTTTCAAAGTGTTTATTGATAAGTTTCCTTGAAAAACAATGTCTCAGCATACATTACTTTGAATTTTTCTATTATTTTCAAGAACTAAGTCTTGTCAGCGGTGATGATTTGTGCTTAGATCCAAACACTGTTTCAGAGTAGCTGCATAGGAGAGTTGATTAAAATCAACTCCCAAAAAGTGCTTTGCAAAGACAACAGCTATATATATAAGCATTATTTTTGACATGTAACTGCAATCATATGTACATGTATTACTATGTCGGTGAATATTACGAGTTATTCCTCTTTGAAAAGTAGAGAAATATTATCTCGTACAACTAAATTTTATGTGACTGCAACATAAAGGGATATAATTACATTGGTTCACAATCCCCCCCCCCCCCCCAAAAAAAAAATTTTTTTTACCCATAACCCCCCAAAACATAATGAGTATTTTCTGTTGAATATTAAAAATGCAAGGTCAAAATGTACGCTTCAAGTAGTTCAACACCTACAAACGTTTTCTATTTCTTCATCATATCTTTAATAACTCGAATCTGGTCTTTGTGAATAAAATATGAAAATCTGTGAACACAAGCACTTGACCTTATTTCTTTCTTTATACAGATAAATTATTTACGAAAGACGAATAGGGCCAATTAAAAAAATATTTTTATCTCGTAATTACGAGAAAAGATCTCGTTATTACGAGTTAATTATCTCTTTATTACGAGAAAAGATCTCGTAATAACGAGAAAAGATTTCGTTATTACGAGAAAAGATCTCGTTATTAGGAGATAATTTTCTCGTAATTACGAGAAAAGATATCGTAATTACGAGAAAGGATCTTGTTATTACGAGTCAGGCTTGGGGCGAATTACATTGTAAAGTAATGCATTACATTATCATTACTTCATGAATTTGGGCATTAAATTACCATTACCATTACTTGATTTTCTTGAAGTAATGCATTACATTACCATTACATAGGTAAAGTAATGCATTACCATTACCATTACTTTCATTTTTAAAAGTAAAGCTAATAAAGAGTTTTTGCAAATGTTTCAAATATACAACACTCTTTAACATATCTACAGCTTCATGCTCAGTATCAGGTTCAAATTCAATGAATAAACAAGAGTCATTCTTTATTTGCTCAATATATAATCATATTGTGGCATTATGAACAACATATTACATAAGTAAAATAATATTATAGACATTTGGCATGATACAATATCAGATATGAAATAGAGACACAGGATAACATGCGTAACAAAAAACAATTTATGAAATAATGTTGCGGTTTTTAAAAGCTAAATATAGATATATATCCCCAGATTACACAAATCTTTATAATTTTGGACACTTAATTTTATTAATTTATAAACAGATGATTTTTCCCAGTTATATTTCTTAATATATTTTAATCGTATTTCTTTTTCCGGAGGACACTTTAAGACAAAAGATTGCTGTTGCACTTTATGATCGAAGTTTCAAAGGGTTCATCTTTTAAATGCATCCATCTTCCGGGCTATACTAAATAAATGTTTTGCAGGAGCAGTCAATTAAGCTTGGACTGGAAAATACTGTTTGACGATCTTTATCTTAGGATATATATTAAGTGCAATAATAGATTAAATACATAAATCTTGTATTTTCGAAATTCTATCAGTCTAAACTAATGTACAGTGTAATTAATATACAAGAGAGAGAGACAGAGCGAGAAAGAGAGAGAAAATAAGTAAGATTATTTTCAAATAGGATATAATATTGGAAGTGATATTGATTTTCATCATGGTTGGACAGTGCATTCATTTTGCTTTTAATGGTGCATGTCTGTCTCCTATTCTATCGTGACATAGCGAAGGTAAGGGGATTGGGGTGTTTAGCACTTCTTAAAACAATAGATTGTTTTGATACTTAGATTATCCTGGGGGCATAGTGTGTTGTTGACACATTTCTTATTGAAGTGCAAACTAATTGTTTAAATAATTAAAAACTCTTAATAACAACACTCTTAAAAATGTTATGAACTTGTGATGTTATCTTTAGTAATATAAACAATTCAAAAAAGAATTTTAAAAAAAACTTTTTTAATAAAACATGTACAATTGAAATATTTTTTTCTCAATTAGAATTATTTCTTTCTTCTTTAAAAATAAATTTAATCAAATTCAATTTCAACTATTCCTTTATTCATCACATTTTTTTTTAAAGTGAACATGCACAAAAATGCATAGTAATGCAAAGTAATGCCATGTAATGCCAGTATTACACTAGATTTTGGAAAGTAATGCATTACATTAGCATTACTTGTAATGCTAATTTTGAGGCATTACACATTACTAGCATTACTTTGAAAACATGTAATGCATTGCAATGCATTACCATTACATTTAGCATTACCCCAAGCCTGTTACGAGTTAATTATCTCGTTATTACGATAAAAGGTCTATTTAAAATGGCACGAATCATTATTCTATTCTTTTTATGTAAAGTGTATGAACTACTGCAATGTCTTATGATATACACATACTTAGAATAATCATCGTATAAAAACGTACGCATAATACAAAATCGGACAAAGCAGTTTTAAAGACATTACAGAAGAAGTAGCAAAGCAGATTGATTAGTAAATTCATTGAACTATTTATTAATAATTAAGAAGGATACGTGTAATTTGTTTTCAGACTCCAATATCTTATTATACAAAATCAGTTATTTTCAATATACATGTAGGTTGTGTATGAACATATAAAACACAAATTCGGGTAAATCCTGTATATCCATATCCATGACTGAAACTATATAGTCATTAAAGTTATCTGTAACTAATAAAATTGTGTTTTTACGACTATAGAACTACCTGGTATTTACTTCGGAGTGGGATTATAATATATATATATATATATATATATATATATATATATATATATATATATATATATATATATATATATATATATATATATATATATATATATATATATATATATATAAGTTGAATAGTAAAATTACTTGAAGTTCTTTCCTTTTATTCAGATAAGATAAAATGTCAAATCCAATCACTTAATCTGTAGAAATTAATGAATAATAATCGTTGTTATTTTTAAATATTAATCAAAATTGAATCAATGTTTCTGGAATGAAAAAGATAGACTGAAAGGGCGATCCAGTCGAATTCTTTTCAAAAACGCACTATTTTATATAGATCTTTTATAGTAATAACGATATCCTTTCTCGTAATAACGAGGAAATTAACTCGTAATAACGAGATCTTTTCTCGTTATTACGAGAAAATTATCTCGTAATAACGAGATCTTTTCTCGTAATTACGAGATCTTTTCTCGTAATAACGAGATAATTAACTCATAATAACGAGATCTTTTCTTGTAATTACGAGATAAAAATATTTTTTTATGTGGCCCTATTCGTCTTTCGTAATTATTCCACTTGTTATCATAATCAGTTATTATCATAACAAGTGGAACTATCTTTTTTAAGAACAAGTCATGTGACTCGGAAATACATGACTGTATTAAAGTTCAGTTTTGAACATATTTTATTGAACGGAAACAAGTTCATGCAACTTATGAGTTCTTCTCCTAACGCACTAAAGAATGTAAAAACCCACATATACCCCAGAATAATAAATAATTGATACATCAAAAATGATGATTATTACCAAAAAAATCAGTAAATTTATAAATTATATATACAGGTATATCAAAGATAAAGAATATAATACCCACTTTAATTACATTTTCCATCTATGAATTCATATACGAACCGCAACTTAATTACTTTGTCTAAATCATACATAGATTTGGTACAGTAAATTGCTTCTAGCACCTGTAAAATTTATTCCAAAATGGCAAAACACAAAAAATAATACACATCTTCTACATCGTATTTTACCTCCTAGACAACAATATTTGTTGACAATATTGAGTTTATACAAGTCATTGATATACAGTTGTGTCTTAGTTTTGAATTATGTTGGCACAATGCCTACCTTATGTAAAGTATTTAGGAGGAATTATGATGATTATAAGCAGTTTATATAGCAGTATACTGTACACGTGTGGTATCTCATATAGCAAACAAGCTAAAACTTGTATGAATGTCAGTGATACCACTGATAAAAATAGCCCAAGATCTAAAACAATTTTCAGCACGAATTTTAAAGTCAGGTACATCGTAAATAACTGTGTTATCTGAAAATCGATAGAGGAAGACCTTAACTCATAGTATAGCTGGCGAAGAGTTTGACAATGCCTGTTGGCGTACTGTACCCTTGGACCAGCTGTGGCAGGACTCTGCTTCACCTGCTGTATCTTAATCTGATTATTCATATGACTTGTTGTAAAGGTATATAAGAGTACACTAATATATAAGAGGACAATAAATTAGTACCGTTTTGATTCATTTGACTAATTATCACCAATGCCTTTTTTAATATTTTAAAGCTGGAAGTTTTAGCAGGCTCCAATCAGTATCTAATGCTGCCACACGGGATCCCTGTCAAAATTTTCCATTTCCGGACCATGTATACTTCGATGAAACGTCTGCTGCAGGTAGATTGTATTAATAATGTATTTTCTGACGGCGTATTTATGTTGCATGTTGTTTTAAGTGACATACGGAAACTTTATAATTTTAGGTACCATTATATTTGTGTCAAACGAAACCGATTCCATTAAGCAGGACTGGATAATGTCTACCAATTATCGGGTTGCATTGACCTCTGTGAACCAGACTTACCGGATCACATTGCTTACTACTTTGGATTTGGACGTGACTGACGTAAGAATCAAACGTTACTGATCGTTAAATAATTCCTATTAATGTCTTTAGATGGTTTATTTTGACTTAGGTATTTGCTGTCCAGCTATATTTTATACAACTTTTGTTGGTAGCCGAGTGACAACTGCATTCTTGGGTTAGAACAATTTTCAACAGCCTTGACGTGTGATAGGAACGGTGGCCTTGAACCAGTAAGTGTGATAAATAACATAGTCCAGCAGTGATGTCTCCTTAGTTACTGCATGATTACCGAATCGATGATGAAAGATAATACATAATTGTTCTAAAAAATATTATATAAAATGAATATTGAATCAAATATGTAATCAAAACTTTTTCTTTATCAACTTCAAACGTGTTGAAGTTAAAATTTTCAAGATAATTTTAGCAGACCTATAAAAAGATTTAAATTGACAGTTTTATATGGATTATATTTCACTTGCAATACATTCAGATTACAAAAGAAGTAACATTCCACGTGCTACCTGTGAACGAGTACCCGCCTGATGTGGATGCAGTTCCTGATATTCTGATAAATGAGGTCGGCTCTCTATCTACTTAATCATTGCATTAATCAAATCTGCAATGTAGACAATACTTGTCAGGTGCTATCAAAATTGTATGACTCCTTTTTTGAAGGGAAACGTGACTTTGCCTTACTTTCTAGCGAGTCTTCTGGATCACTTCAAAGACCGGGATTGTCCCAAGAAACACTTGGTGCTCAGCATTACGAAATACTCAAGCAGTGAGGTACATTGTATTCGTTTTATGATAGTTATAGACCAAATTACCATGCATTATATTACACAATTATTTTCATTTATTCACCTTTATTAAGAAGATTACTGTCTATATCATACATTGAAATGTCTTTTTAATTAAGGGTTAAAATCGCCAACGAACTGTCAAAAAAAGCAGAAGTTAGGATCCTTATGACACGTTTAAAGAGTATCGAATAAATTGAGCACTGCTGTTGTATTTTCAGAATTGCTGACATTTTCTCCTATTTGTATCCACTTTCATACAACGCAACTCATCTTTTCTTAATGAGTCCAACGGGTAAATGTCCTATCTCAAGCCCCTTTAACAATTGGCGCACGAGCAGAAGGACAAAATATTTGTGCTATCGGAAAAATTAAATATGGTTCGTAATCTGTTGCCAAAATAATCGCGTATAAAAAAAAGTTGTACGAGACTTGCACAATTTAAGCGACCGTTGTGCGATGTAAACGCATTGAATCTTGCAAAATATCTTGCGTCTATATGCGATAAATCTTGCAATGATAGTAAAACATTGCAAGATTACATGAAACCTGTTGAACAACAACCGCAAAAATGCATGCAACGAATGCGAAAGTTCGTGCAACGTATGCGATAGCTCGTGCAACGTATGCGATAGCTCCTGCGAATCCAAAAAATTCCGATCGCCAAGTATTGTAAAGTGCTCGTGCGCCAATTGTAAAAGGGGCTTTAACTGTGCTAGTTTTGGACATTGTAAAGGAACGAGATCCATTTTCAATATTATATTAAATGAATATTTACGTAGTATTTACAAAATCGACCATGAGCTTTTCTCCATATCTTAAGAATTACCACAGTCAATACCCAACCCCAATTTTTATGGTGAATCTGTGGGTAGTAATTATTTTTAAGCCATATTTGTTGTAGCTTCTTCACTCGTTTTAAGGATATTCATTTATGTAACATTAAATGAAACTTTTAATCTTACATAACCAATTTGATGTGTACTTTTAAAAACAATCATTAAAATATATCTACTCCTTAATGAAAATGATTTTTCTCCACAAAGTCTCTAGCACTATTTTTTTTGTTGCGGAAGCTATAGTCTGTCCCAAGATATTTATGCAGCACATTTGGACGATTTAAAAAAAATAAACATACCTGTGAAAGAAGTGCAATTGCAATAGTTGAAAGGGATAATTTTCAAGATTATTTCATTGGCACATTATCAACTGTCACTCAGAAAAATTCACAGGAACGAAAACAGATTCTTTACGGAGATTTATAATTGGGAATTTTTACATCTTTACTCCATTCGGAATACACTCGGAATACATCGCGCAATTTTTCAACGTTATCATCCGGGCTTGCTGCAATACTAAATCTCCGTAGACATCTCATTATTTAGTATGTATTGAAACCTGATAAGCTAACAGGAGCGTTTCGACTGAGAAATCATGAATTTTTAAGGTCTTCCGTTTCCAACGGAAGACCTTGTACTGATTCTGTTGGAAATTCTTCATTATTAGGTCTTTCCACCTTTCAGGTGAAAGACCTTTTGTTTTCCTTATGTTTTTTATTTTTTTTCTTCTCTTTTTTTCCAGGGACAGCTTTTTTATTTCTAGATATATTGAAACAATTTTTTCTTTACGTTATTGACCATTAAAAGTTATGGTACCAAATGACCCTTTGCATGATAACTCCCAAAACTTACAAAGTTATTGCCCTTTGTGTACGAAGTGATTGTTATCGCTACTCCTCTAAAACCATAAGAGATAGAGACTTGGAACTTTTACCAATGTCATCATTACATTTAGAGGGTTCTTCAATCTATTCATACCGAAAGGATCTGAGGCACCCTTCTAGTAGTTATTGCCCCTGAAAGTATTTACATTTCTATAAAATCACTTCCAACTTTATTATTATTTATCATAGAGACTTCGGACCACTTGGGATGGAAGCGTCTACCTTGGCAGAACAAAATGACATAAAGGTCAAAGGTCAAGGTCATCTGAAAACCTCTTAATTAATGAGTTTTTAGATCTCTTTTGTTTAGTGTAGTAAAGAAAAACTTTTTCATGGATGCAATAGGACATCTTAAGACATTTTAAAATATATCCCCTTGGCTCCTTCTTTTAAATAGTTACAGAGTTATTTCCCTTTTGTACGAAAAGCTTGTTATCGCTACTCCTCTGAAACCATAAGAGATAGAAACTTGAAACTTTTACCAATGTCTTCAGTACACATTGAGGGTTCTTCAATCTATTCATACCGAAAGGATCTGAGACCCCCTTCTAGTAGTTATTGCCCCTGAAAGTATTTACATTTCTATAAAACCACTTCCAACTTTTTTATTACTTATCATAGAGCCTTCGGACCACTTGGGATGGAAGCGTCTACCTTGGCCGAACAAAATGACATAAAGGTCAAAGGTCAAGGTCATCTGAAAATCTCTTAATTAATGAGTTTTTGTATCTCTTTTGTTTAGTATGGTAGAAAAAAACTTTTTCATGGATGTAGTAGGACATCGTAAGACATTTCAAAATATCACCCTTTGACCCTTACCATGTAACAATTATAGAGTTATTGCCCCTATTGTACAAAATGCTTGTTATCGCCACTCCTCATTAACCGTTAGAGATAGAGACTTGAAACTTTTACTAATGTATTCACTATACTTAGACGCTTCTTCAGTCTACTCATACCGACAGGGTCCAAAGTCTCTTTCTAGCAGTTATTGCCCCTGAAAGTTTCAAACATTCAATAAAAAACACAAATAACTTTTGAATCAATAATCATAGATACATCGCACCAATTTGGTATTGAAGGGTCTACCTTGTCAGATGAAAATGACATAAAGGTCAAAGGTCAAGGTCAAGCAATAAACAATTGCAAACTTAATCGTTTGACACTTTTTTATGAAGTAACGCAGAAAAAATAATTTATTCTATTGAACCAATCTTATTTCAAACATAAAAAATAATGAGGTGGAAAGACCTCTAATTGTTCGAGAACAATTAGTCTACTAGTTATTTTTAGGGTCTTCCGTTTCCGACGGAAGACCCTCTTGTTATTCTATTGTTTCTTTTCCTTATTATTATTTTATTTTTTATTTTTTTTCTGACTTTTTTCGAACGTTATTTCTCGTGAACTACTCAACCGATTTGCATGAAATTTACAGGACGTATTGAGCATCAAACGTACTTGATATTATAAAATTTCTGGCTGATGACGTCACTTCCGGTTTGAGATTTTGAGGATTTAGTAAATTTTTAAGGACCATTTTGTCCACGTAACTTCTCAAAAACTAATTGCGATAGAAATATGAAACTTTCAGGGATAGTAGATGAATGTTTGTAGATGATCCTATTTATTTTATATTTTGAAAAATGCGCAAGGCGGCGAAGCTCGCCCGAGCTCAAAAATTGGCACCAATTTTTTTCACGAAATTTCCGCACATTTTCGGCCCTAGCTTTTAATGTGTAAATATTTTGTTAAGACATGTAATGCAAAAGTTGTTTAGATTAACTAGATCTTTCGTTTGATTTCAGAAAAAAGGGGCTGGCCCCTCAAATTAGGGGCCAAAAGGGCTCTAAAGTATTTTTGCAATAACTCTTTACTGAAAAATAATTTGTTGTCAATTATAGAACCAAAAATGTTCATTGTACATTTGTTTATCTAAACATTACAATGTCTAAGTCATATGTTACGTCATTAGGGGCTTTAAGGGGCCAAAAGTCCGAAATTTTGATCTTAAATATCTAGAAAAAGAGAAATATTTTGATAAGTATTATAGAACAAAAATGCTTAAAATAATGTTCTTAACAATATGCTCCCAAAAAAAATTTTGTTGGTGGTCCCAGTAAGGATTTTAAGGGTCGGCCCCTAAAACACATTTGTTCAAAAAACTTTAGAACGGTCAACAATTTCTGAACACTTGTTGAACAAAATGCGTTTATATTTACAAGACCTTTTATTTGATATCAAGAAAAAGGGGCTGGTCCTTCAAATAAGGGGCCAAGAGGGCTGTAAATTCTTTTTATAATAACTCTTAACTGAAAAATAATTTGTTATCAATTATAGAACCAAAAATGTTCATTGTACATTTGTTTATCTATACGGTACCATACATTTGTCATATGATAGGTAATTAGGGGTTTCAAGGGGCCATATGTCCAAAACTTTGATCATTAATATCTAGAAAAGGAGAAATATTTTGATAAGCATTATAGAACAAAAAATGCTTAAAATAATGTTCTTAACGATATGGTATCTAAAACATTTATGTTGGTGGCCCTGGTAAGGAGTTTAAGGGTCGGCCCCTAAAACACAATTGTTCGGATATCTCTAGAACGGTCAACAATTCGTGAATACATGTAGAACAAAATATGTTTATATTTACAAGACCTTTCATTTGATATCAAGAAAAAAGGAGTGACCCCTCAAATAAGGGGCCAAAGGGGCTACGAAGACTTTTCATAATAACTTATTTTTTGCGATAATTTGTTATTAATCATAAAAACAGAAAATAAGAGCGTATTATTCATAATTCAAAACGTAAATCCGTTCTAAAATCGGACGATGCAATACAGAGATATAGGGGTTTAAAAATTGATTTTTCCGGACATTTTGATTCCACATTCTTGGTTAAGAAAATAGTTTTATGTTCAGACTTAAATTAACTCGTACCTAAAATTATTCGATAAATGTTGAATCGTACTTTTACACATTCGGATTTGTATTTGCTAAGTCGTTCTTGAAATTGATAAGCTTTGTTAATTCGTACTTGGAATCATTCGGATTTTGTTAATTCGTACCAAGAATAATTCGATTTTGTTCGTCTTAGTTTCTTATGTTGGTTTAAGAAACCTGCTTTTTACAGCTTTACTTTCGACATTACCGCAACGAGCTTTGCTCAAGTTTTTATTATTATTCTATATTTTTCCTCTGACATTTTTCGAGAGCTATAACTCAAAAACAATTTGGTCGATTTTCACCAAATTTACAGGACTGATAGAACATAAAACGTGCTTGCGAATGTAAAATTTTGAGCTGATGACGTCACTTCCGGTTTGAGATTTTGAGGATTTTGTGAATTTTTAAGGACCATTTTGTCCACGTAACTCCTCCGAAACTAAAGGGTATAGAAAAGTGAAACTTTCAGGAATATGTAGATGAATGTCTGTAGATGATCCTCTGTATTTGACATTGTGGAAAATGCGCACGGCGCCGAAGCTTGCCCGAGGTCAAAACTTGGCACCAAAATTTTTGGCAAAATTTTAACACGTTTTGCAAAATATCTTTTAACCTGTTGATAATTTGTTAAAACATGTAATGCAAAAGTTGTTAAGATTTACACGAGCTTTTGTTTTGTTATAATAAAAAGGGGCTGGCCCCTTTAATTAGGGGCCAGGAGGGCTCTAAAGTCTTTTAATTTTAACTCTTAACTGAGCAATAATTTGTCATTAATTATAGAAGCAAAAATGTTCATTGTACAGCTGTTTATCTACACAGTACCTTATTTTAAACATTTGTTACGTAATTAGGGGTTTCAAGGGGCCAGAAGACCAACACTTTGATCATTAATATCTTAAAAGGAGAAATATTTTGAAAGGCAATGTTGAACAAAAGTTGCTTAAAATAATGTTCTTTAGAACATGGTACCTTAAAATTTATGGTTTGTGGCCCCAGTAAGGAGTTAAAGGGTCGGCCCCTAAAACACTATTGTTAAGATATCTCCAAATCGGTCAACAATTTCTGAACACTTATTAAACAAAATATTTTATATTAATAAGATCTTTTATTTAATATTAAGAAAAAGGGACTAGCACCTCAAATTAGGGGCCAAGAGCGCTCTAAAATCTTTATATAATAACTCTTTACTGAAAAATAATTTGTTATTATTTATGGAAGCAAAAATGTTCATTGTACAGCTCTTCATCTATTCCGGACCATACTAAAGTCATATGTTACATAATTAGGGGTTTGAAGGGGCCAGAAGTCCAAAACTTTGATCAATATTATCTTGAAAAGGAGAAATATTTTGAAAAACATTGTATAACAAAAGTTGCAGAAAATAAAGTTGTGAACAATGTGATACCTAAACATTTTTCGTTGGTGGCCCCAGTAAGGAGTTGAAGGGTCGGTCCCTAAAACACAGTTTTTCCGATATCTCTATAACGGTTAATAATTCGTGAACACTTGCTGAATAAAATATGTTTATATTTGCGAGACCTTTAATTTGATATCAAGAAAAAGGGGCTGACCCTTCAAATTAGGGACCAGGAGGGCTATGCTACAAAGTCTTTTTATAGTAACCCTTTTTAGAGCGATAATTTGTTATTAATCATAAAAGCAAAAATAAAAGCTTACTAAGTTTAATGTAAAACTGAAATCCGTTTTAAAATCGGCCGATGCATTACAAAGATATAGGTGTTTGAAAATTGACTTTTCTGGAAATTTTGATTCCACATTCTTGATAAAGAAAAGAATGTTATGTTCATAGTTTAATTAACTCGTACCTAAAATATATCGATAATTGTTAAATCGTACTTAAACACATTCGGATTTGTATTTGCTAAGTCGTTCTTGAAATTGATAATGTTATTGCTAATTCGTACCAAGAATCATTTTAATTTTGTGAACTCGTACCAAAAATAAGTCGATTTTTTTTCTTTTTGTTTTATTTACTTATGTTTATTGGTTTAAGAACTCTGCTTCTTAGAGACAGTTTTAGCTTTACCTTCGACATTATCGGAAGACCCACTCGTTGCTTTGCAACGAGCTTTGCTCTAGTTCTTCTTCTTTTTCTTCTAGACGTTTCTTTAAACTGTAATATCTCGCTTGTTTGTCATTAGATTTTATTCAAATTTTTAGGGTTTATTGAAAATGACAATAGCTTACTATAGCACAAAAAAATTGTGAAATTGCTACTTCCGGTTTTGAGTTATTCCCCTTTGAATATTTTTTTAGTGGGTCTCGTGTACCTGCAAAGGCTCCGAGTTAATCCGTAGCAAGTAGTTTTAATTTACAAATCTTTAATGTAGACATCTTGAACGTTGTCCTCCTAGTTTTACATGTTTGATTAACCCACGTATACTCCTTAAAAAATTAAATCGAAATTTATGTTTCAAAAAGTGTTAAATTTTGCATATATCTTTGCTCAATAACTTTTTAGTTGTAAATATTTTCTAGACACATATAGAACAAAATGTGTGCAGAATATTAAGAGCTTTCATTTGATACCATAACAAAGGGGCTAGCCCCTAAAATGAGGGATCTAGAGCCCTTAAAAGTCTTTGCTTCATAACTCTAAAACGGTAAATTTTTCGATATGGGCGTCGCTGCAAAAAATGTTGTTTGTGACTTTATTGATCTCATTAAACTGTTTTTGTGTTCGGGTATTGCATAATGTGAGGGAAAAAGTAATATGTGTTGACCAGTACTCGCGGCAATTGGCCAAGTTAACGAAACTCTCCCTCACCCGCAGCCGAGAAAATCGGTCACCATGGTCGCGGCTGGGCTACCTAGCGGTCAGCGGTTATCTAATACACGAGAGTTGCGTCTCTCATATACGAGTTTATTTAGCCGCGAACTCAAGAATTGTTTTAGTTTTGTTTACACATAAAAGTTTATGGACTAAACGATTCGGTGTCAATTAAGAAATTGTTCAGTTAATTAATAAATTTAAAGCAATGTCATACTCAATCTAAAGCAATATCAGACATTGATCAATTGTGGGTTTTAAGTTTAAAATAAAGAACTTTTATTTGATAGAATATGGTCATTATACTGCAAACTTTACAAATCGCCCTGGGTTCCGAGCTGTGCGTGTCTGTGCGTTGTACCTTTACGTAATCTATTCTTTGTCCACGGCCGAGGAGATCAGCCACGGCTGCACTACCTAGCGGTAAGCGGTTATCTCATACACAAGATTCCCACACCGCGACGCACACTTAGATGAATATGAACGTGTTTGAGTTTATATAGTCGTAAATACAAGAACTGTTTTAATTTTATGTTATAAAAGTTTGTTCATCTTGTATTTATTTAATTAAACATTTGATTGAAAATGAATATTAATGAACGGTATTACTCCAAATCGGAAACATCGTCAGAAATAAATTAATGGTTGGTTTGTATATCTAAAAATTTTTAACCCCCCCCCCCCCCCCCCCGAAATATTAAATGATGATCATCCCTCGAACATGGCCGAGGAGATATAGCGCGAGTGGACAAGTGATCCGCGGTCGGCTCGTGTTCTTCTACATGTACCTTACCACGCGTTCATGTTTCATATTTTGCACGGACAGAACTATATTTATTATGTTTTAACTATTATTTAGGTTTAAGATGAAAAATAAATTTATTTTACTTGTACCGCTGATTAAGCATTGATTTAATTATACGATAGAGTACAAGGTAGTTTAAAAATCAACTCAAATTATAATCAAAGTTCCATGTTACATGTTTGCGGTAGGTGCTTATAAGCACGATAAAAGAATGTCCTGAATTGTCCTGAATTGTCCTGAATTGAGGCATTTGATGATTATTTGAAAGAATATTCAATTGAGTTTTAAACAACTTAAGATTAGATTCTATCGATCACATATTAATCACTCTGTAGTTTTTCTAATACATGGTCGTTCGTTTGAGTGTGGAAGCGAACTCATTGCTGCGCCCCCCCCCCCCCCCCCCCCCCTCCTCCCGCCCCGCTGACAAGTGCTCGCGCTGGATTTTTTTTAAATTGGCGAAAAGATATCCAGATATGTCGAAAATCATTTTTTGCGACTTCTTCTTATGTGTAACATTTTCCCCTCAACATGTTTCACTTTCCCACCCGTTTGTTTATTCGGTCAGTCTGTGTTAATTCAATCGCCACGTGCGACCGAAAATTCTGTGTCGCTTTAGCGCACACAACTCAGAACACTTGCAATTGAGTAACAGTTGGAAGGTGCTTTTATTAACAATAAGACTATTATTCGAAGTCAATCATCTTCACATTAAAGATGTGAAATCCTTACCTGAGAATGTGGCTAATAAATCAACCTGTTGACCACGCTAAACTTCTATAGTTATGAACAGAATAATTCATAATATATTATAATTGAAAGTTGGAAGTCAAACTTTGACACGTTGAGGAGAAAATGTTATAACCTTTTAATTGAAGTTGTGTATTATGAGGTTGTAATGCAACTTTATTTACTTACAATGTTAGCTACAGCCAGCTAGTGGAATACTAATTTTAGGTGAACAATGAATACCCAATATATTAAAATACAAGATAAATAGTTTCCAGAACTATAATACTATGCATGTGTATATGAAGGTTGCACCCTCATTTGTATAACTGTAGGTGAGGAGGTAAAGGTGTATCGATATACATACAATGTATGACTGCACATACGGATTCTGGACCGTGGCTACAGACGATACACATGATAGTCTTTTAATACATCAATGCGCAGTTTGATCTAGAAACTGACCAGTTTCATAACTTCTTCGAATTTCTCTAACACGGACTGTCTAATTCCTTCCCAGAATTCCAAGTTTTTATCAATTTTATAAATCAACCCACTGACATAGAAATAAGGATGTTGCATATTATTACATCGTTGAGAGATGTAATATTCATTTCTGTAAATAAGGCTATTTAATTCACGTTACATAGCGGTGTCTCTATGACAGCACCATCTGGTGTAAAATTTAGATGCTCGCTTTTGCATAAATTCTCCCGCTGATCTTTTTTTTTTGCTGATTATATATTATTTTGAATGTCCAAGTCTACTCGTATCATTAAATAATATCAGACGACACACATTTCCCTACAGAAAAGCTCAGAGATGCCATCAATTTTGACTAATTACTAAATTTTGTCAGCACGTAACAATTCTAAACTTGCACATAGTCTTCAAAAATTTAGAAAGATTTAAATAAAGAAGTTATCTTAGAGAAAAGGTCACGTGTTTTGTAGGCGTGTTCGGTTTTTTTTTAAATATACAATTCCTGACATGAAACATGATTACATACAATTTATAACAATGCTTGCTACCCTTTGAAAATTTAACTCGCCATTTAACATCTCAAAGATTTTAAAGAATTTTTGAAACGATTACACAAACTGTGTTTGACAAATAGTTTTTCTAATACATTTTATTCCTTTCTTTTTCAAAGCATGTTTTATATACAGGCTTTCAATCACAACACGTTTTTATAACAAAAGATGAACTGAAAGTTTAGTCATTATGATCGTTTGACACCATATCACATATATTTTCAACCCGCAGCAACAACGGAAGACCTACTCGTGGCTTTGCCACGAGCTCTGCTCTAGTTTTTTTATACTTTTGAATGAACATCGTTTGAACCCTGAGGTATCTATAAATACATGTATCAAGCAATTAAGCAAAATGTGAATCCAAGATATCTTGGGACAGACTATAGCTAATTAACATGTTAATATGGCTGTTCCATGTATGTTTCAAATAACTGACTAAGAGCGTAAAAAATGGCTTTATGGCGGCAATGTACAGGTAGTGTAGATTCAATGTTGTAAAATTATGACCCCTGGGGGTAAGGAGGGGCCACCATGGGGGGTTGAAGTTTAACATAGGAATAAATAGAGTAAATCTTTTAAAAAATCTTCTTCTCAGAAACTAATCAGCCAGGAAAGCTGTCACTTGTGTGGAAGCATCCTCAAGGAGTGTAAATTCAATGTTGTGAAAATCATGACCCCCGGGGGTAGGGTGGGGCCACAATGGGAGGTCGAAGTTTTACAAAGGAATATATAGAGTAAATCTTTAAAAATCTTCTTCTAAGAAACTAATCAGCCAGGAAAACTGGAACTTGTGTGGAAGCATTCTCAGGTAGTGTAGATTCAAAGTTTTGAAAATCATGACTCCTGGGGGTAGGGTGGGGCCACAATGGGGGTTGAAGTTTAACATAGGAATATATAGAGTAAATCTTTAAAAATCTTCTGCTCAGAAACTAATTAGCCAAAACAGCTTAAACTTGTGTGGAAGCATCCTCAGGTAGTGATAATTGAAAGTTATGAAAATCATGACCCCCGGGGGTAGGGTGGGGCCACAATGGGGGTCGAAGTTTTACATAGGATTATATAGAGTAAATCTTTAAAAATCTTCTTCTCAGAAACTAATCAGCCAGGAAAGCTTGAACTTCTTTGGAAGCATCCTCAGGTAGTGATAATTGAAAGTTATGAAAATCATGACCCCTTGGGGTAGGGTGGGTCCACCATGGGGGGTTGAAGTTTAACATAGGAATATATAGAGTAAATCTTTAAAAATCTTCTTCTCAGAAACTAATCAGCCAGGAAAGCTGACACTTGTGTGGAAGCATCCTCAGGTAGTGTTAATTCAATGTTGTGAAAATCATGACCCCCGGGGGTAGGGTGGGGCCACAATGGGGGTCTAAGTTTTACATAGGATTATATAGAGTAAATCTTTAAAAATCTTCTTCTCAGAAAACCTATCAGCCAGGGAAGCTTGAACTTGTGTGGAAGCATTCTCAGGTAGTGTAGATTTAAAGTTATGAAAATCATGACCCCTGGGGGTAGGGTGGGGCCACAATGAGGGGTTGAAGTTTAACATAGGAATATATAGAGTAAATCTTTAAAAATCTTCTGCTCAGTAGCTAATCAGCCAGGAAAGCTGAAATATGTGTGGAAGCATCCTCAGGTAGTGTAAATTCAAGGTTGTGAAAATTATGACCCCCGGGGGTAAGGTGGGGCCACAATGGGGGTCGAAGTTTTACATAGGATTATATAGAGTATATCTTTAAAAATCTTCTTCTCAGAAAACTTATCAGCCAGGAAAGCTTGAACTTCTTTGGAAGCATTCTCAGGTAGTGTAGATTTAAAGTTATGAGAATCATGACCCCCGGGGGTAGGGTGGGGCCACAATGGGGGGTTGAAGTTTAACATAGGAATATATAGAGTACATCTTTAAAAATCTTCTGCTCAGTAACTAATTAGCCAGAACAGCTGAAACTTGTGTGGAAGCATCCTCAGGTAGTGATAATTGAAAGTTATGAAAATCATGACCCCCGGGAATAGGGTGGGGCCATAATGGGGGGTCTAAGTTTTACATAGGATTATATAGAGTAAATCTTTAAAAATCTTCTTCTCAGAAAACTTATCAGCCAGGAAAGTTTGAACTTGTTTGGAAGCATTCTCAGGTAGTGTAGATTTAAAGTTATGAAAATCATGACCCCCGGGGTAGGGTGGGGCCACAATGGGGGGTTGAAGTTTAACATAGGAATATATAAAATAAATCTTTAAAAATCTTCTGCTCAGTAACTCAGTACATTATTATCATAGTCTCGATTATTATTACCGTAAAATATGCAAGTCTTTAGTACCATAATCGTGTATTTGAAATTGTTTGTTAGATAAAAACAAGTGTATATGCATGTTTATTTGCGAGAGTTTGTTATTTATTTCTGCACAGCAGTGAAAATTGCAACATAATTGTGAATTTGATATTATTCGTTAGATTTCTTGCATTTCAAAATAGTTTGCATAAATGATATACAACTTCTTTCTTTCCATTCCCATCTACGATTAAAAAAAATAAATGTAATAGTAGTTGTACTTTAATGGTGTCTGTAAAGTAGTTCTAATAATGAAATACATCCCTAAATTCTATTGAAATCATTACTTCAATAGTAGCTGTATTTCAATAGTGGTTGCAAAGTGATTCTTCTAATGAAATACGTCCCCATCCACTATTGAAATAATTTATTTCAATAGTGGTTTTATTTCAATAGTGGTTGCAACAAAGGTACTAAAGACTTGCATAGTTTACGGTAATGATAATCAAGACTGTAAAATAAATGTATTTATATTAGGATTTTCACTGTTGTGCAGAAATAACCAATCCTCGCAGATTAACATATAGAATTGTTTTCATATTTTTTCTCTACCTATTTCTCTTTCTATAGATAGATCATGTTTTATGAAAATTGTAAATTATTTGTACCAGAGGACAACGCAATAACTTCTATTTAAAACCCCTGCATATTAAAAAATAATTTATAGCTTACATGTCATTATAGATATATGTTATAATGAATATCACTATTGAGATAAATAATTGCAATAGTGGTTGGGGATGTACTTCATTATGAATAATATTGAATGAAATAAATTATTTCAATAGTGGTTAGGTATGCATTTCATTACAACCACTATTAAAATAAATTATTTCAATAGTGGTTAGGTATGCATTTCATTACAACCACTATTGAAATAAATTATTTCAATAGTGGTTAGGTATGCATTTCATTACAACCACTATTGAAGTAAAGTATTTCAATTGTGGTTAAAGATGCGGTTCATTACAACCATAATTGAAATAAAATATTTCAATAGTGGTAGAGATGTATGTCATTTTAATGCCTATTATTCCGACTGTGCATAACACTTTCGGTTCCAGATGACAGGTGGTATGGGAAACATGACCATATAGAGGTAAATCAAATAACATCATAATCAAAAGGAATTTATCATCTCATGAGACATAATTCTTATATTCAGAAACCCCCCTAGCAGAAAGGAAAGTGTTACAAACAGACATAATAATAGACATAAAACTGAACTGCATCATCGACCACTATTGAAATACTTTATTTCAATAGTGGTTGAAATGAAATGTATCCCTAACCACTATTGAAATACTTTTATATCAATAGTGGTTGAAATGAAACGCATTCTTAACCACTATTGAAATAATATATTTCAATATTGGTCGTAATGAAGTACAACCCCAACCAATATAATTGAAATAATTTATCTCAATAGTGATATTTATAATAATATTTATCAATAAATAATTATTCAATATACAGCTGCAGGGTGTTTGAATAGAAGTTCTGGCAATTTACAAGATGTTCACTATTGTGCAAATAATATACAATATTCATAGGACATGATAAGTTTGTAGAAAGAGAAAGGTAAAGAAAAAAATATAAATTTTCAAAGTAATATTAATAAAGAAATTCATTCTAAGCTGGGATTGAAATTATGTTTAATAGTAGTTGTACTTAAACAGTGTCTGTAAATTGATTTTCAAAATGAAATACATCCCGGAACACTATTTAAATTATTTATTTCAATAGTTGTTGCAAAGTGATTCTTCAAATGAAATACATTCCCAACCACTATTGAAATAATTTATTTCAATAGTGGTTATATTTCAATAGTGGTTGCAAAGTGATTTTTCTAATGAAATGCATTACCAACCACTATTGAAATAATTTATTTCAATAGTGGTTTTATTTCAATAGTGGTTGCAACACAGCACAGAGCTTTGCTGGAGAGAGAGAAAGAGAGATATATTTTATGCAATTTATTACTACTGTAGAATATTCAATGAGAAGAGTAAGTGTATGTTATGTAGCATACATGTTACAATACTAAGCAAGCAACATCACTGATTGGTCAGTTGCAATGTTTGGTCAGCTTTTGAGAAACAAAAGTAGATTTCGTTTGACTAAAGGCAAATACTAGAAGCCCAATTGACATTCAAAGACGAAAACATGAGCAAGCTTGAAAAAACCTTTTTCTTTATACACCATGTGCGATGTTTATTAATCTATTTCTATTTTTAGCTCATCTGAGCTGAAAGATCAAGTGAGCTTTTCTTATCACCTTTTGTCCGTCGTCCGTCTGTAAACTTTTCACATTTTAAACTTCTTCTCTAAAACCACTCCGCCAATTTCAACCAAATTTGACACAAAGCATCCTTATAGAAAGGTGATTATAAATTGCAGAAATAAAAGACCGATCTTTATTTAAAACGGAGAAAACCTCGAAACTGTAGAAAAAGGGGGGTGCATTTTAAAAAATCTTCTTCTCAAGAGCTATTGAGTCAAATTCAACGTTATTTTGCAAAAATAATCCTTATGGAAAGGAAAACATAAATTGCAAAAATTATTGGCGAACAATGTTTCAATTTTGAGTAATTAACGAAAATAAAAATAGAGAGATACTCGCTGTCAATCAGTTTATAACTTCGGGTTCGGTATTCCATATCGAAAACGAAAGTTCATTGTGTAAGGCAGCCAAGTTTGAATGTTGACGCATGGCAAACGGGTCAAACTGACAAAGATGTATTTGCTTGTTGTGCAACAGTTTACATGCGAAGGAATACTTGAAACGCGCTAAATATATTTGTGCCAATTTCGTGAAGTCAATTGAGATTCAACCTTTCCATGCGTTGATCTTTTCACTCATGACCGTGGTTTTACGTTGTTTTGAATTTTGTTTATGCTTTTTAACTTGAGAGGAAACGGTGCCTGTATTTTGGGATTTTTATGTATCGAATCAAATAGAGACTTCGGTAAATCAGACAGTTAATATTTTACCTGCGCAAAATTAGCATAATCTGATGCACTAACAGCATATCATATTATAAATACTATACATTTTATTGGTAATTCGGTACGATCTCTACGTTATGGTTGATTATAATGCAACGTGTTTTGTTAAGATGCTCTGCATTTTCATTCTAAACGGAGATTGTTTTTGCTGCTAGAAATATATAGGTATATTTATATTATGAAAAAGAAATTGTGCTCTTTCTTTGTTTTAGTGCATGTCTCTTCTGTTTTAATTGTTTATTTACAATTTTCTATTTACTAATCATTTTCAGCTGAGTCAAGTTTCGAATTATAAGCAATATACAAAGCTTTGCTCCCAGAACTGAGGCCATGTTTTTGTTCATTCTGAATAGGAAATACCAAGTTTAAAAATCTTAAGTTGAATGTAATTAACTCTTGTGAACAAAAAATTGACTCAAACCAAGCAGAATTGTGAGTTCTGTATCTTGTTTATAATTCTACGATTGACGCTGAAATTTTGATTTATCACTATAAATGTCTCACTAAACGTAAATACTTGTACAGAAAAATTAAAAGGATGATATGCTATAACAACTTTTTAGGGGCCCCCTTCTTATACGATGAATCAACACCAACTTTAATGTATTTTCAGACACAAATTAAAACGACCTCTTTAAAACAGTTTAAAACATTACTGTTACGGAGATAAATCTATTGTCGCTATTCTTAAGAAAAAAATACAGCGGAAAATCATCTTGATTTGTAGCCATTTTTTAACATTGATCTTGAATAAAGATGAAAATAAAGTGTGGGCCTTAGTAAAAATAGAGCGATATGCCTGTCAATACATTGCAGTCTGAGGCTCATTGTGGGGGGGGGGGGGGGGGGGGGGGATAGACCTTATCTGAAATCTTGACAATAAAAAAAAAATGATTTCGATTATGGCTATGTCTAACTTTGCCAAAAATAAAAATGGGGGGGGGGGGGGACCCCTACCCCTTCACCCAGTTCCAACGCCTATGTATTGCTTATACATGTAATAGCTCTTTAACATATTACATGACAACATTTTCCATTCGAGTGTATTTATCGATCAAGTAAGTAAGGTTATAAAACGTGGCACGAGTTCACACCTGGTAAACAACAATCGTTTATAATGTGGAAGACCCATTAAATATTTGAATGTTTTTAATTTGAGAACCTTGATTTACAATTTTCCTCTTTCACATATAGGAACCTTTTTTAATAAAATACAATGACTAGCTAGTACAATGTAGTTGAAGATGAATATGTACCTATGTGCATATTCTCATATATAATTTGATTGTTCTATAAAGTGAGGAGGCAGAACTAAAATAAAGAGAACCGGAAGGTAAGAGTGTACACCTACCCAAATGTTGTTTTCTATCTTGCATAGGATCATATTTTTGGTAAAAATGGTATTTCATAAGGGTATATTGTCATAGATTAAGCGTAGGAAAATAAGTGTAAAATTTGAATACAGTTTATTTTATGATATTCTTTTTTTGTTTTTGTACCGAGGGGCCATATGGCACAATTACCTTTGAACACCCATATAAAGCTATTGTTGCTCAGGTGAGCGATGTGGCCCCATGGGCCTCTTGTTACAAGTTGAGACACAAGTTCTCGAGTACAGTGCTTCCCCAGCGATGGTCTAACCATATCGCTTTAAAACCTATATATTTTACTGGGATTGAACATTGCTCTACAGACTTGTCAAAGCTCGCGTGATAGCATGGGAAGTAGACATGGCGAATGTAGAAGTTGCCTATCCCGTTAGTATATACGTTCCTGCTTATGGTGATTGCTTTTAAAGGTTCAATGTCCTTTGTTTTATTTAATTTCTTTGGTCCGCAATATTCACGACAACGATACCTGGTTTTATGGCATGAAAGCTTTCATATAAATCGGCGACTTTTTCACTCCCGGTACAGGTCCTTACCTTACAAAACACAGGGACGTCCCTGCAAAACACTATGAATAAAACATTCCGTGCTTTCCCTAGGTTATAACTTAATTCCTATTTAATAGCATCGTTAATTATGTTCCGATATTCAATAGTCAACTTGTTTTCAAATTGCATTAATGCCGTAGTGTGTATATTATATAACCTGTTGTTTAATTCGATTAAAATGGAATAATGCAAGGGGCGCAACTCAAGTTGATCACTAGATAGCGCCACCACATCACCGAGTTTTCGTAATGAAATCCACCAAGGGTTTATGGGGAGCAAAGTGGACCGAAAAACCTTGGCTAGCGAAGATGAAGTTAGCAATTCTGATCACATTTTATCTGTCGTCCGTCTGTCCGTCTGTAAACTTTTCACATTTTCAACATCTTCTCAAGAACCACTGGGTCAATTTTAACCAAACTTGACACAAAGCATCCTAAGGCTAAGGGGTTTCAAAGTTGTGAAAATTAAGGACCACGCCTTTTAACAAGAGGGGATAGAGTAAATCTTTAAAAATCTTCTTCTCAAGAACTATAAAGCAAGAAAAGCTGAAACTTGTGTGAAAGCATCCTCAGGTGTTGTGGAAATCATGACCTCTAGGGGTAGGATGGGGCCACAATGGGGAGTCGAATTTATACATAGGAATATATAGAGTGAATCTTTAAAAATCTTCTTCTCAGAAACCGTTAGGTCAGGAAAGCTGAAACGTATGACGAAGCATCCTCAGGTGTAGATTCAAGTTGTGAAAATCATGACCCCCCCCTCCCCCCGATGGCAGGGTGGGGCAACAATGGGGGTCGAAGTTTACATTGAAATATATAGAGTATATCTTTAAAATCTTCCTCTTAAGAACCATTTGGCCAGGAAAGCTGAAACTTATATGGAAGCAGTCTTAGATAGTGTAGATTCAGAGCTGTGAAAATCATGACCCCTTGGGGTAGGGTGAGGCCACCATTGGGGTCGAATTTTTACATAGGAATATAAAGAGTAAATCTTTGAAAATCTTCTCACAAACCAATTGGCCAGAAAAGCTGAAACTTGTATAGAAACATCCTGAGGTGTTGTTGATTCAAAGTTGTGAAAATCATGGGGTTAGGATGGTGCCACAATTGGGGGGTTGAGTTTTAACATCGGAATATAAAAAGTAAATCTTTAAAAATCTTCTCAGAAACAGTTCGGCCAGGAAAACTGAAACTTATGTGGTAGCATCCTTAAGTATTGTTAATTTAAAGTTGTGAAAATTATGACCCCCGGGGATAGGGTGGGACCACAATGGGAGTCGAATTTTACTATACGAGTATATTGCTCAACAACCATTTGGCCAGAAAAGCTAAATATTATGTGAAAGCATTATCAGGTAGTGAAGATTTAAAGTTGGGAAAATCATAACCCTCAGGGGTAGGGTAGGGTAAAAATGGGGGTCGAATTTTTACATAGGAATTTATAGAGTAAAATTTTTAAAATCTTATCAGAAACCATTCGGCAACGAAAGCTGAAACTTATGTGGAAACAGTCTTGGTTGTGAAGGTTGTGAAAATCATGAACCCCAGGGGTAGGATGGGGCCACAATGGGGGTCGACTTTTTACATAGGAATATATTGAGTAAAGCTTTAAAAATCTTCTTGTCAGAAACCATTAGACCGGGAAAGCTGACACTTGTGTAGAAGCATCCTCAGGTAGTATAGATTCAACATTGTGAAAAGCATGACTCCTTAGGTTAGGGTGGGGCCACAATGGGGGTTGAATTTATACATAGAAATATATAGAGTAAATCTTTAAAAATATTCTTCTCAGAAGCTGTTAGGCCAGGAAACTTATGTGGAAGCATCCAAAGGTAGTGTAAATTCAATGTTGTGAAAAGCATGACCCCCGGGGGTATGGTGGGGCCACAATGGGGGTCGACTTTTTACATAAGAATATATAGATTAAATCTTTAAAATCCTTTAATTTAATAAATATTTGCGTAGAAAAGCTGTAGCTTTAGTGAAAGCAACGTCATATAGTGTACATTTAAATTTGTTCAAATCAAAATCTTTAGGAGTAGGTTGGGGCCACACTGGGGATCCAGTTTTACAAAGGAAAACATTTTTCACAAAAACTGAAATGTTATTATATATGCATATGCTTTTATTTATATGCAAGCATTCTTACATAATGCTATTTCTTTAAAATTGTTTAAACTTTGGCCCCTGGACGATTCTTGGGCCTCACAAGGGGTTCAGAGTTTGATGTAGGTTTATATCCTGTATGTAAACATTTGTTTAGTGTCTTTTGAGAACTGCAATGCTGAATGGGATATGACCATAAAATCATCAGGTTAGAAAAGGGACTTGATTATAAATATAAGAATATTCAGGGGAAAGTGATTTTTTTTATACAGGATCTACATGTATTATACCACATTGTCTATATATTTGTATTATGACTCCATGAAGCTGATTTTGTCATGCCTATTGTTGCTCAGGTGAGCGATGTGGCCCATGGGCCTCTTGTTTTGATTTTCATTTATTCAATATAACTTTCATGTGAATAAGTATACTCTGAAATTTACTTTGACTTCAAACGCAGAATTACATGTGTTATTGAGATATATATTTTGTATAATTAGGATTTGTAAATATATTAGTTTTTAAAAGACGTCATTGCGAGATGAATATTATCGTAAATATTTAATGGTGTTTGATATCAAATCAAAATTATTTGTCAAATCCAATCTTTGATTACTCTTAAAAAACATGAATATCTTCTTGATTGAATGAAAATTCATGATTAAGTATGTATTAGGGAAGAAGAATGAAAACCGAAATTACAGTATCATTTGAAAAGTAATGAGCTTAAACAGTCCAATATTGGCCATAATAATTTAATAGAAAGGTGTTGATCACAGCATGCAAATAGATATATTGTATTGCTATTTTGAAGGAAAAGGTGTGAAAGTTTAATGTACTGACGAAGGCAAATGTCAAGAACGTAACTAATATAAGTTGTATATGTAATGTTTCAGTCTTAATTACATGTACATAAGCATGTGATGTTTTTTACTTTGATATTATATAAGATATTTTTATTTTTAATACAGAGAGATGCCAGTCAATATTTCACGATAAACAATACAATTGGTTACCTCTTCCAAATCAGACAATTTGACTTTGAAGATACTGAAATACAATGTGGTTTGGGGAGAGGAGGAGGGTTTCTTAACATTACCGCGGAGGTAACACCACACACACACACACACACACACACACACACACACACACACACACACACACACACACACACACACACACTTCTGTGCTTATTATTTAACAAAATTTATGAAACATGTTACTACATACACGTATCTCTTTAAAGTTATCGATTCTGAATAGAATAAATTTCAAACCGAAATCAATTAATTTATCAATCTGTGATTAATTTGAACATAATCAGGATGGACCCCACAAGACATCCAAGTCCTTGAGTGTGACGTTTTTGGACGTGGATGATTCTCCGCCGGTGTTTGTCAGCAGTCAGTGTTATGGAACGTGCTATACATGTCCAGTATCGTCTTTCAGCGCTAAGGTTCTCGATTCTGACAAGGTAAAGTACATCACTAATTTATTTGGAATACCCCTTTCGCTAAAGAAAACGAATTGTTAACGAAAATATCTATGTATGTTGTTTTCTTCAAAGAACTTCTGAATTTGCTCAGTAAAAGTGTTAAACGGTTGTAGGGTCCTATTTTATCGGATCCACCCTTTATCAAGGCACTAGATCCCGATACACTGACGCCAAGCACTATCACCTACAACATGAATGGTAAATCAGAAGCACAAAGTTTTAAGTTTTAACGGTTTTTGGCAAAGTTTTCATACATCTTTAATGGTCTTGTCATTTTTATAACAGTTTTTCCCTCTAAGTACAAAAACATAATACAATTTGAGAACGGCAGATTTGGCCTACTGCAGTCGTTTGCGAATTTCTCGGGATATGACGAAAAGTCTGACTTCATTGTGACAGTGATTGTGCAGGTATGATACTTCTAAACCAGTGGGTTTTTTTTTTCTAGTTTTGGTATAGTCGTGTAGTTTGTAAATATTCATGTTACCAACATACCAAGTTGAACCGTTGTTGTGTAGTGTAATTTCCCCTACCCATCTTTCCTTCTTGAAAAATAGGTACAATGTATATAGCAGTATCCCCCCCCCCCCCCCCCCAAGGAAAAACGGTTGACGTGTAGTAGATTTTCCCCAACGGAAAACTGGCTATACGATGCCTGTTCGGAAATATTGAGACATTTGAAATTAAGAAAATAAATAAACAAATGAAATTTCACCAAAAAATGATTCGGGATACCGATTATTAACATGAGAAAAATTCTATTCAAGGACATCATTGGATTATTCCTTGTAAGCTGACAACCTTGCTTACATCCAATGACCCGGAGCAACCACAAACTCATCGCAACGCGTCTTCTTGATCATATGTTTTAACAGCTTACAAATTAACAGAAAACATGTTAAAACAGATAATGAGTTATTCTTCATTTCTCATCTGTTGTTTTTATTTTAAGATGCATCATTTACATATACTCTATATTCTTGATTTTTTAAACTAAAAATTCGCATTGTTTCTACTGCAAACTCAATTTACCGTGAAACGTCATTCTGTACATATCTTAGCTCTTGGCTTTACATAATCTTTCTTCTAAAATTCTGAAACAAAAACTTGGGAGAGAAAGCCTACTATCGGAAAAAGTATACTATATAGTAGGCTTTTCCCTCATGGGAAAAGACTACTATATAGCCAGTTTTCCGTGGGAAAAAGTTACTAGGATGAAAAGCTGCTATTCAACATTGGAATTATAGTGATGTCCATTGTTTTACAATCTGTATAGGATTAAATCAATGTTTTTCAGGCAACAGGAAGTAATGGACAAACGTCGGACAAATTTGTTTTCACAATATACGTAGTTGGCCGTCCAATTGCTTCCACAAGTCAGCAAATCAAAGAACGAGCGTCATCGAGTCCAATAAAGGACATCATTATTATTGTATTGGCAGTGGTCGTCGCTCTACTCTCAGTTATTCTAGTATATGCTATTTACAGAGTTAGAGTTCACAAAAAGAAGTCGGAAAACAATGTGATGAGTTATGAAGAAGTGAAAAGAAATAACGGTGAAAATGTTTATGCCATCATTCAAACTTAGTTAATTAGTTATCGAAAGACAAATAAACACTTAGTCTTGTAAATGTATCAAGTAAAAAAATATTGTTATTTACAACAAATGTTTTCGTGTAGATGATATATATACGATTTATTTCAAATATTTTAATTTTTTATGTTTTAAAAAGTAGTAACTGTGTAGAAAATTGTTTTAAAAAAGTGTTGTAAAATGACTTTTTTACAGGTATATTCTGTTGTTTGTAAAACGTTGTCATTTCATGCAGTATTCATTTGGTAAACTAGACTCACTATATGCATACTAATTGAATATGTTGTAATTAGTATAAACTGTGAATCCAAGAAACGATTTCTCATAATGTGAAATGTGCATTTGGATATCGACCGTTGTGTATGATGTTATATCTTACTTCATTCTAGCACATGATCAATTGTGACATTTACTAATGCCAAGAGTGATCCACCATTTGTTGTAGATTTTCTTGATAAATACACATAGTTTTAAGCAATGAGTAATCGCTATAAGCTATAAGCTAAACAATAACTGCAGAAATTGACGCGAAAGAGAATACATTTTTACGGGGATTTAGTATGGGAAATTCTGACGGGAGGTGTAAATTAAAATAGCTGGCTCCACCGTCACCAAAATTTTCAAATCCCTCAACTCATTCCTCAACTCAAATCCTTTAAAAAAAAGTGCATAAATTTGAGGTCAAATCTCAGATTTGAGGCTGAGTATTGACTTGAGGAAAGTTGGTGACGGCGTGGCCAGGACATTTTCTATTCTAGCGAATAAATGATATTTGGATATACATGTATTAAAATAAATCGAAAAAGTAAGCAAAAATTAGTGGATACGGTATTTTTGGAAAGACAATTGGTGATTGATATGGTCCTGAAGAAGAATATTTGATTACTTACCAAGTGAATATGGTTGCATTTCAGTAAACATTCATTTGACAGAACTGTGTTTGTCATTGTATTCTAGATGAATGATTCGAAACAAAGAGTTTTCAAAAAAGCAAATTGCAGATATATTACAACTAGTATTTCCAATTTCTCATGTAAAATATCATGAATTCAAGTGAAGGTTGTTTTGTTAAATTTTAAACAAAATCAAAGTTATATCTTTTATTTCTGCATAATGTTTAGTTTTTCATTTATTGTAACGTGTTGTTTACCATACTGTCATGTTGTAAATTTTGTATTTACACCCACCCAGTAAATTAAAAATTTACAACATGACAATACTGGACGCTCTTGGTTTGATGTAAACAACATGTTTTATAAACAACAAGTTCTAACAACCAATCCTAATGATAGAAAAAGTTTTATTTGTAACAGACCCAATTTTTGAAAGTATAAGGTAAAAAAATGCACATGTCCGCAAATGAATAAAAAGTTTTCTAATATGATTAATAATAGTTTGGAGTGGAAAACCAGTCTTTACCTTAATACTTAGAATAATTGAAATTTACTCTTTTGTGGTTCTTAGATTCATTTAGCCCCCAAAAAGGTTGATTTTGTTGTTGAACGAACCAATCAATTCCAATGTCCGTTAATATTAACTCGAAGTTTAAATAGCTTCATCTACGTGCATGCTATTCTTAAAAAGAATGGAGTGATTGATAAAAAAAACAAACAAACATCATTTTACATTTTGAACATACCATTGGTAAAAGTGATATGCTGTTTTATCATCTGCTGTTTTTGTTCGCTTGTTCGTTCGATCAGTTGATCAATTTAAGAGAGAGAGAGAGAGACAGACAGACAGACAGAGAGAGAGAGAGACAGAGAGAGAGACAGAGAACAAATGCGTCTTAAAATATGTCAACGAAACCTATACCTTATCTTGTTAATAATTCAATGACAAAATCTACACATAAGCTTAGAGGGATATTTTGTGTTTACATAAAAAGTTTTATGAAAGAGATGCATTCTAGACTCAAATCTCCGTTCAGACGAATGTAGTAGGGTGCATCGTAAATACTTTATCTGAAAATCAATACCAGGAAGGCCTTAACCAGCGATATAATTCAGGTCATTTGATGCCGCCATGAGGGGGTAGTAAGCAAGGAGGTCGCAGCTTTAATTTATCATGGGAACCGGTGCTTGGTATCCTTGGATCAAGTGTTGCAGAACCTTGTTTCCCCTTTACCTGTATCTACTGATACTTTCAATGATGTGTTGTAAAGGTATGCAAACAAGACTTTGTGATAATAGGACAGTGATGAAGAAAAGTTGTAAAAATGTTTTTTTTTATTTTAAATTATTTTTTTAATTTAACACTAATATATTAATCAAACACAGGGGATGTATGTTTACCATATCCAACCCGATGTATGTTTATTTTAACGAAACTGCAGCTTCAGGTAAGTCTCAAGGTTAATGAATTCTGAAAATTTATCTGCACTTAATCGTTGATATCTACTTTTCATTTCGAATTTGTGTTCATTTTAGTTTTTCTAAATACATTTAGGTTCTGTTATTTTTGTATCAAACGAAACCAATGCAATTAGAAAGGAGTGGAGTTTAAGTAGCTACGAACCGAGAGTTGCCCTGACGTTTGTGAAAGGAACTTACCAAATAGTGTTATTGTCGTCAGTTGATTTGGACGTGGCAAACGTAAGCTTAAGTTTTTACCTTAGAACTAAGTAATTGAACATAAATGTTTTACGACTATCCTCTGAATTGTGTTTAAAGGTAATTTTATGAAAAAAAAATTTAAAACATAAAAAAAAATTCAAAATTTTACTAAGATACTTTTATCTTATACTATGAATAAAGGTATGTTGCAAAAGGATAATTTATATTTGAAACTTATTAGAAGCAAGCAAATAAAGCGTTCTTGCTGATTTTAAAAGGGCAATGTCGTTGAAAATGTAACTCCTTAATCTTGATCTTACTTGACAACTGGCAAGTTTTGATAAGCATTAGCTGTGCCATACTGAAGCAATTTAATTACAAAAACCGGAAATAGAATTTAAAAAATATTCAACAACAAATTTTATTTTTAAGTTGTATATTTCTAATTCAAGAACGCAAATCAGTTCATAACATTGCTCGGAAAAATATATGAGTTTGTTTGAATGAACTTAGCTGCAGGTCTGAAAAAACTCCAGTGGACTTCTTGGGACTTCCAGTTTTGAACGTGTTTAAAAGTTTTAATATTTTGCACTAGTTTTGGTATGAATTATCATATATCCAAATATAATTTGTAAATATATTTGATTCCAAAAATTTTCAAAGACATTTTACAACAGACATCGTCACTTGACTTTCTCCTAATGTTCTTTTAAACAACATCACCAGCTCCTTAAAGTGAAGTAATGTAGTTTGGGTGTGACCGGTCATCAGAGGATGCTCACTTCTCCTATGCACCTGATCCTACCTCTAACTATTTGGAGTCCGTGTTGCTCTGCTTTGAATTTGTATTTCGTTTTATGGATTTTTGAGGTGGTTTGCGGTTTGTTATTGTCATCTTTTCATTTCTTGTTTACACGTAAAAATGACAGCTCTCGATCTGCACGTAAATTTAACATATTTCATTATCCGTGGTCGATTAGCGTGTTTATAGAGAGTCTGAGGCAAGTCAGGCAACGCCATCAGTATTAAATTGTCTGAAGAATTATTTTATAAACGCGATGACTTCAATTTTTGAACTTTCCGTAGTTATGTAGCAATACACCTTCATCAAATGTATATGGTTTTATTGTCTCCAGTTGTATCAGTTGTGAATCGAATTGATTAATTCGATACACAATGGCATGCTCTTCGTAAAAAGAGTTTCTAAGACGAGGCAAGCTACTGACAAACAAGTGGATAAAACAGGACAATCAACGGTCTCGTTTGAAGTCATCATTTCGTAAGTTCTATGGTCGATACAACAACCTTGTCAGCAAATACAATCTTTCACTGGGTCGCATGCTGACTGACGTTTTTCCATAATAATTGTTAGATAATAATTAATCACCGAATTGTCTACGTACTTTTCCGGGTTTCTCCCGAATACGACAAAGAGCACACGGCGGGTGTGCCCGGTCAGCAGAGGATACATGCTCACTCCTTCATGGCGCCTGATCCTGCTTTTATCTTTTTAGAGGTCTTTGTTGCTTTGCTTTGAATTTGTGTTTCGTTTTATGGAGTTTTGAGATGGTTGACAGTTTGTTATTGTCATTTTGTCATTGTACTAATGATAAGCACACTATTTATGTGGAAATGAGATTAATCAGTCCATTGCCAGCGCAAGTTTTTGTGCGTCGTAAATTGCAACCTCTTAAAACAGGTACGGAAGTGTATCTCCACCCTTTTTTTCAGGCCGTGAAGTATAGACCTGCAGCTAGGAAAAAAATCTTATCAAATAACCTAAAGTTTTGTCAACTGATTAAACAAGCGTATCCAAAAATAAGCATTCAATGCTTATATTTATATTCATATTGATGTTAATTTGTTTATCTAATTCTGGTTGTATCGCGTCATGATTGACTACAAAAATCGTTATTGTTGTATAAGATAACTTGCCTACGTCATAATACGACGAGCGTGCTAATTAAACAAGGCGTAACAAGCAGATTTCATTATTGTTTAATAAACTTGTTCAATTCACCGCAGCTACAAAGATTGAAGGATGATTGATTGAAACGGTTTTTTATTCAATTTTAACATATGCCATAAAATCGAAACAAAATTTTAGTATACCCAACTTTATCAATATTATAAAGGTGTTGATTTTTCATTTTTAAATTAAACTTAAATGAATACGATAACAGAAAAAAAAATGTTTTTTTTTAATTCACAATGAAAAAAAAGCTGTAAGTTCCGATATGTTGTATTCTTTATTAATTTTCCTAATCTTGAGTATTGGCAAATTCCGGCAGATGTTTTTATTCTATTATTTTGCTCAATTATATGATCAAATAATGTAATACCTGAAATACCTGAAAGTGTCTATAGTTATCAAAAGATATATTAATATAAATAGTCTTTTTCAAACATAACATCTATACATAAGATTCTACAAACTTCTATTTATGTAGCTGGGAGACATCTGCTCCCCACCAGAACAATTTGTGCAGAGAATAACTTGCTATCGAAATGGCCAATATCCGGTACGTTTACATACCATTTGTTTTTTTAGGAAAACAAGGCAATAGGACCAGTGAGTGGTCATGCAATTCAGAACAATGCTTAAAAATGTCAGTTTTTTATGATGCTTTACTGTTAAAAAAAACCACTTCAAATATTTTCTCCCATACCGTTACAAACAATTTTATCATACAATCATACAATCATTTTATTTTCTGAAGACCACTTAATTGAATTTGTGTCGAAATTAAGACTTTGGCATTACCCTCTACTTGCTATTGTTTTAGATCATCCATTGGATTACGTTTCAAGCTCAACCAGTCAACGAAAACCCGCCTAATGTGCGATACACTTCCTGATATTCAGATATCGGAGGTCAGTTTGTTTTTTCCTCAAGAACTCATACGATACCCATGCAATTTACAACTTATCTTGTGATTAAGAAAAGTAATAAAGTAAAGAATGCAAACAATTGACACCTTGTTTTGTAGGGAAATGTTTCTTTGCCATTGTTTCTTTATCCACTGCTGGACTACTTCAAGGATCGGGATTGTCCGAAAGAACGCTTGGTTCTCAGCATTTCAAAAAACTCTAGGAATAAGGTAGAGATACAACAGTTTTGGACATTGTATTGTGAAAACAATTTTGATTCGTATGAAACATACAGCCTAATAAATTTCAATAGGACACTTTTATGATAAGGCAGATAAAGAAAACGAAAACATATGCCAAATAACTAGTAATAGTACATATGGCATCCTGCTATTTCTGAATAAGAATAGTGTAGGTATTCCATTTAATGTTTTTACATTGTAACCGTGTTGATTAATTTATCAAATCTTACAACCTTTTACGGCATCAAAACATTAATCCAAATCAAACTCATTTTACACATAATAGATGTGAAGCAAATACAAAAGTGAATTAAATGCAAACGTTTTCTCATTTATTGCTTTTTGATAAATTCAGATATTAGTTAAATATCTGTTGACACTCTTTTTATTCATACAGGTGAAAGTTACTCGGATAATTCTTTAAATGACACGCGTCTCAAGAACAAATCCACATATTTGTTTGCTCCTTTTTGTTTTATTTTCAAGCTAGCTATTATATAGATAGTGCCTGTTTGGGAGGGTAACAGTTGAAATTGACACCCCGAGAAAACCATTGTCAACCGACGCGAAGCGGAGGTTGACAATGGTTTTCGAGGGGTGTCAATTTCAACTGTTATCCTCCTAAACAGGCACTATTTATTTTGTTATACTGAATGTCTTAATTTTTAAGAAAATTATACTGCTTTTATATAGGAATAGCGTGAATTCTACAGCGAACCATACGCGCATAATTTTCGCGCATGTAACAATTTGTAATGTTACCCGTTGCTAAGTGCGTTGCTAACGCTGAGGGTAATAGAAAGGATTATGAACTGCGTCTTAACCAATCAGATTTCAGTATTTAACATGAAAGTATAACAACATAAAATGGTATCTTGAAATATAGCTTTTACACTGCATACTTTTATATCAATACCTTATCTTAAATTCAGAAAGATGTGGGTGAGTATTTCATGATAAACAGCTCAACAGGATTCCTTTCCCAAGTCAAACACTTTGATTACGAAGGTACAGAAATGCAATGCAACCTTGAAAAAGGAAGAGGGTTTGTGAAGATTATAGCTGAGGTGAATCTTATTTTTTTTTTTTTATTCGAGATGTGTAATTTGAATAGAATAATTGTATTCAACAACTATGTGGTTATATGTTTACTATTCAGAGATAATGTTGTTCTCTTACTTATTTCAGGATGGACTCTATAAAACATCAAAATCTCTGAGTGTGACGTTTATCAACATTGATGATGCTCCTCCAGTGTTCGTTAACAGTAATTGTTCCACTGTGTGCTCTAAGTGTCCGATATTGTCTATCAGTGCTATTGTTCACTTTACTTATCATGTAAATCAATTCAGTATCTCGGTTTTACATGTAATATAAGATTGTATTTCTATCGTATGTGTGGTTTTCTCAAAATAAAGTAACAACCAGTCTATATATTTCAGGGCCCGATTCTCACAAACACACCCGGTATAAAAGCGATAGATCTTGATCAGATCAGTCAAATATCATCGACTATAATTTAGATAGTAAGTTAAGAAAGCCATGTATATAAAGATTGTTTTTCATCATAAAGAATTAAAAGGTATCAATAACCATTAGTTTCTTGTTTCTGATAGTCTACCCTACAAAGTACAAGAACATTATACGTTTTGAGAACGGCAGATTTGTCCTTTTGCAGTCGTTTGCGAATTTCTCTGAATATAGGGAGGAATCCGACTTCACTGTAATAGTGACCATCCAGGTAAGTGCAAGCTTGTCCTGTATCATCATTCTACATTATTATAAGATTGACATTTACTCACATGGCGTTGTAGATTTCAGTTTGCATTTATGTTGCCTTTAGGTCTACTTCTGTATAAATTGTGTTGACAAAATGTTATTTCAGGCAACAGGGAGTAATGGCCAGACTTCAAATAAATTGTCTTTCACGATATACGTAATGGTTGCTCCAATTTCTTCCAGTCAGCAAACTTCATTGAGTCAAACAGACGAGATTATGATCCTGAGTCAGTCAACAAAGAACATCATAATCATTGTATTGGGTGTGGTTGTTGTCCTTCTCTCTGTTGCTCTTGTATATGCTATTTACAGAATTAGAAGCCAGACAAAGAAGGCAAAAGATGGTGAAACTACATGTAGTTATGAGGAAGTCAAACGGAATACCATAACAAATGAAAACGTTTATGCTACTATTCAAAATTAGCTAAATAATCTCTGAAAAGATATAACCATTGCTAATTAAGAGAAAAAAAATATACCATTACTGACATCATATCAAATTGTCCATGTGCATGTACATAATTATGTTATTAACTTGTAAAACGTCAATGCTCTAGTTTAAGTTTTATAAATGCTTTTGTTTCCTGTATGAGCTGTGTATAAGTTTTTGTTGACGTGCTGTAAGAAACCGTTTGCTTATCGAAAAAAATGTTTACTAAAGGGTGAACACACAGCATGTTTCAGACTTTTCAGGTTTCATTTATTTGACAGAATGATATAGCTTTCTTCTCTAAGTGTAAAGTGTAGTGGTGATTATTATATTGTCTTTAACATTAAGAAGAGTGAAACATAATGTTGTCTTCTAAAATTGTATCTGGAATGAAAAATCGAAATTATAATCTACAATAGATAAGCTGTATATGCATAGCAAATACATATATAACTGATGTATTTTGAAAATGTTGCTGATTTTCAATTTTTCAGTAAAATTCAAACTGATCGAGATTTCTTGCCTAAATAAGGTACACAAAAGAAGAGGGAAAAGTTTTTTCTGTCATTAAAGAGAGGTCATCAGACATTTGTCATTTTGTTATAATCCCTTTGTACGTAATAACTGGCCAACATTTGTATTTTCATTTTTTATAGGAGAATTATAACGCTTCAAATGGTTATTTAAAATTATATTCGGTGATTTGTTCATTTGTGTTATGCCTAAGTTGATAAAAAGAAAATCCATCTATTTTCAGTACTTGTCTTGGATTACAGAATGTACATGTATAACCAATTAAACCAAATATGTATTTCCCAATAGTATTTTAACGTCCCTCTTTATATACTTAAATGAACATTTGTAATTAAACTGAAACAAGAAAACATAAACAAGATTCAAATCGAAAGTAAAATCTATAAAATTGGTGTTGATTTGTCATTCTCTTTAAAATTGATATATTTTGGAAACTGCTTATTTTACAAAATCAATTAATATTGAGATAAATGAATTCTTACACCTCTTATGTCATTAAAAGTGCATGTTTTCGGTATATATTATTGTTCACACATTTTTAAATCAAAATCAGACCAAGTAGCTTTGTATAATTGATCCTGCGGCGCTTCTGTAGAATTACACAATTTATTTAAGTATTGTCCATATTTGCGGTAAAATTTTATCATTTTGTTTTTAATTAATTGCCAAAAGATAATTGCAACTTTATATCTAATGTTATTGCCACGAGGGTCTCTCAATTCAATTTTGTAAACCTAAAGCCCCGATTTTGGGGAGCTGATTTTTATCAACTCTCCTATGCTGTTATTTTGGCAAAACGGAAGTGAAACAGTGTTTGGATAAGCACAAATCATGAATGCAAAACCATCACCACTGACACGACTTAGTAGTTGGAAAAAATCGATAAATTCGATGAAATGTTTTCAGATGCATTGTTTAAAGAAACGTATTTATTATTACCTTGAGAAAAGTCAGATTTTAAATGATGCGAACAATTAAGAGATTTTTGTTGTCGTGTGTTTTCCTACGCCAGAGTTCAATAAGACTCAATATAAGACTAGTTCGCTGTCATTGATTACTAAAGCAGCATTTTTACAGCAATAGCGTTGGGAATAAAGACAGACTATCTAATATAACGATTGAATCAGTACTGCCAAAGGCTAAACTTTATTTATTTAGTATTTGTTTGTTAAAACATTGCTTGGATACATTTTTTCTAAAAGATATCAATTGCTGATATATAATGCATCGTAGAGTTTGATGGCGTGAATTCTATATGCATTATTACACAACACGATACACATGGGATTTTCAGTCTATAGCTCGGAATTCTTGTTGAAAAAGTCCGAAAATTGATATCAGAAAAAAATGTGCGTAGCTACGGATTTTTCAAATACAGCTAAGAAACTATATGCAATGCGAAAATACATATCGTTGGTTTTATAAGTAATAATAAAATCAAAATGAAATTAACTCCCGTCAGTGCTTTAGTATTTTTAAATATCAAATTATGCTTACGCTTTTAAAGGATGATTATGATAAGTATATGTATAATAAAAGACTTTGCAGTGGTTTTCCCGGTGAATTTAGCCATTTTTTAAAAATGCACATTTTTTTTACAAAACAAATTACATCAAAAAGGATATCGCATTATTTTACCTAATATTGAAATTCACCTCTGACCTCGTGGCGAGATATTACTTTAATACGACTGTTATAGTGTCTAAATATATATGAGCAATGTTCTGGAAAATAGAACATAAACCTGTGTACATTTTGTTCACTATTATATCTAAAGTTTGTTCCCATGTTGCACTTTGATTTGTTGTTTATGTATGCAGATAAAGAAATTATTTTTATTTGCTTTTAATATCTCTAACTTTGAAAAGATATTATTATAAATAGTATCAAATTAGAATTATGCAAATTTGGCCAAAGATGAAAGTTACTAGTTCATGATATCAAGTTTCTCTATCGTTTATGAACATATCACTGATGTGAGCTAGAGAATCAAATCGGAATCATAAAAAGTCTTCTTAATAAATAATCATTCAAGTCACTTAAGGAGACGAAAATTATAGACGGGGGGGGGGGGGGGGGGGTATACAAAAGGTTGGCTCTATGATGAAACCTTAAGGTTTTAGGAAAGAGAAAATCCAATCGAAACATGCATTGACATTGATCGCGATGTTTTATTTTTTTCCGCGGTCAATTTGAACTTAATATATTAATATGCAGGTAATGGTGATTGCGAAAAAAAGCAAACATTACCTGGTAAACGATTGTATCAGTTGCCGTTACGTCTAAAATAGAGGCAATTGCAATTTACCATGCATTAACGGGCATAAGAATAGAGAAATTCCAAATGTTTTGCTACTCAAGACGAATGTACCTAAATGCGCCAGTATTGTAAACACTTTCTTTTCAGTACTCAGTGTTGCAGTAGCCCGATACTCCTTTTTGATATATTCAAAAGTGGGAGAAAATTAGAGTCGATGTCATTACTGTTTGAGCAGCAGAAAAGAATGTAACCAAAATACTAGATTTAAACTTCTGGCCAAGGTCTCATACAGTATAGTATGATTTATATGAGAATCGGTAAAGGAACGCATCATCCCAATATACATGTATTTGCAGGTTGGGTAGCGTGTGACGGGGTTTAATGGATGGAGGTGTATTGAGTCCTTTGACAATGTGTTGTTGCGTTTGGCTTCCTCTGTACCTATATCTATTGGTCATTCCTTTATGTTACGGTATGTTTATCATAAGATTGCGTTTGATGACAGGAAAGTAGTATAAATGTGGCGCATTTGTTTTCTGATAAGCATTCTCTGCTGTATAAAACTATTAGAGATGACTTTTTAACCGAATTCAAAGTAGAACATTCGTATTTCATCACATTTGATTACATCTTTTGTGGTTTTTTCATGTTTAACTTTTGATCCTTAACAGTAATTCATCTTAAGCAATGAACCTGCACCTCAGCTGTATTGAGGTTAAAGTTTACATATCTTTTGGGAAGGTACTCACATTTTGAATATTTAAAAATATTAACAGCATGAAAATGATATAGAGTATGTGATTTAGGAAGATAATTTGAGACCACCAAAATACACCACACACGTTGATGTTATTTAATATCATTTTATGTTACACTTCCTGTATACTAATAAAATTGCTATAAAACAATGCAAGTATTCTATTATTTTTAGTTTGCTCGTGTTATGTTAAATACTAATTAGAAAGATATACTTCTTTATTTTATTTTTATTCTTAAGTTTGGTGTTAATCTCAGATAAATACCATTGTTTACGAGAAATCATCGCTGAGATTTATCATACACTTTCAAACATTAGTTTACAGTATTTTATGAAATCAACCATTTATCTTTTGAACAATCTACAGGGTTTTGGTTCTTACCTACCGACCCTACATCAAGGCCTTAGATCATAACACAAGTACTAAGCTCTATTTTACAATACAGGAAGATAATGTTCCTTGTTAGCTAGAAACTTGACTCACTGGTTGAATAGTTTCTTTTACAAACATCTTTCTGTCGAGCTTCGTTATTAGCTTATCATAGAATATTATTATTTCGGAGAAGAATATTTGTTAACTTTTGTTCTAAGAGAGAAAGAGAAGTATGAAAAGACATTCGGACTGAATCTGTTTCACTTTGGCAATTCTTGGTTGGTTTCGAGAAAGTCATTTCAATAATAATGTAAGTAATTATGTCATAAAATATTTCTAAAGATATTTAAATTAATAAATATTATCAGAACAGTAACAAACGTAATCAGAAAGTGTCGGATCACACCACGTCCAGTTGCCAGGGAAGGATTATCGGGTCAAACGAGACGCTTCTCGATTTTGATCTGAAGATCCACGCCTGGCATGTGGCAACAAAATGCAGCGTTATCCGACTCCTTGTATCAAGTGTCCGTTATGATAGTTATCAATTTAATTTAATCCTCGTAATACAATCGAGTTTGTTTTTATTCAGGGTTATTTTTCCGCGTATCGGAAAGGCAAATTGTTATTGCAATCCGGTAATTATTTGACATGAGTATTAACTGGTAATTGTATACCAAAACCACTTTAAGAATATAGCGTCTCTTCATAACAGAATTTACTGGCAACAATGATTTATAGCTGAATTGTCAATATGTTTATAGAAAACAACAATAACCTTTTAGATGCCTTGTTAGATATCAAGATGTGTAGATATAGGTCAACTTTGACTAGCAAGATTCTGCTTTTCATTACTAAGCTCATTATAATTCAAAATACTTCCTAGACTCAAATATACCTATGATAAGTGAGGAAATGAAAGTTTATAAATTGTGTCTCTAACTACGCATGCATATTCAATAATCGTTTTATTGAGTTTAAATCAAATACTAATTATTGTATTTACTGTACGTACTTTACAGAAGTGTCATTTATTATCTCCTGTAAAGTTCGATTTGAGGAACAAGAATATCTTCTTACAACGTACTTTTTAATGTGAGAAAATCATTATTCGTACATGTACACTACATATTTCAGTCTATCCTACGAAGTACAAGGGTAATATCCGGTTTATGAATGGAAGTTTTATCTTCTACAGCCTTTGGCATGTTCATCGACTTTAGAGAGCCTGCGGATTATAAAATAATAACGGTTTGCAGGCATCGTACACTATTATTAAAAATAATGCTTGTACTTGCTATTTTATAACAATAATACGATACCAACGCAGCTGCAACACTTCATTTTCACAATGTCGAATACGCATTATCCACAAGGTGATGTGAACAGCTAGGACATCTGACATTGTGAAGTAACGGAAAAGTATCTACAAGCATGGTTTCAAAATGGTACAAACAAATATATTCGGAAACTAGTATACGAATTATTTTAACATAAAATAGATTTACATTGCCATGTTTTACCGCAAAAATTTAGTTATTCTGTACATTTTAAAAATTACCAAAAATGAGCAAGTTTCATTTATGAGACATTTATCATTTAATTTTACCGCCATTGGTATATAAGAAATATGAAATATGAAAAAAATGGCAAGAAACGATTAAGTAAAAAAAAAAATGATGTAAAACTCTCTTGTTCTTAATATGCTTTTGTTTCAATTTTATTTAAACTAATTTATTATTTGCTGTCAAATAATTTGATATGCACGAATGATCAGCATTCACAACCACAAGAAGACTGCAAGCCCTCGATGATTCTCACCTGTTAAACTTAAGCCGCGCCCTGACCTGAAACTAAACACCCGGTAAAATTCAGTTTTTCAAAATGAAAGTAGAAGATGTATCACTGTACAGTTGTGAAAAGTAATAATCCGCAGTGGTAAGTTTTCAAATTATCATGCATACTTTGTATTGATATTGTCTAGAATGAGAATCAATAAACCGATCGTTGGATAAAGTTGAAGCATTTATGTTCAGGGTTAGGGTTAGGGTTACATTGTACATAAGATGTAAACAGGAATTTTATTTTTAGTTTTAAATACTAGTTAAGTCCAAATTTCATATTGAAATACGATATTTGCAACACAGTTACCCACAATTTTCCTGCCTATGTGTTAATGAGAGTTATTTGGTTTTTTTTATTTTTTTTTAATATTGTTTGATATATATCATATACACGTGGTTCCTGTTCCCGATATGTTATTGGAATATGTATTGTTCAAGTACAACAGCTTGCTCTACGACAAAATTATTGCCTAGCTTGTTAATTCTATAATGATTGAATTATAAGCAATTTACAATCTTGTATTTTATGAAAGTGTCTATCTTCTTAAATAATGAATATAATTTGTCTTCAACATAATGGAATTAATTTACATTGAAAATTCAAAGCCTTAAATTATGGGGTTTTGTAGATAATGAAAAATCATCAATTAGAAAACATTATAATTATCCTAGCTCCGTTTGCAATTTTTTTATCAAGTTCATAATATACAAATCCTAAATCTAAATAATGAATTACTTACAAGAAAAGTTTCTTCATATCACTATCTTGAATCTAACGTAAAACACCTACTTTGGAATGTTTATGGTATCAGATGTTTGAATATTAAGGCGTATTCAAGTGTAAGGTATCTTAATTAACTGAAAGGGAATGATTGATTTGATATAATGAAATGTATTTTAGGTTCAATTTCTTGTTCAATTAACTTTGTCCACCATTTCAAATATCATATTAATTATTCTGCAGAAAAACCAAATACGCCCCAGTGAAACAATAAATGCCATTTAATGCTTCGTGGTGGTAGCAAGTAGGAATTGTGCTGTTTTAGGTTGAAAATGGGTGGCTTTTTGCATCTTTGGACTAGGTGTGGAAGAACATTGCTTCCTGTGTATGTTTATCTACTGGTCAGGTTCTAGAATATATTGTAAAGGTATGTTAACTGCGATGACTATTAAATTAATAAATATATTCTTCTTCACATCGTACAATTGTTAAGGAATTTAATGTTTATTTTCTAAATCTCTGTAATGCAATAAAAGTTTGGTGGAATAAAGATTTATCTGACAGTGCCGTTTTATTTAAAAACAGGTGATGGGTGTCTATCATTCCAATTCCGATGAATATTTACTTTAACGAATCTTCAGCCTCAGGTAACTTTACTATTAAAGGCCATTAATTACATACACTGTTACGTTGATATTTTGCTTAACTTATTTTCTGTTGATATAGGGTCCGTAATTTTTGTATCGAGTGAGACCAAGTCACAGACAAAAGAGTGGTTTGTGACAAGCATTGAACCGCGAGTTGCTCTGACGTTTGTGAAACAGACTTATCAAGTGGTACTGTTGTCAGAAGTAGATTTGGACGTGCCAAACGTAAGATATCATTTTGAAACTCAAATATACTAATTAATAAATCGAACACTTTATTTTAGATTAAGTTTTTTAAATATGAATTTAACGAATTTATCATTCTTGCAAATTACAGCGATAATGATAATTTCATATCACTTGCAAATATATTAACTTATTTATCTATATCAATAAGAAGCAATAAAATCTAATAGCAGTCAATATACTCTCAAAATCAATACCCTATATTAATTATTCTTTTTTATATTTTGAGATATAAATGGAATCATATAATTTTTTTCCCTCATCTTGTGAATTTTTAACACATTATGTCTACAAATTTTAATTTTGTAGCCGAGTGACACCTGCTTTCCATCACAAGCTACAATTCATGCAGAGAGTAACTTGTTTTCGACATTTTCTAGAATCCGGTCAGTAAACACACACTATCACAAGGAGATAATAACTACAATCTATATTAGCCAGTTTTATTCTTTTCATAGGTGTTGCTATGACCAGTGTGCGGTTTTGCATATAGTCTTATTTTGTAAATAGTTTTGATAACGAATACTTGATCTTTTAAAATAATTTTCAAAGTTTGCTGAATACTTTCAATCCAACCACTACCAGCAGTCAACATCCATAAAAACTTTAAGTTTAGTCTTACTTTGTCAAATCTGAAAAAGGTTTATTCAGGATATATGTTTTCAATATTCTCCAGTTTATCAAGAGTTATGCTAGGGTAACGCTATTGTTGTCACTTTTTTTGAACTTTTGATGAGAAAATGCTCATGATGAAAGACATTACAATAGGCATTCTGTCTGACATATACAATACACATGCTGACTGATGTTTTTCATACTAATTGTTAGACAACAATTAATAGCCTAATTGTCTTCGGACTTTTCCGGTTTTTCCCGATTATGACAAAAACACACGGCGGGTGTGACCGGTCAGCAGAGGATGCTCACTCCTCCTAGGCACCTGATCCTACCTCAATCTTTCTGGAGGTCCCTGTTGCTCTGCTTTGAATTTGTATTTCGTTTTATGGATTTTTGAGATGGATGACGGTTTGTTATTGTCATTTTTTCATTCAATAGAAGAAGCTTACTGCATTTCTTTCTCTCAATTCTTTATCCCCAAAAGTTCTTTCTATCACCAAGCCATTGACTTGTAGATTTATCAAATTCACAATTTTATCTTTCGATTAGGGATGAAGTACACCACTCAACGATTAAAATTGTAACTTGGAGAGTCTTCTAAAAACAACCAAATAAATTCTGATCTTATGAAATTTTTCAACACATATGACACTCAAATCAGACTTAGGATGTATTTATTTTTTAAACATATAGGTAAATTTAACGCGAGTAACAGTTCTAATCGCCCACACACAGAAAATCCTGCTGAATGAAATTTCCAATCATTTAATATTTGTTAGTTTGATAAGATATTGGCGCTTCTGATCAGTCGAAAAAATTCTTTGATACCTGCATCAATAAATTATTTGCCGGGTCTACTTTTCTCAACTGATCTGATTTAACATTGTTTATAGAACGGGGATTTTCAGAACAAAGATTGCCATAAAATGTAAATTTGTGTCTGTTTTATTATCAGCAAACACAATGCAACTTTATAAGTATAAAAAATTAAAACCTATAGTAACTAACCCGTTTAAAAAACAATTATTCATTCTCTTTTTAATTGTACAATCCAGCTTTGTAAGTCAATGATTTAGAAAATGTATCTGAGTTCAATATCTAGTGATGCAATCTTAATTATAAATATATAAATACATAAATATGTCTCTAAATAATGAATTTGTCTTTACATTTTACCTGCCATGGGTCTAGATTATCCATTAGGGTAACATTTCATGTGCGACAAGTCAATGACAACCCACCTGAAGCCGAAAAACTTCCTGACATCCAGATATCTGAGGTCAGTTTTCCCGCCAGAACTCCTACCTATGTTTATTAAAATATATATAATATTTGAAATAATAATGTGATGTAATAATCATGCAATTTACTCTGTGAGTAATAGTAAGATAGACATGATGAAAATCAATGGACAAGCTATTCTGTTGACAATGTACGGAATGTTATGACATTTGTCATCTTTCTCTGTAGGGAAATGTGTCTGTGCCATTGTTTCTACATCGGCTATTTGATTACTTTAAAGACCGGGATTGTCCAAAAGAACGTTTATTCCTCAGCATTTCAAAATACTCAAGCGTGGAGGTACATGTATAAGTATTGACTTGTTTCAAAATGTTTCTGTTTATACAAGTGTTCTTGAAATTGGTTCCACTTTTCAAACGTGGACCAATCGAGAGGAAATAGCAGATTTTAAGAATAAATAGAACATATATATATAGAATATAAACTCTACAAGACCTTAATATCGAACATCTGAAAGACAATCCTCCAATGTGCTCATGTTCTTCTTCACTCTACAACTATAGTCCTGTCGGATACGACATTACTGGTGATGTTAATTAAGTTAAGGATGACGTTTACTCAGAATGAAAAAAAAATTCCACTGATGATAATAAAAAAAAACATCTATTGTATGTTAAAGACCTTTGATTCTAGTGTGATTTTTCACTTTCAAAAAAGTAGGTCAGTGACCTACTTTTTGAGTTGATGGCCATTAAATATTTTTAAAAAATAAAGAAAAATCCCATGAATTTTTAAACTTCGATTGCACAATCAGTATGTAGTGGTCCCTGCTGAAAAGGCAAGTAACAGCATTGTCTTTGTTTGTAAGGCACATTATATTAATTGCATTTTCAAAGAACTAGGTTTTGATTCTACACATGGTAATCCTACTTACACCCATAGAAGCTTTTCCAAGCAGGAAATACTTCAAAATCATAAATCTGTAATGGATATCTTTAATATCCCCAATACACAAAATGAATTTGATTTAATTTATTTGTACTAGATTCCAAAGCTTCACAAAAGTCCTTACAAACAGAGATATATAGCAGGTTCCAGTCAATGTTCTATCAAACCTTACTATAATTTTTACAGTGGTGAAGGAGAAACGTCAAGAGTACTGCACAACGATATACTCCAGAAGTGGTGTGAATCAGATGTGGATATTAAAAAACTTTAAAGAATTATTAAATAATTTGAGATCAAAAAATCTTACCAAAATCAGTAGCATCAAAACGTTTTTCAACGCTTTATGCAACCATTCATCAAGACAAATTAAAATCTAGGTTTTTTGATATCATCGACAGTTGTTTCTTCAATAAAAATGGAAGTCATAAAAATGCTTACCTTGTAATTGGAAATCTGAAAAACTATTTTGTTGAAAATTAATCTGATTGTACACACAAGTACTCTGAAGTTGACATTAAAAAGATGATTGAGTTTCTGATAGACAACATCTATGTACTTTTTGGAAATCGAGTCTTCGAACAGTCTGTTGGAATTTTCATGGGTACCAATTGTGCCCAATTGTTAGCGGATCTATTTTTGTATTCTTATGAAGCAGAATTTATTCAAAAACTTGTATGTGAAAAAAATGAAACACTCGCCGTGGCCTTAAACCCAACATTCAGGTATATCGACGACGTATTATCAATTAACTAAATTAAATTGATATTTCCATACTTATGTCGACTCAATTTATCCCGGTGAACTTGAATTAAAAGATACCACAGAGTCTGCGTCATCTGTTTTATATTTGGATATTTTACTGGAAACGGACATTGATGGTAACCTAACAACAAAACTTTATGATAAACGAAATGACTTCAATTTTTCTATAGTCAACTTTCCTTACTTATGTCGCAATATACCTTCATCACTTGCATATGGTGTTTTTGTCTCTCAGTTGATTCGATACGCAAGGGCATGATCTTCGTAATAACAGTTTCTAAGGCGAAGCAAGCTACTAACAAACAAGTTGATAAAACAGGACTATCAATAGTCTGGTTTGAAAACCTTGTCAGTAAATACAATCTTCCACTGGGTCGCATGCTGACTGACGTTTTTTATACTAAATGTTAAACCATAATTAATCACCTAATTGTCTACGGACTTTTCCGTGGTTTTTTCCCCGATTTCGACAAAGATGTTCCATTTGAAGTATTCATCATCATTATTGTATTTACATGCATATGCATTAACATAGACAAAAGCATTCGCAGTCATTTCAATGAATTAATGTCATAATAAATGAAAAAAGGAAGATATAAACACTGAAAGTGGGGACAAATTAATACTTTTATAATTGTAATTGTACTCTTAATTTTAATACGATTCATATATGATTAGATAAATGGTGAACAGGTAGGAACAGGTTGTCTAATAGTCATTTTAAATAACGCCTTCTGAACAATTTTTCCTCGGGGCCTTAACTGTCTCCAATTTACATTTAACCTCAGATATCAATGTTTCAAAAGATGTCAAAAGATGTAAATAAATTTGCGTCAAAGTATAAAATGTTTTAATGCGACTAAAGGATTATTGATTTTGTAACTGACTACCATCAGTCTGATCGAGTAACCGGTTAACCGGTAAGACATTGTTATCCCTACAAATAACAAAGAAAACAGTACGGTTTAATAGCAAAACAATGCATTGCAAGCCCTGTCTTTCGCTTAGGCTTGTATATTGCAAGATGAATCAATAACTGTGTTGCAAAATATACTATGTAAAAACACTCTACGCATCAAATAGTTAAGTTTTATAGGCAAATTGATAAACTGCATAACGTGGTTTGATATTTCTATTTAAGTGATTTAATCAGATTATTATTTGAGAATTGTTCTAATCGACGAATGCTAAAATTGTTGACTATTTGTTGATAATCCTTTTAAAATGACCACTCAAGTAATTTTTTCCTATAATTTACTAAAGAGGACTGAATGAACGTGGCTATTTTAGATTATATAGATCTTATCAAAACTGTATAATAATATAAAGAAATGTTCCAACTTTAAATCGTAAATATTTAAACTTTTTATTTTCAAAACGATACATTATAGTTTAAAAAAGAATTGAAAAAAAACCTAAAAGGGCTCTCGGGAGTTATTTTTTTAGCTCTCTATCCTCTTCAATGAAAGTTATATCATTTTGAATTTTCTTAACTAAATTATGAACAATCATTATAATTTTTCTTTGTATCAAAACATCGAAAAAATGTACAGATTTTTTGCTAAATTCAACAAGGTACATATATAGTAATAAGATTAATGGCTTTTGTTATACCGTTATTTTCAATCAGAAAGATGCAAGTGAATATTTCACTGTAAACAGCACAACAGGATATCTCTATCAGACCAAACAATTTGATTACGAAGAATCAACCATACAGTGTGGAATAGGAAAGGAAGGAGGGTTCCTTAACATAACTGCTGAGGTAATTACATTTACATATCGCAATTGGCTTTTAAAAGTTTATGTAAATGCAAATTACACATTTATATAATATTATTTAATTCTATAACATTTTTATTTCATTAATGTCCTCTATTTATTGTTTATCATTATATTCAATTTCATTTTATTAAGGATGGTCTACACAAAACATTCAACTCTCTGAGTGTGGCGTTTATCAACATTGATGATGCTCCTCCAGTGTTTGTTAAGAGTGATTGTTCCAATGTGTGCTTAAAATGTCCACTGTCTTCGCTCAGTGCTTTTGTTCACATTACTCATCAGGTAAATCAGTCAACCGTCCAACTGGAAACCTACTATTTCATTAGTTGTCTTCAAATTAATCATTGACGTATGGGTGTATTTCTTTCCCCCAAAACTTACATCTTTGATTTGTTCTCAGTGATTTCAGGGTCTTATACCTACAAATCCACCCGCCATTAAAGCAATATATCTTGGGTCAAATATTGTCTATGATATGGATGGTGAGTATTTATAGTTATATTTAATCTCGTATTTTGTGTGTAATCAGTGTCAAAGGCATTGTTAATTACAAGTGAATTGAATTCCGACAGTCTATCCTACGAAGTACAGCGACAACATCTAGTTTGAGAATGGAACCTTCGTTCTACCACAGTCATTTGCAAATTTCTCGGGATATGCTGGAGGAATCGGACTTTACTGTGACAGTGATAATGCAGGTAAAGTTCTACTGAGAGGTAGGTGTCTTGGTCCTATTCAATCTTTGATAACTCTAAAAAAACAAACAACCGTGAATATCTTCTTGATTGTATTAAAATTCATGTTTAAGATTTTATTAGGTCACCGAAGCCACTTTGGTGACCAATTGTCATTAGTCTATGTCCCTGATGCGTCAGGCGTCGTCCGTGAACTATTTCTTCTATTTCATTAAAACCAAATGCACTGATAATGCAATGTTCGTTAAGCCCTGAAAACTAACTACTTACTTATAAAATCAGGGATTCGGGCACTAAATGGGTTTAATTTGGCCATATAGTAAATATGTTTTTAATCTTTGAAAATCTCTTTTTTACTTTCACTTGTAAGAGATTAATGAACGCAATATTATGATGTTCATGAATCCCTTTACAAAAATTGTTTTATTCATAACCCCTGCATCATGAGTTTGGGTCGTTGGGCGAGGCAAATTTGGACGTAAAGTGAAAAGATATTTAATCTTATAAACAAATTGTCCTGTTGATTTCAATTTGGGGATGGGGGGGGGGTGTTGTAAATTTAGTTTTTATAAGTTTCTTGGTCTGGTTTGGGGTTTTAGTGTTTAATTATATCAATTAATTCTTCATTTTTATGTTTTGTTTCAGGCAACGGGAAGTAATGGACAGACTTCGGATAAATTTCCTGTCTCGATTCATGTGATTACTCGTCCGATTTCTTCAACAAGTCAGCAGATTACTGACCAAACATCATCGTGATCCAACAAAAGACATAAAGGGTCATAATTCAGTCAACAAATGACGTCATTATCATTGTACTGGTCGTGGTTGTCGTCCTTCTTCTAACAATTATCATAGTCAACGTTGTTTACAGATATAGATTTCAAAAAACGAAATCAGTATCTATTGAACCGGTTTATTCAGAACTGCAAAGAAACAGCATAGAAAATGAACATATCTATACAATTGCATAAACTTTGCAAACAAACGTTATGCATGTATTGAAATGTGTACTGAATTTCATTAAACACATTGTGGTGTTTGGAAATCGCTATATACGATGTTTATTATGTACATCTTACAGTCATTTTGATTTTCTTAATCTTAAATACTTTTCAGTATTCTACTCATTAAACCTGGTTCTTAATCCTTTTTTTTCGTGATAAGTGTATGAAAAAAAATTAAATAGTACTAACCTTATACGGTACCGATCAGACCCGACCCAACATCAGCGTAAACCCCAACTAAACCTCGGGTTTACTTTTGGGGTTTACTTGTGAGTTCACTCTGGGTTTGCTTTTTGAAAAGTTTGGGGCCACTTGGGGTTTACTTTGGGTTTGCTTGGAAATTGCCTTTGAGTTCATCTGTATGCACTGCAGTGTGAAGCAGACCCATCTTACATCTTACATCCATACTGCCTGTAATTCCTGCTCCTTGTATATTCCAAATACATAGCGTCTGCTTGCAGGGGTATACTTCTGACGGGGTTTACTCTCTGTGTCCACTCTGGGTTTAATTTGCTGTTTACTCTTGTGTCCACTCTAGTAATCCCTCAGTAAACCCAGATAAAACCCAAAAAGTAAACCCAGGGTTTAGTTGGGGTTTACTCTCTGTTAGGTTGGGTCTGATCGGTACTGAATCATACCTTTAATGGAGCTATGATATCGTCATCTTCAGATATGTAATTTACCATCAAAAACATGATGCAATTTATAATTAAGAGTCCCTTACAATGATATCTTGTACCCATATTACAATATATTTCTGGCATCATTTTACGTAATTGATATTAACCACAACATATGTTGAAAATATTAAACATATTGCCCTAATGGAAAGTGATTAACTTTAGGTTTACTGAAGTAAATGTAACGTTTACTACCCAAAAAATGCATTCGAATCTGAACAATCTTTGAATAATCTTTGATCTTTAATAATGTACACCAAAAAAAGTATGTTCAAGGTCCACATGAACCCTTAAAAGTGATCAGAAAAACATCGAACACCAAATGCAGCTTTCAACAGAATGGGTACATCACATCTAAAATATGTCAAGATATGTGTGCAGCACAATTAGACGATTAATACTAATAATACACATATCTGTGAAAGAAGTGCAATTGAAATCGATGAAAGGGAAAATGTTTTAGATATCTTCATTGACACTTTATCATTTTTCACTCAGAAAAATTTACAGGGACGAAAGCAGATTTCTCACGGAGATTCATTTTGGGAAATATTTACATTTTTATCCATTCCGAAATTATTCGGGATGCCTCACAAAATTTTTAAATGTTATCACTGCTTACCTTTATCTCTTTTGCAATGCAAAAACCCCATATCCTTTTAATTTTTCGTCGTGTTTTAAAACCCAACAAGCTAGAGTAGGTGTTTTTATATGGTAATCTTAAGATTTTTCTTGATTAGGAATGACTATCGTTTAAATCCAGAGGTATTGATGAATGTAGAATAATTCAGGAAAATGTGTGTCATTAATATCTTGAGAAAGACAATAGCAAGATACCTCTCTATCGTCCATGGAGAAGGGTTTAGAAATGTTTTTGATATTTTTGACTTTTATTTAGTATTGAAACTATAAAGAAGTAGTAGAAGCAGTATCGAGTTGCAGAAATATAGACTAAAAATTTTTGACTAGAAGCCTAATTTCAACATTTCATTTGGATGTTAAAACCATTATTTTGATATTTAATGTATATTTGTGCCCAACATGCTTATTTCTTAAGTTTCAATTAGATGCTATAACCTTTTTTTTTTCTCTTTTAGGAAGATGAAATAGTTAATGATATAATTCAATATATTTGTGAAACAAAATACTGCTTCAAAATACTTAATTAATAAAGAGATAATTGAAAAAAAATAATGGTACAATTGATTTCAGTTGCAAAATATTTCTTCTCTGTTACAATGTATGTCTTCTGGTCATAATCTATTTTTTTTATTTTAGTGTTTAGTTTATTTTACTCCTTACCTAAATATTAGCAGCAGTAAAGGAGGTACGTCAAGAGAACTGTGCAACAATATATTCAAGAGGTGGTGTAAATCAGATGTGGAACTTTTGGAAAATTTGAAATCCAAAAATTTTCCAAAATTAATAGCATTAAAACATACGACTTATCTACACTTCATACAACCATGTCCTCACGATAAATTAAAGTCCATGCTTTTTGACATTAATTATATATGATTTATCAATTAAAATGGAATACGTAAGTTTACCTTGTCAGCGGTCATTTACAAAACAATTTTGTTGAAAACAATTCGGATTGCGGACAAGTACTCTGAAGTAGATTTTAAAAAGATGCTTGAGTTTCTGGTAGACAACATCTTTGTAGTTTGTTTGGAAATTAGGTCTTTCAACAATCTGTTTGAAGGCCCATGGATACCAATTGCACCCCTTTGTTAGCATGCCTATTTTTTTATTCATATGAAGCAGAATTAATTCAGAAACTAGTACGTGAAAAAAACCCACTCACTGTGGCCTTTAATTCAACATTCAGGGATATCGATGACGATTTTTCAGTTAATTATTGTTATTTCCATACTAACGTCAACTCGATATATCCAAGTGAAATTGAGATACAAGATCCCAAAGATTCGGCGTCATCTGTTAATATTAGATATTTATTATTGGAAAGGGACATTGATGGTAATCTAACAGCAAAACTTTATGACAAACGTGAAGACTTCAATTTTTAAATAGTCAACTTTCCTTACTTATGTAGCAATATACCTTAATAGCCTGCATATGTAGTTTTTGTCTCTCAGTTAATTCGGTAAGCAAGGGCATGCTCTATGAATGGACAGTTTCTAAGGCGAGGCAGGCTAATGACAAACAAGTTGATAAAAAGGACTATCAACAATCTCGTTTGAAGACATCTTTTCGCAAGTTGTATGGTCGATACAACGACCTTGTCAGCAAATACATCTTCCACTTGGTTGCATGCTGACTGACTTTTTCTTACTTGTTGTAAGACCATAATTGCTAACCTATGGTGGCATATCTCTGCCCCTTGTGTGCAAGTTATTTTTCTATTAATCATGTCGACATGCAAGATAAAGATGTTGACATGCAAGATAGTTATGTCAACATGCGACATAACTATGTTGACAAGCAAGAAAACTGCAACCAAATAAGAGTTATAAAAAATCTCAAGTATCGCCAAAATGTGACATCCAAGATGCTAGATACGCTCCCTATTGATGTCAACATGCAACTTATTTATGTTAACATGCAACTTCTTTATGTCGACATGCAACTTATTTATGTCGACATACAACTTAGTTATGTTAACATGCAAGATAAATATGTTGACATGCAACATATATATGTCGACATGCAACTTAGTTATGCAGACATACATCTTATAAGTTGCATGTCAACATATTTATCCCACATGTAAACCTAACTCAGTTGCATGCCAACATATTTATCTCGCATGTCAACATACTTAAGTTGCATGTTGAAATAAATAAGTTGCATGTCGACATAAATAAGTTGCATGTTGACATAAATAAGTTACATGTCAGCATACGTATCCTGCATGTTAACATGAATAAGTTGCATGTCGACATAAAGAGGTAGCTTCTAGCATCGTGGATGTCACAGGTGGGCGATATTTGACATTTTTTGAGATTTTGTTTAATTCTTATCTGATTGCATTTTCTTGCATGTCAACATAGTTATGTTGCATGTTGACATAATTATCTTGCATGTCAACATATTTATCTTGCATGTCGACATGTTTGATAGAAAAATAACTTGCACACAAGGGGCAGAGATATGCCACCATACTAACCTAATTGTCTAAAGATGTTTGCCTTTTTTCAATTACGACAGAGCACATGGCGGATGTGGCCAGTCAGCAGTTGATGTTTACTCCTCCAAGGCTCCTGATCCTGGTTTGTAAATTTCCTTTGGACTTTTGATTTTGATATCTTATAATATATCATATAATATTGTATTATATTATATGCTGGCACTTTACGGCTAGATCAAATTTCTGTTTTCTCCACTTTTGTCAAATAATAGTAAACGCATAAGACCTATTCAAACTATAAAATTATGAAATATACTAAACTAAAATCCACAATCTTAATGTTACTTTCATTATGTTCAATAATTTCATTATCTATATAAAAAGACTATCCACGGAAGTTAGATGATCAGGAACATAGAGTTATCGTTCTGTTAACACTTGAGTTGAACAAGCATGCACTGCACGTTATTAAATATTCATATTTGTTTGACCTCGTCAATAATAAGATATTTATGATGTTTCGTTGAAGCGATAAAAGTATTTTATTGAAGAGTTCTATCAATTATGAAAGGGTTACTATCTATAAGGTCGTTTTGCGATGAAATCAATTAAAATGTTGCTTAGATCTGTACATAATATGATTTTGGTCTATTTTGGAAACATCGATTACATACGTCATGTGATATAAAATTCAAATATGACGGTTTGTTCCACAAAAATAAAGAATACGTCTGTTAGAACTATGTTTTTAAGCATAGTTTCCAATATGGTGTGTGAATGAATGGATATATTAAATATATGTATTTCATCAAAATATGAAATGATATAACATGTATATCTAACATTTGAGTAAGTTTTACGTTGTTAAATTGTTGGCGTTCAAATTATAAATTAAAATTATATTTCAAAAGAATACACATATTGTTAGGCCAGTAACATTTCTTCAATCATTTTCAGGGATTAAATATCGAATAAAAGTTCGAATTATTTAAATAACTTAACTTACAAAAATATAATTGTAAACTATGTTTAAACCTCAGACGTTCTTATTTGAAATTGAATTAAATAAAGATAATTACTTTATTTTTATAATAATATTTAAGTTGAAAGAAATATAAAATTGAAAAAAGTAACAAAAACCTGTTTACGACATATGAACAGTCAGAGAAAATCAATCGGTATGAAATCAAAATACATTGTTTCATTCGAATTATTTTTCAAAAATACAAATATTACCAAAAGTACATAAACTCTTCAGCTATTTACAACCCGAATGTAATATGAATAGAAACATTTACTCTAGCAAACACAAAGTCTAGGGAGCTACGGTATGTTTACGGACTTGCAGATTTCTGCAACTTTTAGGTTACCTGTCGTAAGGATATTATTTGAAGGATGTAATTTTCAAAATTCTAGTTGTTTAGGTCATATTTTTCCTAATTATACAATGATAACCTTACACTGATTGCAAAAATGATATATATTTATCGCCATAAGGTATTAGCTTCCATGATTAGAAAATTGCTTTTTTCGACAATTATGATTTAAGAATTGCTTGAAATTCTAATTTAGATGTCAGCACCACCTTTAACCGGGTTTATATTTTAATTCTAAATGGTATCGCTTCCCATTGTTGGCATATCATTTAATAGTGTTGGTAAAAGACGTACAAGGGAATAACCAAATATACCAACCCTTCTATGATTTATCACTACTCTATTGTTGATGTGGACATATAGTTATACAGTACCTCACCTTGTGACCACAAATCATAACAACATTAACTAAAAACATTTATCAATAAATTAGATCTTTAGCCAATTGATTCATAGAGTGATTTATAAATGTTTTAACCAATTGTAGGCCACAAATGACGTGTACTATAAAAGAAGACATTCAGCTGTGCAGGTGCTGGGGGTTTTTTTGTTTTACTTTAGTGTTTTATCTTTACAAAGTTACAACATCTAAAGGCAATTAAAATATTTTGACAAAGTTAAAAATGTTTGAAGTGGCTGAGTGACCTGTATAGGACAAATTTTATCAACATTCCCACCAGAAAGAATTTATTTTTTGCAAATCCCGTGGTTGGCGATCGTTTGATTTCTATGACCCCCTGCAGATACTACATATCATTTTAATTTATGTCACAACACAACTTTTAAATATGCAAGCTTAGCCCTTCAATACCAAAGTAAACTGGTCTCTTATCGAAACTTCATTGTTTCTAGGCCAAAATGTAATGTAATGCCAAACCTGACACATCAACTCATAATGATGTAAATAAATGATAGCGACCCCTATTGGTACAATTTAACAGTAAGACTAAGGATACCATATATCATATGATAATGTATGTGGATGGAAAAGTATGACTAAAACGTACAAAACTAGCACGAGAACTAGCTAAACAAATCATACAATCGTACACCATTATATGCTTTTTATATAATAATCACTATCCTGATATATAACACCTGTTTTATTTCCCATATTTAAAAAGATGATACATCCTAATTTAAAACATCCTCAACATGCACTTTGTCGTAATTTGGTAACGTCACAGAGTTACCTCTTAATGGAGTAATTAGCCTGAAGGATAAACACGCTTTATAAGAAAACACCTAATAGTGTGGAATTGTTGTCGTCTTGTCATCAGGAAATAAAGTAAAGAAAGATTTAAAAAAAGTTTCACTAGCATTACTTTCAAGAACATGTTTAATATGATGTTAGTATTTACTTGTAATTTGTGTGGGTACACTTTTAGGCATCTTGGATTTATTCGTCTAAATGCTCACCCATTCTGATTTGAGTATATTAAAAGGGGCGGTTGCTTATATTGACGACCTTAACCATGTTATCTTATAGGATACATCAGAACATTTAAATTTTAATAAAACATAAGAATTCAATAAAATGAACTTAATGATCTCAAGTTTCAAAGAATCAGATTTTTACGGAGGATTAGGGAAAGCACTGTCTAAGTTTCTGACCTTGTGCCCAATTTTAATTGTTTATTTGTACAGTAAAAGATATTCAAATCTTATCATTAAACTTCAGTGAAGCAATCCACAGTCACAGTGGCTGATGCAAGAATAGAGGACGATTTGAAGTGATCCAAAATGTTTTCTTTATGTTGTTATCTCTGTGTCAAAGAAATAACATCATTGTTGTAATTTAAATGTTTTGGATTTTTTCAATTGGTTTAAAACAAAAGATACATTTTAATATCAGAGATGATTGGATTGTAAGACATAGTTTGTCTATGGTCTTATTGGAAGGAACAGGTATTATGCAAAACCCATGACGTAGAGGTTAAAGTCCATGCTCGTTTTATAGGCTTTATATTGCTTTTATCTTTGCATTTCTCTAGTATTTTTGTAAAGAAACTCTTTAGCTTTAAGATAATCTGATCTTTCGCCAATGTCCCACTGTTTTTCTGTCTAAGCAAAGTTACACACTTTATAAGAGTACTTCAACAAATTATCTTGCTCTGTAGAATGTTTTCACCGGATGCCGGTGACCCCTCCATAAGACTTACTGCATGTCGACTTGATAACACATTATGAGTGTACTTGATAGTGTGTAAATAGAGTTTCAGAAATCCTTCTTAGATGAAAAAAAACCCATTGTTATTCAGTCTAGAAATACCTTTATTGGTGAGAATGCATATATGATATTCGAATGCATGAGCTTTCTTGTTTAATGATAGATAAGGATTCAAACAAAATATCAAAACTTCACAGGTTCAGATGATGTGTTTCAAGTCTAGACATCAGACTAAAATGTTTGTAAATATACATTTTTTACATAGAAACCATTCATCATATCAATACTCCTATATTTTTAAGCATAATTTAAAATAGAATTCTGTCAAAAAAAAAAATAGGTCACTGCGCACGGTCAAATTTTGTGTTACGTCAATATAAACCATATAATGTCGAAAGTAATATTTCTTTAAATTAGGTTTAAAACCAAATATCATTGAATCTTCAAATTAAGTTTTGTCCTGATTATTATATGTATTACACTACGACGGTATATATTTGTTTCGTTTAACAGAAATTAGTTACACAATACAGTTTTATCTTGACTGAAAACTTTAACGCTGCCGGACGTCACGGCGCAACGACAAGTGCAAACAGTATGGAGTCGGGAAAGGTCGAATATCAAGCAATGAAAATTCTCTTAATTGTATTACTGCAAATGGTATTTGCATACAGGTGTTTACACATTAGTGTGTAATATATTTTGATGGGGTGATGGTAATTGATTTTTGAACATCAAAAAGCCCGAACGGAAAATAAATATTAGTTCATATTTGTTCTAAAGAATAAGTAACGTCATCTAAAGTTCGTGGTTTTCCGTACACGATGAGATAAACGGAATAAATGAAAATTTCGAAGAACGAAATTAAATTCTCGAACAAATGTAAGCAAATAAGAAGTCAAGTGGCATAGTGCCGTTTCTCGTAATTTTTTTTCAATTGTGCGTACGCAATCATGACGTCATGTTTTGGATGTTCCAATCGTTATGACAAAACATGACGTTTTAAGAAAACATTAAAACATTTTAACCGGGTAACAAATTTAAATCAAAGTACTGAAGAACTGATTGGAGTTGATTTTATCGATTATTATTTATTTTAAAATCAATGATATGTTATTTTGCATGGCAGGTACTTTCCTATATGTATTTGATTTATGAACATATTTTATAATATGAATTCTCCCACAGGAATTTCGTGAAAACTCAATATGAATCATGTTGTATAATATTCAAAGATATTCCATCAAACTACGTATCAGTAATCGGAATAGTTATGAGAAATTGTATGGATCCAAGCAAAATTGAACTCTAGTCTCGTTCAACCAGACTCTCAGCTGTATCCGTTAATCACCGACAAGCCGAGCGTGTGGTTGAACGAGCTCTGGCGCAGGAATATATAAAATTACGACTTCAAAAATTATCTAAATTGTTCGTACCATTTAAATTCTGACTATTTACAATGTATCTATAAATAAGTTTCCTTGAAAAACAATGCTTAAGAACTCATTACATCGAATTTATCGATTAGAACTAAATGATTGTCAGCGGTGTTGATTTGTGCTTAGGTCCAAACACTGTTTCACTTTCGGTTTGCCTGAGTAACTGCATAGGAGAGTTGATTAAAATCAACTCCCAAAAAAGCCGTTTATCAAATGAAATGAAACATCATATCAATACAAATAAGAAAATAATAAATAAAATAACTGTTGCTGCATAAATTAATTTATTGGTTATGAATTTTTTAAAAATATGTAATAGACAGTCACATTATCTTCGTGTTCATTGATTGACACTCGTACTTTATTCACTGAGTATAACTAAGATTTTCCGGAAGATACTTGTCGCACAAGGCATGCAGCAGTGATCAATCTTCATACAATTCACTTACGCAACCTTTTAAACTGAAACTACCTTGATTATTTTCCAAAACCTTCTCAATTTAATAAAGTAGGTGATATAATCAAGTCATCCAAAACTTTTCTGGGAAAAGAACGCAAGGTTTGTTTATATTAAAATTTCAAAGCAGTGTGCAAGGTATAACAGTTGGAAAATCAATATTCTCGAAGGAAATCGATCGGATGATATGAAATTTGGATTTGTCGTGGTTGGGGATATATGCCAGGGTTTTTAAGGGGAGGGGGTATTTAAAATTCCTACATTTTGTAGAGAATATTGAAATACAGCTTAACAGGTCAAACATTGAAAGCTTGCAATTTTTTCAGTAATCCAAACCTACAAGACCTAGGCGTCCAAATAAGAAGAATTTTTTTTTAATTTACATGAAATGTGATTTACATAATATCATAAGCTAAATTGTTTATCTATATGTCAAGTTTTATACACTTTGGTTTATCTTATTTTTAAAGTACCTAACAGTTAATAGATTTGGCAGTCATTATTTGAGCGTACTTTGTTTTAAAACAATTTAGGAAGATACGTGTTTTACGACATCAAAGTAAAATGTTCGCGAAAAGATTAGTGCATCAATTAAATATTTATGTATACATCCAAACCTAACTTAAGGTTAAACTTTTAAACATACTTGTGGGTGTTTTCTTGCTATCTGGGTCTTATTCGTTACTTACACTTATCTACAAATAAAATACCCACCGTAACATAGACGTCCATTTCTGTACTAATTACATCGTTATGGTACAAGCATACATTTAAGAGAATATAAATTAAAAATCAAAGTAGCTTCCAATAATCTTTTAATCTTAATTGCTTCTGCAACCTCCACTGAAACTACACTTCACTATTTGTATTTGTTGAAATTATCGGTGGTTAATTATAAGAATGCCAGCACGTGAGTTTTTTTTCAGTTAAGATAGATAAAATGGGGAACAGTAAATAAATTCAACACTAGTCGTCAAGTATGAGGTTGTACACTTAAGCTAAATACAAAGAGGCTGAAGGTCAACGAGCGACTATAGGTGCAATCTATTTATTAGGGTGATAGGTTAAAGGTATGTAGATCTCTAGCAGTCAGCAATGATTGTGGACAATATAGATACCTTTTATTGAAATCAAATAATCTATTCGAGAGTGCATCAACCCTTCTTAAAATAATTCTTATAAGGTCGAAATCAAATATATATTTTCTAGCAGCGTTGTGTCCCACTGGCCTCTCGATTTGTACCGTTTAATACTGAAAAAAAACACCTTTATGAATATTAATTTAAGCATCAGTATATAGGATACAATCAATCAACCTTTAAAGAACAGAGTCCATTATAAAATAGATTGCAATATAAGTTGTGATAAAACGTTAAGTTGAAAAAAGAAAATTTTAAAACTAGCTTTTTCAAAGAATATTAACGAAATTGGTATTTTACTTCCGACATATGTGTTATCCCCATTGTAAATTATATGACGTGTTATAAAATAGCCATCGACTCAAGCAGGTGCTTATTTTACCTGGATGTATGTTTAATCTTTACACAGTTTCCACCTTAAGGCACTGAGCTATATGTTCACATCGTAAAGAATGTGTGAAGTTGCTGTGTATTCTCTGTAGAAAAGAAGAAATTATTTTCCAAAGGGAACGTGTACTTTTAAGTTAATACAAAACCTGGTCTGTCATAGACATCTTGTTTTAATAAAGTGCACTGATAATATAATTGACCATTCAACTTGTATATTTGAATATTCAAGAGTAGTATCAGCAACATCCTCTTGATGGATACACAAACATATTTGTGTACACTGTATTGTCCAAATAAGGTTTACGACATCATGGTGCAGTTTTATTTTTAAAGTGACGACTCTCGTTTTCCCTAAAATTGATTTTTTACAATAGTCATTTGATGTCATATATCATGGTATGAATATATACATTAGCGCACGAGAAGTTGGACCCGTAGGCACTATTTCATGTTTACATTATGCATATTAACATGCATTATGGATTTGTTAACGTGAAAGTGTAATTACCTATGGTCTGAGTAGGCAGCTGCCTTCTAATGGCCACACCCTTCTATCGTTTAATCTATTTCCTTGTCAAGATAAACAAGGAAAGTAAAATAAGAGGAAATAGCAATTTAATTTTGAAAGAAAGAGAAAATTTGTTTACTTGTTATTGGTAATATCGGATGACAGTTGTTTTTCTGTTATTTGTTTATTATTTGATATTTCCTGTTTAACTAAGCTTTGATATCAGAAACATGAACTAGAGTATTTACCATCCTCCTTATGACTGTAATTTTTATCATGTCTGATTTTTTTAAAGTGTGAATGAGACATATATTAACAGTTGTCTTAATACTGCAGGGAGATAGAACAACAAGCGAACATTAAGAGTGTTCATACACCAAACCTTGCTTCTCAGAATGGGTTCTCAGTAGATTGACCATCTACATTTACCGACCCGTTTATATGTACGATGACATCTGATTGGTTAGCAAGCCAGGGTGTAAATGACTACAGATTGTTAGAACTACAGATGCACTAGTTTTCATGCAATGCAATTTATGCAAAGTGACCTCACAATGAAATTAGAATAAACTTTAAATTAACCCACAAGATAAAAATTGTGTGTAAAAACTGTGTGCTCCAAACAGGCTGCAGCTACATAGTTTATGAAATACCATCCAGGGTAAATCCTCGTACACACTTGATATAGCTAATAATAAACAATAAAATTGATAAAATAAAAAAGCATGCTTCCTAATGCATCTACAAACCAGGAACTTGCTTCATAAAAATTTAATTGAAATGCTTTTCTATCGTTCAAAATGTTGTCAAGATAAGTTGTCAAAATAAAAAGCAGACTGACTGTCTCTGTTTGATAATATGGAAAAAGTGTTTGTTTTACATTAAATTGTTGAACATGTGCAAGATAATGCAAGAGGAAATTCCATTAACAAATTTAACGATTGATTTTCTAAAGGAAACGGATGGTTTATGGGGCTAAGTTAATTCAAATGGTTACGTTGTAGAGGAGAATGTGTACTGAGATTTGAAATATTAATATTAGGCAAAGTATTAAATCATACCAAATGCAATAAAAATTGAAATTAGGGGTCCAATACGAAAAAAGAAGGTGTCTGAGTGAAAATTGTATTTTTTTAAATGATATTATTAGTTTTGACTATGGAATTCAAATAAGTTTGGAATAGAAGTGTGTTCAAGGTGTTTTGAAGACGCTCGAAAGAAATACGTTATTTGTTTCTTTTAAAGTATGCATTCTTTATGTTCTTGGCATATTTTACGCCACTGCGTTCTTGTTTAAACGTTTTACACTGTGCAATATAAAATGCAAATGCACCTAATAAAGACAAACGAGGTGTATTTGCATGTTATTGTTTCCTGGCAAATTGTGCATAATCGAAGCACCTGCTACCCAACACAAGAGTCGGTATAAACTCACACAGAGCACCACTTACAGATAAGCGGGATCGATATCAGATTTAGAAAATTCCCAGAATTTCGTGTATACGGAATTCTAATCCACAACCATTCTAGAATATTTGTGTATTCCGAACAATTGCGGACATTATTCGAGTTTGGACAAAAAAAACCCATTTAATCTGAACGAATAACAACACCGATGTCAAGAAATCGACATTTTTTACGAAAAAAGATAAGAAATTTTAGTTAAAAGTAAGAACACGAGAACAAACATAAAATAAATAGCAGTTTGTTTCCAAATCATTTAATTGTTTGCTAAGGATATTTTAGAGATTTGGTTGAACTTTTCCCGTGGACTTTGGCCTAGCTGTAGAGTTGGAGAAAGATATATCCCTTCCTAATCTGATCTAAATGCACTATTGAGTAGCTATTGACTGTGGGGCCCAGTTATCACATCCGGGGAGATAGGTACACAGGTGGGACACCAAAATCTATGGGCATCCCCCCCCCCCATCTCCTCTCTAAACTGTAGAGCATAGACTGGTTCTAAACCGTGAGCACGTCTTTGCTGAACGCAACAAATAGTCTCTTAGGTCATTTTATGTTGAAGTTCAAGTTCTGTATGCCGCAATATAAGCTTAAACGTGAGGTCTGTATTTTATCAAACTTCTCAACATAACTCTGGAACATTGAGAGAGGGTCGTGCTTGTTATTTATGGTCATCATTTGGAGCTTGATAAAACGGATAAACTTTAAATGTCAATTTATTTTCTGCATGCATTTACGCGAATAACAAGATTGAATCGTTGAAACAAAAACATTGTAAAGTGAGAAACTACAAGAAACCCTGCTGTAGGACCTTTTTATTCTTCGGGATTTATTTATTGTCAAATCTTGAGCCAGACTACCACTTTTCACACTGTTTACTAGATAAAATATGTCAATGGTCCTTCTACCCTCTCGCCATAATTCTATTTTAACATACTTAAACATGGTTTCTATTGGTCAGTAGAATATTTCTTGCCTTGAACCAGGCATCATAAATTCATTTAACCTTTTCAATCGGTAAAATACCGCTTGACTTCTTTTATCATATTTACAGCAAATATTGAATGACGATAAAGAAGAAATTATAGATGTAGCGATTGTTACACGAAGCGATTTCCACTTGTTCTACAAACAGTTTTATACCGCACGGGACCCAGAAGGAGGGGTGTAATTATGCGCACATTTTCAATTTTACTTCTCAGATCGATATCTCGAGGCATGTGCAATAAGGAAAATGAACAGTTACCACACGTTTGGGTTTAGGCAGGGCTAAGGAGAGAACGTAAACGATAAAATTAGCCCAGTTTGGGTAAATTAATCTTATCGAGTTAAACGGTATCGATTCTTTTGGTGACAGGCTATCGCCGGTGAACGAAGAATTGATAAAACACAAATAGTGGGACCCAGAGTGCTGAGACAACGGTGCATGGCCTTGTGAAAAATAAAAGAGGCTTCGTCTAAAACTTTTCTGACCAAAATAACTTGATCAGAATTACGGATTTACATATACATTACGTTTTTAAGGAATTTTAAAACACCATGAAGGGAATAATAACGTTTGTTTTATTTTACTGCATAAAAACTATTATTGCACAAGGTAAGAATTTCAAATCATTGTAATGTACACATTTCAAGATTTTTAAAGATATGCTGTACTTATTTCTACATGTCACGTGATGCATGCGTTTCAAATGAGTATGTAATGGTGCTTTTATAATCAATGCACTGTAACAGGTGAAGTCTTTTATAAAATGTTTAAAAAATTGCTCACAACTTTATTTTTGTAAACTTTGAATGCTTGAAATATTTGAATTTATTGAGTCATGAAGTTCAACGCAACTGGTATCTATATATATATATGTACGAAATGTTGAGGGATAATGCAATAGATATGAATTTAATAGATACACGTTCAGTTATTCATCAATTGTTACCACTATATTCTCTTGGACGATTTATATTTTGATTGTAAAGCAGTAAAATATATGACTATCTTCATAAAATTTACAAAGCATGTTACGTTCATGAATTTTTCTATCAAATAATTTTTTAATGTACGTATGTTTTTTCTTTACTTCTATTAGGTGATGATCCTTGTCAACTATTTCCTTTTCCGGATAATATTTACTTCAACGAAACATCAGCTGCAGGTAAAATGTAATTTTTAACTTATTGAGATTTACTTCCTCGCAAAATTTGGACTTATTTATGAAACAATATCCGTGTTTTGGAGTACGTGATGAAAATAAATCATGATCAATTGTAACCACGAGGTTATTGCATTAGGTAATTAGGAATGAATTATCACGTTATTCACGTCAGAAATTCAGCATAAAAGTTTTTTCATACATCAAAATAATCCTACGTTTGTCAAATTCCAGATGTTGTGAAAATAAACAATCGTAATTTGCATTACACTTATCCATATTCTACCGGTGCCCTCGATAATCTATGAGTGTTTATGATGAACTCGTGTGATTTTGTTTCCTTTTTCAGCTAGCCACATGCAATATATCCGTCTATCGAGATACAAAGAACAAACTAACGTTAAATTTTACTTTGCAAAGACATCGTGAAATATAAATAAAATGATATATCATAATGGCTGTCTGTTTGTTAATTTATAGTCACTAACATTTATACAAACTTGATATAGGTTCCATTATTTTTGTATCAAACGAGATCAATTACACGAAGCAGGACTGGACCATGTCTACCAATACTCGTGTTGAACTGATGTTTGTGAACCAGACTTATCAGATCACATTGGTTACCGCTGTGGATTTGGACGTGACCAATGTATGTAATTAAAATAAGAAAATTTTAAACTGCATGGTAAAAATAATGTCGTCAAAATGTCAGATATCATATACTCATTCCTACAAATTTCCTTCTTTAATTTCTTTATTTTGATTAAACACTGTATTGATGATTCCCGACTTCTTGATTGATTTCAACTTACATGTGGAACAAAACGCCAGTTCTTATCAACTCTAATGATTACTACCAAATCATGGTATTTCATGGGGGCCAATTTTCGTGGATTGCTGAAATTTTATAGGTTCGTGGGGATGTAATTTCGTGTATTTTTTACACCTACAAAAAGAGATATGACTTTATAATCCTAATTTATTAATTCGTGGATGATGTCAATTCGTGGATGAGAGTTACCCACGAATCCCACGAAAGTTGAGCCACAACGAAATCTAATGATTCCACAATCTTTGATTTTGATTTTATTTGTTTAGATCGTTGTAAATATTACTTGAACAATACTTAATTGATGTATTTTTATATGTTTTTTTCTAATTTGCAATTATTTTTAGCCGAGTGACAATTGCGTTTCTGGGTTAGAACAATTTGTGCTAACCATGACATGCACCAGAACCGGTGGCCTGGAACCGGTAAGTGAACACGTTTGGAAACAATAGCGTTATATATATAACACTACAATGATAAAGTAAATGGTCAACAGAAAAAATTAAGCCATGCTATAACAGGGTTTACTTGGAATTCCTTGCAGTTGATTAAAGACAAAGTTTGAAAGCATGTATTTCTGTATTTTACATTAATCTTAAAGACTGCATTGTAATGAAAAGGATAACATTATACACATGTATACCTAATATCTCTAATTGTGAGTTCTGATTTCAAGCGTTTCGATTTTACAGTTGCAATCATAAAACTAATAAAAACAATTAACCATGATTACACGACTTTCGTTATTGTAATCAGAAAATTGAATAATTACTCATGCACTGGCGTCGGAAGCAAATTGAAAGTGGGGGGGGGGGGGGCTAGACTAATCCTCAGAAATATTGAGAAAATAAAGTAATTCCCAAAATCATGGAAATCCTAATCCGGGGGGGAGTACACCTATATTGACAAAAGAAAAAAAAAACAATTTTTTTTCTCAAAATCATGAAATTCCTAATCTGTAGGGGGGGGGGGGGGGGGGAGGGGGGGGCTAGGATGCTTCTTAATCCAACTTCTCAGTCTTTCAAGGTAAATTTAGGAACAATAATCTTTCCTGCAAGAAAAAGTGGGGGGGGGGGGGGCGCTGAACCCTCTATCATGCAATGTTTCTAATGGTAAGGTATGACTTTGCCAAAAAAGTGGGGGGGGGGGCTAAGCCCCCCTAGCCCCCCCCCCCCCCCCCCCCCCCCCCCCGGTTCCGACGCCCATGTCATGATTACTCAGCAACCCGAGATCGATTACAGCTGATAACAATCAATGATTATGATTATCCCATTTCTAATATAAATTTACACTTGCAAATGTTGTTATTAATATTCCTGCATAACATCATTATGGGTCAAGAGGTCAAAGTAGCGCATGAATAATCTAGGTCACTACTTTTTCAACCGACTTGTGCCGAAACACATCTATTTAGATATCGTAATGAAAACATAATTTAGGCATAAAAAATAAACGTATCTATATTTTGTCTTACGAAGTTTTATTTATTCATTTTCTTAAAAAATATAACATTAATTGTGGGGATAAATGATTAGATAACACGTTAGGCCTGTAAACAGAATGTTCATGTATGGACATCGAAACGATGCCTTCTTGAATACTAAAATCGCAATTTGTCAAGGGAGTTAATTCAGTTAAAATCCATTTCTGACTTGTGCAAACGCAATATCACAGACCTTTCGTGTTTAGTCCATTCACGGATCACGGTCAAATTTAACTCCTTGTGCATTTCTGTCCGATTTTTTCCGTAAAAGAACTTAGAAGTTAAAATCGCTTTCCTCTATAATTTCTTCATCACATAGGCGTCGGAACCGGGGGGGGGGGGGGGGGGTGGGGGGGGTGGGGGGGGCCTTAGGACCCCCCCCCCCTACTTTTTTTGCTAAGCTAGACCAAACCATTAGGCACATAGCACAGAAAAGAGGGCTAAGCCCCCCCCCCACCCCCCCCCCCCCCACTTTTTTTCGCAGGAAACATAATTGTTCCGTAATATACGTAATATACGATTGAGAAGTTGGAGTCAAAGGCATACTAGCCCCCCCCCCCCCCCCCCCCCCATTAGGATTTTCATTTTTCATGATTTTGGGAATTAAGTTTTTTTCCTCTCAATATTTCTGAGGATCAGTCTAGCCCCCCCCCCCCCCCCCCCCCCCCCCCCCCACTTTCAATTTGCTTCCGACGCCAGTGCATCAGAAGTGGTAGGCCTACTATACCGCCAAGCTTCAATCGTTTTTTTTTTCAGTTGAACAAGTGAATTTTCTTTTCTGTTTCCCTTTTTAATAATAAAAAAATTGTTGTCTTGTCAAAAGCAGTGTCATGTTTATTTATCACAATAATCAAATGCTTGCAACATTGTTGCACTATTTTTTGTTACGTCATCTTTCTAGGTCATCACAAAATGGAAAGTATGGAGCATTGTTGTTGTAAGAAATTCGGGCTTTATGGAAGATTTGATCACGTGACCAACCCGTATTTATATCCCGATATACATCCAAAAATGATACCTTATTTCTTAATTAGCGTTGGGGATTTGTTTGTAGATTAATATTTTCCTAGTATTGTTTAACACGGACGTACTGATTTGTTTAAGGTTATCAAACAAGTAACAGTCCACGTCCTGCCAGAGAACGAGTACCCGCCTGATGTGAATGCAGTTCCTGGTATCGTGATATCTGAGGTCAGATCTCTAACTACTAAACGAGACAAACTCTTGTATTTTTGCACGGCATTCTATTCGATAACTGGCAAATGATATCAAAATTGCATGATTTCATTTCCTGTAGGGAAACGTTTCTTTGCCATATTATCTAGCTGGTCTCTTGAATTACTTCAAAGACCGAGATTGTCCCAAGGAACACTTGGTGCTGAGCATTTCGAAATACTCAAGCGCTGAGGTAATTTACAATTTGTAGTTAATAAGTCTTACGTAAAATATACCAATTAATATCTAATGATTTACATGATTAATATCAAGAATGGTTTCGGGATTGTTTTTTAAATGAAAGTAAAGTTTAGGAGAATATATATCGAATCTTATGTTGGGGTAGCCAATTTTCAGTAATAGTGATAAACTATAACTCCAAACATTTAGATGGGCATTTTAAATATCATATTTCGAATATTGAATGAAGAATTGTAAACTGACTCAAATTCAATTGCAATATGACATGATTTTCTTTAAACTTTAACAAGGGTATCTATGATACCAAACCTTTTTTTAGTTTTTATTCGTAAAATCGTTGTTGTGAGTTGAATCACATTGATAATTTCTTTAAAATTTCTGTTCTTTATTTATATTAGTTGAACAAATAATAAACACCTTAATAGTTTACCATATAGTTATACATGTTCGATGTTTATGTAATTTTCATATTATCATAATATGAAAATTTTCATATTAGCTCGATATTGGCCAATGTCGAAGGTCATATAATATATAATTTTTCTTCATTGTTATCTTTCTAACAGAGAGATGTCAGTCAATTTTTCATGGTAAACAGTTCAATAGGATACCTCTACCAGATCAAACGCTTTGATTACGAAAATACAACCATACAATGTGGTCTGGGAAAAGGTGGAGGATTTCTAAACATTACTGCAGAGGTAACCAGATACTTTATTGCTAGTTAAAATTTTTCATATGAGGAATCTTATTTTTTCAATATAAATGAGAGAATATATTAACTATGATAGTCCCTTATTTTTTGACAGAAAACGATTCTGTCTGTCTATTCACTAATTAGATTTACGGACCATGCAATTGTATAGCTGTTCTTATCTTTTTATTTCATATCATGATTGATTAAACAAAAATAAGAAAAGATTTTTTTTTAATTCATTAAAAATATTGCTTTTTGAAACCTTAATTAAGCCAACAGTACGAAGGACGAATAGAGCCACATAAAAAATATTTTTATCTCGTAATTACGACAAAAGATCTCGTTATTACGAGTTAATTATCTCGTTATTACGAGAAAAAATCTCGTTATTACGAGAAAAGATCTCGTTATTACGACTTAATTATCTTGTTATTACGAGAAAAAATTGCGTTATTACGAGAAAAGATCTCGTTATTACGAGTTAATTATTTTGTTATTACGGGAAACGATCTGGTTATTACGAAATAATTATCTCGTTTTTACGAGAAAACATCTCTTAATAACGAGAAAACATCTCCTAATAACGAGAAAACATCTCCTTTATTTCAGTAACACTTATTATTTAAAGATTAAGTTTAAAATCTGTATATATCATTGTTACATCATAAAATAAATTAAGACTTCCAAACTTCTCACTAATTTCTGTGAGGGAGAAGAAATAAAGTATAAAATTCTGCCATAGGTTGGTCCTCAAATAAAACTAGTACTTTTTGTCATTTTCCCAATTTGAACAGTTTACGCGTCAATTTTTCCAATTCCACTGACCCTGGACCCAGTTTAAAAACAGTAGGAAAACCCCTTAAGAAAAAGATAGACTGAAAGGGTGATCCTGTCGACTAGGAGGTCTTTTCAGAAACGCACCATTTTAAATAAATCTTAACTCGTAATAACGAGATTTTTTCTCGTATTTACGAGATAATTAACTCGTAATTACGAGATCTTTTCTCGTCATTACGAGATAAAAAATATTTTTTAGGTAGCCCTATTCGTCTTTCGTACAACAGACACCACAAGAATGAATTAAATTGACAACGATTTACAACGATTTCAGGACGGACCCCATGTGACATCAAAGTCCCTGACGGTGACGTTTGTTGACGTCGATGATACTCCGCCGGTCTTTGTCAACAGTGGCTGCACTTCGACATGCTTTGACTGTCCTTTATCAGGTCTTACCGCAAACATTCACTATGCCGATCAGGTAATTCGGTAAATAATGAGGTGCTAAGTGTTGATATTCCATGGTGCAGGTTTAGTAAGATAGCTGGCGGGTTTGCTGATGTCACAATAGGATTCATCGTAAATGGTTTACTGTGTAAGCAAAATAATGCAAATCATAACAAATAATTTTTAGCAGCATAAAATGAAATATCTAATAATAATAATTATTTATCAAGTTATAAAAATTGAAAGACGTAATATACGTCATTTCTAATGAAAAGACCAAAATGATAAAAATCTAATTGCAAATAATCGAATACGATGACAAACTTTTTATGTCGATAGTTTTGTGGTAAGTATTTTTTTATTGCTTGTGTCTAACGAAAAGAACAACATATTTCAAGTATTAAGTTAATTAAGGAATGAAATCAATATTTACTAGTTTTATACGATATAAAATGGTTTGGGGCAGTTTACGCTTTATAAACCGCAAAGCGGTTTATTAAAAAGTGTAAACTGCCCCAAACCATTTTATATCGTATAAAACTAATAAATATTGAATTCATTCCTTATAATTTGATTTACACTCTTAATTGAAGATAAAAACGGTCATTTGACCTTTAAAATGATGTAAAATTGTTCAAAATTCAAACGTAACGTCAGGCGTATTGATACGTTTTTGACGTTAGTCTTACTATGACGTAGGCAACATTCTTTGTCCAATAGAATAAATAAGTTTAATTACTAAGTATATGAATTGTTCATATTTCCTTCGTCATAATACAAGTATCTTTCCAACATTATTCAATTCACTGGTAGATAAAATCAATGGTTTACATATTTTACAATTACAGGGTACCGTGGTCACAGACCCACCCAGCATCAAGGCGCTCGACCCAGACACCGACCCCACAAACATTACATACAACATGGAGGGTAATTAACTTACTGCATCAACGTTATTGCCATAATATTACCATATCCATTATTTCAGAATTATATATTGTGCGTTGTGTTTTGTCAGTATATCCTGTGAAATACACAGACAACATCCAGTTTGACAACGGAACCTTCGTCCTTCTACAGTCATTTGCAAATTTCTCCGGGAATGCGGAGGAATCGGACTTTACTGTCACAGTGACCATGCAGGTAAAACATTGCAAAGCATTGTGGGTGTTTGTTTGGCAATTGCTAAGTAGATTATCATTAGATGGGTAATGTGTTGGTCTAGGGTTTTAGTCTTGCAGTTTCATCGTCTGGCCCTCTCACGCTTAATGTCTAGTTCATTAATACAGCATGACGTTTCAGGCAACAGGCAGTAATGGTCAGATGTCGGATAATTTTACTTTATCAATCAACGTAAATGTTCCTCCAACAACAACAACAACGACAACCACAACAACGACGACGACAACAACATCAACAACGCCGAGCACCACAACACAGGAAGTGACGACATCAACAACAGCGCCACCAACGACCACCACCCCGGCCCCGGAAAGAGACGCTAACTCTGACTCAAGCGATGACAACAAAATATTGATCATTGTTCTAGCAGTCATAGGGGGCGTGGTAGTCCTCATCCTAATTGTCGTCGTCTACAAAGTCAGGAACAAACAGCCGCAGCAAAAGTACAACTTGAAGGATACGAAAGAGTTCAACGGTACGGCAGCAAATGGCGGCGCGCCGGAGAAAGAAATGACGGCTGATAACCCCGTGTTTGACGGTGATAAGGACGGCGTGTGAGCAGACAGCGAGTGGGTTCACGTGTCATGATGTCGTTAATATGTGTGTATGGAGTGTGTTTCGAGTGATATAGTTGAACAGGTGCTTCTGTGTTAGAAACAACACTGGGTTTAAACATCAATCAAAATTCAATATTTGATATTTTTTGCAATATATAAACGTGTATGCAATTTTTGTGTATTTCATCAATAGACAGAATTTTCATGTGCCATATATGTCAAAGTTCGATAACTTATGATCATTACCAGTAGTTTGTCTAGTGAAGTCGCATTTGACTGGGTGTGGTTCTGTGGTTTGCTTTGTAATAGCGAAGGTAGAGTAATGTGGTGGATTGTATTGGTTATAAATACACAAAGTAAATATATGCATTGCACAAAGATCTTTGTAACTCCTTACATATATAATTAAGAAATGAAAGAGTAAATTTTAGTTATTTATGTTTTTGAGAAAATTTGGTGATTTATTTCTGAAAGACAATTAACATTAAGATATCCAAATGCTTGGTTGATTTTAAAAATAGGCCTTTGAAAACAACGGCAATGGAACTCGGGAGTCGGAGACTTTACATGTCACGATAAATGTGAAAGTCAAAGACGGACGTTCTCCAGCAACATCTGATTTTCCGGTGATTGCTGTTGCTGTGACATGCGCAGGGGTGCTTGTGATCATCCTAGTTGTCGTTCTAGTTTTCTTTCTAAAGAGATCTAAACCACAGAACAATAAGAAATACCGCGTAAGTACAAAACGAAAAGAAAACGAAACTGATGATGACGTCACAAACACCGAAAAGATGGAGAAAAACGCCGTGATAGATTCTGTGGATACGGCACCAGAAAAACGATTTGTAGATGAAACTAAAGAAAATTCCGATTACTTAGAAAAAGGTACCGAAAACCCTTTGTACAGTGAAATAAATAAGGATAAAGAAGCGACTGTAGATTTAGAATCGGACTGATTGTAGTTTTGTTGTAGTGATCTTTATTATATCTCGTGTAAATGTGTAGACAACGAATGCAAAAAAAAAAAAAAAAAAAAAAAAACCCAAAAATCATAAAATAACATAGAAAGTGATTATTGTCTAAATTTATTGTATTTTTTATCAGGTTTTGTCTTGTAGTTTGGTGCGGTATAAATATGACTGATCATAAATGAGAATCTGCACTAGTAATCTCGCTTGTTTTCTACTGAATTTCTGGACATTATTCTTGCCGTTATTCTTACATAAATAAGATTGTTATATTTTATGCGTCATTTATATAATATGTATATGCATTTCAGATTGTAATATTTTATGTACCGTTTGTTTGATTTGAGTCATTTTTCATCCTGATTAGTTTTATTCGCAATTATCATACATGTAACACATTCACGTACATCTGTGCAAGACTTCAGAGCATGCATATTTCAATCATGGATTAAATTTTCTACGAACAATTCTTTGAATAAAAACGAAAAAAGTTGTAGAAAACTCACTTATTTTTTATTTTTTTTTTGGGGGGGGGGGGGTTGGGTTAATATAAGCTTTTAAAAATGAAACATTCAACTTTTTTAAATTCTCAATATAAGAGTTGGTTTACATCACACCATCCTCTTAAAATATTCATCAGCAAGTTGTATTTGACAATGTTATTACTTCGACGAATGGGAACTTGTTGATGTGGAAACATATTAGTTGTTTTTATGTGTCTAGTCCTCATGTACTTTGACTCATGATGCTGGAATATTTCTCTGCGAAATCACCACGGTCCAGATGTATTATTTCTATGATAAACTTGTAAATTGAAAATAAAACAGTGTTCATAATACCTTTTAAGTGAATATAAACTTAAGATATTTAATAAACTAAATAAATACTTGAACTGATATGAAGTGGTTAGAGAAGGTGAGCTACGAACTAATCACTAAATATTTAGCATATTCTAAATATTTATACATATTCTAATACATATTTATAAGCTATATAGTGTACATGTATTAATACTGTGTATTTATTCACATGTGCTTAAAGACACTCCTCGATCCCCGATTTAGACCCGCGGGGTAGTTAAAATTGACTCTCCTTTTGATGGCAATTCCTTTAAAGGGACATGGTCACAATTTTGGTCAAAAATTATTTTTTCGATTTTAATGTTTATAATGCTTCAGTGAGGTATTTTTAATAGGCAACCAAAATTTGAGTGCCAATTGTTGAGTTATAAGCGAGTTACAGAGTTTACAATTCCTCGCTATGTAAACAAAGCTTTTGTTTACATTTTGAATGTTGAAGTGAAAATTCCAGTTTTAGACCTAAAATGAATGTGTTAATCGTTAGGAACTGTTTATTTATGCTTAAAAAGAATGGGATTATAGACAAATCATCTTGAAAAAGATTTCTTACTGGTATATTGAACCCATGTAAACAAAACAGGGCACGAGCCTTGTTTACATGACGAAGAATTGTGAGCCCTGTATCTTGCTTAAAACTCGTCGACGGGCACCCAAATTTCATTTGATCATTTGAAATGCATTCATAAAGCATTGTAAATAATATAAATAGAAAAATATAACTTGACCAAAATCGTGACCATCCCCCTTTAATGTCATGTTAACAAGCGACATGTCGCTTTCTGAAATATCTGAGCTAGAACGCAATAAAAAATCAATTTAACGTTATGTAAAAACACAACCCAATCTTCCAAACATGCTATAGTTATATATTAATTTATCATAGGTACTAGAACACATGTTGTATGTTTTGGTTTTATATATTTAAACCTGTAGCCATTGGCTACTATTTATAGCGTATAACCTGTAGAACAGGTATTCAAGTTAAGCACGATTTTCACTCATTCGAAGGCTTTTCTTTGCCGCATTTGCACAATCCCCACCCACCCACTTATTTAGTGACATTTAAAAATCAAGGACTGTGCACTATATAAAATGTTTTATTTCAGAAAGAAGTTTGAAGAATATATATGTATTTGTACGTGTAAATAAATGCAGCAAAATAAGCGCTTCCTTCACTAATCATGTGTTTTGTTATTATTGTAAATAATTTATGTTCGGTTGAGTGGAACGAATAAGAACATAAATAGTTATACATGTACATGTATTATATGCATATTGGAGAGTTTAAATTTACATAATTAATTCGAATTTTCATAGTTATTTTCAGATTTTTGGAAAGGAACATACAATGTACATAACTTTATAGGAATTTCCAGCAAAAGGAGAGTCATCTACCCGGGGTCTAAATCGGTGGGGGATGGGGGGTGGTTAACACCTGCTGGTATATTGATTTAGGCAGGTCATTGTGTAACTTAAAGATGTTGGTGAAGGTTGATGTTGGTTGATGCTAATACCCTAGCTTTTGGCAATAATTACAGAAGCCTGTGTTTAAAGCAATTTGAGTTACAATGACAATGAATGAGTATGAACTTTATTCTCATAACTGAATTTACACTGTATAGAAAATACTTACGTACAGTTTAATTGAACAGTCAGGTAATCACTGCCCCACAGGACCTGACATGCATTGTTACTTGATTCTTATTACACATAGGGTCATCATGACCTTTCCTTGGTGCCAGCTTTACAATAGACAACAGCTGTATAATTTTCATTACATTTATTAACGACTTGAACAAAAACATATACAATCTTGCATTACTCATTCTCATTACTGAATTTACAGTGTAGAGAAAATACTTATGTACAGTATGTACAAACTACAATATGTATACTAAATGAAAAACATTGGTACAGGCATGATGAAGGGTTAACAGATACAGATGTATATTATTTAACCAAGAGGGCTAACTCTCATATACTAAGTCGGCTAATGTCTGTGACATTTAACAGTGTTTCGAATTTTACAAATTTTGGATTTGTTATAAAATATTTTGGTAAACATATAACGCTTGCATTAGATATATATATACATCAGTACATTTCAAAAGATAGTGAAATTCATCCCCAATTTTATTGCAGGCACATAATTTACAAATTCTGTTTTCGATCTCTAGGAATATTAAACCATCTACTTATCTCACTTGCTTAAATTTGTCTAATAAAACCAGGGTATGTTTATTGCGTTTTCATACCATATATATGTCACATCAATGTCCACATTGATTTTAGATTTTCTTAATAGCTTCGCACCATGGGTTATCAAAATTCTTCAATACATTAAAAAGTTTTGCTGACAATTTTGAGTGCTGGAAATAAAGTACATATAATTTACCCAGAAGGAAATCATTCTTACATGTACTTTAACAATAATTGTTAAGGGGTATCTTCCAAGTTCCCCATATACCATAAATGGTACAAAAGTTTAAAGACTATAGTGTTAGAAAAAAACCAAACTTCGCATCCATATAATAATATTGGTTTGATAATTTAATCGAACATGTCTATTTTACAGTCAATTGCTAAATAATGGGTTCTGCACATCCCATTAACACTGTGCATTGCTTATATAGCTTTATCAAACAGTTCTACAGTCATAAATTGCCCAAGTTATAACGTTAACAAAAACGATTAATTTTATTAAATTCTATTAGTAATACATATGTTTGGTAAAACCTATTCAGGGACCCAGTTAGTAGCAAAATTACACTTAAAAAATGGTTTTACGCGGGGGTGTTAAGGAAGCATATAGGCAATATGCCGTCTTATTTTGACTGTTGTATTCAAAATCGTAAAATTAAATAATCATTTTGAATAAGATCAAAAACTTAGTATCATCCTTTAAAATAGATGTCAGTGCAATAAAATCGGGTAGTACATCACTGCCACATTGGTGCATTATCACGTGACAACTATAAATAGCTTACGTATATTCCTTAACATAAAATGAGATAGAACAACACTACCCCGCGGTTTCCAAAATAAAATAAACATACCAAGTGAAGGCAAAACATCTCAACTTAATCAAAACCGCTGCTAGAATCCTATGTTTTTCCTTATTAAAAAGTTATTCATCCGGTTCTCGTAAAACCTTCCCAACTTTTATAAAGTTTGCACGGAAAACGGCAAATTGCATTAAAACAACACACAACATGGGATTCTAGCAGCACTTTTCAATTTAAGCATTGATTAAACTAACGATACGTGTAAAATTTCAAGTTCAACATACACGGGGTAGTGTTGTTCTAGTTGGATTTTTATATGGTAAACAACGACAGAGGAAAGCCTGGCCGAGAAATAAAAGCAAATTTACATACCTTTTAGCGAATGATTGATAAAACTAACATCTCCCCCAGTATTCTTATGTCCAATTCTCAATAAATCACTCCACAATACTTTATTAGAGTTCTTAGATTATTATATTTTGAATATGTTTACAATGCTTTCCGATCAAATTCACACGACATTCAACTTTTAGTCATGACGTCATCAATGTGTAAATCTACGTAATACAAATTAATTTCTGGCAAAAATTGTCTTTGAAGTATTTTTTATTTGTTTTTGGTTTACGTTTCGTTGCTTATATATTTGAATATGTACATAATAACTAAGATTTGTGATTTCACGGAATTACATGTAACTCAGATTCCATATGCTTCCTTAACACCCCCGCGTACTTTTAGTGCTATATATTAAAATATATTTTTCTAATTAGCAGAGAAATCTTTATTTATATGATAAAATGAAGTGTGTTTTACCACAAAGAATGAAATCAGCTAGGAGTAGAGTATTATCATAATAGAATTTTTTTGCACTTCTTAGCAGTAAAATAAGCACATTTTGCTTTAAATTGCTATGATTTCTGCATATGTAAATATTTCAAAATGCCAAATTTATCGAGTTGAGTGTTTTCTTTTAAAAACTGTTTTTTCTTTTCATGAAACAAACTCTCTCTCTCTCTCTTCTCTCTCTCTCTCTCGATCTCTCGATCTCTCTCTGGATCGAGCGGTCTGACCACAGCTAGATAAAATGTCAATGCAATGAATATATTTGAGTGTATTATTTTTCAAATTTATTTATGATTTGTTTAGGTCATTTAGGGTTAGTTGTTCTAAGTGTAGATATAAATAAAGTCATTGGATAATTTTAGTTAAAAAATGGAAAGGGGTTGAGTCTCCGCATAAATCGAACCTTTACGGATATCTTTTGTGTCTTCATTTTGGGTTTTTGCATTTATAACTTAAGATCTTAGTCACCAAAGCACTTAAACATTATATATTTCTTACCAGATTTTCAAAGCTTTTTCTATACATAGATAAAAACAAAAAAATTTCAGGTAGCCTACTCAAAAATGATCTGTAACCTGGAAAATGTGAGCAGTTCTAGATATTGTAGAGACTGGTAAAAGCTGTCAACAATGGCAATTTTACACCGATCTCTGTTTACTTGTTTCAGCCTACTTGCGTTTTTGATACTTCTTGCTCTGAAGCTGGACAAGAAAGTGAAATGGAATTGGTTCCTGGTTTTTATTCCGATGTGGATCTTTGATGCTGTCATTGTTATCTACATCACGTTTAAAATGATCGCACAGTGTAAGAATCGATACAACTCGGGACAAGTCTCAATGACGCGGAAAGTGTGCTACATGAGTTTCGTTCTGTTAAAAATGTCATTCCAAGTTATTCTGTGCATGAAGCTGGAGTACTATAATGAAGTAATATCCATGTATTATGCCATGGTTCCTTTCTGGATGTTTTTTATATTCGTCATCAGTGATGTGTCTCATGGACTGTGGAGGATTGCAACAAGGGACATAAGTATGTGTGGACAGGTGATCAAATTGGATTCTGCCAGACGTTGCATCATGTGATGGTCTTGTCTCACAAAATAAGACATCGTACATAAAACTGTGTAGAAGATTAAGATGAAGTTGTGCTGTATTATTTAAGTTCATAAGTCATTTTATTGTGGAATTTGTTGATTTATTTATTGTCATTAAATAAATTGTTTCATTAATAGTAAATGTTTGTCTCGTTTTGTACTTCCAAAGTCAATGACGTTGGAAGGGAAGAATCAACATCATCGTCATCTATACTGTATAAGTATGTTGCAATCAAACTCATGATCTGCTGCATAATCACTCAGCAGGTCTATCTCTTAGCTATCCACATGGATATGCAGCCTCTATGTATATAGCTCAATATATTTCTATATGTAATGATATTTGGTCACTTTTACCAATTTTTTATAAAAAAATCTCAACAGAGGCTTTGCATTGTCATATTTCAATTTGTCCACTATCACTTAAATGAGGTAATCTTTGGTTACAGAAAACTGTGCCAGTAGTAATCAAACTAAACCTATCTATACCAAACCTGTGGGATATGTAAATCAACTGTGTGTTATACATGTGTGCATGTCATGGGGAACTTTTATTACCTAACAAGTATTGTGCATAACACCCATGCAGAGTTTCAGAGAAAGTAAGGATTAAAGGTACTTGAGATCATGGCACAGCTGTATGCAGGAAACCAGAATCTGAATTGTAGGCAAACATGGAGACTAGATGAGAACAATTTATCTCTCAAAACATATTTAAATAGTGGTTTGAATCCTGCTGTGGTCAGTAGTCAGTCATGTTTACTCCATTCTCATTACGTACTCTTAACTTTTCAACTGTTTGTCAAAGAAGGCACCAAAACTATCATATCATATTTGATGGTTATACCGTTATTATCCTAAAGATTTACAATTGTTTCTTTTTTTTAATGAATAAGAAACAAGCAAATTCAAAATAGAGTAACATTTATTTTCAACACACAAAACAAGTACAATATACAATAGTCAGTCCTTGGGACAGTGTAAAAACTAAAAAAAAATCTGAAATGTGGTGATAACTGAATGGTCCTTTATAATCTTTGCAGATTGTTAGAGCTGTTGTAGAGTTATACCCCTTACACCATGAACCTTCATCAGTGGCTGTATAATAATGCATTGTACATTTTTTTGTAGCAGTTTCACTTATAGTGTAAGTGAAACTGCTATAAAAGTGTCCAATACGTTCTCTGAGGGGTATTTCTGTGTCCAGTACAAATAAGTTATGGTGGATGCTGATTAAAGATGAATTAATTTAATGCAGTATTATACACAAGATCTGTGAGCAGAATATTGTGTTTCGTGGATACCGTAAGTGACTCCATTTAATTAGGTATGAGATCAAAAGACCAATGTCTGATATCAATAAAACAATGAGTTGAAGATTACCATAGTTTGGTAGAGTCAGATTCATTGGTCCTTAACCTGTTTTCATTTGTTTCTTTCTACAGCAATAGCAATGGAATATGGCACATGGTGCATTGTACTCAACCTTAAGGGTAACATACAGCAGGTTGTTTTTGGTAAGGTGATAATTTTGGTTCACTTTGTACATAAATTTCAATACCAAATCACCCAAATTGAAGAGAAATTGAAGAGAAAATTTACACATATTTTTAAATAAATATCTGACCCCAATCTCTTAACATCTTTGAAATTTATACCGCTACAATTATTTGTTAGCGTTTAAAAGTTTTTCTCTACATGTATGGAAAATTCAAGCCATCAATTATCAGCATAGAATGTTTTGATCTCACTCCTTAACTTCTGCAACATTTCATTGTTGTGTTTAACCGGTTTATTTATATCAAAATGATGGGGATTAATGCTAAAGAAAAAATATTTCTATAGAAAATTAAAAGATTAAAACAACAATATCAAAACAATAATTATTTACCACTTAAAACAGCAAAACCAGATCATGATCTTCATAAGACTTGGAGAAATGCTGAAACACAGAGATTAAGTACACAACAAAGAATGGTAATGTGTTGACAGACAGCACGGAACTCAGACAATGGAATACACCACATATACTGGGCAATGATGAAAGCACAGAATTGTACCCTAATTCAAATGTCTAACTGAACCTTATAATAATCATTACAAGTAAAAAGCAACTGGTTTAGTTTCAAAAGCCAAATCATACGCTGGTCAGGATTAAATAATAATGATGGATGTAACAACACTGAATAAATGGAAAAGGAAACTAATTTTTTTTTTAGAATTATTGGATGGGTCTTAATATATAGTGAAGAATATACACTTATTACACAGACACTAAAAACACTGAAATTAAATGTCATTATGCTTCGCTTTCATAACATAAAAAATACACAATAAATATACTGTACATAAACTGTATAAATTTTATAACAGTGATGAATACAATCATAAAATCCAACAAATTAACTAGTACTTTCACACAGAATTTACATACTGCCACAACAGACTCAAAACCAACAACTATTTTCACTCTGAACATTCATCAACTCTTTCTAAATGTATATCGTTAAAAATTAAGTTGTTTAACTCCAAGCAAAAAGTAGTTCCATTGTGATTGTTTAGATAAATATTTTGTGAGCTCTGATTTGATGGCTGTAGCATCATTTAGATATCACAAATATACTATAGTCCACATGTATGGTATATGTAATTATACTATGTACAAAAAAAGTTCAAAAGTTCAAGGTCAAAGCCTCCTATTCCCATTGATAACTTGCAATAACAATTTAACACATGCTCAAATTCATACTACAAATTCTGCTTATTTAAGATATATAATTTACAAGATAAAAGGGTCTGATAAAAATTAAATCAGGATGTGTACATATATTTAAGGAAGGAAATACCAATTATGAGCCATTGAAAGATTTCATAGTTTAAAAACAAAGTAAACAAAGGAATAGATTACATGGAAATATTAAAAGTACACAGTACAATGCAGATGACTGTCGATATTAAGTAGACCGTTTGAACACCATTATTACTAAGGCAAAATGTTTGCTACAACCTTTAAAATCTGTATCAATCAAGAATAATTAAATAAAACATAATGTTCCTACCATCCCACACAATAGGGGCAAGAACAGCACACTCTGAACAGGAGAAAATAATTTGGCATCCTAAGTATTGCAATGGTGACTGGATCTAGAGAGACTGAGCATTAGAAGCGGCTTCAATCATGCCTCACTAGTTCAATCAATCAGTCAATAGAATGGAAATGGTAAACCTCTTTGATAAATCACTACAAAAATACTGCAAACTACTAAATAGAATAAAACTCTATTCATAAATCTGAGCAGTTAATCATTAAAATTCCAAAAGCCTATTTACAAAGTTCACTAAGTACATGCTAAGATACTGACCATTTTTGACTCTCACTCTAAGGATTTCAGAAGGACTCAAATAAAAACAAGAACAATAAAATTCAAAACTTTCTCAGGTCATCAAATAAAAAATAAATTAAAATCACTCCCTGACTACAAAGAAATACTACAGCTTGATGCTGACTTTCTGTTCGTCGGTGTTAACCGTTGACCGCCATCCATTTGTGATTGGCTAATACTGACAGGCAGGCATCAAGCTAGCCTTTCAGTTTGATTTTGTAGAGCTTCAGTTTGAAGCCACAGATTTCAGTCAGAACGGCAGAGAATGCAGAAAGGACTACGACCTTGACAATATTGTACAGAACGGGGTTGGCAGACACTCCTGAAATTTTGAAGGGACTTTCCAGTTCCTAGAAAAAAATTAAACAAACAGTTATTGTATAAAATAATGAGTTAAGGGTTAAACTTGTGAAATATTTGCTAATTTCAAACAAAATTATCAACCTTTACTTGTATTTTGTAACATAAACACATAAAATTAATAAATGTGATTAGAAAACAAGTTCATTTCATACAAGTATTAGCAATTAGCATCTATGACATCACACAACAAGGTGTGCAGTTATCTCATTCAAAATATGGATAGTGTGTAATTCAAACTACAACTGAGGACTCATAAGTGAACTTTGAGGTCCCACATAAGTCAAGTCTGAGTTCCTCATAACAAGATTCTGAGGTCACCATGCTCTGACTATACTCTGAGGTTTTCATTACTAGAGGTCCTGACTGACCTTGAGGAGGTCCTCAGCCAACTTGAGGACATTGTTGGCCACCATCAGCTCCTCCTTCTTGTGAGGCTTCTGCTCCATCTGAAGGTACAGGTTGATCTGCTCTGTGATCAGTACAGAAAGGTTACGGTACTTCTTGTTGATCTTGAGGCCAAGGGTCATGAACCTCATCAGGTACACCCCCAGTGCCATGCACCAAACCAGCAGCTCCCAGTTACACAGGAAGTCCAGGTAAGTGTCTGTGTCCTTCAGGAGCTATAAATAGACCAAGATAACAATCCCCAGTTTCTGTTACATTTTTTGACACTGTCAGATTAATCTACTTCGTGCCCTGATTGACAGTGAGACTAAAAATTGATCTCCATGACAGCTTTTAAATGGCTGTTACTATGAATACAGCTTTTGATTGGCTGTTACTATGACTACTGACCTGCACACACATCAGGGTAAGGATGATGATAGTGGTCATAAAGGATGAGGAAACGATCACATCCACTGACCTCTGGGGGCCACGTTTCTGCAAGTATCAGAACAAGTTATAGTGTCCATACAATACACACAGACAACTCTTTACAAAGTAGATATTAATACAGGTACATAATAAAAAAGAAATACATGAAGTTAAATAAAAGTCTATACTCTGGCTGAATGTAAATAATGAAAATATAATTTTTGATAAATCTTTCAGTATTACAGTACATGTACTCACATAATATGCTGGTTTTTATTATTTGCTATAAAAGCACAAAATTGTTAAATCATTTTTCCTCATTGATTTTTGTAGCTTTGTCCAATCGACATGAAACTTGTGAACTACAGGTGATAAATACCTTTAAGTAGGATCTGAGAGAGAGCCAGGTCTTGATGTTTCTGACTTTGTTTAGACGGAAATGAGGCATGTCAAACTTACGGGCTCGTCTCGACGAAGTCAGGTAACAGAAGTGTTTGGCATAAAGTAACCTCTGAAAATCACAAAAATAGGCATAAAGTAACCTCTGAAAATCACAAAAATAGGCATAAAGTAACCTCTGAAAATCACAAAAACAAGGCATAAAGTAACCTCTGAAAATCACAAGAAGCACATATCTTTATTTGGGATTCATCCATGAAGAAAATATTAGTCCATCTGTTTAAAACCTTTGATTTAAATGAGCCAATGGGAATGACCGTATGACCTTCATACACTTACTTGTTTGAAGGTTCTATCTGCTACAGAGAGAAGAAAGAAGAAGATACAGCTGAGAGCAAATCTCTGTATTACACCATTGGCAAGGATCAAGTTAAATCTGAAAGCAGAAAAAACAAAAAAATCACAAGGAATCCTGAGAAAACATGACTGTCAGACTTCACATATTTACATATTGTCTTTATGAATAAAGACTGAAATTACTGTTATTATTATGTGCATGAGAATAAAGAATATAATGCTTTACATAACTATGTATACATATTTATTCCAGCTTGTCTACATCAGTTGGACACATATTTATCTGTGTATGAAGGTTTAAGACATATCTCATAGTAACTACACTGTACGCTCTTGATTTGTTATGTTGTGTAACAGACCTCCAGGAATCAGCGTTTAGGCTCCAGAGGAGGTCAACCAAAGCGTGCAGGTTGAGAAGACTGAAGAATTCCTTGGTGTGATAGATCTTGAAGAAGATGGGGATACACCCGATGATCAGAGAGAAGACCAGTCCGATCCAGATATAGTCGGAGCTCTCCGGAATGTTGTCCACCTTCTCGATGATCGTCCACCCGATGTCGATCCCCGTCAGTTCGACTTTCTTCACCTCACTGCCCTCCCAGATCAGACAGCTCACTGTCAAATAAAAAACAATGACAATTTACTGTCAAAGTACAACCACTGACAGCACACTGACAAAATAGAACCAAATATCGACAGTTCACTGTCAAAAATACACTATGGAATCATTTATTAGATCTCGACCTTAACCTACAGCGAAGAGATGTTAACTGTATTTGTGGACAAATATAAACTCAGTTTACTAAAAAGTTCAATAATCATATAAGTTACCAACCTTTATCTGGGGGGGTGTGGTGACCTAGACCAGAGCAGCTTGTGGGCTGAAACAGAAAGTAGAAGACATGTAACAGTCAGAGAGTCAGTGTGTGTCTGTGCTGATGTAACGTCATCCAACATCTCTATACAAGGACGTGTACAGTGTTGTATAAGCTTAGTTACTGGCTTTTAAGCTTAAAGTTTCATTTAATACATACCACATTATTGATAATAAGAAATGAAAGGACTTTCTCAATTTATTTATCAATTTATAAATAACAGTAAATTAGTCCTATTAAAGATCCTTTTGATATTAAGTAGAACTAACAAGATGTTATTTGTCTACAGAAACACAGAGACATTGAATATCTACTCAAGTTCTATATATACATATAGGAGGCTAAAGTCTGACCACAAGAGATCAGCTACTTTATTTTTACCTATTTCAGAGAACTCTTAAAAAGGAGATTTCCTATATTTTAAAATCAAAATAAATGAAATAATGAAATTCATCATAATTAGAAATCATATAAGCATATATAACTATATTTGCAAACTTTAATGGGCAAGGCATGTCAGTTTTAAAAACTCAACTTGAAATTAAGATTAAAAAATATTGCGATGAAATTTACACTGAGTGTACCAAATGAATATATCCTTCATCATGCATTGCATACATAAAGAAAGAAAAAATATAATAATTTCTCAACATCTGTCCATGTATTTCCACAATGAATGAGATGTCACTGTTAATATGCTCTCAAGCTTAATACTGTTGGTTAATTCCTAGTAAGAACACAGAGCCATGCTAGCCCTTGTAGTAAAGTCTCATACCTAGTTATATCACAGCCTTAAAAAAACCAGTTCACACAGCCAAAATAAGACAGCAACAGATTCCCTGCCCAAATCTACACTGATGATAATTATTCATACAGAAGTTTTTCTTAAGCAATTATAAAAGCGTTTAAAATGAAAGAGTCAAGTAGTCGTCAGCAGCAACTGTTGACATCTTTCAATACATTTTACAACTGATGATCATTCGGTCCAAAATGAACAAATTAAGAAAAATTTGTTAACAGTATTTTTTTTTAAAACAGTTTTAAGTTAAGTTTTTCAAAGTGAAGAGCAGAGAGCCTGTTGCCATTGGAAACAGATATGATAGCGAGTGATACATACAGGTTGTAGTAGATTTATTACATGTTGACTACTGCCTTGGCGTTCCGCGCTCTCCGGCGGTAACGCCCCCGAGTTCACATTGATGCTCTTGGAAGAGAGGCTTCCCTCCGAGAACTCGGCCTGTATCTCGTTCTCAGTGAGATCGCTGTCCGAGCTGGTGGAGTAAGTGGAGGTGGTAACGTCTGATTGGACTCGGTCCTCCCACTCCTCAGAACTGACCGTACCCTGAAAATGACAGTTCACAGATTTCTGTCATAAAGAATTCAAGCATAAATTAATTTTTGTAAACAGTCACAGTAAAGTTTCTTTAGCTTTTTCAAAAAAGGAGATGAAAAATTAAATAAAAATAGCCAATCATGACAGTAAATGTTATAACACTTGTATTTTGTCAAACCTTGTTACAGTCATCTCTCTCCAGATTTGGTGTAAGCTCTCCGCTCCTTCCTGTTGGTCTTGCTATCCTTAGTCTGACGTCGGGGTCGACAATATGACGCCCCGGATTCACTGCTGTCGTCAAGCCGAGTTTTACGTCGTCTCACACCCTGGAAAGTCCTGACATCCAGGTCCGATTCGGCCCTCTCCGAGTCTGACTCTGACTCCTTTTTCAGATCCTTGCTGTATGTAGGTGAGAGTTGATCTACCCGGGGGCCGGGGGGCTTAGTTTCCTCCCCCTCACTTATCTCCCACGAAAGTCACTGAGCTGGAGCTCTTCTCTATCTTTGGTGGACTTTGTCTTTCCTTTTCTTCTTCACTTCCCTCTTCTCGTTTTCTGATACTGTTCTCTGGATTGAGTGTTTCTGTCAATTCGTAGTCAACATCCCCCTCCGAATTGAGCATGACTATCTGGCCATCTGTTGTAGGTGGTGTCTCCAAATGAAATGCAATTTCACCCTCAAGTTTTTCAATGGCTATGTTGTCTGCTGAGAGAATATCCACTGTGCTAGCACTGGTGTGAATACCCTCAGTGCTACTTGCTCCCTGACATTCCACAGGAATAGATGGATTGTCTTTCTTGGATTCGAACTCTTCAGTGCTGGTTTTCCTCTTCCTTTCTCTTTCCATTTCTGGCCCTGAGTCGCTTTCTTGACTAGATTTTTGGGACAATTTTCCTGGACTAGATCTGCACTTATTATCACTGTTGCTCCAGCTGACAGACTTGGACTCTAGTGAGGATTTCTTATCTCCCATGCTGAGGGACGGTTCCCCAACCTTCAGATTTCTGTCCGCTTGAATGACACTCTCTTTGCTGGGTTCTGATGACCTTTGACCTGCCTGTTCTGAACTACTGACCCCACAAGTAGAGTTACTTCTGAAGGTATTTCTTCGACTTCTTTTGCCATCCCTAGGATAGAGAAAATTCAATTCATAAACTACAGGTAAGAAGCAGGGCTGCGTTTCACAAAAGAACTTATGACTTACGACCAAATTAATGAATGTTGATTAATCACAAACTTATCAATATTTTATTCTCATTGCTGTGAAATTTAACTATGGATATATGAATGGTTGATTATAATTGATTTTGTCTAAGTTTTCTTCATTTAAGATTATTCCATGAGACTGAAATAATTACGACTTTGTCGTAAGTTCTTTTGTAAAACGCAGTCCAGGTCAATAACGCCAATACAAAGGGAGCCAATTTTGATGTTCTTATTAAACTCATATCCATCTACTCGGTGCCTTGTTCTACACAATTTCCTTTATTGATATTTCTATTTATACCATGTCCCCCCTTTTTGGCCCTTTCCATGTGGTAGTTCTGTACCCACCTATTTTTGCCCTCTCTTTAATTACATCCACCTGTTTTTGCCCTCTCTTTAATTACATCCACCTGTTTTTGCCCTCTCTTTAATTACATCCACCTGTTTTTGCCCTTTCTTTAATTACATCCACATGTTTTTGTCCTCTCTTTAATTACATCCACCTGTTTTTGCCCTCTCTTTAATTACATCCACCTGTTTTTGCCCTCTCTTTAATTACATCCACATGTTTTTGCCCTCTCTTTAATTACATCCACATGTTTTTGCCCTCTCTTTAATTACATCCACATGTTTTTGCCCTCTATTTAATTACATCCATCTGTTTTTGCCCTCTCTTTAATTACATCCATCTGTTTATGCCCTCCATGTTCCACATCCATCTTTTTACCCCCTCTCTGTTCTTCTTCTAAACCCATCTGTTTTTGCCCTCTCTTTGATAAAAATACACTCACCTGTTTTTGCCCTCTTTGTTCTTGTTCTAAACCCATCTGTTTTTGCCCTCTCTTTGATAGATATACACCCATCTGTTTTTGCCCTCTTTTTGATAGAAATTTATATTTTGATAGAAATTAATTTCTTCCACGCGAATAAATGTTGGCGTACAGAAATTGTATTAGTTCTCTGCACAGCTGATTTTTTTTTATCTCTGTGATACATGTTCTATATCACTTGTTTTCACCCTTTTTGCTATACACAAACTTTTTTTTGCCCCCTCTGTGATGCACTCAACTCTTTTTGCCCTCTTTGTGATACACCCAAATGTTTTTTGCTCTCTCTGTGTTTTTTGCCCTCTCTGTGATATACAAACTGTTTTTTGCTCTCTCTGTGATACACCCAACTGTTTTTTGCCCTTTCTGTAATATACAGAATGTTTTTTTTGCCCTCTCTGTGATACATGTTCTACACCCACCTGTTTTTGCCCTGTCTGTGATACATGTTCTACACCCACCTGTTTTTTCCATCTCTGTGCGGGGGGCGGTGAGAGACGTGGGAGGCCACTGTGTGTGAGTGAACCACCCCCAGGAGCAGCATCAGGATGGACGGAATCATAACCAAGGTCAGGCTCATCTCCTGGGGACACATAAAACAATTAACCATACAGATCTCCAGAAAATAGAACTCAGAAACATCTTACAAGGTAATAATGGCTAAACACACAGGAAGACATTAAAACTGCTTAGAAAATTCCCAATACAAAGAAAATGTATTGAAAGTTTTCATCATTTGTGTATAATATAAAACTGTACATCGAATGTAAATAATAAAAGATAACCTCCTGGCTAAAAATTTGACAAAATGAAAGTTACATGCTTGGTGATGCTGTCACCGACGTATTATACGACACAAGTTACGTTTTTGGTGATGCTGTCACTGACATATTATACGACACAAGTTACATGCTTGGTGATGCTGTCACCGACGTATTATATGACACAAGTTACGTTTTTGGTGATGCTGTCACTGACATATTATATGACACAAGTTACGTGCTTGGTGATGCTGTCACCAATGTATTATATGACACTACTTATGTGTTTGGTGATGCGGTCGATGACATATGAAACGACAATACTTACGTGTTTAGTGATGCTGTCACTGACGTATTATATGACATAACTTACTTGTTTGATGATGCTGTCACTGACGTTTTATACGACATAACTTACGTGCTTGGTGATGCTGTCACCGACATATTATATGACACTACTTACGTTTTTGGTGATGCTGTCACCGACGTATTATATGACACTACTTACGTTTTTGGTGATGCTATCACCGACCTATTAAATGACACTACTTACGTTTTTGGTGATGCTGTCACCGACGTATTATATGACACTACTTACGTGCTTGGTGATGCTGTCACCGACGTATTATATGACACTACTTACGTTTTTGGTGATGATGTCACCGACGTATTATATGACACTACTTACGTTTTTGGTGATGCTGTCACTGACGTATTAAACAACACTACTTATGTGTTTGGTGATGCGGTCGATGACGTATTAAACGACACTACTTACGTGTTTGGTGATGCTATAACTGACGTATTATACGACACTACTTATGTGATTGGTGATGTTGTCACCGACGTATTGTAGGTCTTAACTCACCTGTTTGTTGATGCTGTCATCTACATATTATACGACACAACTTACGTGTTTGGTGATGCTGTCACCGACGTTGCGGATGAAGACTATGATGGTGGAGACCTGGAGGATGTACATGATGAGGAGAAAGAACCAGAAACGGAACGTCACCTGCTGCCGCCACCTACAACACAAACCGTATACTTTTAGTGACAAGGACATCCCTCACAAAATAAACCTTATTCTTCTAGTATGATAATGGCTCTACCTACAATATAAACCAAATACTTATATAGGGATGATGACATCACTTACAATATGAACCTTATACTTATAGTTCTAATGGCACCACCCATAAAATAAACCATATTCTTATTCTATAATGATGGTTCCACCAACAATACAAATCATATACTTTTAGGATAATGATGGCTCTACCTACAGTTATACAAACTGTTATAATAATACAAACAACATTTAACTTGATGACTCTACAAGTATTCAACATAATGATACAATGAGAGTCATATCAAAAGCCAAATTGTCAATTGACAACAATCCATATAGAACAACAAATAAGTAAATAAAAACAAATGCGACCTATAATAGTTTTCCTGTCTATAAAACCCAAGTCATACAGGATGAGGAAAACTTAATGCTTTTATTTCTAGTTATTTTGTGAGTTTTTTCCCTGACATAAATATATTTATATGAACTTAGTATTGTAGGACATAATGTCCAATATTTAAATAATATTACTTTGTGGAACTTACCATCGATAACAAAGGGGATAAAACACAACCCTGCATACTGCCTTGTGAGCAATATAAGTCCAAGACACTTGGGGCTTTGCTTTGGAAAAGGTTGAACCTATTTAAACAATTGAAATAAACAGGCATTAAATATTCTCTTGATAATTTACCAATCTCTCTTGGCATTGAAAAAAAATCACCACATTTATACAAATGAATTAGGATAAATATACATGTTTTTATGTCATCTTTTTTCACAAATTCATCAATAGACAAATCTCTCTCTCTCTCACTCTTACCTCTTACTAAATCAACATCAATCAATTCTGTCTTTAACTTTACATTTCTTCTGGGTGCATACTGTATTCCCTGAAAGATCCAAGGAAAGAGGGTTAGTGTGACAAGTCTATATGTGTACCATACAGTTAATGAAAGAAAAAGTGAGCAAGCTCACATACCCACACTCCACCATTACTTGACAATGCTTACACATACTGTGTGGCAAGGTATGCATTAAATACACAAAAAATGAATATATGGGCATAACTGCCAAAAAATCCTCACATCAAAACTTCCAGCATAATATGCACATAGATCTACACATCATTATATCCCGAACACCACTTTTAAAATGATGACTGTACAAGTTAACCCTCACCTGTAGTACTCGTGATTCTACAGACTGCTCCCAAAGTTGTCTGTCATACGACCCAATCTGAAAAGATACAAAATCTTCCTTCAAGTCAAACATCTTCTGAAATTAAATCTCTTCTAAATCAAAGCTTAACTCACAAGGAAAGAGAAATTTCCATTCCAAAAGGAAAATGAAACAATTAAATTTATTGAACAGAAAGCTGGGGAATCTGCCAGAAATGAATCTACAGATTTTTATACATGATTGTTACAAAGGAAAACAAGACTTTAATAATGACTTAACACAGGTAACAGTTAAAGTTCTAACAATATATGAGAGAGAGAGAGAGAGAGAGAGAGAGAGAGAGAGAGAGAGAGAGAGAGAGAGAGAGAGAGAATGCATGTATAAAATGAATTTCAAAAGACAACAGACTATAAACTGGAAAGATTATATTTAAACAAGTATTTATCTTCTGTTCAATCGTCTGTCTTATACATTTAGTCATAACAATGTAATTAAAACAGAGAGCGCAGTACAAATCAGGGTTGACATTCATAAATACATTGGATAAATTTCTATCAATTCTGACATGTAAGACTTTCTCATATTTCTCTTGTTTACATAACTTGACAAAATGTCAATAAAGTAACCTGAATCATTGTGTATTGCATTAATTTTTTCATAACAAAGCACTCTGCCTTTTTAGACCAACTCTCTCCACAAAACAGGCAAGAGTTGCATTGCCTATGGACAAATATTAAACTACAGAAAATCACAACACATGGTCATATGAATTAACTTTATGGTACATTCAGAAAGACATGAAATACAAGTCAGATTCCAGATTTGAAAGTTTCTATGTATTTACAAAATGAACACTGAACCTTTTTTACCTTTCCTGATTCACAGGGAGATAATGGTTTTAAGTAAACAAATTAATCTAACATATAACAAACATATAGAAAGTAATTTACCTGGGAAAAGTTTTGCTATCAATTGCTAGTTAGTTCTTAAAGAGCAATCTTTAACTAACCTAATTAATTGTTTTCTTAATAACCTCCCCTTTGAAAGACGTGTCTACTTAATTTATAGATCTGAGAGCACTTTATTTTATTTATGCAATGATAACTTGTGCACAGCTTTGTTGAGATTAGATCAGGGGTTCTGGAGAGGAAGTTAAAAATGTCACATTTAGAAGCTTATCTAAGATTGGATATATGGTATATATGTACATTAAGCTCTCAAATCAGATGAACTAACCTGCACCATAAGTACAAAATATATATCAAGGACAATCTCTTTATTGAGTAGTTTATAAAGTAAATGTCATACAGGCTGAACTGTTTACTGGGTATATTTTAGAGATTATTGTGTGAAAACTCTGACCTGTTTCTGATACCAGGCTACCGTGTCATGGACTTTATCCATTCCTCGCTGACCGCCCTCTGATGGTGATGCTCAGCTACCCCGGTCAGGCTTAGTCTGCTGTCCCTCTGTCACAGCTCTAGAGTTTCTCTGTATTAGTTTGATATCAACCCCACACACATAAAATGTAAGAGACAGTCCCCTGCTTAATCTGTTCTCTGAAGTGTCAACCAGACAGCATCTGAAATACAGAGAGTGGAAAGTTTCATGTTACGATCAACCAATGTTAAACCTCCCTCCTGCAGTTCACACAGGTGTAAAACCGAAAATGTTTAAACCTTACGTACTTTTAACTGACAATCCTAAACTACATGTGCCAGGACAAAAACAGTCACCCAGTACAAAAAACAGTTTCTAAATGGAGAGTTGATAGCTGACTCGCTCAGCATGAAATCAACATAAAAGTAAAAATCAATTCTGATGGCTTTGCAATTTTTAATATGCCAGTCTGTATAGCCGGGGCATTTCATTTAAACATCGTGTGAAGTTGTCATCTATAAATAGCCCTATATATTTAGTTTCCATGTCATGTCAGATAATAAATACTAGGAAGTTTATCCTGACAAATTTCTCTTATTAATTATACGCTTACTATACCGTCCACTAATTAATCCAAGCATGAACCTGAATCAGCACTATTAGATGTGACAAGAACTCTTAGCATGTAACAGAGCCATTACAGGGTCACCATCTTTTGATAATTCCATATCAGTTCCGTGCACGTCTACTACTACTAGGTCCCTGCCCCTCCTACGTGCAGTGACCTCTGTGTAGTGCCCCATGCCTACCTTGAGAACCGTGCACTTCCAAGTCTGGATAAAAACGACCACTGGTTCCTAGTTCATTCCTTATTTTCATCACCCAAGGATTTTAATCATTAAATCTGATAATTAATCTGATGGTTATAAAACTCCCCGGACACAATTGAGGAAATTCTCTGTCTCTCCAAACCTATGTCCTCTAGCACTGGCAAAGAGGGAAATCAGGTCAAACATAATCATAAATAAAACTGTTGTTTCCAGGTTAAAGGTCATCTACATGTTTTATTGCAATAAAAACCATATCCGAGACTTGTAGAGTATTGTTGAGTTGCATCACCAAGAAAAGGGCCTTTAAAAACATAAAATCAGTGTGATATCACTGGAACTAATGGAATGATGTACTCATAGTGTGATGTGACTGGAACTAATGGAATGATGTACTCATAGTGTGATGTCACTGGAACTAATGGAATGATGTACTCATAGTGTGATGTCACTGGAAATAATGGAATGATGTACTTATAGTGTGATGTCACTGGAACTAATGGAATGATGTACTTATAGTGTGATGTCACTGGAACTAATGGAATAATGTACTTATAGTGTGATGTGACTGGAACTAATGGAATGATGTACTCATAGTGTGATGTGACTGGAACTAATGGAATGATGTACTCATAGTGTGATGTCACTGGAACTAATGGAATGATGTACTTATAGTGTGATGTCACTGGAACTAATGGAATGATGTACTCATAATAACAGCAAAATACCAGGACTTGATATCTGATCCCTGAAACAATCAAAATATTTCTAATGCTACTGTAATTACCTTTTATCCATGTGAATGGAATATCATTTGAGACTACATTTATTCAGTAATTTTTCTACAGTTAATTCAAAGGTCCAAATTTCAGTCCTTTTCCCCTTGCATACTTTTTCTCAACTGAACCTTTCCCATATCAAAACTTTTCTGGCCAAATGAAACCCAACAAACAAATAAATGTTTATGATTTTAAAGAGTAAAAGAGAAGTGCAGATACATAACATTACAATGTTCAATGGATGGAATTTGTACAAATCAATATAATCTATATTAAAACTTATTCATTATGTACTCTTTCCAATTAACCAAGAAATGCTACAATAATGTAGCCCTCTCAAATTTCTATATCTGTAATTACTATTGCAGCTAACCAAAAATTTAATGATTTTTCCCCAATTTAAGAGCAACAGGCACCTATGTTCATATGAAGAAAATCACTGTGCATAGGTGCTAATGGAAATTCATCAAGATATATTTGTACTTAAGACATATATTAATTATTTCCTTAGATGAATCCGGTTGACAACCAGCCATTAATTCTAAAGGACCATTTATTTACAATGGGACCGTTAATAGACACAGATTTTAAGACACAAGAGGCCTAGTTTTAGTTTCTTTACAATAATCTGAGTGTTATGCACTGTAAATTAATAAAACGCTGTAAATTAATAAAACGCTGTAAATTAATAAAACGCTGTAAATTAAAGGATCCACAGCCATAGGTAAACCATACACAAATTTAGAGTAACTTTCAAACAATAAGCTCAATACATGTGACATCAGTAGATGAACAAACAAGATAATACTTTAATTTGCTGAAAGTAATCCCAAACTATTACTTGCCTGTAAATGCAACCGTGAAATAAATCTATACAATCACTTTAAAACTTAAAAATTATATTTGAATCACACATCAAAATCTCTTGAAAGGCCGGCTTCTCTTTAAAAAAAAACAATCGAAGTCATTCCTATTAATAGAGAGGGAAAATTAAAGGGGAATAACTCCTCTCAAAATTACAGTAAGTGATATTTCAACAAATTATCTACTGGATTAGCAAGTAGATAAATAGAAGCTTAGTGCAACTTGAAATTGATTAGTAAATTTTTAAGATTAGCAATATTGTGCCCATATATACACCAAACATAAGAAATAAGATAGATCAGTTCTCAACTGCTTTACATATGTGTTCCATTAGACATGTTAGAGGCCTTTCCTTTACATGTAAAATGGGGTCAATGTGTGTAGAATGTAATGAGGATTAAGTGTTCAGTGCAGTAATTAAAGTCTATCAGTGATATCAGTTTAGTTAAAAGACTGCGGCATTTCTATTCCTATCTTAGGTTAAACATTTTTTGCTTTGTCAAATTCTTTAAATGGAATCAAAGAAAAGATATGTAACAGATCAATTATTTTTTTGTGAAATAAAAGGACAAAGAAATTAGATATATGGAATATCATACTTCATATATATACCCCACCATATCAGATTCAATGATTGGTCAAAGATACACGATACTGTTGCCAGTTAATCTTTTTCTTCTCTTAGCCTCTTTGTGTTTCTGACTACATATATAAACACAAATTTATCTGACTATAAAAAAGTTATTTGTAATGTTTTACAGGCAAATTACTTCAAAAAGGTCAACCTAAAACTGGTCTTAGTGATAAAAAACAAATCAATGCAAAGTAGTAGAAAGGATTAAAGATTTAAAACATGCATGGATTTTCACATTGTAAAAAAAATGCATGCATTGATAATGAATTGATCACTGGATTACAGTGACAACTGATTGACCAGCCTGGATTGGGATCTAGTGATCGAGGCGGCAATTTAAATTTTTAAATATAATACACAATTTTTTTTATAACAAAAATTGAAGTCCAAGAAGTAAAAGTGTCCAGCATTATTTACCAGTAAACCCTGCATGCTTTATTGAGCACCTAGAGACCACTTTACTGAAACTCAATCCATGTTTGGATACATGAGCATAACAAGTCTTGAATCACAGTCTGGAAACAGAATCTTGTGAAATAACCTGACTATCTTGAATATAATTAAATGTGTCCAACCATACAAATCTCGACTCCTCTCTGATATGTACCAAATTCAATTCAATCCTTGATCATTGTTGATTCCCAAAGACATACTAGAGTTGTCAGATTTTACATCATACTTCGTTCAATAATGTTTTAGATTCTTATTTTGCTATTGTATTTAATGATATTCATAGATATTGGTACCTTAAAGCCAAAACTAGGATCATTCACCAGATTGTAAAAGAATCTGGTGAATGATCATAGTTTTGGCATTGTATTAATTGCAAGATTTCTCCTTGGAAACATTACAACCCTTCGGAAGATTTGGATTGAAGATATTGATCAAATTGCATCTCTGTATAGTCTGTCCCAAGATATTTATGCAGCACATATGGACGATTATTAATAAAAATACAAAAACCTGGGAGAGAAGTGCAATTGAAATCGATGAAAGGAAAGATATCAAAGATATCTTCATTGACACATTATCAATTTTTCACTCAAAAAAATTTAAAGGAACAAGAACAGATTTCTTACATGATTTAAAATGGGAAATGTTAACATCTTTACATCATCCAATTGGAAGTCACTAAAAACATGTTGCACAGATTTTCAACATTATCTTCAAGGTCTGTTGCAATGCAAAATCCCAGTAGACTTTAAATTTTTAGCCGTGTATTGAAACCTGACAAGCTAGAGGAGACGTTTTAATGGGGAAATCTTGGGATTTTTTCATACTATTGAATGAACATCGTTTGCACCCAGATGTATTTTACAATGTAGAATAATTCAAGAAAATGTGTGGCATGAATATCTTGGGACAGACTGTATCATACATCAATTTTCATTCAATTTCTCAGAATAATAAACACCTCAGAGTGTCAATGATCAGAAGTTTGGACTTTTTAAATACTTGAATCAATTTCAGTTGTTCTTTAATGTTAAGTATGTGTATTTAGAAAAAACAAAACAAAAAGTAAAACAAAAAAATCCTTTAAAAAAAAGTGATTGAAGAGATGCTCTGAAAAAAGGTGAGCTTATCACATAATTCATAATTGGTACTGATGAAGAATGGCATACACTATATACCTTTCTTCATCAATACCACTTGTGAATTATGTAACCAGGTCACGGTAATGTATGGTTTCTGTTGCCAACAAAAGATTTTATTGCCTCTTATTCACTGTTACTGATGCTCTGCCATTAACTGATTACTACATTTAATGGCAGCTGTGCACCTTGCGTAATCACTCAACAGCTCAATGCAAAGGCACCTACAGCATTACATTTTAAACGATTACAAGTTACTACACTCTTAAATATTGACTATCGAATGTCCTGACACGTTAAGAAGACTTTTCATTTGATTACCTACCTTATTCCGCCATTTGTCTGTTTTTCATAGAGAAGATGAATGAAATTTATCGATTTCGTTCCTCTTCTACTCCACTACCTCCTTTCACTGGAGATTTCGAAAATGTGTGTGAACCCCAAGCCCGATGTTAATTGTAGCCCCTTTTAGCCCCCCCCCCCCCCAAAAAAAAAAATAATAAAATCACTTATTATTTTGTTGCATGTTATAGGTGTCCTGGAAAAAAAGATTAAGATTACGATATACATAAAAAAGTTAAGTTTTTATTTTATGTTTTCATCCTTCTCCGGGGGAAAAAACATGGCACCTTTGTCTTACCGACATATTACCGTATAAGTAAGTAATAAGTAGTCATAATCATGGTAGGAAATGCTATTCTTTAATTCATGTGGGCATTTAATTCTTATAGAATTTGAACTTAAGTAATGTAATTGATTTCAATTTAAAATTGTTATCAAAACTAAAGATAATTAGAATTAAATTCCTCTATGAATTTATATACATGTACTTAGATGTTTAAATCCAAAGTGATATGACTTTTAGAAATCCAGCAGAATGTGTCCTATTGGAATATTGTCTTTTACTATACTGCTCATTTAGACTGCCCGAAGACAGCCTAGCTATTTACATGTAGAATGGTTCACTTCTAAGTTAACTGAGATCTAGATGCTGGCTGTAACCAGAGTATACTTTCTAAGCAATGGCCTATGGGTGATTTTACTAGCCCTAAACTTACTAAACTGTACAGTAACTCAAGCGCCGAACTAAATCAACATGTAAATTATGATTAAACAGTTAAATACGTTACTTTAAACAATGAATCTATTACATATATAAATTGTCCAATAAGTGAATACCTGCATCGCATATCTACATGTATTACAGGGACCCTTTATGGGAAACTAAAAGATCGCAGAACCTTTAGTCCCTCTAGATCATAGGCGCTTACCAGATAATTTTTAAATGACGAACGATATTTATGTCTACCATCTATACTATAAAATCAATGTAGAGGGTAGACATATATAAATAGATATCGTTCGTCATTTACTAAATTAGCTGGGGAGCGCCCATGCTCTAGATCCGGCACATGAATTGAAAACAATATGAAATTTGGAGATCACGGTAAATAAATGAAGGTTCATAAAATTCATACCAATTTATTTACATAATGAATCCAAAATTACAAATTAATTACGTTCCCTTTCTGAAAAAAAAAATCAGGTGAAACAATCCAAGCCAATGCTTTGTTGTTGTTTTTTTTAATCTTTAGATAGACAGATATTTCTGCATTAAAATATTTTTCCACGGTTAAAAAAGTAGGGTATAGTACGTGTTTGTTACGTTTTAATGAAGAAAACCAGACTTTTAACGTGGTTCAAATAAATAGATGAAAAATATATTTTATATCAACTCCTCTAAAAAATTAGTTAAGAATTTACACTCAAAAAATGGCGAATTATGGGGGCCAAATTTAACTCTAATCCAGGCCCAGGGGCCATCAAACTTAGACAGGCCAGGGTCTGTTTCATTTTTACAGAATGAAATGGCATATCTGGAGAAAAGTGAGACTGAGGTCAAAAGTCTTGCGCGGATCCAGATTTTTTTCACAGAGATCCGGGGGATAATTTTGTTTGCTGGGACGCGGGAGTGTGGCCAGGTGAGCTAAAAAAGCAGCTGTCAAAATATACAATCGGGGTCGTTGTTCACATTATTCCGTATCTTTGTTTACATGGCCATCTTAGTATTGGAATGCCGGGAAATAAATAATTAGGCGTGTGGTGTGAGTGACGACGAGTTTGTTTGTGGTGTACTTTGACCAGATCATATCCTGTAGTTGATATCGTTACTCTAGGCGACATGGTGCACCGAGGAGAGTTCTACATGGGCTCCGGGCTGTTACAGCCTCTGACTGTCATTGGATTACCGCTAGATCAGGTGTGATTTAATGTCAGTTGAATGTCACTCAGTTTGTTACAGAAAAAATAACCTTCTTTTGCCATTGCTGCTCAGCGACGGTTTTAAAAATTTTAGTCTACTAGATGTTATTTTAATCAACATTCGTTTTATTATGTCGATAAACATGCAGGAATCACAGGCCTCTGAATTTCTGTAAATAAGCTGTTAAAGGTAGAGGAAAAGAGAGATATATACCCTATCCATATAGGTAGGGTATATATATATATTTCTCCTTTCCCTACATTATCAGCTTATTGATAGAAAGCATGAATGCAGCGCATGCAAGTCCAATGTCCTCAATGATGCAAACATGCATCGAGCTGACGTAGTTATGTTCTATAATTGCTGTTTACCATAATTACCAGGATGACGTTGCTACCATTAGATTGAGGACAGTCATTAATGTGTACAAGCACATAACTAAATATGATATGAGCCCCCTGGTTTTTTGTTTCAGCTGTAGGTGTGTAGCTCCCGGTGTAAATAAATTCAGATGAACAACTTGGTAGCTACAGTTAGAACTGTGCATGTTTAAAGTTGCAATTTACTGTGTACAAAAATGTGCTAGGTTTTGGCTGATTAACCTTATTTGAACACAAATTTTATGAAAAACATTAGTGCCATTAATTATTCAAGCTACTACTGATATCATCACTTGACCTGCCCCAGATTTTCTCTTACACATGCTAACGGACCTTGGAAAATGAAGTATGTTAAATTCATGTCAATATCGAGAGTTCTATTTCAACATTTCAGTTTAAAACAGTAACACTTTAGTTTAGGGGGCTTGTGATGATGATTAATAGAACATTAAAGGCAAGTAAAGTAAAGTGACAATATCTGTAGTAAAACATGTAAAATATCCAAGAAATTTTTTGGAATCAAATACTTCTTACACTTCAAAGATAGGATTAACCAGTTCAAACCTAGCGCCTTTTTATTGCACGCCGTTAAATGCAACTTTTTAACACATACGAAAATGTTACTCCAAGGTCATCCATCCAAAATGTTTCAGAAGCTATATGTCACACTTGATAGCTCAAAATTCAATCTCTTGAAGTTTTTTCAATATCTTTCAAAGTGTAATCATTGTCCAAATATTTTTTGGTCCCCCCCCCCCCCCCCCCCACTGAACAAATATTAGAATTAAGTAACATTTGGATCCATTTCCAGAATTTTAGAGGCAAACTTGTAGCATATTTAGAAGTTAGACATTAAGTTAAAAGTAACATTGGATTATTTAATTACAACTACCACATCATCATCATCATCATCATCGTCATCGTCATCGTCACCACAGTGCAGTAGTTATAATGCATTGTTTTTAAGGAACCCAAGTATATTTTCTGACAAATACATATATACATATATATACATGGAAAATTAAACATCTTCACAATGGAATCAATAGTCACCTGAATTCATCAGTAGTAAGTTGACCTACTTTTTTACTGAGGTAGATTGTATTACATGCTGTCCTGAATTAGCTGAAGTCCTGATCAATGTTTTAAAAGTGGCACCGCTTTCTGTTGACTTGTATGTAATGCACATTGGAGTGAAGCTTTATGATGTGTGGATGAAGCATAAAACCTTTAAATATGGCACTAAATATATCATATGTGCCCTTTTGATAGATCACATGCAGTAGTATGCCGTTTTAATGAAGTGCATGTCAATGAGAAATGAGGTTTTGACACCAGGATCAGTTCTCTCGTTTGTCGTACACTGGATACTTGTGAATTAATGAACAAGTTCGGGGCTATTGTCCTCGGGACCTTTACTGTAACCCTGAGTACAAGGATGAGAGATCAAGGAGAATTCAACTCATGTTACTTTGGGTCAGAGATTCAATAAGAAATCAGATTTCTTTCAAGTAGATGTATTAACTGACTGTGTTACTGTAGGTCAGAGGTTTAATGGGAAATTAGATTCAGTTCAAGTAGAGTAACATTGTAATATTTAATATAACTGAGGTTATGTTATGAACACACTAAATGTAAATCAGTTTGAAGTACCAAATCAGGTGCCACTCTTTTAATGAGTAGGGATGGGACGATCCACCGATGCACCGGTGCATCATGGTATTTATTTAGACGATATTTGGATCGATACATTTACCATTAATACAACGATACCAAGCGAACTTTTTTTTATTTTCCAAAAATATCCGAGCTTCATATATCGGCTATTTTTTGTCTGCGCGCCTAATAGGAAAGTACAAAGATGGCAGAAAACCTCGTAAAGTTGTCAAAACTGTTAGGAAGCTAAATCTGGAGTGTGGACAACTTTTGGATTACTTGTTTATGAAAAAGTAGTGTATATGACACTTAAGTAATTTGTAAATTGTGCAACGCTCATTTTAAATATATCAAAATAACTTTGGACATGCGGTAATACATCGACAGATTGAATAAATTTTTAACCCTTATTCATGTTTTCATTTAGTTGCAATGTATCGTGATATGTATCGTATTGCATCTCATGTATTGTGATATGTACTGAATCAGCTAAGTACGGAATCGTCCCAGCCCTATTAATGAGTGTAACTTTATCATGTTTATTCACCATTCCTATTATTCTGTATATTATATAAAATCATCTATTTATATCCATGATATCAGCAATGTTACTTTTTTTGCACATGAAGAAGATGCAAATATTTGTTTGCAGTTGACCTTCACAAAAAGTCATGTGGCTTTGGTAAGATAATATTTAATGCAACAATTTTCAAATTATTAAAACCAATAAAAAAAATTTACATAAAACAAATTATCCTATGATTTTTTTTTTTTTATTTTTTTTATTTTTTTTTTTTATTTTGACATTTTCAATTCACAATTGCATATAAACATGTCATTGGTATAATAGCAAGTGAAATTACAGTTTCAAAAAAAAAATTCTCATTAGCTAGTGTCTTATATATATATATAGCAATATATATGCATATAAATATACAATTAGTGAAAGTTATAGGGGAGAAAGTTCAGAAAGAAAGACTGATAGTATTATGTACAGAAACATTGTATTGGAGCACTTAGATAAGTAAAATTGTCAATCTATTGACATACATAAATTTATCAAAGTCGATTTTTCATTGAAAATTTCATCAGTCAGAGTAGATCACAAATCTGTTTCAAGTGTTTTTCATACTGAGTGAAATTACAATTTTTTAAAAGTAAATATTTTTCAATAAGTAATCTATTGGTTATTATGGTAAACAATGCACTCATATCCAGTTTGGGTACCATTTTGTATTTACAGGCAAAAATAAACTGTTTCACAAAAAGTGTCAATAAGTTATGAACTTTGTAAATATTATTGTTGTTAAATTTACCGAATAATACACCTATCTTATCAAAAACTATTGGAAAATTAAACTTTGATAAAAACATTTCTTCAACTGCACACCATATCTCTTTAACATTAGGACAATCATAAAAAAGGTGCTCAATGGTTTCGACTTCTACCTTACAAAATGTACAAAGCTCATTGTCCTTTAGTTTTAATTTCGTTAAAAAGTAGTTTGTTGCAATTATTCTGTGTAATATTTGAAATTGTAACCAGTGATATTTAGATTCCTTTGTAGTTTTAAAAGGAAGCTCGAAAATTTTACCCCAATCCGAGTCACTAAATCTATAACCTTCTTCATGCCATTTATAAACTGCTTTGATTGTTTCTTTCTTTTTACTTATTAAAATATTATACATATCTTTACAACCTTATGAAATTGCCTTCTGGATCAAAAAGATCGGTTATAAATATGAAGCCTGCATTAAAATAGCTTTTTAGGAAAGCTGAATTACTACCAATTCTAATATGTGGGTTATACCATATGTGTTCACTGTGAATGTTTTCATTTTTAAGGGCTGAAATGTCTATTATTTTCTGCCAGCTATAAAATACTTCTTTCCAAAAACAGTTATGCATTATATTACCAAGTCTGGACAGAAAGTCTGTTCCTCTTAGCCATAAATTGTTCACTGTTGTATTTAGACTTGTCTCTAACAAATTAACCCATACAGATTTTGAGTGAGTTAGTCTCCTTATCCAGCTTGACTTCAAGGCCAGAGTAAAGTCATTATAATCTACCATTTTAAGACCGCCAGATCTATAGTCTTGTATAATAGTTTGTTTATTTACTTTGTGTATTTTGCTTCCCCAAAGATAAAGGTGTAATTCTCTCTCAAAGTTTTCTAAGAAGTCTTTACTTGGATTTGGTAATGTAAGTATCAAATGATTCATTTTTGGAATTATAAGGGATTTTATGACAGTTAATCTTCCTAATATTGTTAATTTACGTAGGTTCCACTGCTTTATTAGTTTTTTTATATTGTCTAGTTTTACATTGTAATTTAAGTTTATCATATCTAAGTTTATCGAAAATTTTATCCCTAGCAAGTCAAAGTTTTTATTGTTCCAATCCAGTTTCCATCTCGAATGATGAAAAGTTTCTTTTGAGAATTTTTTACTTCCTATCCACACCATCTTTGTCTTAGAAAAGTTTATATTTAGTCCTGATATATCCGCAAAAAAATCTAGTTCTCTAAGAATACCGTCTAATGTTTCTGGTGATCCATTTGTAAATAAAGAGGTGTCATCTGCATATTGTGAAATTTTGTATTCAGTATCACCTATTTTTATACCTTTAATGTCTTTATTATTTCTAATTATTGCTCCTAATATTTCTGCACAGAGCAAGATTAGTAGGGTGATATTGGGTCACCCTGTCTGCACCCTCTTTGAGGGTAAAAATATTCTGATATTATTCCGTTTTGAATAATACATGTTTTTATGCCATGATAAAAGGTTTGTATCCAATCTTTTATTGAATTTCCAAAATTAAATAGGTCAAGTGTATGAAAAACAAATTCCCATGATATAGAATCGAAGGCTTTTTCAAAGTCAATTAACATAAGTAAACCTGGAATATTGTTTCTTTCAGTATAGTTCATTAGATCATATACTAATCTGATATTTTCACCTATGAATCTACCTTTCAGGAATCCAGTTTGATCTCTGCTAATTAATTTGTCCATGTATAACTTTAACCTATTTGCAATACAGCCTGATGCAATTTTATAAATAACATTTAAAAGGCATATTGGTCTCCAATTTTTTAGATACTGTTTAGATTTACCACTTTTCGGAATGCAGGTTATTATACCCAATTTGTTAGGCTCTGAAAAATGCTTAAATTGTTTAGAAAAGTTAATAGCTCGTGTAATAAATGACCCCAGGTCATGCCAGAAGAATTTGAAGAATTCACAAGTAAAACCATCAGGACCTGGCCTTTTTTCATTTTTCATATTTTTGAGAAAGGATAAAACTTCATTTTTTGTTATTGGCCGTTCAAGACTAATTGACTCATTTTCACTTAATTTTGGCACGTTACAAGCATTCAGTTTGTCGTTAATTTCACTTAAATCTACATATTGCTCTCTTTTTTGGTATAAATTCTGATAAAAGCATTTTGTTTCATTTAATATATCAAATTGATCATATAGAATAGATCCATCATTTTTAACAAGTTTTGGTATTTGCTTATTGATATAATTCCTAGATTTTAGTGTAAAGAAATATTTACTAGGTTTTTCTCCTTCATCAATCCACTTTACTTTTGATCGTACACATTGGCCTTGAAACTTTTTTTTTCTTATATTTTTTAGCTCTTTCTTTTTAATACTATACTCATTTATATTCTGATCTGTTAAATTAAGCTCTAAGTTAAGTATGTCCTTTTCCAATTGTTTTTTTTTTTTATTTATTTGTTTTTTCTTAAATGCTGCAAAAGATATTGATTTACATCTAATTTCTGTGAGCAGGATATCAAGGAAGGTTTGGTCATTAATTGTAAATTGGAAAAGCTCATTGTCTATATTTGTAACGCTTTCTCTCTCATATATTGGGCATGCATACTGAAGCTTCACTTTGTTAATTTCTTCCTTAATTAAAGTAACATATTCCTTATCTGTTAATAAAGAATTATTAAATTTCCAAAAACCTTTGCCTTTTTTAAATCACTAGTTTTACAAGATAATATGACAGGTGAATGGTCAGACCGGTAACTGTTTTCTGACTTGACTGATAATATCTTGGGTAGCAATGATTCTGATATTAAAAAAAAAATCAAGCCTAGCTTGTTTAATGGGGTTTCTTCTTCTCCAAGTAAACATTCTAGAATCTGGGTAATTCTCCCTAAAGACATCTTTTAAGTTTAATGTATTCATTAGATTATTAACTTCTTGTATAGATTTAGGGTTATTATGATGTAGGTAATTCACTGAATCTAATTCTTTGTTTAAAATCAAATTAAAATCACCACCTAAAATAATGTATTGAGAAGAGTAAATATCTTGGAGGGTATTCAGTAGTTGAGAATAAAATTCTGGTTTGTCAGAGTTTGGACCATATATATTTATAAGCAGAAATTGTAAATTCTCTACAATAACATTTAAAATCAAGTAGTTTCCGCTATCATCTCTGTATTGTTCATGAATTGTTATCTCACAATTGTTGTTAAAAAGAATAGCAACCCCTCTTGAATTAGATTTGTACGAGCTAAAAAAAGCTTTGTATCCCCATTGTGTTTGTATTAGGTTTTCATCTTCTTGAATAAAGTGAGTATCTTGAATAAAGTAAATATTATAATTTTTAGTTTTTAATATCTTAAAAACATCTCTTCTTTTATTTGGGTCCCCAAGGCCTTGACAATTGACAGTAAGTACTTTTAATTGAAAGGAACTATCCATTATCAAATTCATACACGGTGGACATTGTGCTCCAACATAATTGTGCAGACATTGTTTTGATAGAGAAGGAAGGTGCATAAACGTATATACAAAAAGTCGGATAAACAAAAGTATGTGAAACGCATGATGTCATATGTAATGAAATCATACTAGTAGGGTAGGGGGAAGGTGGGGGGGGGGCACCAGAAAAATGTTTTCAAAAATACTAAATATCATTGTATTCTTTAATGGAAAATATATGGATGCGGTTCTGAGAAATTCAAGAGGTAAAGCCCTATCTCTTATGTTTCATACATATAATTATAGTCTCTATAAAAAAATACGTTAACGTTAGAATATATTGTAAAACAGTCATAGTCTTGATTCTGCATAAATGGAGCTTTGTTTCATAATAAAAACTTTACCTTCAAAATTTCCCTGTGTAAATGGTAAAATGAAATAATCCATTGACACATATAACATACATTTTTGTTTACAGCTGAGCCATGAGTTACAACACCGGAAATAAGAAACGAAACATAATTACGACACATTAATGTAGAGCTAGATATTCCGGAATTATATTAAAACAAAGTGGAACTAAATATTCCGGAATTATATGACAAAAAATCCTATGAATTTTAATCTGCAATCTGATTGGAATTAATCCATTTCTATACAACAGATGGCCGGTGATCTAATTGATAGTGCATTATTAATATTTAAACAATAAAATGCTTTCTTTGGGGATTCATTCAGGATATGAAGGTAGCGACATTGCAGAAAAAATACATAACCCGCTAACGCGGGTTATGTAATTTTTTTCTGCAATGATCGCTACCTTCATAACCCGCATGAATCATCAAAGAAAGCATTTTATTATTTATATTAACATCTTTCTTTTAACTAATTAATAAATTGATTATGAAAAGTTAGTAAAATTCACTAAATTACTGTTAATGTACATAAGTACATGTACGTTAGCTAAAAGAAACAGCCAAATCGTCTCCGTGAGACTTTGAGTCTGACATCATCATGATTATTTTTTGCAGCCCGTGATTTTTCTTGCTGGTAGCTTCGACCAATCGATAAACAGGGCGTGTCCATTTCTTGTCAGTTTCAGCCGTTGTAGATTTCGACCAATCGATAAATGGGGCGTGTAGATTTCAATCTGGCTGTTTCTATATAGCTATGAATTAACTATTTGTTTCCGTAAGAAATAGTCAAAATAATATTTAGTAGATGTAAATATATAAATATATATACATTTCCTACAGTACTGCTGTGGGTCCTGTTTCATCTTATTTGATTATTCATTTCATGTGAAACACTGTATTGAATTATTTGATTTCAATGGGAAATCTTATTTATATCGTTATATTAAATGAAAAGATTTTGTTGCAATGTAGTTGATTTCTAATTCACCAAAGTTTCACTTTTAGTTTTGATTTACATGATTTATTTGCATATTTTTTCAGGAAATATGATTGACTATGTTTCTTGTTTTAGATCATTTTTCTCTGGAATGTCAACTTCTTATAACGTTACTACATGTATCTGTTTTCTTTAGATCAACTTCCTGGTATGTCAGCTGACCGCCCTGTTCCTGGGTTTCTACTTCAGGAAGAACTGGTCGCCCCAGAAGATCAGCGTGGTGCATCGCCACGCCCTGGAGATGGCCGTCGGCTTCCTCCTGACCTTTTTCTGCTTTGGATAGTAAGTTACCGGCCTATGTACCCAGTTCTATAGTAGATTAAGCTATCTTAAACACAACTATTACATAAGATAGCAAAATTGGTCCTAGAAATATACACAACAAAATAGTGACTAGTCTAATATCTTTACTTTGTACACATAACACAGAATAGTAAATCAGTTTACCTCCAGTAGCTGTCATATCTTCAAATAACACCAGATAGAAGTAAGTTTAACTCAGTTTGGCTGCTAGTTTATCATGCGTGTGTACCTATATGTAACATCGTACAGTTAATTTCATTAGAAATTTGGAAAATCTTTGGCATTAGTACATGTTGTTATATATTTCATGGCTGACCAGTGTATAGATTACAATGACTTAGCCTTTGTTGTCAGTAATCGAGATATACGTACTGTGCCACTGTGTGTATTAATGGTTGGAACACATCTCTTTTACTTCATCTACTAACTGTCTAACAACTCCAAAGTACAGTTTGTTTTTAGAAGTACTAAAGTGTACTTTCAGTGTGTAATCAGCCATTGATAAAATTAATGATATCTGTGGTTACCTCAACTTAAAGTGCATTCAGCCATTGATAAATTATATATGTGGTTACCTCACCACAAAGTGCATTCAACCATTGATAAATTATATATGTGGTTACCTCAACTTAAAGTGCATTCAGCCATTGATAAATTATATATGTGGTTACCTCACCACAAAGTGCATTCAACCATTGATAAATTATATATGTGGTTACCTCACCTAAAAGTGCATTCAGCCATTGATAAATTATATATGTGGTTACCTCACCTAAAAGTGCATTCAGCCATTGATAAATTATAAATGTGGTTACCTCACCTAAAAGTGCATTCAGCCATTGATAAATTATATATGTGGTTACCTCAACTGAAAGTGCATTCAGCCATTGATAAATTATATATGTGGTTACCTCAACTGAAAGTGCATTCAGCCATTGATAAATGATATCTGTGGTTACCTCACCACAAAGTGCATTCAGCCATTGATAAATTATATATATGTGGATACCTCACCTAAAAGTGCATTCAGCCATTGATAAATTGTATATGTGGATACCTCACCTAAAAGTGCATTCAGCCATTGATAAATTATATATGTGGTTACCTCACCACAAAGTGCATTCAACCATTGATAAATTATATATGTGGTTACCTCACCTAAAAGTGCATTCAGCCATTGATAAATTGTATATGTGGTTACCTCACCACAAATTGCATTCAGCCATTGATAAATGATACCTGTGGTTACCTCAACTTAAAGTGCATTTAGCCATTGATAAATTATATCTGTGCTGGTTACCTCAACCAGCCACCCATTTATTTTGTAGAAGTACTAATGTGGATTTAACAGAATATTAAGTGCATGTGATGGAACCAAAGTTCAGGATGGTTTATTTCACAATAGCATCAGAAGAATTTGGTATGGGCATCATCAATGTCATGCTCTCTCATGATTTTACTGTTAACTAATATAATAATTCAAGTATTTATTTGATATCTGGCTTTACACTATAGTCTGATTTATGCATATCTTAACAAATTGCATTTGTCTTAAATATCCAGCTGTAACATCTGTTTTCTGCTTCTAATATATTTTATATCTGAGTAGCTGTGGAAATCTGAAATCTCCTGGTTCAAAAATAATGTCTGGTCATAAAGTCTGATGTCAACTTATCCTTCTCAGACATCTAGCTATGTAGGTATAACTAAAGATTTGTTTGAATGTCATATGTATATGCTCTGAAAGTTTGATACCTGCTTCTATCTGTCATATGTTGCTAGTATGATCTGAAATCTTAAAGTAATAATCTTGAGATATAGTTATGTAGCTCTGATATTCTGTGATGTTTATGCATCAGTCTGGATATCTATCATTGAAAGTGATATCTAGCAATGTCAGTCAGATATCTGTCAGTTTAATATTTCTATGTCTAGCTATCTAGCAGTATCAGTCTGGATATCTAGCATTGAAAGTCTGATATATTGATCTAGCCTGTTTGTCTGGATATCTAGCAGTATATGTCTGGATATCTAGTAGTATATGTCTGGATATCTAGTGGTGTCAATCTGGATATCAAGTAGTGTCAGTTTGGATATCTAGCAGTGTCATTCTAGATATCTAGTAGTGTCAGTCTCGATATCTAATAATATATGTCTGGATATCTTACTGTGTCAGTCTGGATATCTAGCAGTATATGTATGGATATTTACCAGTGTCAGTCTGGATATCTAACAGTGTCAGTCTGGATATCTAACAGTGTCAGTCTGGATATCTAGCAGTATATGTCTAGCAGTGTCTGTTTGGATATCTAATACTGTCAGACATCTATATCAATCAGGTTTTAGGCAGGTTTGTTTTTAGTGTCATTCTGATATTTATCAATTAGCGGTCTGATATATCATACACACTATTGAAATGCCTATGTGAAATCTCAATTTATACATTAGATAATGTGTGCTCCACATTTCCTGTTGGTCTGTTCCAGTCAGGTGATCCATGTGGTGCTGATGGGGTGGCTGTGTTACGCTCTGATTCTCCATGCTCCGCGCGACAAGTTCCACGTCCTGGTCTTTATCTTTGGAATGGGCTACCTCTGTATCATGCATATATATCGCCAGTACTACGACTATGGAGGATATTCACTGGATATTACAGGGTTTGTATTAGGTCTACTTCAATACAATATTTATAACCAATAACAAGGAATAACATAAGTAAGACCTTGTCATTCTCTTGCTTTCTTCATTCATCCTGTTTATCAAGGGCAGTTATCTGATCTTTCCATAGCTCAAACTGTTTCTATGCATTGAGATTTATTATATAATAGATGTTTTTTAAAATCTAAAAATAGCTTTCCTTCGAACCAACTTGAAGATGATTCTCTTGTTTTCCTCATTTAAAAGATTAGCATAAAGTGTTTATTTTTATGCACTGCTAATTTGTATAGATTATATTATATCAGTATAAATGTAGAATAAACTGTCTTCTCCTCTGATATTTTGTCAACATTTCCCAGATATTGGCCATTCTAATGAGTCAAATTTTAATTACAGATATTTGATTAAGGCAAATAGAAAGAAAAGATACTTTGTTAAAAGTTTTCCTTGTGGTAATTGAGTTTTTAGTTTGCATTTATCTTTCGCTTTTTCTTCTTTCAGTCCTTTGATGATTTGACTCAGAAGGTGACCAGCATTGCTTTTGCAATGCATGATGGGATGCAGAAAAAAGACCAGGACTTGAATCCAGATCAGAAGATAATGAAAATAAAGTAATTTATAGTTGATTATTACATTTCTCATCATGAAAACTGAAATCATAAGAATTGGTATTAGTTGCTTCTTATAAAAGTGTATTAATCTTTGGAAAACCTTTATATATGTACTACCGTACTTGTACATGTATCACTTAAAAAATGCATCGATATTAACATAGTACATTAATTTTTCAATTGCCATAAAAAGTCTTTGATGTATTGAAGTGGGTCAGAAGTCCCAAGCATGGTTTCTTATCCTTGATATCATGAATTGTCAGATATCTCAAAGTTTGCTTTGGCTCCAAATGCCTCTAATCAATTTTGAGAGAACGCAGTACTATGGTTTTAGTTGGCCAGATGGTCAACAAATTACCCATCAAATCTACTTCACAATTTTTTAAAATATGATTTGTTCAGCTATGAAGTATTGTTTAGTAAAGAAAAAATATTGATAAATTCGAAATTTGTTTTTTTCCTATATTTTTATATAGAGATCTTCTTTTAAGCATCTTTAGTTTTAGTTAAATAAGCTTAATTTTGCTGACTTCAGAACGACTCCCACGGTCCTGGAGTACTTCAGCTACCTCTTCAGTTTCCACAACGTCATGGTTGGACCCACTGTGTTCTTCAACGACTACATCAAGTTTATCGAGGGCAGCGACGGATCCTACCAATCTCCAGTATGTGTACTTTTATTCTGTAAATGTAAAATGTGACATTATGACATTTAACAAACTCTTGCCTTCCCTGTGTGCATATTTTGGAATAATCTTGATTGACAAAAGAATTTTGTACACATAGACTTGGAAAGAATGAGTATTTATAATTTTTCTTATTTTTCCTTCCAGGATAAAACTCCAACAGAGCCAAACCCAGAGGTTTGTCCTTGTGTAAATCAAGGCTGCTATAACTAATAGCCTGTAATGGTTAACTCATCAGTTTAAAATCAAAACTGTCTGAAAATTGATTAAAAGATGGTCATGACTTCTGATCTTTCACAGTAATGGATAATCATTATAACATTGTTTAGATGTTGTATGAATGTTACATCACAAATCTAGAGTACAAATGTCACTGCATTTTGAGATTTTTGTGACAAATAATCAATAATCAAGTAAAAAAAATTACCTGGTAAATGGAAGAATGACTTTTAATTAGATTCTGCACTTACTTCTCAAGGTACATATGAAAATAGAAGGTAAACCTGTTGAAGATTGGTTAAACGTTGATATCCAGTACAGGTACATATAAAACAGACAGCAGTAGTCTCAATAGGTTCCTATCATGGAAGAAGGTCTCTTGTTATTACAGGCAGCGGTCAGAGAGAAGCTGGTGGTAGCCGCGATATCAGGAGCGGTGATGGTGCTGTCTCCCCTCTTCATTCCTGTGAACTATATGACAGGTGGGAGCTGGTCTCATACAGTGGAGTCGTTGTTTATGATGGTTCAGTGTTCGATGAGTCATTGTTGTTCATGATGGTTCGATGTTTGTGGATTGTATTGATGACCCTTATCCACTAATTCTCATCCTCATGAACTTGGTTTTGGCTTTTGTATTCTCAGAAACTGTTTTTCATATTACACTGGTTATATACCCACAAAGTAAAGTCTACACCAATAGCCTATTTTCTGACTATAAACTTTGTCTCTGTTGACTTGTAGATGAGGAATTCCTGTACGGAACAAACTGGGTGTATCGGAACATGTACGTGTTGATCTGTGTCTCTCTAGTTCGTGGGAAGTATTACTGTGCTTGGAAACTAGGTCAGTTCCGTCCAATCAAAACAGCTAAAAAAGGTCACATGTTAAATTTAACTTACCTGATTCAAGGTTTGCTGTATCATAATTGCGTAATATACATTCAATATTTTTTGTCGCAGGTGAAAAGATACCTAAATAAAGTCAAATGTTCAGTTTAACCATGTGATTGACGGTTTGTTGTAAGATAATTGTGTATACAATAATTTTATCACAGGTGAAGCAGTGAATAACGCCGCTGGTCTTGGGTTTAATGGTTATGATGACAAAGGGAATGCCAAGTGGGATCTTCTAAATAATGTCAAAATTTATGAGCTAGAGGTATGTATTGTTAGAAATTTTTAAAAAATGGCATAGTTTTCCAGTACCTAAATGATAAAAATTAAACTTGTACATAATGCAGTATTGATCGTTTAGATCTGCCATTTTGGGTGAGTAAAGTATACCTTAAATTATAGCCATTTATTTGTTAAGCTTTATATTTAAATTTTGGGGTGTTGAATATGTAGGAAATATGTTGAAGAACTGTTGTTGACGGTTAGAAAGTGATTTTTTATTGAGATATGCAATAAAAAAAACCAGTTTATTCAAACTTTACGATTCTCATTTTCTATTTGCATTTTTTGTTACCTGTAGGTATCAAATAGCCTCAAAGTGAATATAGACTGTTGGAACATCACGACCTTGGTCTGGTTGCGGCGGGTGATCTATGACCGGGTGCCCCCCAAGTACCGCACTGTGTCAACCTTTATGGTCAGTGCCCTGTGGCATGGGTTCTACCCAGGGTACTATATATGTTTCACAGGGGCTGCACTATGCACCGTGGCAGCCCGCCTGGTAAGTATATACAAATTCTGATGTAATTCTGTGCATTTATTTAAGAAATTTGTTTACACTCTATGTAGGTAATAATATTGTTATTAACTGACATTCTTCCTCAATATGGGAATACAGACCAATTGCTCACTGCAGATAGACCCCCATTTTACATTTGCGTGTTAAACTCTTCCATGCTTGAGTTCATTCTTTGTAGCTTTGTTTTAGATTCATAACGATGAACTTACATTCACATGTACATGTACAAATTTATGGTAATTTGTTGATAAATGAGGCTAGTTGGTCAATGAAATACCCACATATCCACCTTAAACTTTAAATATGGTTTGTCTTGCTATGATGTATTATTTAGTAAAGAAAATAATGATCCAAATATTTCAGATTTTAAATTTGAGTATTTTCCTATATCTTTATAGAGGTCTACTTCTAAATGAGATTAATACAGTCTAAAATTGGCCATGACAATGCAGTCCTCTAAATTTTGGTTTTGTCCAAAATTAGAATTATCCTGTCTCTGCCAAAACAGACCTTGTATCCATATTCAGTAAAACTCTGTGGACTCTTTCAGATGAGGAGAAACGTCCGGCCATATTTCCTGGATTCCCCGGACAAGAAGGCCGTGTATGATGCCGGCACCTTCTTCTATACGAGATTCACCAATGTCTACCTGGCCTCCAATTTCTGCCTGCTTGAATTAGTTCCATGTTTAACTTTATTATGGTAAGAAAAGTGGAACAAAGTATGGTGACCCTATTTATACTGCTAATAGGTTTCCTTAGTTTTATATGTTGACTAAATTTTAAGTCTAGTGAATGTCATAGAAATAATACTTTATTTTTAAGCCGTGATATTTGTTAAATTGGAAGTTTTTTCCAAAATTTTAATAACTAGGGATCTGCAATCATAAAAAACACTAAAATTAGTTCTGACTTTTGAAAATATTAGTTAGGCTCTTTGCATTTACTTTATATAAATGAATAACACAGTTAAAACAAAAGTTTTGGTAAGGCTTCAATTGATAGACTTTATCAGTGAGTGTGGAGATAGCTAAAACTGTTTATTAAAGAGAAAAGGTAACATAATAGCCCAGATTTTTAGAAATACAGCACCATAAGTAATTTTTGTCAGGTTTTGTAAGAGTAGAGTAATTTATGATATATATGTCTATATTTCAGGTCTCTCTTTTTCTGGATTCACCTGAGTGCAATAGGTGTGATTGTTTACTTTACATATCTACATCCAAAAAAGAAATCGGACACGAAGGAGAGAACGGAGAAGTCGCAGTAGTTAGTTCCTGATGTGAGAGGTTGTGAATGCTGAACTGTATCACTGTGTGTGACCCGTACAGTTCTGATGAGAAACTTGTCATAATTAGTTATTAATTGGTTGTTTATGAGTTGATGTGAATGTGAGTTTGACTGTTTTGTCTAGTATTAGTTGTATTTTTGATGTTGAGTTGTTTACTTATGTCAAAGAACAGAAAGCTGTTCTGGAGTTTTTCGTTCCAAGAGAGAAAAGGAGTTTTTTTTACAGCAGTTTTTTTATGCTAGAAATGTCCAAAGGTGGAATGACTGGGTTCTTATTGATGGTAGAATTAGAGAAGACTAAGATAAAATGTCATGGAATATAATCAAACTCAGGGAAGAAAGTCTATCCAGTTCAAATGTCCTGAAAATCTTGGTAGGTTTGGGTGTATTTATTTGTAAGTTGTGAACGTACAAACAATTATTTTGATGATATGATGTAATGAGTTATTTGATGGACTTATCTTCAAAGGAAAACTATACTTTATTAATAGATATATTGAATGCTCTCAGGATAACTGGGTTCATGAAACTTGCATGTATAATGATAGAGCTTACAAATTTAAAATTTGTGGAAAACATTTAAACCCAGAATTTTGGTTTCTTCTTTTCAAAAAGCACGTGTCATTTTATTCTGTGCTTGGTTCCCTTGGTTGCAACATGTTTTTTTGTCCTCCAAATCAAACAGTACAGCTTCTGATATTGAAATGTGTATATTTTGTTTTGTTTTTAAAGGCTTCAATCAAATGCTTTACAAGTAAATATGTGATTATCAACCAAAGCTTTGATCAAAATCGGCCATTTACCTCGTATCAAGCTTATATCTGAACAACAATGGAACTCATATTAAGTGTATGAAGAATTTGTTATAAACCTACAGGTTTATTTGAAAACATTTTTACCACATAAATATTAATAGTTCTAATTAAAGATGACCTAGACTAATATTTAGTACTTACAGGTAACAGGTTGGATAACTTGCCCACATTGTCAGAATGTCAAAATATTGTCCAAAATGGATACAGATCCATGTAGCAACTTTTTGTAGGCCCATTTTTATGTGGCATTTGGTTCTACCTTACTGATCACTTTTCACACAGTAATAGGCTCTCTATGGAGTTTTTTTTTCACATAAATAGGCTGGATATCAACATTAAATCAACATTTCAGTGGTTTTCTCAAATCTACTCTTTACAAAACAACGAAAAAAAATTATTTCTGAGACTACTAACTGATCCATAACAATTATTGCTCAGTAATTCTCTTGGATATACAACACAGACTGGGTCAACCTCTCAGAGAGCAGTGGAATTAGAGGCTCAACTGAAATGTAAAATGTTTAGATATACATGTAAAATCTATTATGTTGTTTTATTATTAATTAAATATGAAGTAGTTAGAGTCTGATCAACTGTACAATCATATAGACTCGCCTAAGTATTACTTTCAGATAATAGGCTCACATCTTGAGTGTTAACTCCCTGATATATAGGCTCACTCAATAAGCATTGCTCATAGTTAATGGTAGTACCTTGAGTATTTTTACATGTTCATCACCAAAAATGTGCATTATTTTTGTCATCTTTACAATGTTATATTGTATGTTTGTTTCCTAACTTTCAGTACATTACTTCAATTGATCAACATTTGTTTTTTATTTATGCCCCTCTTCGAAGAAGGGAGGGCATATTGCTTTGCTGCTGTCTGTCGGTTTGTTCACAACAATTTCCGTTCATTTTCTTTGCAGAGGATGCACATATTGAAATGAAATTTAGTATACAGGTCGATCATGATAATATCCAGGTAAAGTTTGATTTTGGGTACGGTCAAGCAATTTTCATCAGAGTTATGCCCCTTGGATGTAGAACACTTCCAATTATTTGCAGTTTCCGTTTACTTTCTTCGCAGAGGATGCACAATTGAAATGGAATTTGGTAAACAGATTATTCAAAATAATATTTAGGTCAAGTTTAATTTTACAATCAAGCATTTTTTGACAGAGTTATGTGCCTTGGACTTAGAAAAATTTCAATTATTTGCAGTTTTTCCGTTCATTTTCTTTGCAAATGTTTCAGTTATTTGCAGTTGCTATTGCTTCCAGGGGAGGGGGGCATATTGTGTTTTACAAATAGCTCTTGTTTTTTCTGTTTTCTTTTTTGTTTTTGGTAATCATGCTGTACGTTAGGGGTTAGTTTTAAATAACCTTATTTTTAAATCAACTGTCTGCAATAAAAAGTTTGGATTATAACTGCCACACCTTATCCCTGCCTGTCAGAGGGAGCGCATTTCATGTTATGCTTGAATGTTTACAGGTAACTGAGGATACTCCGTGAATATCTAGTCTAAACACAAGGCACTGCTGGCAATTTTTTATGCAGGGATTTAGGAATAGGAAATATATTATTAAACTTTTTATTTAGCAGATAAAAATATGGCATTTGATCCGATAGTGATGTTCTGTAAAGTTGGTAAGTTGGTAACTTTTTTTTATATTATTTCTCATAAGAAACTGCTATAAGATTGGCGTTTTTGTCCATAGAAACAAACAATATCTATCAAACAGTTTATTAAATACAAAAGGGAAAGGTTATTTCAATTGGGTTACGTTTTTGTCAATCGTTATTTGTAATTTTTGTACAAAAAAAACATTTTTTTAAAGATATTATGAAGCAATGACGTATTTCTTTTTTTTTCTTCGAAATATTCCTTGTAAGTTACATAAAAAATGACATGACCTAAGTGGAGAAGTGCTAGAAGTGTTTATATAGTATACCTTACTCCGTTAAAACCAGGTATTGAGTGAAACTGACATTGTGTGTCTTAATTAGAGGCGTGTGTTGATAGTGTTGATTAATGATCTGTGTTCATTCCGTGGCGTTAGTGACTGCAATATTTTGTGTTACTTACATATCAAAGCAGAAAAATAAACATTTTTTTCTGAATGCATGTTTCTGGGTTTTTTTTTAAAAACAAATTCGTCAACCTTGTCTTTTCATTATTTAGCTAATCTACATAACGAAATAACCGTCCTCAAACATTTCACAAAAAAAAATATAAAATGAAATAAATGAAAAATCGAAATCGGCATTACCATTTCAAGCTATTCAACAGAGGTTATAGGGAAAAATTAGTTTGATCAGAATGACGATTTTAAATTTTTCATATGCAATTTGCCTGCGTATGAACAATCGAATCACCTTCGAAAAAAAAAATAAACTCCCGCCAGTGTATGTTTAACCTGTTTTAGAGGCGTGTTTCCTAGTGTAATCAAAGTTCATTCAAACACCTTTAATTATCAAAATCATTTTTTTAACTTTACCGTTAATATTTAGTCATAACCAGTCTCGACATATCATCGATTTGCTAGCGCAGCATGTTCATCAAAAGTCTGACTATCCCTGAAATGAAACCAATCACCAAAAAAATATTAGAATCAACATCAGATTAACATCACAAAGTTTCATAAAGACCCAATAGTCCATCAAAAGAGATTTATGAAACCGAAAAAAAAGATTGGAATTTCAAGCAATAATAGTCCAGTCTCCCCTACAGAAATATTGATAATATAACTATGACCCAATTTGTAATAGTATACTATACGCGGGATATTTATGCGTCTAAAAATCTGACATAGCTGCACACCTTACATCTTCCATTTTATTAAGAATTTTAGAAATGACTCTAGGTGTTGAAGTGATATTTTTGCTTGAAGCATCATCGTCTTTAGCGATCATACAGAACCCAGCGCCTCTCAGTAGTTTCACTACTTTGATTATTCTTGTGTAAATATTGTCAAAAAAATAAAGTATTGAAGTAACATAGTTTGACTTCGGTGAATTAAGGGCTTTTATGATGCATGATGTACAAACGAGTTTAATCTTATTTTTCACGATTCAGAAAGGTTTTTGACATCATAGAGGATTTTCGTTAATTTTTTATTCTCTATTTAGTGTCCCTATACACAATAAGTAGCAACCTTGTTATGCAAGTTATAATTTATAGATAAGAATGACAATTTTGAAGAATTTCATTGTGTAAAATTGGGCGATTGTATATCTAGAATGAATTATTAAAATGCACATATGCTAACCATATGCTCTCTCTTATCGGATACCAGTTTAGCTACTTCATAACGCGTAATATCTTTCTATTTCCATAACCAAATGTTATGGTCATGTCTAGAATTGCTTAAGATGTCTTGCTGGATGTCTTTTTGGGTAGCTACTTTTTGTAAGTATGATTTTATACAGAAGCTTACATTTAAAAAAGATGTACATCAGTAAGCATGGTTTATATACTTTATCTTTTATGCTGTATTTTAGATATACTACCTTATGATATACTTATGTTCACTTTTTTTTATCCATATATTATTAAAATGCCCGCCCCTGTTGTTCAGATGTGCATTTTTAAGATTAGATTTTATAAAATCAAAGAAAAAGTAATAGTAAAAATAAAGCCTAGACTTATAATGATTGATTAAAAATAGCTGACCATGTCCTGTTGACATGCCATTTTATTTTATTTATAAAAGATAAGCCATCAGTTACGTGGGGCAATTTATTTGCAAAAATAAGACATGGTTGCGCAGTTCAGCATAAGTTGGTATATGGCGCATGTATTGAATTTGATTTCATGAAGTCAGTTGGCTTTTATTGCTTAGGTGAACACCGAGTCTCTTGTTTTAATTCTAATTTGAACATCTCAATTTACAAAGTATATTTTTTTTTCAGTGACGACCATTACTGTCTGTCGGGGTTTGTGTAATTTAGGCAGATTAGGAAATGTAACGACTGACCAATCATCAACTTACACCTATGCGAAAGAATACAATTATATCAAATTGACAGCAGATCGAGCAGTCAATGGAAGGTTTCTGAATCATTCTGGAGGCGACTGTGCAGGAACAGACGTCAGTAAAAAACACACGCAGGCATGGTGGAACATATCTCTACCCGACCCGGCAATCATTTACAAAATCAACTTAATGTTCAGAGAAAATAGTAAGTTTGTAAATCCAGAATAGGATACATATAGGTTTGCATTGTGAAATGTGGAAATATCGATAAAAAGTTTTGATAAATTCATTTGGAAAAATGTTTCTATTCATAATAATTTTATATATTTCCGAGTTTGACTGGGCTTCTCACACAATTGAAAATATAAGTAAATGTCATTTAAATACTGTTCATAAATAAAAAAAAATTGGTTTGTACCCAAAGTAAAATTCTAAAAAAACAAATAAATTTGAATTTAAAAGTGTGCAAAGAAGTGACGTGTCTTTCTTTAAAACAAAACTTTACTAAGAGTATATTTATTTTTTTCGCAGATATCCGCCATTACGGTTACTATGTCTTTATCAACAAAGAGGATATTAACATTGAAGGTTTGACCTCCCTGACTCCCGTGTACCACGAAGAGAATGAAAAGCATCCCGGTGTCCAGAATATTATCATGTTCCCTGGTGGTATCCAAGGGAAACAAATGTACATCTATCAGAACAAATCCAACCCAATAAATGATTATGTCGATCAGCAAAACAACGTGTTAGACATTTGTGAGGTGGAGATATGGGGTATATGATTTTGATTTTCTTCTACTTTACGATAATTTTTCGGCTAAAAGAATTGAAAGCAAAATTCATAAACATTTCCATTTCAATGATATTACCAAAACGATATTCTACTAGTTTTGTATTCAATGTCCATAGATGTAATAAAGGTTTTAAATGTGTTTTTATTTCTAATTTTCTTTCCACAAAGGTTGCTTCAACTACACTGAGGACGTTAATTGCACATGTTCGCAAAATGAGAGTGACACCCCCCTCCCAAAAGGTGGGTCACTGCATAGAGTAATACACACTCACCAAGTTTAGTTTTCTGCATTACGTTATTGTTAAGAATCTTAAAATACGTGGTGCACAAACATATTCTAATTCATAATTGTTTACTAGAATTACAGTAATCGCATGGATATTTCTTTCGTATGATATTTATTATATTTCAATTACATTTTTTCCAGCAATGCTATCATCGATCGTTGCCTGGCCTAAAAATAGACTAACGTTGATATGTCACCAGGGGGATGTAACATTCGGACCAAAGTTAGTTTTAACTCACAACAACAACGTTAAAACAATTTCATTCACTTGCTTTGATGGTAAGTAATGTATACTTTGATTTCTTTCTTTCAAAATTTACACAGTTTTTAGAAAAAAGAAAACATTATTATTTGCTTGCTCTTGCCTACTTAATACAATTTTTCAAGCTTTTATGCAACCTTTAATACACAAAATACTTTAAACCAACTTTTTTCGCGTCTGAATTTTTTTTCGCAAAGTTCGTGAGAGCTTCATCGTCGCGAATTTTTCTCGCCGCAAACCAGTCTTTGTCGTATGATATTATAACAACACGGATCTAGATAGAGCTTGGTCGCGAAGATTAGTCGTCGCGAATTAAAGTTGGTTCACAGTAGATATTTTGAATTGTTCCGTTTTGTATGACGTGAGTAACGCGCTTTTTACATGAAGGCAACTTTGGATATTCAGGACGCCAAACAATCTCACTTAATTTTTTATCAAATTATAAAGGATATTTATACCCTACGCAACAAAGTTACGAGAAGTATAAGGTTTTTAATCAGTCCATCAGTCGTTCAGTCTGTTAGTCAATCAGTCAGTCCTGTTTTTTTGAAAGCGCAACTCCTCTTAAACCGCTGCACAGAGTTTCGTTAAACTTTGTATAGGTATTTAGGATACGATGTGTAGATATACATATTACCAGGATATTCCGATTCTATTACTTTTCTGAGAATGTTGGCCCTACGTTCAATTGAATATATTAAAGAACATTGTAAGCGCATGTCAGCTTTTCATCACAAATATGCCTTCTGATAGGATCAAAACGCTAATTCTCGCATTGTAAATAAAGTTTATATCTTTTTAAGCTTGTAGCCGCAAGACCGCTTACAACGCCAGCACTACTGACGTGCAAAACCCTGAGCAAATCGTTATGCTGAGTGTTGGCGATTATGTCACTTTTACCTGTAAAAACGGTCACCGATTTGAGCCGGGAAATCTTACCAGAGTTTGTCAGGAAAATCGTTCATGGAGTGGAGAAGAACCAAAGTGTAAACGTAATCATTTTATTTTGATTAAGATAATTTTAACTATAGCTTAACTTGGAGAATGGAAGCATACACAGTATATAACTGCCAGTTAATTTAGTACTACTTATCATACTTACAGAGTAATAAATTGGCAGCGGAAAAAAACCATTATACCTTATCTTAACCTGTTTCTTGCTACCGATGGGCGGCGGAAAGGGAAAATAATTCCGGAAAAATAAAATAAATATTTGATCTGTATTTTTAGGATGCGAATGCCCTTGTAAACGATTAGCGTCACAGAATTTCATCAAAGATCCAATTGATCTTCAACAGAGAATTGAGGAAATCAAAAAATTCCTGGCGGTGAATAGATCTGAGTTATCTGCTTTTAAGAGGAAGAAGATATCCAGCTATGACGGACGTGCCTCCTCTACCGGAATAGGGATGACTCTGGGGGTAGGGGTGATAACCTTCGTTATTGGCGCCATCGTCTGTAGTGATCTTCTCACGTGCAAAAACAGGAATCAAAGAAGAATGTTTCGTAAGACTTTGTGACTTTTTATACCGTGGAACACCCTCTGAAGTCAAAAGCAATTGCTTAGTTAGATGACATCTAATAGTATGGGGGGAGGGGGTTCCGATATTTTTTTTTATAAAAACATACGTATTATTGAATATGAGACATGAACATTTTACAAGTTACAATTTTTGTTTTTAATTCTTGGAATAAGTAATGATGCAAACATGTAAACGTATAAAACGGACATGGTCACGATTTTATTTATTTTTTTAAATTTTGTTTTTCCATTTTTAATGTGTATTGTGCTTAACGAAGCTAAAATTTGAATGTCAGATGTTAAGCGAGATACGGAACTTTCAATACTTTGCTATACAAGGCTCGTGTCTTATTATTTGGTTGCTGGACAGAAACAAAATGTGATGTGGAAAACAGCTGAAGTTTTTTTTGTGCACAGTGATGAAGCATGCTATGAAAATATATGTAAAGAATCATATTTGAATGGGGTCTTGTTAATATGCACTTACTCAGAAATCAGAAATGAAATATATGCCTTAGTTACACTAGAATACATCAATTAATAATACTGACTAGTACGACTTCCCTAGGATTCGCCAGTAAGTGGCGATATTCCGTAAATGCAAAAACGAAAGTATTTCATTAATTGTATTAACTCTGCAAATTGATGATTTTCAAAACTTAGCTCTACTTCTGGATATATTTCGACTAGGCGCCATAATACAGTAAGAAACTGCAGAACTTTTGGTTTCGATAGGTGGGGTATCTAAGCGAAGGTAGAAAGTACTATCGATAATTTAATTAACACGAATTTAAAACTAAGTTTTCATATATTGATATACTGGTATTTAGAGATAGCAATAAGCGCATTGATATGATTGCAAGAAAATCATATATGAAACACAGTGTTATAGAATGTAAACAATGTGTGAGCAAATCAAGTGGCTTTTACATTCATAGTTTTCTTTGGCAGAAATACGCATGGTTAGTCAGTCATGAGTAGAAAATCTTTAAAACGTGAAATGCGGCCTCATTCAATCTTATGTTTGTCATAATTCACTTTAGGCTATTTTAAGCTTTATTACGCTTAAATTGTGATATAAAACAACACATTTAAATACGATTTCCATAGTGTAAAAATTTTCAGAACTTTTAAACATCTTTGAAAATCAAACTTGTAATTTAAATTTTTGCGAAGTATGGTTACAGTGTCATCTGGCTGTCGTTTTAATTCTGTAACCTATAACTAATGACAAAATGTCTAAATATATTAACGTGTTTCTGTATAAACTTGGCAAGTTTTATGGCAGTTTAATGAAGAGTTTACTCTTTAATTATTAATGTTAATATTTGGTGAAGTCTATTATCAATGTTAATTTAATTGTTATTAGACGAAAACCACAGTTATATTAAAAAGGGAGGGGGAAATAAACTATAGCGTATACTAGAAATGGAAATTAATTTTCACAAATTTCTTTTCAAGTGTGGTTTTGTCTTATTTTTGTCTATAAGTCGTTCATTTCTTAAATAAATAAAAATGTTGTCTCATGTGATATAGTTTAGCATGAATTTATGGGAGGTTTGTTAGAAACTTACATATATGCGCGATTAATGCATTTATGCATGTTTCCTTTCTTTCTTAAATGAAAGTCTGATTTTATGAAAATTTTCTCTTCATAAAAAAAAATACGGAAAATTTTCTTTTTAAAATGACATAAATCTGTAATGATATTGAATCGTACAGCATTGATATGTATCTTATATCAAAGGATTTAATACGGGTGTCAGCGACGTCCTTTGTGACGAAGGCAAGAAACAATATACATGACTGTACGTATATTATGTAAATTGTGTGACAATTATATCAATCATAAAAGCAGGAAATGTAATTTGACGTAGAAACTTCCATTTATTCTCGAAAACAGATATGACCCGGACAGATTTGCACAAACAGGCAAACGGACAAACGTGAAGGATTAAATGATTTAAAAATATCTGAAATTTTGATGACATTGAGTTTACATATCCAGAACATTTTTCTTGCGTAAGCTAATGGGAGAAAGCCTACCTTTGGAGAAAGTCAACTTTACAGTAGTCTTACCCCCAGGGGGAAAAACTACTATATATGCAGTTTTCCATTGAGGGGGCTGCTATGGGGGTAAAGCTGCCATACAATACAGGTCAACATTCTTTTGACTATTTTCAAATTATATGTACCACAAGAAACACGACGTGTTTTTAAAGATAATTTTTGAAAAAAATATCAAACCTTGCTATAACAACTTTAATAAAGGTGAGCTCAAATACTCTTCGCATCTTTGAGCAATTCATTTTTTGAAAGACACGGTTGATTAATAGGACGATACCCTTGTTAAGTAATATTAGAGACGTTTGAGGATAATATAATGGACAAACAACACTTCAATAAACAATCTCGATAACATGTCGAAATATTATGTATATAAAAACGGCATTACCGAATCAAGTGATTATACTTACATTTGTAGATTAAATAGTATGCGAAAGCTTGATGTGTGAAGTGTACCTAGTAAATAAAAATCTCCGTCGTGTTACTCAGGAAACACTGCTAGTGAGTAGTGAACTTGAAATCCGATATTATAGATAAAGATTCTAAAATCGACACCCAAGACATGGTTATAATCGAAAGAAAAAGTGTCTTTTGAATGCTGAAAACTTTTATGTAGATTAGAGACTTTCATATTAGTTAGAAAATAAGAAAAGAATGCACAAAAACCCCAAAACTATTCGTTTGTCATCTTCAGTACTTTGATCGAATTGATGACAATGACACACATAGTATACTCTAAACTGTTGATTTTACATGTTTAAGAATCAATCAAATCATGACTGTCCTTTGCGTTGCCCTCTTCTCCATGGTGTTACATTAACGTCACTCCTGGTACCTACAAATTAATGTTTTTGATTTTTTTTTCATTTACTAATGAGAGGCCCCACTGTGCTTTTTTATTATATAGTTATAAACTGAAAATTTTATGAATTAAGATTTAACATATTACGAGACATAGTCTGTTTTAAATAAAAACGTATGATATATTCCAAAAAACTGAACCCTTTTTGAAATGCCATAACTTTAAAGTGTTAAATGTAATTGAATTAGAAAGCAAAGATACAATATACTCAAGTCTTTAAATTATTTGAATCACAAGGGACAAACTTTTTTGGCATCCGATGTGAAATCGCTCGTAGTCGTTAACGCAGTTTTAATAAGTTTTTATAATGATCATAACCTTAAGTCAGACAGCATCATTGATAGATCGGATCAAACAAAAATTTAAGCACTGAAATAGATTTCTATTTTCAATGTAATCGAGAGTAAAAGAAAAAAATGACAATAACAAACTGTCAACCATCTCAAAAGCGATAAAAACGAAATACAGATTCAAAGCAGAGCAACACGGACCTCTATAAGGAATAAGGAATCATTCTTTGAGTATTATGAGGTGATAATTTTGGTCGGGGCGTGATCAAATCCAATAAAGCCCGAAGGGCTTTAAGGGCTTTATGATAGATTTGATCACGCCCCGACCGAAATTATCACCTCATAATATTCAAAGAATGATTCCTTATTACTTATATTTATATAATTTTAAGCCATCGTACGATTAAATATTTAAATATAGATAAGCAAACCCCGCTGGCGCCTCAATTTGGCGTCATTTGTATTTTGGGTACAAAGTCGATACGTAGTGTTATCACAGGCAAAAACACTGGAAAATGTAAATATAAATAGATAGAGGTAGGCTCAGTTGCTTAGGTGTAGTAAGCATCCTCTGCTGACCGGTCACACCCGCCGTGTGCTCTTTGTCGTAATCGAAAAAAACCCGGAAAAGTCCGTAGACAATTAGGTGATTAATAATGGTCCAACAATTAGAATGAAAAACGTCAATCAGCATGCGACCCAGTGGAAGATTGTATTTGCTGACAAAGTCGTTGTATCGACGATAGAACTTCCGAAAAGATGACTTCGAACGAGACTGTTGATAGTCCTGTTTTATCAACTTGTATGACAGTAGCTTGTCTCGCCTTTGAAAATGTTCATACGAAGAGCATGACCTTGCGTATCGAATTTACTGAAAGACAAAAACACCATATGCAGGTGATGAAGGTATATTGCTATAAGAAAGGAAAGTTGACTATAGAAAAATTAAAGTCATCGCGTTTATCATAAAGTTTTGTAGTTAGGTTACCATCAATTTCCATTTCCACTAAAATATCCCAAATATGAAACAGATGGCACAGACTCTGTGGTATCTTATTTTTCAAGTTCACTGGGATATATCGAGTCGACGTAAGTATGGAATTAACATGTAATGGAAATAACTACTAGAAGTCAAAGCTGACAAGTGAATTAGAGGACTATTGCTCTATTCTATATGTTTATAACTTTTAGACCATGCATGTTTTCGATCAAGTTTCTTGATTTCAATTTAATCTCACACATCTAGTATCAAAAATCTATTTACTATTCCCGATATTAAAATTGATTAAAATTATTAAAACCACGGCAACTAATCACTTGTTAAATTAATATTTAAATATCAAATATTTGAAGAATAAGATGTATAAACAGATAGCCATGCTATGACCTTGAATTTCTATTACATAATGGTAACTATGATATAAATTATGTGTACCTAGGTAATGCGCGCTGAATGGTGTTAATGATAATTAACAGAATGAACTCTGTTAATCTTGTAGCACTGCGTAGTATTCCTAAATGATGTTATAAAACCAGGTGAATAATACGGGCATAATAATATCCAAATTGAAGGTTTCAAAACAAGTGTCATATTTGGCGATTCTGTGTCTGCAGCGATAGCTCTGGTACTCTATATTGAGTCATGCATTGTGTATTCTATATATTAACCTTTGTAACCTGTTATGCCATGTATGAATGAACGTATTATGAGTAAGTGATGTCTCATACCTAGGTGGGGGACTCCGAGACTCAGGACTCGGAGACTCAAATCCTGCATCCGTACTCTTTGATCGGCAGTTTTGACGGTTTTGTTACTTTATTTAGAAATAAAATAGTACTCTTAATTATGAGCAATAAATGTTCACTCATGATCGTCGTAAATGGGCCGAACTATAGTCTGTCCCAAGATATTTTTGCCGCATATTTTCTTAAATTATTCAATATTTATAAATACCTCTTGGTTCAGACGATGTTCATTCAATAGTATGAAAAAATCCCAAGATTTCCCCTTTGAAACGCCCCCTCTAGCTTGTCGGGTATCAGTACACGGCTAAAAATAAAAAGTCTACGAGGTTTTTCCATTGCCAAGGAGATGAAGACGCCCGGATGATAACGTTGAAAAATTGCGCGAGGGGTCCCGAGTATTTCCGAATGGAGAAAAGATGTTCAACATTCCCCATTATAAATCTCCGTAGGAAATCTGTTTTCGTTCCTGTGAATTTTTACGAGGGAAAAATGATAATGTGTGAATGAAGTTATCTTGGGAATTTTCTCTTCCATCGATTTTTAATTGCAGTTCAGTCACAGGTATGTGTATTTTTATTAAAAACCGTTCAAATATGCAGCAAAAATAACTTGGGACAGACTATAGTCAGAACTGTCCATCATAAGTAAAATGTTATATATACCCATGTAAAATGATGTTGAGGAGAATTTTTAGACTCTTTGATTTGGACTGCTTTTTAATTGTTGTAACTTTGACTATACGATCACGCCTTAATAAAACCGCTTGTGAAAGAACTACTAGACTTCGTGGTTACTGAGCTTGAGTAGCATTTCCAGGAGAAAACTAAAGATTGAAGGCTTACAGACGAAACACACCCGTTTTCTTGGTTGTGAATAGCTTTTAGATAACTACTTGACAATACTTATAATCAGGATGAAACCCAAATCAAACAGCAAGGGGCTTTATTATAATGTTTAAAGCATGTCCAACGTCGTTATATTAATTTTGATGATTTCCATATATATAGTGTATTATTTGTATTGTATAATTTACATTTGTATATATTCAGCAACTTTGATATTCCATAATTTTATTCGCTATTTTTAAATCTCAAATTGTATTGAATAATTCTCCATTTTGTATAATTTCAATTTGTATTGTTTTCATTTCGATTTGTATTTTTGAGTTTGTTTGAACCAAAGTTGATTGGTTTGTTTTGAAGGGTTGCATTGATTTTATATTGATTTGATATTATCCTTTATCAAACTTGGTATTTATCTGCTTTACAGAAAATTTCAATTTTGATGCTAAAAATGCGTCATTAAGGTATTTTTAATGGTCAACCAATCTGTTAGTGTCAGTCGTCGAGCTAAAATCAATATACGAATAATATACGAAGTTTAGGCATCATGTCCATGCCCTTTTTATTTAACTGAACCTACAAACGGGGACCAAAGAGAAAGTTAGTGTCAACATTGGATTAAACATTTTTAAAGCTGACATGAATTCATAAAAGCATTTGGTCGCCATATTAGTTTTGATCGTTCCTCTACTGCCACTGGGGTATATATACCGGTTGAGAAAGTTACGGTCGGTTGCTTTCCGATCGAGGCATTCACGTTGCACGGACTTCTAAATGCATGAACTACACATTGTAGTAAAATGTAGTAATAAAGAATAAAGAAAACAACAATCAATGAAATACAACTATATTTTTTCTTTGAAATGACGTCCAAGGTATCCGTATTATTTTTGCACAGACAGTGCTGCCTTACTTCGCATGCACATCGAACACGTGTGTCGTTCATACAGAGTGCATAACGTCTGCATCTTCTTGAAAACCCCGGCGACACTACATCCAACACAGTAGATAAATGATAGTAAATCCTAGAAAGTAGCAACGTTTCCATCCGTTCCTACAAAAACTCCCCGTTTATAAAATCCATGCGATATTGACATTGCTCGATCTGCCACAGTGTGTGGTTTGCGCATGTGCGATGTTCTAACATACACAGGGAAACGGTCTACAATTATCGAGGAATTTTAGAAGTATCTGCGCCTGTATTTAAGTCTGTCTTGTTTCGTCGTTTATTGGATATATCTTGCCAGTGAAGTGGTTGTCATAATATTTTTATTCAAAACGCGTTTTTACAAGTCTTTTCTTCTAAGGTAACGTGTTCGGGTGTATGAAATTTCTGAATGCGGTGAAGCAAGACGAGGGATCTCGGCCTTATATAGGGGGTGTGTAGGGATGAGCATAACAATAGAAATCGACAACTAATATGGTGGTAGTCGGAGATAAAAGGGAAATAATGCGTATTTATGAATTCATGTCAGCTTTAAACTACCACCATTAACGAATGATAACTGACGTGAAATGTTTTAAATGATTGAAACTGTAAAATAACTGATTTTTTGGAGTTAGCTCCGGTCTGCAATCACTCGCACCAAAAGTGGTGAGGACTTGTGCACTCATTAGAATAACGCTTAAAGATTCCACAGCATGAAATATATCTTTTAAAATTGATAAGGTTTTCACTTTTATTTATTGATATATATTCAAACTATATAAATAAAAATTCAAAGTGCTATGTGACATTTATGAAAAAAATGTATTCTTTGTAATTTACAACAAAGCTCATTAGCACTTGGAAATTTATCATACAACAGTAATGGCACATGCATAAGATATAATTGTTTGCTTACAGACTCATTTAAACAGATGAATGTAAATATAAGTCTCGTAGTGGGGATAGGATGGGCTGGGTTTGAGAGGGTTTAGCTAGTAAAAACAAAACAAATCTGTGTGGGTGTTAACAATTCAGTAAGGCAGACTGTTTATTCAATGAATAAATTTGTTTGCCACTTTTTAGTTTTTTGTGAAAAAAGTTTTTATATTTTGGATTATTTGCTTCAAAAGCAACATATATGTACTAAAATAGCGGGTAACATCTTTGAAATCTTTTCAAAAATCTTTCTCTTCAGATAAATTATAACAAATTACACTGAATAAGCAATAATAGACATAGTTCAAACAATGATCCTACAAAACTCAACGCCTCTCAGTAGATTCACTACGTTGATTATTCCTATGTAAATTTTTCTAGAAAAATCAAGTGTTGAAGCAACAAAGGTTGATTTATGTAGAATGTTAAATGACAATAACAAACTGTAAACCATCTCAAAAATCAAATTCAAAGCAGAGCAACACGGACCTGTAGGATCAGGTGCCTAGGAAGAGTGAGCATCCTTTGCTGACCGGTACACCCGCCGTGTGCTCTTTGTCGTAATCGGGAAAAAACGGAAAAGTCCGTTGACAATTAGGTGATTAATTATGGTCTATCAATTAGTATGATAAACGTCAGTCAACATGCGACCCGGGGAAGATTGTATTTGCTGACAAGGTCGTTGTATCGACCATAGAAATTACAAAACTTTCAACGAGACTGTTGGTAGTCTTGTTTTATCATCTTGTTTGTCAGTAGCTTGTCTTGCCTTAGAAACTGTTCATACGAAGAACATGCCCCTTGCGTAGCTGCAGGAACTGTAGCTCCAGGTCTGAAAAATTCGGATGGACGACCTGGGAGCTACAGTCCCTAGCCCATAGTAGAAAAAATCTGCAATTTACTTCGCACAAAAAATGCGCTAGTTTTGGAGTGATTAATCTCATTTACGAACACATTCTGTACAGATATTTGATCCCAAAAAATTCCTCGGATATTTTACTTCAGATATCATCACTTCACTTGCCTCTGATAGTCTTTTAAACACCATCACCAGCCCAGTAAATTAAAGTGGTGCAAGTTTGTTTACATTTAAAAATGGCGACTCTCGATCTCGACGTAAATTAACATACTACTTTTCCGATGTCGGTTATCATGTTAAGGAGAAAGTCTGAGGCAAGTAAATTGACGATATCAGTAGTAAATTGGCTGAAGAATGTAATGGTACTAATTATTTTTACAGAATTAGTGTGAAATAAGGTTAATAATTCCAAAACTAGCGCATTTTTTTGTGCGCCGTTAATTACAGTTTTTACTATGGTAGGCACTGTAGCTCCCAGGTCGTCCATCCGAATTTTTTCAGACTGAGAGCTACAGTCCTGCAGCTAGCCCTTGCGTATCGTAATTAACTGAGAGACAAAAACACCATATGCAGGTGATGAAGGTATATTGCTACATAAGTAAGGAAAGTTGACTATAGAAAAACTGAAGTCATCGCGTTTATCATAAAGATTTGTTGTTAGATTATACCATCGATGTTCATTTCCAGTAAAATATCCCAATATGAAACAGATGACGCAGACTCTGTAGGTATCTTTTATTTCAAGTTCACTACGGATATATCGAGTCGACGTAAGTATGGAAATAACATGTAAATGGAAATAAATATTAGAAGTGAAATGCTGACAAGTGGATTAGAGGACTATTGCTCATGTTCTATATGTTTATAACTTTTAGACCATGCATGTTTTCGATCAGGTTCCTTGGTTTCAATTTCACACATCTGGTATCAAAAATCTGTATTACAATCCCCGATATTGAAATTGATTAAGGTGTAAACAGATTGTTGACATTATGGTGGATTTGTATTAATTTTTCTTTGCCTTTAATTGTTACTTTACACTTTAAGCAGCAACCTTGATTTACAGGTTATGATTGTTATCTAGAATGAATAATTGAATCTCTATACTAACCATATGCTCTTTTCTTTAAGGTAAACTACTATATAAAGCGAAATATATCGCTGAATTCACAAATGCACGTGGTAATTTTACTTGGTCGTGTCTAAAATTGCTTGATATGTCTTTCAGGATTTCTTTTTGGGTAGTTATTTTATGTAAGTATGATTTTATACAGAAGCTTACATTTAAAAAAGATGTTCATCAGTAAGTATGGTTTATATATTTTTTAATCTTTTTATGATTTTTTACATAATGTTCCCTAAATATATGGTAATAGTTCACTTTTCTTTATCCATATATTATTAATATGACAACTCCTGTAGTGTTAGATATGCATATATAAACTCAAAATGATAAAAATAAGGTAGAGAGAAAAAGAAAATCTACACTTATATGGTATATGGATTTAGAATTTTAATCAACTTGAATACATATTGACACGCTCCTTATTTTATTTAAAAACATTATGCCATCAGTTACGGGCACTAATAGTTTGCGACAAAACGATATTGTTGCGCAGGTCAGCATAGTGGGTACCTGACCCATTGACCTCTTGCTTGTATTTGAATCAATCAAGTTAGTTGGCTATTATTGCTTAGGTGGACAATAATGCCCTTTGGTTTCTTATACTCAATTTAGAAAGTATATTTTTATATTTCAGTTACGAACATTACTGTCTGTTGGGGTGTCTGTAATTTATGCAGACGAGTAAATGTGAGCACGGGACAGTCATCATATTACAGATATACAGAAAACAAAATCAATTTGACAGCAGATCGAGCAGTCAATGGAAAGTTTCTGGAACATGAGGCTGGCGACTGTGCAGGAACACACATCGATGAAGAAAACAAGCTGGCATGGTGGAACATTTCTCTACCGGATCTGGCAGACATTTACAAGATCAACTTAATGTTCAGACAAGGATGTAAGTTTGTTATTCCAGAAAACAATACAAAGATTCAAGTTTGATGTTAGCAATGTAGAACCTTAATTATATCGGTTATGAAAAATATTCAATGGGGAGTTTATGTAATTTAAAATGATATAAAATGTTTTGTTATATTCAGTAGTATATTCTCACTATATAACCCTCTATAGACGAAAAGTCAATAATTGTAATATTAGCTCGTCCGAAAAATATTGACCGGTCAATATTTTTTTGATATTGACCGGGTAGGAATAATATATAGAGAACATTCCCTCTATTTCAAATAATCGCCTCTGATTAGTTGATTCGTAAACGATGACGTAAATAACTCTTCGCGACTCCAAAACAAGGTGACGTCATAATAGACAGTCAAGGCAAGTTAACAACGGATGCGCAATGCGACGGTTCGCTATCATAACGGATATAAGGATTTGCAAATTACTGTGAAGTAAAATAAGGTAGAACATCTGTATATTAATTCTTTCGGTCGGCGGAAAATCACCAGTGACCGTTTGATGCTGAGGATATTTTGGAGATGAACTTTGCACAAAATTGAATTCGTGAATTCTTTGTTGAGCCGAGAAAATTATGGCGATCTGTTTTCAATTACTTTCTTAATTTTGCTTTGTTTCTTCATATAACAAAACAAATGTTGACTGTGTTTTCGTGCAACATTGATTATATTAGCCCCCTTGGGACGAAAATATTACCCTCCGCTTCGCGTCGGGCAATATTTCGTCCCTCGGGGGCTAATATAATCAATGTTGCCCTCAATCCCAGTCAATATTTGTATAATATAATTTCTGGCTTTATATCTAAAAATTAGACCCGTATTAAAGATGCATAGCGTTGACTATATATTTAAGGATGGAATTTAAGTTCTACCTATGTTATACGATATAAAATAACTTGGGACATTTTACGCTTTATAAACCGCGAAGCGGTTTAATAAAAAGCGTAAACTGTTCCAAGTTAGGTTATACTCGTATAACATAGGTAGAACTTTAAATTCCTTATAACTTAATTTTTTAGTACTAAAATCATAAAACAGGGCCCACTAATTAGTTAAAAGATGTTAATCTGTACAAAATTGAAACGTAATGTCAAGCGGATTAATACGTTTCGCATGCGCGTTGTATTGTGACAAAGGCAAGTTATGTTATACGATGTATATGAATTTGTTTAGCCAATCAAAGGATGCTTTACAATCAGAAATTATATATATATATATATATATAAAATTTAAGGGCTTTAGTCAAGCAGTAGTCGAGTACTCCTTGATTAATGTCTTTTCCCAAAATAATAATGTAACTGTCGGATTCACCTAAATATAATAACATAAAAATAACTATATGTACTTAATCTATTTTATTTACTTGAATTTGATACGAATATTATCTAAATATCGTTTGCAGATTAGCAGAGATACATGTTAAGAATACCAAGTAGTTATGAATCATAATGCAAAGAAAATAGGGTGTAAATTTAATTTGTAATAAAAACTATTATTTTAACAAATAACATGTTTTTGTTTTTGTTTACTTTATAACGAGTAATCGCCGAAGAAAATTTTATTCGATGATCGTCTTGAGTCGAGTTCTCGTTGACATCCCTACTCCTTGAGTTTGGCTTCCCATGCTATGTTATAAGTTAATCTACTGTCTTAATACTATCGTTTTTATATGATAAAGTCCTTTTACTTAGTAACAATCGATATTTAAAGGTAAAAGATTTCCATTAAAAGTGTACATACGATTGGCATGTTAAAAAACAGAACAAATAAACAGTAGGTAAGTTTCTATACTAAATATCTTTTTTCCACAGATGTTCGCCATAACGGCTACTAACGTCTTCATCAACAAAGTGGTAGCAGACGTGAACGAGCTGACTTCTTTGTCCCCTGTGTACTACGAGAGCGACAGTCGTCCCAGTGCCCAGAATATTATCATGTTTCCCGTTGGTATTTCTGGAAAACAACTGTACATCTATAAAAACACGTCTGGGCCTTCACAATATAATAATAGTATTTTGGACATATGTGAGATCGAGATATGGGGTATTTATAATGCTATCGTTACGGCATATTATATATGTGAGATCGAGATATGGGGCATATATAATGCTATCGTTACGGCATATCATATATGCATGTTTTTGTGAAGAAATAAGGTATCATTTATGGATGTATATCGGGTTGGTCGCGTGATCAAATTTCATAAAGCTTGAATAGCACAGCACATGGATTTTTTTTTTATTATGGTGGGGATTGATAAGAAACAGTACTTAGAGGAAGTAAACGAAATTATTAAGACTGTTTATCATTATTATCGCAGTTAAATCTGAATTATACCATTGTTATAAATTGTGGTCAGACGACACGTTCCTCGAGCATCTTTTTTTTTGTATCTCCTCGTTATAAAGAGTTCCAATAAAAAATATTAATTTTATAATGATTAAAATTTACTTGTATATGGTAATATGTCTAGATGGCCGAGTGGTTAGAACCGTGGCCGCACTCTACCCGAAGCGTATAGGTTCTAAAGGTTGTGAGTTCAAAGCCCTGCCCCGGCCGAGATGGAGTTCAAATATAGTGATTTGTGATGTGCTGTATATTTTTTTATTTTTATATCAGCAATTCAAGTGTATTTTCAAGAAGATTATATAGGAAATTGCATACTCTAGTATTTTGCAGAAATGCCTGGTAAGGTACCCTAATTTTTTGCAAGAAAGCTTGTCAAAGTAGTAGTTAACCATTAACAAATTCCTGGAAAAAGTTATATAAAATTGAGGGACGTGTCGTCTGACCCTATGTAATTTATTATTTTTAAATCGTAAATTTCTCATTATTCAAAGGTATGTCCAATGCAATGTTTTATTAATATTGTCGACATCATAGTGTTGGCAAACATCGAGTCGACGTTGTTTTAACATTTGCAGCGTACCTCTTATATACAGTTTATATCGTTGGCATTGTCAACTTCTCAGTGTTGACCAACATCGTGTAGAAATTGTGGCTACATCGTGCGCATCCTTTCTTGTTTACCCCGTTGACATCGTACTGTTGATAGACACCAAGTCGACATAGTGTCTACATCGTACTGTTTACATCATCGTCATTGTCGAGATCGCAATGTTGATCAACAACGAGCCGAAATTGTGTATATATTGTATGCCTTCTTGTTATATACATCGTCGACATTGTATTGTTGATTGACATCGAGCAAACATCATATCTACACCGTATCTTTATTATCGTCTTCGATGTATACGTTAAAGAAATATTTGCAATGTACATGTAAACAATGTAAACTCATTATCGGTTCAACATCATATACATTGCGATGTCGACAACGTCGACAATGTTAACGTGAAAGAAATATCGGCAAAGTCAATAATATAATCTCGATATCGTTTCAACATGGTAGACGACAACGAAATATCGGTTGACAATGTAAAATCGATATCGATTTATTTACGATGTTGTTTTGATATTGTTTGAATATTGTATACATCGCGATGTTGACGATGTCAAGAAAGAAATATGCATTGGACATAAATGATAATTTGTTATTACAATATTTACATTTGCAAATATGTTCCCTTCTATGAACCTATAGAATAAATAAAACGTTTAATTCTGTGTGAACGTTTTTGTGACGTCACAATGATCATAACACGCTTATCAATTGTCGCTTTGATCATTGTAAACATAAAATCTCGATATCTTTAACAGTTCTGAACGATTTGTCTTTCTTAAACGAAATATAAGTAATGAACAACAGAGTTAAAAAGTCTAAAGTGGTATAAAGTTAGTTGGTACGTAGTTAAATTACTGAGAAGACCTTTTGGCTTCACAAGATTTGATCACGTAACCAACCAGCTTCATACCCCGGTGAACTTTTTAAATTGCTGTTTATTTTTTTAAATAAATATAATAACTATATTTAACTGCACAACAATGATAAGGTAGGGATATCATTAACAAATTTAATGTTCGTTATATTAAAAAAATAATTCCTCAGAATAGTTTAAATTTCTTGAGAATTACCTTTCCATATCTCTTCCGTCCACTATTTATTGTCCCATACACTGAACACACTCTTCGAAAGACTGTAAGAATAGGAACACTTGCACTTGTTATTATTTAACGGATGTACATGTATATCATTACTTTAAGATAATCAAATATGTTGACTATTACTGTTTACCCTCTGTATGACAGACATTTAGGGATCGATTTCAAATGATAAACAAACGTCGGTATCAAAATACCTAAGCGTGTATAATTATATTTTTTATCATTATATTTTGATATTTTGTCGAGTTTTTTAAAAAGATTTTTTATTGTAACGAAAAACAATGAAATTATGATTTTATCATAGTTGATGAATTTAAACTGTATGGTTTTATTAAGTATTATTACTTTGTGACTATATGATCATACATTTCGATGGCTTTTGTCAACATCTATAACCTTATTAATGAAACTTGTAATCACAATGAATTTTACGCGAACAATAATTAGATTTGTAATTTTGTTTTTACAGTGAGATTTAAATACATTTTGATAAATTTACATTTGATGTGGAAATTTTTATTTCTTTCAAACCTTAGGTGACTGATTGACACTATAATAATGACTTATCATTAAAGTACATAGGTAGTTTAAATACAAGCAATTGTTAAAAGCAACAGAATATTTTAACTTTTTTTCTCTTAAAGGTTATCTAAACCACAGTGAGGATCAAAAATGCAAGTGTTCTCATGGTCATCAGAATTCTGCTCTTCCATCAGGTTGGTTACTTGTTGATTTATTTCTCCTCTTATGAATAATATAAAACACTTTTTCGCATTATTATCCGTAATAGAGTTCGATTTATTTAGATGGTATTAACAAATAAATTAAATTTTAAGGACATTAAATGCACTAGAATTTTTTGAATGTTTATTTTCTACGAAACAACGTTTATTTTTATTATATTTTTAAAAAAATGTTTTTTTCTTAAAGAAATATTGTCATCGGAAGTTGCCTGGCATAGCATAGAGGATAATGTGACTTTGACATGCCATCGGGGCTTTGTTAAATATAAAGACCAAAACCAAGAAATCAAGAAATCAAGGTTTCTTTTAAAAGATCCCAGCAACAATGTTTCGTTTGATTGTTTAAATGGTAGGCAATTTATGAGAATGATTATCTGCATTTCTAAGTATCTTTTAATGTCAAATTCATGGTGACGTCAAAAACTCCTCCAATACACAAGCATTGAGTCTCTTTCATTAGTTTAAACTTGATACTAGACCTTCGGCTTGTATTTCGTTTCTACAAGTAAGAGTTAACATTAAACCATATGGCCGACCGCTCGCAAGTAATCATGCTCGTCATATGTTTATATTTATTTCAAGTAAATTTAAATAAAATATGATAAATTCATAAAGTAATCGTCTTTGCAATGGTCTTAAGGTTAATAGAAATATTTGCTTACTTGCTTGCTTGATTAATTGGAAACGTATCTAGTGACACAATACATTTTATGCAATCACTTAGGTCAATGTCATATAAAGTCCTTTTTGTAATTATGTGACATAAACATAAAACTTAATAAAATCGCTCAATTCAAAATCAAATTGTTCCAAAAAATACAATGAAACAGTTTATTAGGATTTTTTCTGTGTATATTTTTATTTTTATATTTTTATATTTGTATTACCGTGTATAAAACGTTTGCTTTGCAATTTGTTGTACAGCTTGTGTGGAGGCCCCCTATAATCCTGAAACTACATACGCACACCACATTGGACCAATCACATTGAGATTTGGTGATAATTTAAGCCTTGTCTGTAAACATGGTCATAGACTTGTTGCAGGAAATCTTATCAGAGTTTGCCAGGAAAACGGTTCATGGAGTGGAGAAAAACCAATCTGCAAACGTAACAATCATTAATATTTGCAAACATTAAATTAAATGATCATTCAACGTGCTCTAGCTTTGTCTAAAAATGAAAATGAAATTTGTATATCATAATCAATGACGTATAAACCATCAAATTACTTGTATCCCAATTTTTGTTTTGAAGCTTGTACAGTGGCCACATTCAATGCTAACACCACATATGCACAGTATTTTCAACCAAACGACACATTGAACATTGGTGAACATTGCTGAACAATGTCACTTACACATGTAAAAAAGACCGAAGACTTGTTGCAGGAAATCTTACCAGACTCTGTCAGGATAACGGATTATGGAGTGGAAAAGAACCGATTTGTAAACGTAACTATTTTTCTGTTAGTTTAAGAATTAAAAAAGATTTCTTCATTTTATAATTGAGGTTGGGATAAATACTGCAGCACCATGCATATTAATTTGTTTTGCGCTATATTGTGTTTTAGAATGTAGCTTAAGGAGATATTTATATTAGCGCCAAGCAACTTAACAGAATAAAAACTTATTTCCATAAAATACGGTTTATTTTGATATTATTATGTAAGAAATACGGTGTTTAGTACTCAGGTTTAGCTGTCTTAAACACAATGGCATGTAAACATATATTATCAGCATTTAAAGCTAGGTAGATGAATATTCAGTTTTCTTTTATTTTAAAAAAAAGCAAAACTTGGACACATATCTCGTTGTGCTCAATTAAGATTAGTTTTTGAATATGTACGATTGCATCTGAATAGCAGGGCCTAATCATTTTGTTTCCTCCTTTGGAATTATCAAGTCAGGTGTTACTTGATTTAACAAAAGATGTTTTTTCCAACTATTTTTATAATCAAACATTTCTTCCACTATAGTAATAAAATGTCTGAATGCATATTATATATCTTCAATTCCAACGCTTACGGTTTTCATGTTTGATGGAAAATAATTTTCAGGATGCAAATGCCCTTGTAAAAGATTAGCTTCACAGAATTTCATCAAAGATCGAATTGTCCTCTAAAACAGAATTGAGGACACCAAAAAATTTCTAGAAGTGAATAGATCGGAGTTGTCTGCCTTTAATAGGAAGAAGATATCAAGTTATGATGAACGTGCCTCCTCTACAGGAATAGGGATGACTCTGGGGGTAGGGGTGATTACCTTTGTTATTGGCGCCATCGTCTGTAGTGATCTTTTCACTTGTAAGACAAGAAGACAAAGAAAAGTGTTCCGTACGACTTTGTGACTTTGCGCACCGTGGAACACCTGTCGAAGCTGAACATGCACTAGTACTGTAGCACAGATTATATATACTAAATATATACTTAATATGTTTTCAATTTTTTTCCGATTTGTTTTATGGATGCTTTGTTTTTTTAGAAACATGAACATATTTAGATCGCATTTTTTGTTTATTTTTTTTATCATTTCTTAAATCATTATTAAGACTAAATTCATAGCGTTGTTTATGCCTTTAATAATGGCAACATCGCAGATTATTTGACCAATCATTTACACATCCATGAATATAACTTTTTTTATCTGAGCATATTACTTTTACAATTTCTTCCTACATGTACAATGGAATTCGGATGCAAAGGTTCTAAGGCATTTTTAGCATTCTTGCTTATTTTTTGTAAGCACATATATACCGTATAACGGGTATTTTTTACGTGCTACTAATTATTACCAATTTTTACGAGTTTTATAAATCCGTAAAAATCAAACGCGTAAATTTTCACAGAAGTAAAAAAAAGCACCGGACGTAAATTTTCTACATCGTACGTATGAGAGTAATGTTCATGGTATTATCATAAATGAAACGCACTCTTAAACCACAATAGTATGTCGTCTAGTTATATCAACACTCGTTCTACATGTCATCGTCTGCAGACACCACAAGGATCAAAAACATTCTTAAATTCTAAAAAGCATAGATGGTCTTCTCTTAGTTGTATACATAATATTTAACAATACCATACTGTTAACATTTCAATCAATAAAAGTACATTAAGTGAAACAGAAATAAAATACTTAATATTTTAAATGATGTGATACTAGATTTGACCCGTGCGTGCACGGGTTGACATTGCAAATCGGACATCTACGAAAGAGGTACATCCACACACCTTATTATTGACATTTACATAACAAAGCTTTAAGCCTACAATCATGCTATTAATTTCACTGCACTCTCCATAGTTTGAATAATCTAACTGTGTCTCGGGAAAGACCCTCACTACAGTTATAATGCCTCCCTTATACCCGTAATGTACCAGAAAACGCTCCGGAACGATTTTGGAGAAAGTTAATGAAGTTGCCTTGAAAATAACAGTTATATTCATCACAACAATTTTAGACTGCAAATACCTTTCAACTAAATCCTAACAAATATAATGTAACTTTTTTGCATGTATTCAAATATTTTTTGTCATCACGAATACAAAAGTAAGTACTTAGTTGAAATATATGTTTATTATTTTATACTTTCTCTCATAAGAAATCATGAAATATATTAACAGAATATATAGCAAAAGTCCAATGAAAATTTCCTCGTATTTTGTATTATCATTTCTGAGTTTATTCATGCAGATGTGATATTGTGAAAACACAAACTAAAAATCCCGTTAGCGTTAATGTATTACAAGCGCAAGATTGTAAAATCCAAAAAATCCAGGTGATTTCCGGGATTTTTCGAGGAAATTTCGTTGATTATTAATTAGCGAAGCTTAACTGAGAAAAAATAAAAACAAATTGGTAATTTCCAAGTACCAATGATGTTTAAAATCTATAAAACAAAAGACAGTATTCTTCCGATTTCTCGGTATTAAAGACCAAAAATTCGAGTCTATTATTTTAATATAGTAGTATAGATAGTGAATAACTAGAATTCAGGGGGGAAAGGACTTTGCGGCGTAAAATTCTTTGTCAATATATTTAAAACTTAAAAAAATTTACATTAAAATGTTTTTTTTTAATATATATTTTTTTCATGACTACTTTCTTACCTTTCTATGGAGACATTTTTAATGGAAATTATCCCCTTTTTCTGCCATCATGAATTTTTTAACAATTTAAAGTTTTTATAATAATATTTTATTTGAAGTAATTTTTTGCAAATTATATTTATTTTTAAGGACGAAAACAAATTTTAAAATTAATTAAAACACTGGCTTTTTTACATAGCAATATCATACTGTTATTAAAATACTGCTAAAATCAACACTTCCAATTTTGATTGTGTTACTCTAAATTTCAACAAAATGTAATAGCACATAAAAAGTTCTCAATGATTTTTTTTATTTCATAGATTAACTTCAGTGTTTTATAATTTATATTTTTTTGATGCAACTTTGTTGAGATTTAAGGCTATTGGTACTTTGCGGAACGGAACGGAACGGAACGGAACCAGTTAAGAGGCCCCAAAAGGGGAAACAAGATTTTTTTTAAACGTCATTATTTCAATTTAACTTATCGTAAATGGAAGATTGTTTTACAAATTTTGCTGTTTTAATGAACTGTGTATTACATAAAATATGCTACTCATTGCTCTATAAGTCAATACACGCTTCTTTCCCGAGAAAACCTAAAGTCACTAGTTGTTTTATGATGTTTGATTGACACTGTAAATATAAAGTTGAGGTTTAAACCAGACTCAATTAATCTGTGTGTGTAACGTCGATGAAAATTACTTAAGTAATCTTTCTCCTGAATATATTTCTTCTGATTCCGTTCCGTTCCGCAAAATACCATTACCCGTGTGGATATTGGTATTTAACGGAACGGAACGGAATCTTTCAAACTTTTTAAATAAAGGAAAACATCATAACAAATACTAGCTGTTTGTTTATTTCTATGTTCTTTTGAGATAAATGAAGCAAATCATTTCATCAATTCAAACATCTTGCATATATGCATATCACTCCTGTGTTGTGTACAGCTATAACTTTTATTTCATCTATGATACTACATTACTTACACGGATGATATTACTAGTTTGTTCACCAAGCTAGCAATAACGCAATGTGCATCCCATATTACGTAGAATTCTAAAATATAACGAGCACATTCGCAAGGAAAAAGTTTAATATTCATCACTTACCTTCCGTCTGAACAATTTTCTTCTGGTTCCGTTCCGTTCCGCAAAATACCATTACCGGGTGGATATTGGTATTTAACGGAACGGAACGGAATCTTTCAAACTTTTTAAATAATGGAAAATATCATAACAACTACTCACCGTTTCTTGAATTTTTTATCAGATTCTTTAAAGATGAATGAGTCTATCAATCAAATCAATTCAGTCATCTTGTGTATTTGCTGATTATTAATTTTAGCGTTTGTCTGCGTGTGCTGCATACAACAACAACTCTGTTTTCATTTTTTTTTTTATCAATTTCATATCATTGTCACGGCATAACTAACTAGTTGGTTAATTAAGCTAGCAAAAACACAATGCTTATATCAAGTAGAATTCATATTATACCAAGATCATTCGCAGCGCAGGGATAATATCGATAAAAAAACGTGATAGTCTTATTTGAAATAAATTTGAATGAATGATGATATAACAAATGTTGTTACCATACTTATAAATAATTTTCTTCTGGTTCCGTTCCGTTCCGCAAAATACCATTACCCGTGTGGATATTGGTATTTAACGGAACGGAACGGAACCGTTTAAAAATTTTGAAATATAAAATATATCATAACAACTACTAGCTGTTTGTTTATTTCTATGTTATTTTGAGATAAATGAAGCAAACCAACAAATCATTTCATCAATTCAAACATCTTGCATATGTGCATATCACTCCTGTGTTGTGTACAGCTATAACTTTTATTTCATCTATGATACTACATTACTTACACAGATGATATTACTAGTTTGTTCATCAAGCTAGCAATAACGCAATGTGTATCCCATATTACGTAGATTTCTAAAATATAACGAGCACATTCGCAAGGAAAAAGTTTAATATTCATCACTTACCTTCCGTCTGAACAATTCTCTTCTGGTTCCGTTCCGTTCCGCAAAATACCATTACCCGTGTGGATATTGGTATTTAACGGAACGGAACGGAATCTTTCAAACTTTTTAAATAATGGAAAATATCATAACAACTACTCACCGTTCCTTGAATTTTGAGATAAATGAAGCAAACCAACAAATCATTTCATCAATTCAAACATCGTGCATATGTGCATATCACTCCTGTGTTGTGTACAGCTATAACTTTTATTTCATCTATGATACTACATTACTTACACGGATGATATTACTAGTTTGTTCATCAAGCTAGCAATAACGCAATGTGTATCCCATATTACGTAGATTTCTAAAATATAACGAGCACATTCGCAAGGAAAAAGTTTAATATTCATCACTTACCTTCCGTCTGAACAATTTTCTTCTGGTTCCGTTCCGTTCCGCAAAATACCATTACCCGTGTGGATATTGGTATTTAACGGAACGGAACGGAATTTTTCAAAATTTTTAAAATGTGAAACATATTTTTACAAAGGCAACATTTATTCATTATATAATAAATCATTCGATTTTTTTAAAGGAAGAATTAGCTAGTTGGTTAATCAAGCTAGCGAAAGACATTGTTTACATCAAGTCGAAGTTTATATCAAATCCATTTGCAGGGTTATAATCATTTTTAAAAATAAATACTTGATAGCCTTATGAGTGGGCTGACTTATCAAGTTGGGATTAAACTTCAATTGCGCTTCCGTAAATTAAAATTCTGGGAAGGAATTAGACAGTCCTTGTTAGAGAAACTCGAAGATTCTAGGTCAAACTGGATACTGCAAAACTCGGTTATAACGAAGTCACTGAGACCTAAGAAATTACTTCGTTATATCCGTAATTCGTTATAACCGTATAAGAAATTCATTAGATTTACATAGCTGGGGATCCAAGATGACTTCGCTATATCCGTGAATTCTCAATATCCGTGTTCGTACTAAACGAGTTTTACTGTATATATCTTGAAAGACTGCCCATAAGTATCGTCTGCATTCACGGGCCGGGGTCTTCGGAATCAGCTTAGTGAGATTGGAGAGAAAATGCATTGGCAGTAGTTTGCGACAGGACCATGAAATTCAGAGTGCAATCTTGCAAATTACAATTTTAAGTAATAAGTAGATTTGCAATCGTACAATGTAAGGACTTTGCTATAATATATAAGCTTCTCTCCGCACATATGCAAACAGACATGAAAATAAGAGTGCAAACTAAAAATACACTTGCCTATTATCATTCTTCTGAAAACTACATAACCCGTATTTTAATAGATTGTGTATTCACGTTTGACCTAAAATAATACTCCGCTGGCTGACTTTCTTAACTTTCTTTTTAAAAAGCTAACCTATAGCTTGTTTGTTATACATTGAAATGAATAATGATATAACAAATGTTGTTACGAAACTTTTGAATAATTTTCTTATGAGTCCGTTCCGTTCCGCAAAATACCATTACCCGTGTGGATATTGGTATTTAACGGAACGGAACGGAATCTTAAAAAAAAAAATAATGGAAAATATCAAAACATCATTTTGGGATATAAGAAGCAAGCTAACAAACCATTTCATTAATATAAAATTATAAATATCTTGTGTGCTTATCTTGTGTACAACGTTAACTTTTATTTCTGTTATGTCTTGTGCATATCTTATTTTGATTACTACATGTATTTTGTACGAAAGATTTTGTGTACGACTTGTTTGTTTATGGGTGGAGTACTGCGCCATATTTCTAAACGCTCGATTACTACAGTTTTTTGTAAGCCTTGAATTCCACTGTGTAAGTGTTTTGACTGTTATAATTAGGTATTATTAATCTTCTAGTGATGTAATTTACCTCTGTCTTTATTGTCAACTATGCTTAGATTTGCATATTCTTGTTACCGATGGATTTTAGTTTACCATTTGCTTCAAGTATGGTGCGCCATTTCGTCGACAAACATTACATTTTGAACTTGATAATTACGTACTGTCAGTTTAATAAAGTCAATTGATTACGGTTTTAACTCATTATTTTCTATTCAATTAATGAATTTATTTATAGAATATATTTAAGATATGTTGCATTACTTAATTCTATGTGAAAGCTTTATTGGATTGTTTTTCTATGGAAACCAATACCTGTCATTTTTATTTGTATTTTGTTTATTACAGATTCTTATCGCATTGCAGTTATCTGTCAATTAAAATCTTTAATGCTTACTTTATGTCACATTTTGCACGAGAATACTTTAATCACAGGGGCTTGGTTGTTGGATAGTGAATTTCCTAATTATTTGTTCCCGAAGAAAAAATTGATTAAAATTGGTAATCTTATGTGTATTTTTGTGTATTGCAATAAATAAATTCACCGAAACCCCCCGTTTCAATCATGTTAAAAAAGTTTATTCAATGTACATTAAAAAAAGTAAAGGGACGACACTCGCCATTTTGGATTTATAGGGGGTCCTCATTTCAAGCTATGTTTTAAACAAGTTCTTCCGTTTCTCCAACGATTTCTGACGATATATAGGTTGTAAAATGTTAAAATTACTTATTCCTATCGTCTGACTACATCTGTACGCTGCATAATAAACACATCTTTCCGAAATGTACTAGATACTTGCCAAACTTATCGAAAGTAAAATTTTGAAGAGTTTAAATGAGTTACATTGCACGAGATGTTAGACATCTTGTACATGGCTTTGCGTAGATCATCGCTATTTGTGAATGAACATGTCGCTTGATAGTCCTTGGGAAAACAAAACACTTACAGGTTAGTTACTGACTCACTACGGAAATATATTGGGTTGATCAATCTCATAGATGGCGAGGCGTAGTGAGTCAGTAACTAACCTAATAAGTAATAGTATGACGTGCCATAAGGGTAATCAGTTGTCGTTGTGATTCAAGTCTGTATGTTAATCTAGCGTTGGTGTGTGATTTGTGCTTTGAATTCATTTGTCTTTATATGTATATTTTAGTTTCTACCGTCCATGAGAGATTTATTGGCCAATAAATACATTTCCGAATATTTTGTTTTATTATAATTCTATGTTAATTTTTGAAAGCAAGTTTTCGAGATTGTTTGTGCATATATACGTCTGTCTGTCGGTGTATACACTTGTCTGTACATGTGCTTTTTTATCTTCGGTATGTGACTGTGTCTATATTATACTTATATTCTAAATCTCAAATGAAGTGAATATATGATGTGTATGCACTGTAAAACTAAATAATAGTATATAAGATGTGAATAACTTGTACATGTTCATTTTACTGAAATCTAATTGGTTTAGACGCAGTTGATAATCCGTTATATTACCCTCAGCATTAGCAACTCCCTTGGCAACGGGTAACACACAAATTGTTACATACGCGTACGGTTTGCTGTATAATTCTCGTCATTTCTATGTAGAAGCAGTAAAATGTTCTCTAAAATTAAAACATTCAGTATAAAAAAATTAATAGTCCTGTTTTGGAGGGTAACAGTTGAAATTGACACAATTGAAAGTATTAGATAGGCGTACATGGTAACATCCATTTTTATAAAACTTGATATAAATACAACACAATCTATGATCTGTTGAGATCTGACATAGACTTCATTAAAGCCAACGATATATCCTAAACTATACCACGAAAAACGACACACAAGGCTGTTTAGTCTATCCTTATTTAAATGGGAAGCAACTCCATTTTGTATAAAATTCTAACATCCGGTAATGTTAATGCATTCATGTTTTTTCCGAGCCTGTCGGGAAGGCCCGAGAAGTTGCAATTAGACTACACTGATTAGTAACACAAACTTACAAGCGGAATACAGAGACACATGATTAAGCACATTTAATCAACATTATGATAATATGTCTCTTGCTGTATCATGGATATGAAAATTCAGTGACATGCAATCCATTTAATGTGCACATTATATTTTTAACATATAAAGCATGTAAATGTATATTTAGCCATGATCAGTGGCAGTTAATCTTTATTATAAAACTGATCGTACGAACAAAGCCCTGAGATGGCTTTAAAAAAAGGAAAAGATTCCGTTCCGTTCCATTAAATACCAATATCCACACGGGTATTGGTATTTTGCGGAACGGAACGGAATCATGAGAAAATTATTAATAAGTATGGAATCCATATTCTTATATTAATATCTATTTTAATGTATTACAAATAAAGCCATCAATTATTTTTGGAAATAATGTTATCCCTCAGAATATGTTTGATATAATATAAAATTCTACTGGATGTAAACATTGTGTATTTTTAATTTGATAAACAAACTCGTTAAATCTCCCGTAAACTCCCGTAACAAATACATGTTCGTTATAGATTGAATAAATGCCGTGCATGTTATGATATTTTCCATTATTTAAAAAGTTTGAAAGATTCCGTTCCGTTCCGTTAAATACCAATATCCACACGGGTAATGGTATTTTGCGGAACGGAACGGAACCAGAAGAAAATTGTTCAGACGGAAGGTAAGTGATGAATATTAAACGTTTCCCTTGCGAATGTGCTCGTTATATTTTAGAAATCTACGTAATATGGGATACACATTGCGTTATTGCTAGCTTGATGAACAAACTAGTAATATCATCCGTGTAAGTAATGTAGTATCATAGATGAAATAAAAGTTATAGCTGTATACAACACAGGAGTGATATGCACATATGCAAGATGTTTGAATTGATGAAATGATTTGTTGGTTTGCTTCATTTATCTCAAAATAACATAGAAATAAACAAACAGCTAGTAGTTGTTATGATATATTTTATGTTTCAAAATTTTTAAACGGTTCCGTTCCGTTCCGTTAAATACCAATATCCACACGGGTAATGGTATTTTGCGGAACGGAACGGAACCAGAAGAAAATTATTTATAAGTATGGTAACAACATTTGTTATATCAACATTCATTCAAATTTATTTCAAATAAGACTATCAAGTATTTTATCGATATTATCCCTGCGCTGCGAATGATCTTGGTATTATATGAATTCTACTTGATATAAGCATTGTGTTTTTGCTAGCTTAATTAACCAACTAGTTAGTTCTGCCGTGACAATGATATAAAATTGATAAAAAATGAAAACAAAGTTGTTGTTGTATGCAGCACACGCACACAAACGCTGAAATTAATAATCAGCAAAAACATAAGATGACTGAATTGATTTGATTGATAGACTCATTCATCTTTAAAGAATCTGATAAAAAATTCAAGGAACGGTGAGTAGTTGTTATGATATTTTCCATTATTTAAAAAGTTTGAAAGATTCCGTTCCGTTCCGTTAAATACCAATATCCACACGGGTAATGGTATTTTGCGGAACGGAACGGAACCAAAAGAAAATTGTTCAGACGGAAGGTAAGTGATGAATATTAAACTTTTTCCTTGCGAATGTGCTCGTTATATTTTAGAATTCTACGTAATATGGGATGCACATTGCGTTATTGCTAGCTTTGTGAATAAACTAGTAATATCATCCGTGTAAGTAATGTAGTATCATAGATGAAATAAAAGTTATAGCTGTACACAACACAGGAGTGATATGCACATATGCAAGATGTTTGAATTGATGAAATGATTTGCTTCATTTATCTCAAAAGAACATAGAAATAAACAAACAGCTAGTAGTTGTTATGATGTTTTCCTTTATTTAAAAATTTTTAAACGGTTCCGTTCCGTTCCGTTAAATACCAATATCCACACGGGTAATGGTATTTTGCGGAACGGAACGGAATCAGAAGAAATATATTCAGGAGAAAGATTACTTAAGTAATTTTCATCGACGTTACACACACAGATTAATTGAGTCTGGTTTAAACCTCAACTTTATATTTACAGTGTCAATCAAACATCATAAAACAACTAGTGACTTTAGGTTTTCTCGGGAAAGAAGCGTGTATTGACTTATAGAGCAATGAGTAGCATATTTTATGTAATACACAATTCATTAAAACAGCAAAATTTGTAAAACAATCTTCCATTTACGATAAGTTAAATTGAAATAATGACGTTTAAAATAAATCTTGTTTCCCCTTTTGGGGCCTCTTAACTGGTTCCGTTCCGTTCCGTTCCGTTCCGCAAAGTACCAATAGCCAGATTTAAGGGAGATACTACGATAGGAATCATCTCTACCCCTTTTGAACCATCATAAAAGTAATACCTTCTTCATATTTATCAATTTACATGCTTTTGGTCTACCCAGCATACTTTTAATCTACTCATGTTTTGTAACGTGACTATAAAAGAATAATAGATGCTGTCATTAGACAGTAATACCCGCACCAAGTGTTTGCCCCTAAATAACACTGTATTGTACCAGTTTATTTAAAAATGAAGGACACATGCAAACTCCGGTAATACATTTAAAAATTATGATTTTCATAACTGACGGGTGAGATCCCTTCCTATATGATAATACACATGAACAGCACTTAATGTGCAATTGGGGTTGAACTGTTTGCAGTGAATTTTCAGTTAATCAATAATCTTAACATTTCATGTCATAGAAAGTATAATGATCTACATAATTATTACAAACAAAATTGAAAATGAAATTATGCCCCCTCCTCGTGGCGGTTGCCGGTTTTAGATTTGCTTCTGTGTGCATACGTATGTACATCATCGTGTGCACAGATTTAGAGAAGGGGTGGGAGTGAGGGGTCCAGACCCCCCCCCCCCCCCGAAAATATTTAATTTTAAATATTTAATATACTTTATTGTTTATCTCAATAGGAAGTATACATCAGAATATGCAGGTGTCCTGCACCACCTTAAAGCTGTTATTTACCTAATAAAATGGTGAATAGGTCATAAAAATACATGCATGTTACAAATAACTGATCTTTGTCTGAAGTTACGTACACAACACAAGTCTGCAGGTATCATTAGCGGGTACTAGTTTTACCCAGCTCTTCGATTAGATGGGTTTTCGTGTATACATACATGTCTGTGTTTTCCATATACAGAAAGGGATTAGTTAAGATAAGCTAAAGGAATTCATTATTGTGTTTTAATTGGATTATCATTATGATGCTGACCAATATAGGTAAGCATAATACATATAGTAGCAGTAGCACAATATAATGAGATGCCAGCATACACAAGTTCTACTTTCACTTTCTAAATGTGATCTCCCTTTGACAGCATACTGTATCATCATCTTTTAATATTTAAATAAGCTTATCGTCGTTACCTATCCTATTGCATCTGTAAAGTTTCTGTCATTTTAGTTGCAAAAGTTATTTTTTTCATTTGTCAGACTTGCACTGTTAAGTTGACCCTGTCACATTAAAATTCATCATTGTATATATTTAGTTTCGTATTTTAACTTTACCACATATCCCGTGGTGAGCCCCTTAGTGTTTTAGTCATACGTATTTGTAAATACCCATATTGAACCTCAGTTCACCGGGCCTTAAACCCTCCAGTCCGTGCAGTATCAGTTTGGACGCGGCAGTCCAGAGGGAAGGACGTTCTTATACTTCTCTTGTGCATACCATTCAGTCACTATGCTGTTTGTTAATATAAATAGCTGTGTGCTTACTCTGGGGTGAACCTGGTACTGGCTTTTTCTGAGGTGAGGTTTATTAATTGTCAATTTTATCGTCATTTCGTTCATTACTGTCCTAAAACACCCAGTCATGGTATTTCAATCGTTTTTATGCTTATTTGTTACATTTGAATTTAAATGTCTATGTTTAGATACACCTGTTTGAATCTATTATAAGTATGGCGGACTATTATGGTCATATTCCTTTTGTAATCATGAGTAGTATTATGCAACACTGCATTTAAGTAATTCAGTTAGTATTTTGTGAGTGTAAAAGCTAACATGCTTTATAGTAAGTCTTCTTTAAGACTGAATATCAGTATTTTGTGTGTAATAAGCGTCTATGCTAAGTGTGTCATCCATGATCGTATAGCCTGTAAGTAAAGTATGGTGCGTATTGGTGTAAAAGCCACAGTTGCCTTTGTCATGTACTTAATGTGTTTGTGTACTATGTTGGCGCAGGTCCCTTGTTCCATCTATTGTGTAAACCAATTTCATCGATGGTGGCCGAATATTGGTGACGTCTTGTGTAGACCAAGTGGCCAGTAGAGAACATTGTCCATTGGAGGACCTCACCAGTCCATTCTTGTCAAGACCAAGTGGCAATAGACAACAGTGGAGGACCTTACCAGTTCCCATACTAGGACAATTACTTTCTATATGTATTGATTCAAACTATATTAAATATGTTAAAAAACAATGTAAAATATTGTCTTAGTCTTTGTCTTACAGTAAATATAAATTGTAATTAATTCCGCTCGAAAATCTGTGACAGACCCCATCTTAAACCTGACCCTGTTGATTAAAATCAACTCCCAATAAAGTATTTTATCTTATTCATATGTTAGTACAGTAGTGTTTGATCCATGTGGGTAATTCCTAGCCTAATGATGTCACTGCTTTGTTTAGGAGACTTTACAATTGCCTCAAATAGGCGAATACACATGCATATAACATTTTGTTTATAAATCTTAAAAAATGTATTAAGAAATTTCAAAATGTTAATGTGCATCGAGAGAGAAAAAGCAATCAAGAAATGATTTAATGTTTGCTACTGCACACATGTAAGAATGCATTAAGAAGACTGAATCTTAAGAACCCGGTTAGGTTGGGGGGGGGGGGATTAATCTGGAGTATAAACATTTATAATTTGAATTATTTATTGTTATGAATTTTAACTTGTCAATGAATACTAGTTATTGATCCCAAGGTAGAAATATGACTTCTGATCATATCTCAATAGATCATTTGTCAATTATGCAAGGTGTAAAGTATTTTTTTTTTTAAGAATAACATTTTTTACCAGTTTATTTAAGTTTTTAGACACCCAAATTATATTTTGATTTAATAGATCATTCGACAATTAAGGGGGGAGGGCCGGTTTATATTTGAGTTTGTTTGGGGATGGGGGTTCCAAGTCATATATTTGACCATTTTTTAATGTAATTTAAAATAAGACTAAGCCATACTACAGTCAAGAACATGAATAGTATAGAACAAAACACAAACTAATACATGTATATATACATAGGAAGTATTACAAAACATAGATGATTGATCTATATCTGGGTTCTTAAATTGAATCACATATCATGAACATATTATATTATTGTTTCTTTGTTCAAGGCATTTCAGATGGTATGTAGGTCATGATCCCAAGTGCTCTTCCTGAAATTATCAAATATCATAAAAACCATTGAGATCCCCACCTTAATCCAAAGATATTATTCCTCCTTAGGTCATGGCGCATCAGATCATTATGGCATGTAAGTCATGACCCTAACGGGTGTCAAAAGGGTGTGGGGTCTAACATTGAATCTTGTAGGAAGAATCGTAGACTCTATTTCAAATGGTAACTTGAAAACAGACAAAAATAATAATATAGGGTTTTCATAATCATATATATATTGACTGTTACAGGCAATATATAGGGTTTATTAGATCTAACCCCTGGGGTCATCCCCACCCCCCCCCTCCCTACAGGAATTTGAAATTACCATATATCTCAGAAACTGTTATAATCATGACCCCTAAATCATATATATTCATGTTTCTAATGTCAAAGGGCATCAAATGTTATGTAGGTCATGGGCCCTGTGGGTGGTCCTGACCCCCTCAAACAGCAAATCCCATAATATCTTCAAAACAGTTGAGATCCCCACCCTTAAACCATATATATTCTTGTTTCTTGTGTCAAGGGGCATCAAACGGTATGTAGGTCATGGGCCCCGGAGGTGGACATGACCCCTCTCGAACAGGAAGTACACGAATATCTCGAAAACGGTTAAGATGCCCACCCCTGAACCATATATATTCTTGATCCTTAAAGGGCATCAAAAGATATGTAGGTAATGGGCCTCAGGGTTAAATTTAATTTTTTTAAACCGTAATGCACATCTTCATTGATCTATGGAACAGTTCCTATCATATCCCAAGATATGATGTGTCTATCCATTAAATCATAAGAGGAGTTCGAGGATCTATGTTTTTTTGAGTGATAAACGTCAATTTTCTGCTACTATTTGACCCTGGATGAAATTTAAATTTTTAAAACCTTACTGCACATCTATAGAACAGTCCCTATCATATCCCAAGATATGATGTGTCTATCCATTAAATCATTAGAGGAGTTCTGGGATCTATGGGGTTTTTTGAGTGATAAACGTCAATTTTCTGCTACTATTTGACTCCCTGGATGAAATTTAGATTTTTAAAATCTTATTGCACATCTATAGGACAGCCCCAATTATATCCCAAGAGATGACGTAGCTACCCCAAAAGTTGTAAGAGGAGTTCTGGGAACCATACTTAAAAAAAACGTCATTTTTTGTTGCCCACTGATCCCCATAATAAAAAAAAAAATTCTGGAACCTGATCACACTTCAATATGACACCCCCAATCATATTCTAGAAGATCATTTGGCTACTGCAAAAAGAAAATTACGTTTATGAAACCAGTTTTTTTTGTAAAAAAAAAAAGTCATTTTTTAGCAATTAGTTGACCCCCAGAACAAAATTGAAAATTCCGAAACCTTATTGCGCATCTATAGGATACCCTAAAACATATTCCAAGAGATGATTTGTCTACTGTTGAAAATGTAGGAGGAGTTCGAGGAAGAAGGTTTTTTTTGGGAAAAAACGTCATTTTTGACCAATTATTTGACCCCCAGGACTACCAGAGAATATTTGAAACCTTTTTACAAAACAACATGATACCCCAAATCAAACTCTAAGAGTTCAGATTGCTGGTTTATAAGATGTAAGAGCAGTTTGAGAAAGTAAAACGTGACAGACGGACGGATGGACGGACGGAACAGAGTAACAACAATATACCGGAACTTCCTTTAGATAGTGCGGGTATAATAAATATTTTGGTTATGCTGCACCATCAGCCAGAGGGATCAGTGGTAATTTGATCAGCAATATGACGTACGTGTCCGTCTTACATCATCTGTCCGCACTAATATATCATCCTTTTAGCCCCTATGATGCATATATATCCCACAGAGTGTCTTTCGGAATAAATAGAATAGTGGTTTCGATATTAAGTCAAAGGTTAAGGTCAAAACGTCTTTTCCAGACTAGATGCTATCATTAGACAGTAATATCTGCACCAAGTGTCTGTGCCTAAAAACTCTTTTATACCAGTTTTAGTCAAAAAGAAGGCCGCATGCAATTTCCGATACTTTTTAAAATTATCATTTTCATTAAGGATGAAATCCCATCCCGTAAATTAAATCAACCGAATTATATGAAAATATATCGATAACAGAACTAATACAAGATTTTTATTCATATATTTAATTTTCTTAGCAAATACTTCTTTATTGGTTACCAGTGAGGTTTTGTACGTTTTAAAATGACTGTATTGAATTTGCATTGTGTAAACAGTTAATACTGTGCTTGATTAAAACGCAGCAGCAAAGACTGCTTTTGAATTGCTTAAATATATAGCTATTATTATTATGTAGAATCACAAAATCTTAAGAAAATGTGTAAAATGGTCAATTTCTTGAAATCTTTTTATCCTAAATCGCAGTCTTCCTATATACTAAAAATATTGGGCATTTTTTTTAATTCCGAGAACTGTTTCACTGCATTCATCTCCATTATTTATGGTTTATTTTGATTGATTTACACAGACTGGTGCAATATATAAAGAAAATTTTATAAAGAAATAGACATATTCGTCTTACGTAAAATTTAGACAATTCTTTTACTGCAATTCCCTGTTCCCATTTTAATTGATTTACACAGAATGGTACATTATAAAATGAGCATTGTATACAGAAAACCACATTGTGTTTTACTTCAAATTCAGAACGTTTTTTTTTTTTGTAATTACCTGCAGTGTTTTGAAATGAATTTCACGGAATGGTACGTTATGTTTTATTAATGCATGGAATGATGCTTCGGTGCATTTTGAAATTATCATTTTATAAAGAAACTAATTTGAGATTGGTTTTGCTTGATGAACAGGGAATGGCACATCATTAAAGGGATATTTTTAAAGACTTCTTCCTTTGAAATCCTCTCCCTTCATCATTTGTAATTACTTTTTTATAATTAATATTTTATAAAGATGTTTACAAGCACTTTGTTCGTGCAATCAAACGTATTTGTGCTTTTCATGCATCTCTAACAATGTCCAACATTTCAGTTATCAGTTGAATGGATAACACAGGCTCATCCTGTCATCATGACTTGAGTTTAATTAACATTTAATTTAAACACATCAACCAAGACGTACCAGGGGAGGAACAGGAAAAAAATAATAACACAGATCTAACAATTTTCATTTGAAATTTTATTAATTTAAATGTATGTGCGTTAGGTTCCAAGAAATTAGAAAACATTTCTCAATACATATTTATAACATTTGCAATATTACAATTTGCGTTAATCTCAAAGAAATTGTAAAAACTCAAAATGTAATCATTACTTATAATCACTCAAAATCTGTAAAAATGTATCATCATAACAGCGAAAGATACACCAGTAATCAAAACCTTACCGATACTGGTAATGGACTGGACCAGTATATTTCGCTATGTAAAAAAATGACAATAACAAACCGTCAACCAACTATCTATTCCAAATTTGACGATGCTAAAATATTTGCCTCCTTCAATCACCTTTTCCTCTCAAGTTATAATATTATACATTATTAGCAAACAAAGCGTCATTCATTCACAAATGTGTTTTTAAAATGAATTAATATTCTATAATTATTTATGTTCTCTATACAGTACCATATGAGTAAGCTTTTGTTATGGCTTTGATCAAGTCACCAGGGCTTTGTATTGCACATTCTATTAAGACCCATTTGTGGGTAACTACCTTATATACAAATAAATTATATTTTTAATTTTTATTGGTTTTAAGAAAAACCAGGTAAAATTCAGATTCTTAAGAATTGTCCCTTCACAATGAGTCTTTACTGTCAACTGATCTTGATCGTCTGCTTTGGATAATTACGCAAATATCTTAAGAAATCAGGCTGTCTGAGTTTAGCTAGTGCACCACAATTACTAGGTATTTGAAATATGACTGTCTAATCGGATAATTATATAACATAACTAATATGGACATCATTATACAATAAATATGTGACTATATGGACCCCTGCCCAGCAATATCGGCCAAAGACACATGCAGAAAGATGGTATCGACCTTGCAAGTTCAGTCTATATCAGCCTACATCAAAATATTGTTGAAAATGTTTTTTAGAACAACATAAATACAGTGTATCGTAATACACAAACTGTCTGGAAGTTTAGTTTGCGCTGAAAATTAGGAGGCTAAAGTAACAGTACTGTAAAACTACTGAAATATTAAGATTGTTCATTTTCTTCTTAAAAACCTTCCGCCACAAAGTGTAATCTCTTACTAAACTCTGTATACATATAATATTATGTTAACAATTTTTTGATATGATATATATGGCATTATAAAATATAAATCAATAAATCGAATCAATATATAATGCAAAGTTTTTAGATGAGAGATGACATAAAATAGTTACCAAAAAGAGAGGAGCAAACGTCTTTAAACATCTGCGTAGTTCAATGTAGTTTTTTATGGTTAATCATGAAGCAAAGATGAACTTCAGTATGTTATTAAGAAATATGGTCAAAGGGGTTTCATATTTTATTTTTAATTGTCTCATAAAGGTTTAGTATTAAAGTTATACTTATATTTACTCCCTGCATCATTTTTGTTTCTTCTAAGAAACTTTCACAACACTTACACAAAGTATACTCAGGTTATGTTATCTGATACTAAAACATTCGATTTCCACAAGATGGCCATGATTTATGCTTCATGTTTTATTGATTCAGTTACACTGTTGGAATTAAGTTGATCGATAAAATATTTTAACCAATAGAATTTGTTTTTCATTTTACATCCACCAACCAAAATGATAATTTTCTTTAATTTACGCTTAGCCTGTATATTTATGAAAACCACGCAGTGGTAAGCAGTGTAGAGACGAGAATTATGACAGGCGTTGTTGTGCTTCTGCTTTTTGTCTGTCCATCGTCTTTGGCCATTGTGAGTAAAAATTTCAAAGCAAACTCTTTTCACGATGACAAACTGTTTAATGATTCCCTAGTTTCGGAGAGTCCTTCTATGTCTGTCCTTTACTGCGCCTCTATGTGTGGGCCAAATTGCAGCTATTATGGATTCAACTTCAAGACGAAGAAATGTAGAGCTCACACTTGTTTTACACTGGTCAATTCCGTGGAGGAGAAAGGCTGGAGATACTATTCTTCTAATGACTTGGATTGTAAACGTAAGCTGATCTAAAAAATTATTCAAACATCAATGTTGCAGTTACGTTTTAGAAGCTAAATTGTATGCATGAATGTTGCTTATATCCTGTTGTCTTTAATCAATGGTGTGAAAGAGGTAAAAAACAGTAAGATGGATATTTTATGTGGTAGGTATTAAATTAAATGCTTTGTACTCTCTGAAGACTGTCAATAAAATTGTGAGATTGACAATGGTGTTATATATATATATATATATATATATATATATATATATGCATTACTTTAGAAAATGTTAGGTTTCTGTTATTGATCAGCGCTCAAACGTGCAATACATAAAACAAATTGCTAGATGGAAAGGAAGACTATGGTCGAAAATGTGAATAAAGCGTCTTGCAATTTCTTTGTTATTTACTAAATTACAAAATCATTACATTAACTAGAATTTTCAAAGATATGTAGTTAATAGACAATAGGTCAATAACATGCATGTTTAATTATATTGATTCGTTATGTAAATGGTTTATGGATAGTTCTAATATAATTTCAAAATCTCCAAATCATGGCTGTGACTAAATTCAAATGTGCAATTTGTCTGTTTTATACTTAGCTAAAGACTGCCAGGCGGTGTATCAGGCTGGACACAGACGTTCTGGTGTTTATAGAATTTACCCATCAGGGGGCGCTAGCACGGACGTCATCTGCGACATGGAAACAATAGGAGGAGGATGGACAGTAAGTTATAACAATCACAATATGTCATTCACAAACATGCTCAACGTTAAATGCGATCAACATATGACACTTAAGAATTTGGTGTTAGAAATAATAAGATTTGTTATATCTAGTTGACATGTAGAGCAACTCCTTCTGATTGACATATTATTCAAGGAATATTGAATCATTCTATGGGTATGGGATGTTTAGTTTCATGGTGTGATATAATCTAATGAGGTAATTGACAGTATATTGAAATCACATTTTGAATGTAATTACAACTTTTTAACTATTTTCTATTACTTATATTAATATAATTTGCAACATTCGGACAAAAATCTCTTTTATTTTTGACATACATTTATTCATTTCGTATTGATTTGTAAATTGATGAAACGTTTTGGACTAAACGTTACCAAATAAACTATTCGTTTTATTATAGACACTTGAAATTGTCAAAATATATTGCCAAAAAGTCTCATGTCACCAATGACATGATAATTGATAGGTTGATCACTTGGATTTTTATCGAACTATTACCAGCTTTATGAAATATGGTCATATTTTTCTTCAGAATATTCAGAATCGATTTGATGGATCTGTAAATTTCAATAGGACCTGGAACGATTACAAAAATGGATTTGGTTCGGCTACTGGTGAATATTGGATTGGTAAGCGTTCATACTATCATTATTATTATTATTATTATTATTATTATCATTATTATCATCATTATTAATATATTTTAAAATGGTTATTATGTAACAACTTACGCAAGTCTCTTTAGAAGCCATTTTAGGCTGCGTATTTTTAATGACACAGATTTCTTTAAAACATTTCTTTGAACTTTCCCTTACAATGTGCTCAATTCATATTTAAAGCTTTCAGGATAAACAAACTGAACTTTCACGCTGACTTTTATATTTGTATTAAAATTTAAAACAGTGACATATAGTTCCGTTGGGCCGGTCGTGACAATAATATGTTATATTGCAATGTGAATATGTTCAATTGAAACACATGTCACTATCATAATTGTCACCCATTGTTAGCAGATCTATTTTTGTATTCTTATTCAAAAACTTGAACGTGAAAACATAAATCACTCGTTGTGGCCTTCAACTCAACATTCAGGTATATCGACGACGTATCATCAATTAACAACTGTTATTTCCATACTTACGTCGACTCGATATATCCCACTGAACTTGAAATAAAAGATACTACAGATTCTGCGTCATCCGATGACTTCATTTTTTGGAGTTGATTTTAATCAACTCTCCTTTGCACTTACTCGGGCAAACCGAAAGTGAAACAGTGTTTAGACCTAAGCACAAATCAATACCGCTGACAACACTTAGTTCCTGAAAATAATCGATAAATTCGATGCAATGTATTCTGAAGCAATGTTTTTCAAGAAAACCTATTTATTAATACCATGAAAATAGTAAGATTTTAAATGGTACAAACAGTTTAGATATTTTTTTGAAGTCGTATCATGTATTCATACGCTAGACCTCAATGTACTTGTCTCGTTCAACCAGACGCTCGGCTGTCTCCGTTAATATCCGACAAAACAGAGAGTCTCTCTTGCTTGTCGGAGATAAACGGAGACAGTCGAGCGTTTGGTTGAACAAAACTAGAGTTCAATCTTGCCTGGATCCATACAATTTCTCAGAAATATTTCGAATACTGATACTTCTTACCATGCATAATCACATATATCGCTGATTTTAAAATAAATGATAATTGATAAAATCAACTCCCGTCAGTACTTTAGTACTTTGATTTCTATAGTGAACTGTAGCAATATAACTTCATCACCTGCATATGGTGTTTTTGTCTCTCAGTTGATTCGATATGCAAAGGCATGTTCTTCGTATAAACAGTTTCTAAGACGAGGCAAGCTACTGACAAACAAGTTGATAAAACAGTCTCGCTTGAAGTCATCTTTTCGTAAGTTCTATGGTCGATAAATAACCTTGTCAGCAAATACAATCTTCCATTGGGTCGCACGCTGACTGACGTTTTTCATACTACTGTAATTGTTAGACCATAATTAAATACCTAATTGTATACGGACTTTTCCGACCCCCCCCCCCCATTACGACAAAGAGCACACGGCGGGTGTGACCGTTTAGCAGAGGATGCTCACACCTTCTAGGCTCCTGATCCTACCTCTATCTTTTTGGAGGCCCGTGTTGCTCTGCTTTGAATTTGTATTTCGTTTTATGGATCTTTGAGATGGTCCACGGTTTGTTATTGTAATTTTTTCATGATTTACTTACTTACTTATATGGAAGATATATCAAAACGTTTTAGGTTGTTGAAAAAACATGTTATTACTTCGTTACAATAGATTCTAAAATCTGTGAAGTCAAGATTTTATGAATAAATTCAACATTTTCATTATGGAGTCTGATTTAAACAATTAAAACAATTGTTCATCACATATTAGTAAAGACGTTTTATGAACAAGTTTTGAAACAAAAAAGAAACATAAGCACATAAATAATTATTTCTAATTCGTCATGTCCTTACAAAAATAATGTATTTATCTTTCGTTTTAGGTGATTAACTTTAACTTACCATTACTTTGATAGGCTAGTTTCTCACTCAATCACTCATACATACTGAGTTGATACTTTGATTCACGAAGAACCTCTAGCAAGAAGGAACAGTTCAACATATAAAAAATTAAACGACTTCACAATTTTTGAAATAAAGTTGAACTTTTTCACATTTTTTTTTAAAATAAAGGCCTTGTTGAATTACATGTATATCATATACCTAGTAGTGTATCAGCCCCGATACACGTGTTTTGGACTAGGTGAGACAGCAACCGGAAGCTAGGGCTGTATCGCCCTCGGGGCTGATATTTATCTGTCTCAGCCCGTCGTTAAGGGTGTATATTTACATTCTACTGTGTTTTCCCATTAAATTCCGTGATGTTTAAATGCCTCTAAATGCAACACCTATTCACTGCGTATGAATTTACAAGTAATTTACATAAGTAGTTCTCAAACAGTGATTTCTATGTTATCGGTTAAAAAATGTATTTCATAAATGATGTCAAAACACCATGTTTTATAATTATTCAACAAAACAGTTGACTTTATTGTTAAAACCAAAATTTCAATAGTTACTTTTCATGGATTATATTTTCAGGCTCGTCGATCTCATCTCAACAGTCTCTGTAATATCCAGTTTAAACCGGTTTTACAAATCAGCTGTTCTTGCTGTTACTAATTTACTCCTTCCGTGATCTGCACTTTATATCGATTTATTTAAGTAAACAATTGATTTCTTCAGTAGGGGAATGTAAATATAAGCATTAAATGATTTATTTTTGACGTCGTCGTGTCAATAACTGCCGTCAGATGAGCAGACAAATTATCATAACGCGCTAACGCGCGTTATTCAATTTGTCTGCTCACCTGACGGCAGTTATTGACACGACGACGTCAAATATAAATCATTCAATGCTATAGTATTGCCCTCAAATTTGAAATCGATAATTCCCACATATCTCCGCTTTAGATGAAGACTAGTTTGTGAAATAACGATAGAATAACGATAAATAATACGAAACATCACCTTACACGTCTGAATATTTTTTTTTATTGCCGAAAATTGAAAAATAATTCAAAAATAGCGCCAAAGAGCGATATGTATCTAAGTAAGGAGAGGTAACCTACACAACGGTAGTGTATTTAGAACAAAGGCACGCTTTATTTAATATCAATCAACATTTAAATTATGAAGGATATAGAGAAGGATGGAACGAGACTTAATCTTAAAAAACCTAGAGATCAGGCTGTAAATTTTAAGTGGTTGAAGTGCGTAATGGACGTTCTTATGAATGTTCTCAAACAACTTGCTATACCAACTTATGAATTTTTATGAATGGAATTTGACAGGAAAGTAACAAAATCCCAGTGAAAGAATTTAACTCATTACGAAGCTGCGTAGGATTGAAGATTCTCTCTCGATAATTTGAATTCTAGAAGATAGTGCTTCATTTCTGACGACAGACTCCCTCTACTGTATTTCAAATAACGATTGTTTGTCAACAAAGTCCGGCAACTCTTACAATTTTTAACACATATAAAAAGGAATGAAAACAAAAAAGTTTGTAAATCCGAAAAAAATCTATAGCTTTTTCATGATAAATTATATTCCTTATTTGGAATTTGAATAAAAGTCTTTGATTTGTTGTTTTGATCTGGTACCTGGTATCAGCCCTCGGATGGTATCGGCCCGCGCCCTTCGGGCTTGGGCTGATACCAACCGCTTGGGCAGATTCCAGGGCCGAGAGCAAAACAACAGTGTGATATTCTATATATATCATACATATATTTACTAGGGTTAGCCTTCGGTTGATGAAATTTTGGCTGACACAAAGTAGATGGCACTATTTATTCTTTCTAATAGGAATAATATAATCAATGTTGCCAGAAAAAAAAACTTTTTTCGATGTTTACATAAAAATAAACAACTAAAAAGTAAAAATAAGAAATGTTTAAACAAATCTCCGTTATTTTGTCAGCATAGACATCACGAGTTTAATATTGCACTTAGACCATTTCCCAAACATCCTCCGGTGATATTATGCCCCATGTATGAATTATGCTACCTGTTTTTACTATTTATAAACCTTGGGGCTTTCTAATAAACTCGCAGTGTCAGATTTACTGGTGTTGCCTTCGTCGTCTATCGCTGCATTGCGCGTTGCAGGCTAGCCATTGCCGATTGTAAGAATAAAATATGACGTTACCATATGTATATATGTCGAGAGAGAGGGAGAGAGAGATAGAGAGAGAGAGAGAGAGAGAGAGGATATTTATATTGTGTGATTTTATATTTGCTTTATACAATGAGTTGATAAGGTGTGTGTGTATACCTGCGAGGCTTGCCAAACAAAAGTAACTTATGTAAAAGAGTTGGATATAAATAAAATCACACAAGTATAGATGTTTAATTTATCTCATAAAATTTGATCTATATTATGAGGCTTTTTAAATAACACCTTTATGACCCGAATTGATGATGCAACGTTGTGTTATGCAGTTATTGTGACCTTCCGCATTACAATTTCGTCAAGTTCGTCATTTCAGAGATAAATCTTAATTGGTTTAATGTAACGTTTTACTGAAATAACCTTGAAATAATGTTTTATCTCTAAATAATATTTCTTAAAGCTTAATCACTTAATTAAATTGAAATATTGATCAGAAGACTTGAATGATTAAGTTTGTTGACATGCACAACATTAAGAAAACTCCAGTTTAAATTGACTAGTACTAGGAACAGTTGTTTGTGTTATAAAAAACTAGCCTAATGATCGTTATTGAAAATATTGAATAAGGATGCTTACTGGTGTTGAATTAAAAGTATTGGGGGCATTATTTCGGTACGTCCTTGCATAGAAATACAACCAAAGTGTTGTGGTTTTTATCATGTCGTCCGGATGAATTCTTTGATAGCAAACGTGATTTGCAGCTTGATAAACTACACTCATTGTTTATATTTGTAATTTAAATATTCCAAAAAAATTTGAATAAATTTTTGGTAGTACAGTTACGTGGAAAATGCTAAAAAATCTTCGAAGCGTTGAAGCTAAGGGCTGAAGTATTTGATGACGCATCACCCGTTTGATAAAGCAAAGGTTTATTAGCTTTTTCTGCTGGGCTCAATAATGTATTAACATTTTTCTGATGTCAACTCCCAGTACATTGGTACTTTCATACTTGTAATTCATTGATGTCTTATATTTTGTAGGAAATGATGTCATTCATGAGTTGACAAAAACTAATACCAGCTCATTGTATGTATCAATAACTCTTACAAACAATACCACCTTGTTTGAACTGTATGAGACATTCTCAGTTTCCAGCGAAAATGACAATTACAGGCTATTTGTTGAAGGACAGGCGAGTGGAACCCTTGGTATGTAATATCTTATTTGAAAAGAAATTCTCTTTGACTCATATTTTGTGTATATATATATATATATATATATATATATATATATATATATATATATATATATATATATATATATATATATATATATATATATTATATATATATATATATATATATATATTTATATATATATATACTGCGGAATCATTAATTTTCGTGGGGGCCAATAAGTGGATTGCTTAAGTGACGTAATTTCGTAATTTCTCTTAAGCCTACAGAGAAAATATATATATATATATGTATATATATATATATATATATATATATATATATATATATATATATATATATATATATATATATATATATATATATATATACACACATATTTAAGTCCCTCATTCCTTTTAAAGAGTATGACCAGTCCCATAAAAACATACTTTAAAACATTCCACAAAAATCATAAAAATGTTCTTTGACATACAAGTTTGAATTGTTGTTTTTTTTTTTTTTAAAAAGATCTCAAATTGTTATTACTTTTATGTTAGATATCATTAAAATACTTTGAAATATTCAGATGGTTCTGTTGCTTTTTACCAGGTAACATGATGGTCCTATCATCTTATCCACACTACACAAATAAGGGCATGGTATTCAGTACACTAGACAGAGATAATGACAACAGCCCTAATACGAATTGTGCTTCATCATGGAAGGGCGGCTGGTGGTTTAATCATTGTTCCTTAATTTTCCTGAACGGCCCCTATGCGTCATCATCTTGGGAACATCCTTGGAAACCGTTAAAAGGAGATATGATTAAGAAAACATCTATGTTGTTAAGGCGAAGATAAAAGAGAAACTATCCGGCTATAAACATATTTAAAGGATGAACTTGCTACATATGATTTAAAATGTTCTCAAAAACAGCACTGTTGAATGTATAACTAGAGTGTTTTTTTAAATAACGGAAAATCAAAGCTATCACAGTATGTTACAAAAATTTTGAGAATAAAATACCGAAGAAAACATTACAAGAAAAAATGCATGATAGGCAACAATGTTTTTTATAATTATACTTTCATGTTAAATACTGATGGTTTGACGCAGTTGATAATCCGTTCTATTACTTTCAGCATTAGCAACGGGTAACAGAACGAATTTTTATATGCGCATAAATTATGCGTGTACGGTTCGCCATAGAATTCACGTCATTCCTATATAAAACAGTTAAGTTTTCTTTAAAACTTAGACATTAAATATAATAGAAAAATAGTGCCTGTTTGGGAGGGTAAGAGTTGAAATTGACACCCCGAGGAAACCATTGTCAACTTTATTGGTCCTGCTATTTTCTCACATAGTAAATATACCAAGTTTAGATATGTATTTAGACATACCTTGACTTTGAGCTTGCTTTTAGGGGAATAATAGAAGTTAATGCATATTTGAAACTCTCATGAATTGAAGGTCAAAGTATATTTAAAGTATATAATGACACTAACAAACTTAACATTTTGTTTGGGATTTCTTTAAAAAGGTCAAGTAAATAATGTCAAACTGCATCACACTCTCTACAGAATACACTGTTTCTCTTAATTTAAAGAGGGAAGGGTCAGCTCTGTCAAACCAGTAGACTAAGATTGCTAAGGTAACCTTTATTATCAATTTGAAAATTATGCTTCATCTAATTATCTCATGTTTTAATAAAACGGAACGTATATTACAATCTATTGTTGGTTATGATACGTGTATATAACGAGTGCATTAGATTATGAAAAGAAATCATTATTTCAAATGTACGGCGACATAAAAGAGGTAAACGTTTAAACCAACAAATGCAATGGGTTGGAATTCAACATGAGAAAACCATTTGACTTGAGAATTGAACGCTGAAGCTAATTTTCCTCGTCTGTTTTTTCTTTCATTTCTAAAACATTTCAGTAAAAGCATAGAAGTCGTGCATGCACTGAAAGTTTGAATCATTGATGTTTCAGAATTCATACCATATCGACTCGAAAGTTGAATTTTTTTTTTTGGATCAAGCGAATTTGAATGACTTCAGTTATTAATGAATATTTAAGATATTTTTATAGAAATAAATAGGTAGTGAACATACTTCATGTAAAGAATCATGCAAATGACAAATAATGCGTCCGGCTTAGCTCTGAATGTTAGGAAATGTTCACTCTTATTGTGATCTTAGAGCATTATTTGAAATGAGCCACCAAAGGAAATAGAAATGTTTGGCGGATCTTAAGATGTTAAAATACTCTTTAAATAAAACGATGCATTGATGATACAGAAATATCAATTATTATTTTATCTGTTCAAGATATATAGTTCGCACCTGTGTTTTGTCTCCGTCTCACTTGATCGATTTCTAGCCAAATTTACAGAAATTCGTGGTCATTCTATACTCCTGCTGAAAGCCACGCCGATATGTCTACAAGCCATGTGCATATAGTGCTGAACTAAATGCTGGGCTAGCAATATTTACTGTTTACTGTATTTTTTAGATGATTGACAGTTTGTTATTGTCATTTTTTCACGGCATATGCCGTCTTAACTTTTGCAATTTAGCGATAAATTGAGAATTCTAAGAATTTACAAAACGTGATTTTTACAAAGTTCAAAGTTTTAGCTTTACAAGAAAATTCTTTCGAGTTACGGGAAAACTGTTATTTTATGGCATTTGCATTGTTCGAATTTTTTAGGAATAGTGTTTATGTATACATTTCTACACAAACTGAAAATGTTATGCATTTGTGTGATACAGATTAACCTTATCAAAATGTTAAAAGAATTTAATAAATGCTTCCTATTAACTCACTTATCCCTATACGACTTTCTGTACTGTGTAATGTGTTAGCAGATTAAACGTTCTTTCTTGTACTCGCAGTTTTTATGTATATGACCCTCTGAATTCGCAAAGGTTACAAATACCACGGAATGAATTACGCTTAAATTTTGTAACAAACACGTTGTATTTATCAACTTATAACTCTGAGCAGTTAATTTTACACTCTAATATATAACAAGATATTATGAACATAATTACAATGCATGACTTGATCTCCAACGACAGTGGTAGTACAAAAGCATATCAAATCAATATATTTTCAGTATGGGGCCATATTGACCCCTAGGACCTGAACCTTTGACCAAGGAACCATAACTATCACAATTTAGTTGGAGGAGTTCATGGAAATCATAACCATGCATTCAGTTTTTCTCTAATACATATGGGAGTAGAGAAGAATTTTTTTAAAACATTTAATATAATTTCATTATATTGCCATATTGGCCCCACCTTAGGTCCTAAACACCTGTCTAAGTATCCATGAATTTAACAATTCATGTGGAAAACTTCGTAAACATCAAAATTTTGCTTTTAGTTTTTCACAAACATATATGGGAGTAAAGAAGCAGAATTTCCCAAATCTTATACTAGTACATGTTCACTATATCTCTATATTGGCCAGCCCTAGGGTTTAAGCTCCAGTCCCAGGGGACAGGTATATATTTCACAATTTTAAGTCGAGAGCTTGATTGATATTATAACCACGCATTTAGTTTATTTCAGATATAGAAGTGTATGGGAATGCAGAAAAAAAAATTAACATTTAATACAATTTTCCTTTTTGGCCATATTGGCCCTGACCCTCGGGCCATGAATTTCAATATTTTAGTATAAGGTATCATGGACATCATAACCATGCATTAATCTTTTTCCCCACATGTGTGGTAAAGAGAAGTAGAGTTTTGAAGATTTGACTTTTTGCATTTTTAGCCGCGATTATGGCGCCCCAAGAGTGGTAGAGCCATAATTTTCACAATTTAGATTCCTTTTACAATATAGATGCTACGCACACAAATAATAACAATTGGCCTTGAAGTTTTAAGTTAAAAATATAAAATTGTTAACGACGCACGACGAACAATGATGGCCGAAGACCAATTTGCAATAGGCCACCTGAGTGACTTAGCTCAGGTGACCCAATAATCTCAAAATGTATATATATTGCCATACGCATCCCTATCTAAAGGACAAAATTATATGATTTAATACTCTCTTAAGATTTGACGTATGGCAAAAATATTTGGCTATGTTGGAAACCAGAGCCTGAGCTGTAGAAGAGAAAGCATTCTGACAAGTGCGCCATGTTATTCATTAGTGTTGTTCGAACAATATGGTTATGTTATGTACAATGTAAGGAGAAATATTTTTATGCACATTCAAAAGCGATTGAAGCATAAGCATATGATTACAATAGGTATTACTTTATTTTTTTTTTACAAAAGAATAAATGTTCAGGTGGATCTTTACACCAAGTAACTGTAGAAGATAATAGTTGCATGCATTTGTTATTATTGTAAGCCCTAGTATTCAATAACAAAGTTCACTACTCTAATTTCTAGAAGAAACTGAAAATTTCGTCTTGTTCCAGACTTTACATTTGCAATCATTTCTGCTTTAAAAATTTTTTTTAAAGTTAAACTTTATTAAATTTTGCAATGAAAAAAAAAATAATCATAGGCTCGTAATGATGTAAATTCGTTGACAAGGGTTACCCACGAAAGCCACGAATATTGCTCCCTACGAAAAATAATGAATCCACAGTATTCATTAAGAATGTCTTTTGTGAATTGTTGAATAGGAATTTTGAAGTCAGACACTGGATGAAAAATCTGGTTTCAGCGCTGTGGAAACCTTTCGGGAACTTTGCGTAAACCTCAACTGAACCTTCCTGAAACTTGAAGTTTCTGCACAGTTTAACCTTCATAAACCGATGAGATATATATTGTTTGCAACTGGCTTCCGCAACTAAAACTTACTGAAACCTACCCTGCAATCAACACAGAATATAAAGGTAAATCATAAAGACGAGGTCACCTGGACAAATTTTAAAGATATATCAGCATGTATATACATGGCTCATTACATAAGATTAAGGATTTGAGAATTTATAAAAAAAATATTAACAAAAGAAAGAGAAGTTCATTTTTCATATAGAATAAATGCTAAACTTGTCACAAAGAAAGTACACTTGTGAATAGTTTTATTTTCCACATTTAAAAAAGGTTAATGTATACAATGTACATATATTTTCAGTCACGCTGGCACTTACTGTACATATAATTATGTACGCATTTAAGATCATGATGCTTTAACTGAACTTAAGCCTGCTGAACATAAATGATATATTACTATTCAAATTAGATAAATGTTTAGTACAATGTAATATTCACCGATGCGTAAACTATTTGGAACCTCAACTTTAAGTGTTCGCATACTGAAACCTATCGGGAATATGCTGAAACTGGTTGATATCCCCATAATAACTTACACGAACTTTCATACATTTCAATAAGGAATCTTATATTAATTTAAAGTTTCAGCTGACTGTTACTTGCTAAATCGATAAAATGGTTTCCGCATTGCGGAAATTATACATGAAACTTCAACTTCAATTTTCAGCAAGGTTTTCATATATTTTCAGTTTTGCTGAAACTTCTTTTTTATCCAGTGAGAGTTTTCGAATTCATTATATTCGCTTGGGTTTTTTTATTTCAATTTTTATAATCTTAATTATCCTGTTTTGATTGTCATTTATATTCCCTCCTCTCCTCTTGAAAATTTCAAACACGAACTTGTGGGTTAATATTTTATAAATATAATATAACTACATTTACCATGTTTATATTGGCTGTTTTGACAGAATTCTTGATCGAACACATAGTACTAGTAGTGAGACAAAAAGACAAGACACACACAGCACAAAACACACACATAACACATACACATAACATGTAAAGAAACGTGACATAGTACATTTGAATAGTACATGTACTTACCTCAATACCTTTTGTACAATTATATAGATGTTTTAAAGATGCAAATAAAAAAAAAGTCAAAGAATGTCGGATGTCTGAAAATGATGTTATTAAAAAATCATGGTAAGTGAAAAGTGACTTGTTAACAGGCACTTGAACCCAGTGTCTCTGGTTAACAGTGCCAGAACTGTAACTAAATTAATATCAACAATCTGAAATAACAATTTGAAACAAACTATGAGAAAAGGGAGATAACCCTAATTTCACAACTGTCTATCAAATTTTACCACTTCAATGTTATTAGAAAAATGTGAAACATGCACACATGTCTTCAATATTCATTGCATTTTTATGAGTCATAATTAATTGATTATTGATAAATTAACATGTATCTTTACTGTTATAAGAGAATTTCGATCTTTTAGGTTGGTAATCCTATGCTAAATAATTTTGTAAAATTCAGCAACAGAAATCAACACATTAAAGAACGATGGGATCTGTACAGACTGTAGATAACATATAACACTACAATTGATTAAACCAATGCGTACCTTTAATGTTAAACGTCACAAAAATAAATATAACATTGTGAAGCAGATATTAGTTTTGTTCTTTTTGTAAATACGAAAAAACTACTGTGAAATATGTGTATAAAATGCACTAAAACATTGAAAGCGTTCATCTCCTTGTCACCGCTCATCAGTACATTAATGACATTATCAAATCCTTTTCTAAAATGAAAGAAGGAAAATGTATCTGACGTAGTCATCCGATGTGGACAAGATGGCCGATTTTGCACAATTGTACTGTAAATTAGACTTATCGCCCTTTGAAAAAATGGGATCTATTGTAACGCTGGAATGCCATTCATATTTCATGTTTTCCGTACAAAACAGCTGATAATCAATGTTAGTTGAAAGCTATATGCACGAACAAAACTGACATATTTTCTAAGCGTTTTAGTGATTTCTTTCTTCCCTCATCTCCCTCGTCAGAAGAGTGTATTACATGGTATAAAAGTATTTATTGCCATGACAGATTGTTACTTATCCGGAACAAAACGGCGTTTTAAACGGATGTCAGATATTTTGAGACGATATAGTAATCAACCTTAGCAATATCAATTAACATGGACTCTTTTGTTCAGAAATAAAAAAAAAACACATTGAAATAAACATTAACATATTAGATATAATGTTAATATCACCCCTTTCAGAGGCTCCTCGGCTCAAAATATTTTAGGCTTTATTGCCTCATATGTGGAAATTCATTTATGCAACAACTCACCGATGGAACAGCTCATCGATACGACAAGTCATGGAATAGACATCTCATGGATACAACAATACCTCGATACTCATCGAAACTCATCGAAACTTATCGAAAGTTAAAATAAAAGTGAAAAAGTAGACCCCCCCCCCCACGGATTAGGATTTTTAAGATTTTGGAATTTTATTTCTTTCTTATGCTTTTCAATAATTTTCGAACGAGTCTGCCCCCCCCCCCCCACACACTTTCAAAAACGATGTTACGTGCCTGTATGGTAAATAATTGCCAATCGCGACTCGTTCGCCGAATGTTGAAACGATCAAGTAAATACGGGTAGTTGCCAATTGCACCTAAGTTTAAACTGAAAACGGTATAAATCCATGTACTTACTAAGAACGTTATTCTTACGACAAGTCACATTTTTTTTTTCCGATCACAAATGTAAGTAAAACCATTGTAAGATAATTTGTTTTTATTCCTTTGCGAAGGAATTAATGTAAAATCGCTTCCTCATTCAGCCATATCGTGACTGAGAATAAAATGAAGACAGTAACCTGAAAAGTGTTCAAACATTTATATTCTTATTTCAATTTATATCGACGAGTTGTCGTCATCCACGAGTTGTCTTTCGTTGACATGTCGCGTCGGTGAATTTTACTTTCGATGAGTTGTCGCATTCGGAGAGATGTCTTTCGATAAGATGTCCGGCACCGAGAAAGTACTTCAATATAACCGTTATGAAAACAACTCATCATCACCTCTGGGGACCGATCAGTGAATTCAAAAAAGGAATATTTCAAAATAGCCGATTTCATTATAACCGTTAATTTAATGCAAAGAAACTGGGGATTTATTTCTATTTCAAAATAAGGGGAATTTCAAAATAAGCGATTTTAATATAAATAAAGTAAGCTGTATGTAGTTTTTGGAAATCAAGTCTTCCAACAATCTGATGGAATTCCCATGAGTACCAATTGTGCCCCATTGTTAGCAGACCTATTGTTGTATTCTTATGAAGCAGAATTTATTCAAAAACTTGCACGTGAAATAAATAAATCACTCGCTGTGGCCTTCTACTCGACATTCAGGTATATTGACGACGAATGATCAATTAACAATTGTTATTTCCATACTTACGTCGACTCGATATATTCCAGTGAACTTGAAATAAAATATACCACTGAGTCTGCGTCATCTGTTTAATACTTGGATATTTTACTGGAAATGGACACTGATTGTAATCTTACAACAGAACTTTATGATAAACGTGATGACTTCAATTTTTCCATTGTCAACTTTCCTTACTTATGTAGCAATATACCTTCATCACCTGCATATCGTGTTTTAGTCTCTCAGGTAATTCGATTCACAAGGGCATGCTCTTCGTATGAACAGTTTCTAAGACTAAGCAAGCTACTGACAAACAAGTTGATAAAACAGTCTCGTTTGAAGTCATCTTTTCGTAGGTTCTATGGTCGATACAACGACCTTGTCAGCAAATACAATCTTCCACTGGGTCGCATGCTGACTGACTTTGTCATACAAATTGTTAGACCATTATTAATCACCATATTGTCTACGGACGTTTCCAGGGTTTTTTCCCCGATTACGACAAAGAGCACATGGCGGGTGTGACTGGTCAGCAGAGGATCATTAGATAAATTATTTATATACTTTGTCATCAGGATGTACTTTACTTCATATGTTTCGTGTATGCAGACATTCAAATAATGGATGACTTTTGACTCTTAATTTAATGGCATCATGAATTTTGTTCATTATCTGATATTATGAATGTAAAAAGTCGAAAATTGCACGGGAATCGTTGCTTTGGATGTTTGTTTTCATCATGATATTATGTGAAATCATATAATATGTTACCCATTCATTTTGATCGATTCCCATAAACATATGTTTTACATTCATAGGGTAGTGGCGACAGACAATAAACTTAAATGTAAAAAGCTTTTGTGGTTGTTGTTTTTTAATTCAAAATTTTTATTGCATGTTTATTTAATGGGTTCCTTTAATACAACGTTTTCCAAATGCTGATTAAAACGTTTGTATGATTATCAAACTTTTCTTGAAAGTTTTCAAATAAAAAAAAATCATCGACTTTGATGTAATCATTTCAAAAGTAGATTGCCGTTTAAATCCAACAAGGTTAATGGACATGTTTTTTTTAATAATGGATGTTTAGTCATTGTGCCGTGGTAGCTTGCGTAGGATTTCTGATTGCAATATGCTTTGCCAAAGTCGATTAACACTTTGCATAGCAGTCGACCAGTTTTTCTTAACGAATTAGCCTTATTTGTGAATATTCTTATATCTCATTAGATATATCCAAGAGAACCAACATTGTAGGTGCAGCATTTTTAACCTGCGTAAGCATTAAACAGTTTTGCAAAAAAGGACTATATGAAGAAATTTTACACCCCCCCCCCCCCTCCGTGTATATGATTGTCATTTTTCGGTGGATTTTATCAACAAAGATAGGAAAATATAAATTGAACACTAAATGTTAACTCATGATCATCATAGATGTGCTGACCTAGTCAGAACTGTCATTCATAAATAACATGTTACATAATCTCCCTGTAAAATGATGTTAGACAGGATTTTTATTTGGTGTGATATTAGATATTTTGATTTAGATTTTGAATTAGAGGTCTTTAATATTGGCTTCTTCTTATTAATGTTGCAACTTCGGCAAAACTATACGATCATGCTTTTTAATAAACTGCTTGTGAAACAACTATTGGACATAGTGGTTTCTACATTTGGGTTGCATCTCAAGGAGATTAAAAAGACTTACAGTGACAGTTGTGTATTTCTACAATATCTTCATACGCAATAGCAAGGGTGATCACTAATGACCTGATTTAATGAACAGTGATTTATCATTATTTAATGTCCTTTTTATTTGATTCTAAACCCAAAATTTCTGAGAATTCATTGAACTTTTATATGAAAAATAAAGCTGTTTGTTTTCATAATCATTAATTAAAAATCGAATTTGTGACAGTAGATTGCAGAGCAAAGGTTTGCATAATCGATAACGTTTGTTACTTCTCTATACAGATGTTTTACTATATGATGCGAAAAAAGAGTTTAATGCAAGCGTTAAACAAACAGCCGCAGACAATTAATCATTTTCTTCGTTGAATATTGATTGTTATTGCGTTGTTTTAATGTTACTATTTTTGTGTTTTTTTTTCAAATCCACTATTTTAGAAATACCTCTGTTCCTAGAAAGTAATGGTTTTGGTCGTTGTTTTGACTCCTGTGTCAATTCATTCATAAGAGATGAAATTTAAATCAATTAAATACTAAGTAAGATACCCTTTATCTTACCTCTCATTTGTAATTTATATACAAAGTATCCACTGATGTGTTAAACGTTCTTTTACACGATATTAACTCAAAGTTTTATTTTTTTTTTCAACCCTTTTGGCGTTGCATTAACAAATGACATGCAACAATTGAGATTTATGGTTTAATTTAATGTGGACACAGGATTTGAAAATACTGTGGTTTTATCATTATTGACCAAAAAAATAGATTATTCAACAAATAAATTTTTCCATACCTCTGAGATAAAAGACTACACTCATGCTGATTGCTTTCAGCGAAAGAAATTTAGACCAAATTTTTCTTGTATACATTGAAACCTTTGATAAATATACAGTCCTTTCAGAAAGTAAAAACATTGGCGTATTCACAGTCTACAAATTTACTCCTTTTATTTACGAAACAATATATAGTAAACCTAAAATTCAGTCTAACTTCAGATTTGTTTTATATGATACAATGAAATATCGATACTCTCTGCCAAATCTGAGATCCTGTTGAAACTAGGTTTTTTGTCTAAAGACCGAAAACGGACGAACAAAAATGATTAATGAAAATAAAAGCTGGTATTTCTTGTACATTTGTCTAGTGTACATTACAGTTTTCTTTTATCTAAAAAGGCTGATTGTTCTGATTGTTCTGTCTCCGTTACAGGAAGTTTTCAACCAGTTTATTTATTGCTTTTTTATTTATTTGTTTCATGATTTATTGAATAAAGCAGGTAAAAAGCTACAAAATAACAAAGATCACATTTTAACAGTTGTCTTATAAATTCACACATGTACTGTTGATGACAAGAATGGCGTTCCATACATAAAATATTTGGAAAATACTTGGACTAGGAAAACTGACAAATCCTAAATTAACTTTGACATGTATGTAATTCTAAACATTCTGACAGTCTAATATGGTGAAATATATGGAACAATACTCAAAACTGCACAAGGAAATACTATATCTAAATAATATATAGACATCATTGCTGACCGTTGATTTCTTTTAAATAAGTAAAATTTACAAAGAAAAAAACTATCATGTAAGGTATTCATAAGCTTAAACAACTGAGTAGCACATATAAAATAACATACATTATAGTGGTCCACAATCTTCAAAAATGGAACGTTTCTTGTTCAGTGTGCTGGCACGTGCATCAAAAAAGGGAGATAATTCTAGCTCGCATGTATGAAGCGCAATTAATGTAATAAATGTATTCCACTATACTGATATATTTGAGATATCTCACCGGAAGTACAATTTTTGGTTTATATAACATCGAATATATGACATATGAAAGGATTATAACATATACTTTAATTCTATATGAAATAAATTAAATGCAAAATAATTATAATTTATTTTACAACTATAGGCCTATAAGCTTACAAAGTCTGAATGCCCAAGTCCTAATCATTTAATGCGTGTAAAAGACTGAATGTTGATAGTGAATGTTTTGAACAACTTGTTAGTTAGTTGCTATAGTTTTTTATCAACTAATGTCTCTTCTGAAATTGCTCCTCCTGGCATGTTTTACATTTTCTCTATGTCACAAAAACAATATCAACACCTTTAAGCGTCTATATTGAATCCGAAAGTTTAAGAATAGTTTTAACACAATACTGTCAATGTTTCAACTGTAAATTTAACACTTGTGCGTTGTTCCAATATGTGAAAAGTTCAACAATAGTGCAAAACTGTCGTTATACGATAAAAAAGAAAAAAAAATTGTTGATCTTTCTCTGAATCATGTCGCAATCAAAATTACAGAAACAGTATTCCTTTAAAAAATAGTGGTCATTTTGTATATAGCGATAGTTTGTGATTAACATTGTCTGGTTCTATGTTAACTTTCGAGAGTGTGTTAACAATTATTTACAGCTGAGAAGCAAATGATAAAACGAAACATGAAATTTAAAAACTAATAAAAATGATGATTAATAATTAAAAGCAGAACCTAAACTCATTTTATCTATGTAATTTTTGGCAAAATATTGGCAATTTCCCACTAGGAAATAATTTTAACATTTATTGTAATATATATTCTTAATATACACTTCATTCATATCAAGCATGTAATTATTTGACAAATGGTTTGTAAACATGAATAAAAAAGAACTTACTAGAAAAATATTTTTTGTAGTTTCTGATTTCAAATCATGCAATGTATTGAGTCAGAGGGTATATAAATGTGCGTCAGTGTGAAAGTTCATGTTTTGTCTTTTATGCCAATCTGGTGCTTGTTTAAATGAAATTACGTTTGCAGATGAAACGTTCACAAAATTAGAGTTCTGATCTAAGACGGAACTTTGAAGGATGAGACTGTATGCATTCGAATTCCAAAGATCAAGCTTATTATCTGTACCCGATATTGTTTTTTAGAACAAAATTCGGTCCGTAAATCCATTCATTGATTAGATCTAAATTCGTAATAAATTTGAATACAATGTAAAACGATATCTTATTTGAAATTAAAATTCAGAGTGAATAAGTAATGAAAGTATGGTAACCATATGGTTAATCAAATTGATCAGATACTAACCCATTAAATCTCAATCAGTTGGACGATTCATTGTTGATCATCCTCAGAAATAGTTAGGAGATGCTTTCCAACGTGGTCCTCTTTGCACTTCTTTACTGTAAGTTTGATCTATTACAAAATTATAAGTCTGTATGTTAAAGGGGCTGGTCACAATTTTGTTCAAATTCTATTTTTATGTTTTTATTATTTACAATGCTTTAGATATGCATTTCTAATGATAAAATAAAATTTGAGAGTCATTCGTAGAGTTATAAGCAGGATACAGGGCTCAGAGTTCTTTGTCATGCAAACAAGGTTCGTGCCCTGTTTTTGTTTACATAGGTTCAATATACCAGTAAAAAATTCCAGCTTATGTGTCTTATCTTTTTTTTTTCTAAGCATAGATAAACAGTTCCTAACGTTTAACACATTCGATTTAGGTTTAAAACTGAAATTTTTCCTTCAACGTTTAAAATGTAAACAAAAGAATTGTTTACATAGCAAGTATTGCAAGCCCTGTAGCTCGCTCATAACTAAGAAAATGACACTCAAATTTTGGTTGCTTATTAAAAATGCCTTTCTTAAGCATTGTAAATATTAAAATCGGAAAAATAATGTTTGACCAAAATCGTGACAATGCTCCTTTAAGATTTTTATCTAAAATGTTTAGTTTAGTAATATTTAATTTATTAAGACTTTTTAATTTCAATCTGTGTTCGGCGGTTGGACATAAGACAGGAAAAGTTTTAGAATTAAAATTATTTCTTCTGTGGTATTAGCTTCATGATAATTATAAACAAGCATGATTAGGGTAATTATGACGTCAGGGAAAACGAACGGACGTGTGCAAGGCCAGGTCTGCTAACATTTGCTTAGTTATCTGTTAAGATGTCAAGCCGTAAATCAAGCCCTGGGGCCACAAAACTTAGGTGACTCATGAGCTAAGTCTCCCTTTTACAAAAAATATTTAAAGTAAAGCAATAAGACTGAGATCAAAAGTGAGTTCGTTTAATTTTTATGGTCCCACTAACAGTTGCTTAGTTATCTGTTTATTCATATTTTCAATGTGTTAAACTATCGCCAAAATATTTTTAAGAGAATAAAGAAATTCAAAAAAGTGAATCCATTTATTATTTGTATGTTTCTCTATATCAAAACTTGGCCTGTAATTAGTGAGCTGTATTCATGAAAACTAGATACAAAAGTGAAAACGTTTGATACAGAAATGCTAACCATGAGACATAGGTTAAACGTTAGCAACGTTTTTTTGGTGTGCTTAAAACGAATAAGAAGATAGACAAATCAGCTTGAAAAAGATTTTTACTGGTATATTGAACCTATGGAAACAAAAACAGGACACGAGCCTTGTTTACACGACAAAGAATTGTCAGTTCTGTATCTTGCTTATACCTCTACGACTGACTGTCAAATATCATGATATTATATAAATAGTGCCTGTTTGGGAGGGTAACAGTTGAAATTGACACCCCGAGAAAACCATTGTCAACCGACGCGAAGCGGAGGTTGACAATGGTTTTCGAGGGGTGTCAATTTCAACTGTTATCCTCCCAAACAGGCACTATTTATTTTGTTATACTGAATGTCTTAATTTTTAAGAAAATTTTACTGCTTTTAAATATGAATAACGTGAATTCTACAGCGAACCGTACGCGCATAATTTTCGCGCATGTAATATTTTTTAATGTTACCCGTTGCTAAGTGCGTTGCTAACGCTGAGGGTAATAGCAAATATTATTAACTGCGTCTTAACCAATCAGATTTCAGTATTTAACATGAAAGTATAACAACATTTAATATGCATTCCTAAAGCATTATTTATAGTAAAAACAGAAAAATAGAATTTGACCAAAACTGTGACCATGTCCGTTTAAATTAAGAAAATATTGATACCTTGAAGAGCTTCTACATTCTTTTTGTTATGTTAGTTACAGATACAGCAACCAAGGAATTTTGGTATTATTCAATTTATTTTTGTACCAACAATTATGTTTTTATTGTGAATTGACGAATGGGTAGAGACAAACTTAAGGCCGTTTAACTATTAAAAATGAATTATTTCTTATGAAGTGCATAATTATTTTATTTTAGATTGAATTTTGAATTTGAATTATAAGATTTTTGTAATCAGATGTTCATAGCCCACTTTCGATGTGTTTGTCCTTTAATTATTGTACTACAAATATTTATGTTCCATATGAAACTCAGTCATATGTAAATTTTTTGTCGGCTAACAATGCCTACGATTTTTAAAAGAACATAGAACATGGTGAACTGCTAAATACAATAAACCAGGCTCTACACGAGGTTAAAGAAGAGGACATTGATTTTGTTATGAAAAAGATATGTGATGTTTTTCATAACGCAGCGAAATATCTTTCGGTACTCGAAAAATTAACACGCCTAAGAAAAAAAAAAATAAACCGTGGTTCAATAAATCCTTTAAAACAGCAAGAACAAAAATTCCACTTGGTAAAGAAAATTCACAATAAATATAAATTTGGCGATAAATGTACGAAAGATTCACTCAAGGCTAATAGCAAAGAATACAATGCAACCTTGGACCGTTGCATGAAAAATAACAGATGCGATTAAAAACAAAAACTTTAAAACATTCGCAGTAGAAGTAGTATAGACGAATGGGAAGTTCTAAATCAATGGGATAAATTTATAAAATGTGCTGTATGTATAAATGATATATATGGTTGTTATGGAAAATGAATAAATAAGATCATACAGATGATGTCGAGCAGCCAAGTTTAAGGTGTGAAGAAGACCCTTTTGGTTTTTGTGAATCTTCTATATCCGACTTAAAAATCCTCTCTACTATTATAATAATCAAGAATAGTATCTTCCGATTGTTGAATAAGCGTATTGTATCTACTATAGCAAAATTCTTATCTGCGTATGTACGCTTTATCTGTATTAGCACCAAACGAGTTTTACAGTTTTATTGTTTTATTTCATATATATGATACAGTAGTTGTACCAGATGAATGGTTAATAGGCATAGTAAAACCCCTTTTATAAAAATAAAGGTCACCCAACACAACCCAAAAATTACAGACTAATTACTTTCTCAAGTTGCCTCTGCAAGTTCTTCACAGGCACTTTATGCAATAGTCTTGAATTTTTTTCTTATAATTCAAAGACTCTCGACACACCAAAATATGATTTGATGAATCGATAGAGAATTTTTATTGAAAACAGAGATCAATGTCGGCTTTTAGTTACTTTAAATGAGTTTTATTTTTTTCAGTGAAATGAGAAAAACTGTTTTGAGGACAAACGGGGTATTTTAGAGCTTAAGATATGGTGTCAATGTGTAATATAATAATGAATAGATACATGTTGAAATATGATTTTACAGCAAATGCTTATTACGAGTAACAGTTTATTAACAGTTTTTAATCAAAAGATTTTAGAAAATATCTACACTTCTTGTTTTTCGTTTTCATAAATTATCGTTTTCATAAAAATATTATGAAGTTTATATGGCCGTCCTTGATATGTATAGATAATTGTATTTTACATTATATATAATATTTAGCTTTAATGTAACAGGATGCATTTTTATGATAAATATATTCATACATTGTTCATCTTTCTTCAAAATCACCATCATCCTACTTTTCATCTATATTTTACATGTATATATTTAGGAACAGACTACTATCCCTATAACTCCCTCTCTTTTACGAAGCTATCAATTAATTATTAATTGTTACAATTGGCCAATTCTACGTTTTGAGGTTTATATATCTTATTTATGAAATAATGTATTTTATAAAGATCCTAGTAATTCATAGTTTTGATATCTAAGTTTTATTATTTTATTTCTATTATATGCGAAAGGTAAGTTATTGTTACCATATTTAATACTTGTAGTTAGAGAGTACCATGTTTCAATTATTCAACAGCTAAGCATGTGATTGTGAAACCTTGTTCTATAAACAGGTGATCGTTGCAAAGTTATATCTTTATTTTTATTATATGTATCTTGAAATAATGTGATCTTTAAAGGAGCTACATTGAAAGTTTACGTTTTATTTAAAGAGACAGTACGGCGCATCTTATCGAAAAACCGACTTGAAAAAAATTCCGATTGGGTTCGGTATTTTGGTACTATTTATATATAAATAAACTTTCAGAAAATTACAAATTTCTACATGAGCTCAATCTAATTAGTTCATTAGAATTAATGATTGCGAATAACCCATACATATTTACATCGCAACGTATTACCGGGTTCAGCCTTCTATACTATTACGCATGCGTATTTACTAAAAAAAAAAACACATGCAAGGCTCGCAAAAATTCTCATGGACAAGTTTGTTAATAGAAATATGTCTTTTCTACTTCTCCTAGGTAATAATTGTTCAAAGTTTTTGAAATAGCCAGAAATATCATTTTGTGTGCATGCATTTTGCATGTTTATCAGAGGAGTTGCTACAAGCTAAATTTACATTGTAAGTAAGACGCCTTGTGGGGTTATTTGACATACTTATGTCGGTGCATTTTAAAATGAACTGAAATCAGTAAATCATTTATAAATTATTGAAAAAGTGTTGATATGGTTCCGTTTAGGGAGTCCCTTTCCCTCGTATTCGTTGCAGACCGTGATTGGGCGAAGATCTTGCAGTTTTCAGAACGTGTCAATTGCTGTCAATCAAAATCCACGTGGTACAAATAAACGACAAATATTATTCCGGTTAGTACGACCCTTAAATTGCCGGAGGCTCATTCATTAGGTTTGTGAAAGTGATTTTTATGTACTTCAACTGTCACACTCAACGTTATTTCTTACAATACAATGGGTAAATCGGAAGTTAAACATAACTGTTTTAGCTGTACTGTCTCTTTAATTAAATATCAATATTGATAATGATATAGAGCTCATTTCTATATTTTTGTAAATTGTGTTCAAGGGCAGTAACTCTTATTGGCCCTGAAAGTGTGATGCATTATAACCAGAGTTATCCTTCTTTACAAATGGTTTGATTATTAAACTCTGAGCAGTAATGTATTTCAAGCTGCTTGGTCCGATTTTTTTAATTATTACAGTATCAATTTTTTTTTCTATACAAACCATTATCTTAGAAAGTTATGGACTTTCTCCTATTTACACCAGCAGAATCAGTCTCCTTTCAAAGTTAGAAATATTCAAACTAAATAAAAATAATTTCTTTTTGGGCAAACGAAAAAACAAACCAAAATGCATCACGAGATTGTGTAGAAAAGGCCGGCGTTTGGTTTCGTCCCCCGAATAATTGGGGTTATTCAGCCCACATGCTATGCATCGATTGTAAAGAAAACAAACTTCGGAAACATTAGCGAGTAAAACGTATACATGTTTATTTGTAATTTGTCTGATCATTTCGACCTTTATTTAAAGCGATGTCAAATTCGTAATACAACCATACCCGTCTCGTCGTCAGGGGTGAACTTTTATATGAGGCGAAATAACGCGGTACCCTTTAATGTCATTTGTTTTGTAAGCAAATTTTGTACGTAGTTTTCTTTATTGAAATTTGGCTGGGAAAACTACTGCAATGTCTATTATTATACATATACTTAGCATAACCATCGTTTAAAAGCGTGCATAAAATTGGATATTAAATCGGACCTAGCAGCTTTCATGAATACATATTCGAATGGGATTGTATCTTTTATGCTGAAACTTATTGTAAACATTGATCATTTTTATGCTGATATCTATATATTATATTACAGGGTTTATTCTTTTAAATCCCTGTATCATCTGACTAAATGAAGAACCCTTAAGTGGACTTGTTTATCTTTTAGACAACCCACTATAATACGAAGAAAACCTAATAGAACTATGTTTCCGTTTACTACACTATAAAAAAGTACAAAATAAATCATATAAAAAAAATAGAGGCCGATATTGGTGCTATTATTTACCATTATTTATCAAAAACAATTCTTCGTCAATCCACCAAATAATGCATTGGAGTGTCAAGCCACCCAAAATTCAATAAGAATGTCAGCCCCGTCCCACCCTTATCAACTTCCTTCAGGTTAATACTCAACCTCGAATCTTAAGTTTGATCTCAAATACATGTACCTTTTTATAGATTTGAGTTGAGGACTGAGTTGAGAGATTTGAAAACTTGATGACGGCGGGCCCGGTTTTAGAAAAGACTATTTTACATTTGACAACATAATACTGTTAAAATTTTTACTACAATCGTGAATGTAAATGTATCCCAAAAAGAAATTGTTCTGCGCCTTTATTGAATTTAAACAAGCTCTTGGTTCTGTATAGCGCAACGGTTTATAGTATAAATTTTATAAAAGTGATATATCTGACAAACGCCTGACTTTAAAAAAAATGTTCAATGGTATAAAGTCTTGTCACTTGTCTCATTTCCCAAATATATTAATTACAATGAAAGTTTTATGATTGATATTAATGTCAGTAGGTTTACTAGTATAACAAATGTAACAAATGACAACCTGATTCTCTATTGTAAACTTTTTATATTTTATTCTACGTGGACCACACTTGTAATCTGAGTCAGCTTCACATTTACAGCAAGCCCTTGATGAATTTCATAAGATCGGTAGAAAATGGGTGAAAAAAGGAAAATTGGATCAGTCCCCAAATGTACTTTTATGTATAAGGGTGAAACATTAGAAGCTGTAAAAGAGTATAACTATCTATGAATAGTTCTTTTCACCTTCGGCTTTTCTGAAACCAAGAAACATCGAAGTGTAATAATTTAAAAAATGTAATTGAAATATGTAGTGAGTGTATTTTTTGATTTCCATTTACAAGGTAAGCATTTACGACTTCCATTTTCATTGAAGAACAGCAGTCGATGATATCAAAAGCCTAGATTTTAATTTGTCATGGGGAATGGTTGTATAAAGCGTTGAAAAATCGTACGTTTTGATGCTATTGATTTTGATAAGATTTTGTGACCTCAGAGTTTCTAATAATTCTTTAGAGTTTTTCAGTATCCACATCTGATTCACACCACTTTTGGGGTATTTTGTTGTAGAGTACTCTTCCTTTGCTACTGTAAGAATTTTAGTGAGGAGTAAAGAGAGAGATTTGGTAGAACATTTACTGGAACCTGCTATATATCTGTTTGTAAGGACTTTTGTGAAGCTTTGGAATCCAGTTCAAATAAATCTGTTGCAATTTTGTAAATGTTATTAATAAATTGACTGGGCTATTGGACCCCTTGCTGTAATTGATTTCATTAAGTCATTCGGCTCGCATTGCTAAAGTAAGCGATTTGCCCCCTACGTCTCTTTTTTAAATTCGTTTCCTCAATTTGCAAAGTACATTTTTGTTTTTCAGTTACAAACATCAATGTCTGTTGGAGTCTGTGTAATTTATGCAGACGAGTAAATGTAACGACGGACCAGTCATCAATGTACATATTTACTGAATTCAAAATAAAGTTGACAGCAGATCGAGCAATAGATGGAAAGTTTCAGAATTTTACAAATGGCGACTGTGCAGGTACAAACGTTGATAGAAAACACAAACAGGCATGGTGGAACATATCTCTACCGGATCTGGCAAACATTTACAAAATCAACTGAATGTTCAGAGAAAAGTGTGAGTTTGTAAATCCAAAATTCGATGAATGCAGGATTGCATAAAAAAGTACAATAAAATCCATTTGGGAGTTATCGTTCATATCAATAATTTTTAGCTGTCTTGTTTTGCTTGCGCTTCACACATAATTAAGGATATTAAAGAAGTTATCGTTTAACTATTGTTCTTATTTTTCCCCATTTTATTGTAACCAGGGTAACATTCGAAAAATAATTAACTTTGACCTTTAAAGTGTGCAAAGAAATGACGCTTCAAATCAAATTGAAACAAAATGATTGTAGTTTTTTGTCATTACTAAGAGTATAATACATGTATATAACATGTTTTTTGTTTGTTTTTGTTTATATTAATTTTTCTCGCAGATACCCGCCATTACGGTTACTACGTCTTTCTCAACAAAGAGGATATTAACATTGAAGGTCTGACCTCCCTGACTCCCGTGTACCATGAGGAGGATGAAGAGCATCCCGGTGTCCAGAATATTATCATTTTTCCTGGTGGTATCCAAGGGAAACAAATGTACATTTATCATAACAAATCTGGTGAGGGTGAGAATAACAAAAACGTGTTGGACATCTGTGAGGTGGAAATCTGGGGTATAAGTATTAGATATTCTCCTACTTTAGGGATGATTTTTAAAGCGAAATCCATAAACGTTTCCAATTCAATGACATTACAAGAACAATATTATTAATTTTTTGTATTTAATGTCTATTGATGAAATTTAAATTTTGAATAATGTTCTTTTTTTTTTATTTTCAATTCTCTTTTTACAAAGGTTGCTTAAACTACACTGAGAACGTTAATTGCACATGTTCACGAAATGAAAGTGACAACCTCCTCCCTAAAGGTGGGTCACTGCATGGAGTAATGAATTAAACACTAACCTCATTTTGTTTCATGCATACTATTATTCTTCAGAAACTTAAATAAGGGTTGCGCAAAAAAACTCTTATTTGTAATTGTTTATCAGAATTACAATTATCTCATGGATGTTCCTTTCGTATGATATGTATTATATCTTTATCATACACATAAAATAACATTTTTTTTCAGCAATGCTATCATCGATCGTTGCCTGGCCTATCAATAACTTGACTTTGATATGTCACCAGGGGAATGTAAAATTCGAAGATAAATTTAAACCGAAGTTAGATTTAACTCACAACTATCAAAATGATATTTCATTCACTTGTATAGATGGTAGGTATTGTATACTTTCTTAATTTCAAACTTTAGTTAGTTGTTAGAAACAAAAACATTATTTTTGCTTCTTCTTACCTACTTAATACAATTTTGAGCTTTCGTGCGATCTTTAAACAGAATAGATTTTTGAATTGTTCTGTTTATTTTGTTTGATGTTAGTGATGCGCTTTTTACACGAAGGCAAAGTTAAAGCTTTAAAATATTACGTACGCAAAACAATCGCACTTAATTTATCTATCACATAAAAAGGAACGTTTAAACCCCACACAACAAAGTTACAAAGGGTGGCATGTGTTTTACCCGCCCGTCCTTCAGACTGTCAGTCAGTCAGTCCTGTTTTTTGAAAGCACAACTCCTCTTAAACTGCTGAGTGGAGTTTTGTAAAACTTTGTAGTTTTTTAGGAAACAATGTGAAGATATGCGTATTACCGAGAGATTCTGAGTCCATTATTTTTCTGAGAATGTTGGTCCTATTTTGAAATTAGTAATGAACAGTTTGTAAGTGCAACTCCTCTTTATACGCTGCACTGAATTAAGAGAAACTTTGTAAGCATTTAGGACACAATGTGCAGATGTGTATTTTACTACGAGATTATAATTCTGTTACCCCCCCCCTTTTTTGGTCTTTCTTAACTTAGTTCTTTTTAATTGTTAAAGACAATGAAATAGATGTGCAGATTTGCATGAAGCTTTTATTTGATGGTATTTTGCGACAAATGAACCAAATTTAAAATATTTTTGTATATTCAATGCTTAACTTGCCATTCATTTTGTGTATCAATGTAAAATAAAATGGAATAGCGTTGGAGAAGTGAGCTTGCTCACTTTTTCTTTTATTTGTCCAGTTTCAATTTCTAAAGCATTGTCAACATTTTAAAAACAATTTATGGATATTAACTCTTAGATTGTTTTCCTTGTAATTTTCATACAAAATCATAATTATCATTTCATAGGATATATGCCTTCTCATGGAGAACAAAATGCTTATTTTCGCTTTGTCAAAAATATATATTTCATTTTTAAGCTTGCCCTAAGGACGCTTACAACGCCACCACTACTGACGTGGAAAACTCCGGGCAATTTATGAGGTTGAGTGTTGACGATTATTTCAATTATACCTGTAAAATCGGTCACCGATTTGAGTCGGGAAATCTCATCAGAATTTGCCAGGAAAATGGTTCTTGGAGTGGAGAAGAACCTATTTGTAAACGTAATTTGGATATGATTATGTTTGTATAAATATCAACCCAATAATGATTTAATACAATTTTTAATAATAATAACAATTCCCTTATATTTTAGCATAATTAGATGAATAATGTATAATGTATAACTTTCCGTTTCTTTCTGACAAAAAGGTACATATTGCCGTACGATCATTTTTTCTGAAATTAAACATTTTCTCCTCACAGTCAATTGTGTAATAATCTTTGTTTAATCTTGTATAAAACCAACTTACAATGGTAGAACTGCAAACGGGTTTTAAAACCGACCAATCATCACTTAGAGTATCGGAGATAACGTCACAACACCTGTAAAAATGGACATAGACATGCTGCTGGAAATCTAATCAGAATTTGCCAGTAAAACGGTTTTGGAATGGGGAAAAATTATTTAAAATTGCAAAAGTTATTTTCTTTTTGATAAAAAGATACCAAAGAACCTTTGAGTTGGAGAATAGAAACATTTACAGTATTTAACTGCCCGTTTAAATTGATACTTCTTATCATACAGAATAATATATTAACGTCAGAAAGTAAAAAATTACGGCGGCGTGGAAGGGCCAGATGAGAAAAAAAATTAATCTTATTCGTTCGGACGAATTAGCTATTTGTTCGGACGAATAAGTTATTTGTTCGGACGAATAAGGATTTGTTCGGACGAATTAGGATTCGTTCGGACAAATAAATTAGTTTTTCGGACGAATTAAGATTTGTTCGGACGAATTAGCTATTTGTTCGGACAAATAAGTTATTTGTTCGGACAAATAAGTTATTTGTTCGGACAAATAAGTTATTTGTTCGGACGTACTAGGATTTGTTCGGACGAACTAGGATTTGTTCGGACAAATAAGTTATTTGTTCGGACGAATTATGATTTGTTCGGACAAATAAGTTATTTGTTCGGACGAATTAGCTATTTGTTCGGACAAATAACTTATTTGTTTGCACGAATTAGGATTTGTTCGGACGAATTAGCTATTTGTTCGGACAAATAACTTTTTTGTTCGGACGAATTAGGATTTGTTCGGACGAATAAGTTATTAATAGTGGTACATGTATGAGAGAGAGAGAGAGAGAGAGAGAGAGAGAGAGAGAGAGAGAGAGAGATGTCATAATCATGGATACATAAATGTGAAAAGTCTAATCAGTTTACATGATCATGCGCGGATCCAGAAAAATTTACCGGGGCGGTGGTGGTTGGGGGGGGGGGTATGATAGATAGTTTTGTTTGCGGGGTGGGGGTGCAAGGCTCCCCGACCACCCCGGCTCTAGATCCGCGTATAGATGTATGCCAACTCCAAGCAGCGCAGGTTTTTTCTTAACTAACTATAAGTTTTATTTCGCGCAATGCCAGAAGAAATGATTCCAATAGTCATAATAATATGATTCCGCAGGTCGATATCGATTGTCGATGTTTATATTGAAAATATAGTCATTCTCCTCTTTACTTGGGACACTGGACATACGAAATTATCTTTTGCCTTAACTTTATACATGTATACGATCAAAGTTAACTGATATACTTCGTGGAATTGTAATAATCGCACAGTTACTTAAGTGACTTATAAAACAAACTAATTTTTACTTATACTTTATAATATAAAGTCAGCAAAATAACCCAACATCCTAACTATAATGCAAAAAAGTAATAAAAATAGAATTTAATGATAAAAATACTTATTGTCCGTCAAATAGACCTCTGATGACGTATTTGCATGTTAAAAGTATCATATGGCTTTGTAAAGTTTTCCTATGTTTAGAATCTTAGGAGCGTAAATAAAAACGTTATCAATAATCATAACTGATTAAATCAAGTTATGGGGAAAATTAAAATAATTGGACGATTTAAGGTGAAATAAACGCTTACAAAACAATTGACAATTTTATACAATATTTTCAAAAGGTTGTATCTCATTTTTCTTAACTGTTATTGAAAAATATTGTTTATGAATCATACTATCGTAAACATCTGGGACCCGTTTCTCAAAAAGGCCTAATTCCAGGTGTAACCTTAGTCCGATGAATTCAATTGTCATATATTTGGTTTCTGCAACATCTTATGTCTGCCCCTTTCATATCACCTGTATTTTCTCTAAAATATTATTATGTCAAGAAGCGTATAGGCGTTTATTCTTTTTTATTAACATAAACTGTTATGAGCAATTTTAACTTGAACATTCTGTGGTATAGTATAACTTGTGTACTTTCGAGTGAATGTACTATGAATCGGAAAATTGATCCACCATATAAAATCATAGCCTCAAACCAAAACAAAATACGATGTGCGCATGCTTAGTACTCAGCGGAGATGTCTTAGTTCTTCGACATTTAAACCTTAACTTACGCCTCTTTCAGAAACGCAACTTAGAACCGACTTAATATTGGCGTAACTTTGTTGGTCGGACTAACCTAGGCCCAAATTTACGCCTTTTTGAGAAACCGGCCCCTCACGCCTATTTTTATCGGTCGAATGCGGCATCCAGGTTATTTATAGATAAAAACAGCATATGATGACGACTAACTTTGATTTTGTATCGACGATTTTTGATGCTATGTCTGATTTTAGAAATGAAATAGATTCAAAGTTGACTAATGAGACAACCATTAAGGTTAACATTAGTTTTAGATTATCGAAAACCCATGGCACCATGATGATATAACTCCAATCCTTTAGATAGATAGAGTTTGAAAATTGAGCTTGATAGCACAATATGTCAGATATTGTATACATGTCAGATAGTATACATGTAACACCTATGTCTATATTATTAGCAATTTATCATTTGAAGGAAAGGGGTGGCTTGACCCCCCCCTTTCATCTACATCATTACCAGAGCAGATACATGTAGTCTAAATATACATGTAGTCTTTATATTATAAAGTATAAGTAAAAACTAGTTTGTTTTATAAGTCACTTAGGTAATTGTGCGATTATTACAATTCCACGAAGCATATCAGTTAACTTTGATCGTATACATGTATTTGTATAAAGTTAAGGCGAAAGATAATTTCGTATGTCCAGTGTCCCAAGTAAACAGGAGAATGACTATATTTTCAATATAAACATCGACAATCGAAATCCACCTGCGGAATCATATAATTATGACTATTGGAATCATTTCTTCTGGCATTGCGCAAAATAAAACTTATAGTTAGCAAAGAAAAAACCTGCGCTGCCTAGAGTTGGCATACATCTATACGCAGATCTAGAGCCGGGGTGGTCGGGGGGCCTTGCACCCCCACCCCGCAAACAAAACTATCTATCATACCCCCCCCCCCCCACGTAAATTTTTCTGGATCCGCGCATGATCATGTAAACTGATTAGACTTTTCACATTTATGTATCCATGATTATGACATCTCTCTCTCTCTCTCTCTCTCTCTCTCTCTCTCTCTCTCTCATACATGTACCACTATTAATAACTTATTCGTCCGAACAAATCCTAATTTTATTTGTCCGAACAAATAGGTTATTTGTCCGAGCAAATAAGTTATTTGTCCGAACAAATATCTAATTCGTCCGAACAAATCATAAATCGTCCGAACAAATAACTTATTTGTCCGAACAAATCCTAATTCGTCCGAACAAATCCTAATTCGTCCGAACAAATCCTAATTCGTCCGAACAAATATCTAATTCGTCCGAACAAATAACTTATTCGTCCGAACAAATCGTAATTCGTCCGAACAAATCCTAATTCGTCCGAACAAATAACTTATTTGTCCGAACAAATCATAATTCGTCCGAAAAATCCTAATTCGTCCGAACAAATAACTTATTCGTCCGAACAAATCCTAATTCGTCCGAGCCAATCCTAATTCGTCCGAACAAATAACTTATTCGTCCGAACAAATCGTAATTCGTCCGAGCCAATCCTAATTCGTCCGAACAAATAACTTATTCGTCCGAACAAATCGTAATTCGTCCGAACAAATCCCAATTCGTCCGAACAAATAACTTATTTGTCCGAACAAATCATAATTCGTCCGAACAAATAACTTATTCGTCCGAACAAATCATAATTCGTCCGAACAAATCCTAATTCGTCCGAACAAATAACTTATTTGTCCGAACAAATAACTTAATTGTCCGAACAAATATGTAATTCGTCCAAACAAATCCTAATTCGTCCGAACAAATAACTTATTCGTCCGAACAAATCCTAATTCGTCCGAACAAATCGTAATTCGTCCGAACAAATAACTTATTCGTCCGAACAAATCCTAATTCGTCCGAACAAATAACTTATAATTATTTGTCCGAACAAATAAGAATGTTTTATTTTTTCATCTGGCCCTTCCACGCCGCCGTAAAAAAATACCGAAAAAATGAAACAAATACATTACCGATCAGACCCAACCTAACACCAGAGTAAACCCCAACTAAACCACGGGTTTACTTTTTGGGTTTACTTGGTGTTTACTTTTAGTTTACTTTGAAATTGCTTTTGGATCAACTGTATGAACTGAAGTGTGAGTCAGACTAGTATTTTATTTTACCATCCTACTGACTGTAATTCCTACCCTTTGTATATTCCGAATACACAGTTAGCGTCTGCTTTCAGGGGTACACTTCTGACTGGGTTTACTCTCTGTGTCCACTCTGGGTTTACTTTGGGCTTACTCTGGGTTTACTCTGGGTCCACTCAAGTAAATCAGAAGTGAACCAGGAGTAAACACAGAAAGTAAACCCAGGGTTTAGTTGGGGTTTACTTTCTGTTAGGTTGGGTCTGATCGGTACTGTACATATTAAAAATGTAAGGAAGAAGACAAAATGCATACTCAACAGCAATTTTTCTAATACAAGAATGCATTAGTTCATTAAATTAAAACAAAACAAACCACACGGGTAATTTTTCAATTGACAAAACTCGCAATCTTCATACCCGTATAAGCTATAATAATGTATTAACTAAAACCCTTTCATTTAAAATGAATACACCTTAGTATATATCGATCTGAATTTTTTCAGGAGTCAAACGTTAAACAAGTGTATGATATGTACTATTTGATACATGATTTGATTTGTCATTTAGGATGCAAATGCCCCTGTGAACGATTAGCGTCACAGAATTTCATCAAAGATCCAATTGTCCTTCAACAGAGAATTGAGGAAACCAAAAAATTCCTCGCGGTGAATAGATCGGAGTTGTCTGCCTTTAAGAGAAAGAACATATCCAGCTATGACGGACGTGCTTCCTCTACAGGAATAGGGATGACTCTGGGGGTAGGGGTGATAACCTTTGTTATTGGCACAATCATCTGTTGTGATCTACTCACGTGCAAGGCAAAGAAAAGGAAGAAGAATGTTCCAAAGAGAGTGACTTTGCGTACGCGGTGGAAAACCTTACAAAATTAAACACGCACTGTAGCTTGTATTTTCTCATTTTTTGTAACAAGATCATTGGCCACGTGAAATGAACATTTTTATGGTTGGACTTTTTGGGGATTATTGTCCTATTATATCTTTGAAATATCTTTGAAATACGCTTGATATACGAGCATATTTGTTATTAGATTATTACAGCGACGTGAATTACATTTTGTCATTGTTAAAAATAGCAAAACAGATTATTTGAACTGTCATAAACACATCTATTCATATTTATCTTTGAATTAAGCGTTGTTATTGCAAATGTTTTATACAATGGGATTAGGCAGCACAAATTCTGAAAACTTAATTCGACCTCTCCGTTACTTTGAAAGTACACACACACAATAAAAATATACATAAGAATGGTGGCTAAGTCAATGTTAAATCTAACTGGTAACCTCGATGTATCATACATAGAACACAAGAATATCACATCCGGCTAACGCAAGAGTCCCTCTACACTCTACACGACATCGTCTGTTGGTGTGACGTCATAAGATGGATGAGCCGAGGAAAGAGTCAATGATAACCGTTCAAGATCTGTTCTACTTCTCTTTAATCGTCGACTTTCTAGATGTTGCCATCTTTGATTAAGCTCTCTCATTTTCTTGGCCGACTTTAATCTGAAATAGAGGGTTTTCAATATTTTATAAATTATGTCTCATTGAAGTTGTTTAAAATTTTATCTGCTACGATTGATCATGTTTACTTCAAATTTTTGAGAAGCTATTAATATTGTATATAATATCTCAATTGAACGGTTTGTTTAATAAATTATTCATTGTAATTTATAAGCTCAGTTGTATTCATCCCCAGAATCGGTAGCTAGAACCGCTTTATGCATTAATAATATGTTTCAATAGTCAATTGATTCCTGGTATCTCTGTTACTCTGTATTGACAAAACAAAAGAGCTAGTTATTTTTATGAAATTGAAGTCAACACTGTAGTCTGATCTCGAATCCTTTGACGTCACTTCCTGTTTCTGCGTTTCTGATTTTTTTTTTTTTTTTTTTTTTTTTATTCAAACTTTCATGTACAAGTTATTTGCATCTTCTTATAATGTTTAGTTTACAGTGCATACACATCACATATTCACTTCATTTGAGGATATAAGTATAATATAAACACAGTCACATAAAAAAGCACACGTACAGACAGGTGTATACACCGACAGACAGACATATATATGCACAAACAATCTTGAAAACTTGCTTTTATCACCCATGAAAGTTGGAGTATTTTTAGTTATGAGGTGGGGGGGGGGTGAAAGAGGGTGGAGAAAGAGAGGGGAACACTATCTATCAAAAAATCATATATATGCAAGAGGATACATAAAAGTAGACTTAAAAATTTTTTTGGTCAATATTTGCTTACAATTTCCTTGCAGCTATTATAAACACATTTTATAACAAATCGCAAATAGTTTGCCAATACTTTTCATACTCAGCAAATTTACAATTCTTCAACAACAGTAGTTTCTCAATATGTATTCTATCAGTGACTGTTTGTTTTAACATGAGCGTCGAGAGGTTTGGGACATTCTTATACTTACTGGCAAAAATAAATTGTTTTACTGTAAGAATCAATATGTTTTGAAGTCTATACATATTTCTGTTTTTGAATTTACCAAAAAGTATAGTTTTTTTTATCAAATGTCATTAAAAAATTAAACTTCCTTCTTAACCATTCTTCAAAGTAGAGCCATATTTCTTTGACATGAAAACAGTCCACAAATAAATGTTCTATAGTTTCTATATCTTGATTACAGAAAGAGCAGGCTGGTGAATCAATTATATTGAGTTTGAAAAGGTACTCATTTGTTGGCAAAATTCTATGTAAAATCTGGAATTGCAACCATTGAAATTTGGATTCTTTCGAGGTTTTAAATGGGAGTTCAAAAATATTATTCCATTCTATTTCTGTAAAAGCAAATCCACTTTCTGTCCACTTCTTTACTGAACGAATTGATTCTTTTTTGTTATCGATGAGTACATAATACATATCCTTACATCCTTTGCTTTGTTTGTAAAAAATACTGAGAGAATTTGGAATAAATGGTCCATATTCTACCTTATTATTATTTAAGGCTTTTAATCTTTCAAAAACTGCTCCTTTCAAACTCCTATATTCTAGAAAATTGGTCTTAACATTTGAGTTTTCAAGAGTTTCAAGGCTTACAAAATTGCCTTCTTCTGTCATCAAATCTTTAATAAATTTATAACCACAGTTGAAATAATTCTTAATAAAAATTGATGAGTTATTAATTTTAATATTAGGATTAAACCATATATGTTCATTAAGTACTTTTATGTCATTTTGGCTATAGGACATAACAATTTTAACCCAATCTAATAAAACTTCTTTCCAAAACTTGTTACTTATCTTATTGCTAATATTGGTAATAAAGTCTGAACCTTTTTCCCATAGTGTTTCTATTTTTAATCCTAATTCTGATTCCAAAAATTTTACCCACTTTGTATTAGAGTGGATAAGTCTTCTTATCCATGTAGATTTCAATGCACAAACAAATTCCATATAGTCTATCATTTTTAATCCCCCATATCTGTAATCTTGAATTATAATGTTTTTCTTTACCTTATGGACCTTGCCTCCCCATAAAAAAATGTAAATTTCTTTCTCAAACTGTTGAAGGTATTCTTCACTAGGTTTTGGTATAGTTAGGATTAAGTGGTTAAGTTTTGGTATTATCAGAGTTTTAATCACAGTCAATCTTCCAACTGTTGTAAGATTTCTTAATTTCCATTGTTTTATCAAACGGGTTACTTCCAAAAATTTTGATTGGTAATTTAATTCTACCATTTCATTCAAATTAACAGAAAATTTAACACCGAGTAGATCGAAAGTGGGATTGTTCCAGTCAAGCTTCCATCGCGAGTGGTGAAAAACTTCTTTTGAAAATTTTTTACTTCCGATCCATGCCATTTTAGTTTTGGAGAAATTAATTTTTAGACCAGATATGCATGCAAAATAATCAAGTTCTCTTAAAATACCATCCATGGACTGAGGTGATCCATCAAATATTATTGAAGTGTCGTCAGCATATTGCGAAAGTATGATTCTACACCATCAATTTCAATTCCACGAATTTCTTTATTATTTCGAATCAAAATCCCTAGAACCTCAGAACATAGCAGAAAAAGATATGGGGAAATTGGGTCACCCTGTCTACATCCTCTCTGAGGAAAAAAATAATCAGAGGCAATTCCATTTTGTATAACACAAGATTTAATATCACTATAAAAAGTTTGGATCCAGTTTTTGATTGAAATCCCAAAATTAAAGAAATCCAGTGTTTGGTATATAAATTTCCAAGAGATAGTATCCAAAGCTTTTTCAAAATCGATTAACATTAGATGGCCAGGGATCTGATTTTGTTCAGTATATTGCATTATATCATATATCATTCTAATATTTTCTCCAATAAATCTACCTTTTAAAAACCCAGTTTGGTCTTCATTAATTAATTTATATAATACAGTTTTTATTCTATTAGCAATGCAACCTGAAGCAATTTTATATAATACATTAAGAAGACTAATTGGGCGCCAGTTTTTTAAGAACTGTTTTGGTTTTCCTGCCTTTGGTAAACATGTTATTACACCTAGTTTATTTGATTCTGTAAAGTGTCCTAACTCGTAAGTATTGTTTATGGCTCTTGTTATAAAGCTGCCTAAGTCGTTCCAAAAGAATTTAAAAAATTCGCTTGTAAACCCATCAGGCCCTGGGCTTTTATCGTTTTTCATATTCTTCAAAAAGTTATAGACTTCCAATTAATTTAATGGGCCTTCAAGAAGATCAGATTCTTGTTTATTTAATTTGGGAATGTCATACAACTTTAATTTTTCGTAAATGTTTTCAGAGTCTATAGTTTCCCTCTTTTGATAAAGGTTATCGTAGAACATTCTTAATTCATTTAGTATTTCAAATTGATTAAAAACAGTGGAGCCATCTTCTTTTTCAACTTTTGGTATAATTTTGCTCGAAAAATTTCTCGATTCAAGGCTAATGAAATATTTTGATGGCTTTTCACCTTCCTCTATCCACTTTACTTTTGATCTAATACATTGACCTTGCAATCTGTTTTTTCTAATAAGTTCTAATTCTGTTTGTTTATTTGATAATTCATCTTTTGTTTCTACTGTAAAATTCTGTTCAAGAAGTAAAATCTCTTGCTCTAATTGTTTTTCTCGTTCTGTTGTTTTCTTTTTCTTATAAGTTGAATAGGATATTGATTTTTTTTCCGTTTCTGATTTTTTCTCTGGAAAAATTCGCTCCATTTTTGTTCTTGTTGTTGATATGAGATCTTTATTTTCAACAGGAAAATATGGAACTCGGGTCATACCTTTAGGATGCCTGAAAAATAGAAATGATTAAACATGCTTCCTTGAATTCTTTTAGGATAACAACATACTAGGGATCCGTTTACATTCATTATACCTATTTCCTTAGAACCAATTATAGTTATCTAAATCTTTCAAATCGCTTCCTTATATATAATATTTAACATCTTCATGTAGTGCAATTTTAAACTAGTTTAAATATCATGTCATATCAATCCATATGTATCATATTTCATTAACTTTTCAGCCAATTATCTTGATTTTTCATATCTATTTATGGTTTTAATTTTTAATACGGCTTTTAAACCATTCTTTGCACACTTTAAGAATGACTACTTAGCCATATTGTTGGGTTTTTTTTTGTATAAATACATTTTCTATGGGATTTTTTCTCTAATAATTATATTACAAATAAAAAGGATTTTTTTTGTTGCAGCAAAGTCATTTATGTAAGTGTTCCTTGTGTGGTAATTATTGTCGATATAAACTCAGACGCATTAGTGGTACCTGTAGATTTGTTTTTCACATTGTATATATATATCAAGTTTATTATTGAGCGTACAAATGTGTATACCTTAAAATAGGCTTTAAATGTTCGTGTAAAAGTATTTTATCAAATATGCGTTTAGGGTGTGCTATCTCGAGCTAAAACATTTAAAATCATCTGATTTTTAGTCTTAATACACTTTAGAGAGCTGGGAGGTCATGGCCATTTCTAGACTTTGTTGGTGGAATAACACACTGGAAAAAGACGCTCAAATTAACAGGAAAGGTTTTGATAATGAAAGATATAATGATAAATAAACTGTACAAATGTCAAATAAGCGAAACATTTGCAGTTTATGGATGAATAATGAATATCTAGATTAATTATTCCAGAAAGTAACAACAAAAGCCACTGCGGGATTCGAACTCGGGATGTACGGATCACAAATCCGACACACGGCCATGGAGTAAGTTTCATATGTCAGTCCATAAAATCTTTAAAAATAACCGAAATGTCGTTTCGATCAGCAGTCAGCCATTTTGTGATGATGTGTTATTCTACCTTAACGTCGATGTGTTGTGTAATATGTTGACTATCCAGCCACCTTAATTGATTTATAAGCAAAATTTAAATAGATATCACTGCAAAGGTATATTTTCGTGTCATTTACTTGATGTGTTACATTTTAAGTGTCTGATAATGATTCTTTATTATTTCGATATCATTTACAGTTTTATTAAATACTGAATAATTATATGCTTTTCGGGACTTGTTTTGTTGTAAGTTATATGCAGCTAATCCATGGTTCAATAACCTTTGACGACTTTTAACACTTTGTAAATCGCAGCCATCAGATTACGTACATTCTATGTTTGGATTCATGTTTATGCTTATTAATTATTAAAGATGTATACAGCGCAAATAAAGCAATGTGTCGCTATTCATTTTGCCCTCATTACTAATCAATATGCACTTCCGGTCAGCTGAGTCACTCACGCGACTTGCTGCGATGATTGTCAATTGATGACCGTCATCTGTTAATATATGAACAACTGTTTCTCAGAAACTACTCAAGTGTTTTCAACCATATTAGGTGTGTAACAACTGCAGGTGGATGGGAACATACATTGTCACCTCCTTCCTTGTAACCAGGCACAGAGGCCATAAAAGTTAGACGAGCTTACTTTTGGTCTCAATCCCACTTTTGCACTATATATTCCTATTGTAAAAGTGAGACTGACATCAAAGGTGTGCTCATCAAACATTCATGACCCATGGGCCTGATTCACAGCTTGACATCCGTCTATAATAAAATGAATTCATAAAGATATTAAAACGGCGAAACCATATTTCACCTTTTGGTCTATCTGTGTCAAAATTATTTCATTTTTTATCAAAGGTTTATTCCACAAAATAGGTATTTGTTTTTATAATTAACTGAACCTCTCCTGTCCAATAAATCAAAGCGTATTAAAACTATCCTTAATATTTGTTTAAATTTGATAATTTAATCTAATTCTTTAAAACAAATGTTGTCAAGACATAAGCGTCATGTAAAACTTTCTAGTTCTGAGAAGGGCAAATAGTTAGATAGTTTATTTAGAATTAAAATGTTTAAAATCCTTTTAGAAGCCTTGCAAATGCAAGTGAATGGGTCCTTATACATAAAGTTACAAATGTAACAAAAAGCGACAAAATTGACAGGTTATTTACATCGCCTTGATTTCATTGATTACCGTCTTATGTATAATGGCTTTGGCTTGATCACACAGAGACTTTACAATCGCCGTGCAACGGGTCTATATGATTTTGATACTATTACAAAAACTATTGTGAACTCAAAGTTTTTCAATGTTGAACTAACAAATGACCCCTTCTCTCTCTCTCTCTCTCTCTCTCTCTCTCTCTCTCTCTCTCTCTCTCTCTCTCTCTCTCTCTCTTTGTTATACTAATCTGTTTAATTCTCTCATTTCATGATCCTCTTGTCAATGTTCTCGTTACAATGTAAATTGAAATTCCAACAACTAGCTAAAATATACAACAAAGTCAGGTTATAATTCTCCTCCCAATAGAACTTGTCTTTGATTAATGTCCGTATTTTGTGTACATGGTCTATCTAATCAATCAATTAAAACACATCTAAACGGCTTCTGTATGTAATGTTTTTAACATGTTATTTAGACCTAATATTTTAAATTTATTTTTCGCTGCGGATCATAAATTTATAAACGAAACGTGCAAAGAAATTTCAATCTTGTCTAGTGCATGTATATGTATATCACTTGAAATTGGATTATTTCATTGATTCAAATTATTTAAGGAATGTACATTTATTACATATGTAAAGTTAAGAAAAGTGCCCTCTGCAAAAACAATTCGGTGAAGGCAGTCTCCACCCCAACCCCGATGATGTGATCTGTTCACATGTAGTGCTGTGGAGTATTTTCATGATCCCAATTTGGACCTGTCCAAATCCGCGTGAAAACTATGAATGAGACATTATGGCGCAAAGTCCTGCTTCACTTTTCACGCAACAGCTGAGATCTCGATATGATGATTTGAATGAAGTCATTCATTTGTATAAATCATGGGGAGGGGGTCAAATGAATTTTTTGACATTTGTTTTGTAACAAATACAAATATAATACATTGGATCGAATGTTTTGGAAGAAATTATTGAATTAACACACACACACTTGACTTGTAATTGTTTAATTTAGTAATGTACATTTATAAAGACACGCGAGTTATGTACCCTTTTCAAGATAAATGAAATCGTCCAAATTGATCGAAAGTCGGTCACATCCCGCTTTGGCGATTTTTTTCCTCCGTTAAATATTCCAGTCATATGAATATATATTTGTTTAAAACAAAACTGATGATTCGTTGGTAATGTTGATAACCCAACAACAATTATTACTTACATTGTACAATAGACAATATGCAGAGGCGGATCCAGCAATTTGGAAAAGGGGGGTTCCAATTGATGAAAATCAATAGATGCAAAATTCATTATTTGTCAATAAACAAGGCCTTTAGAACTTTTCCCTTGCGTAAATTTGATAAATATTTATCTCGTCAAAGTCTTTTTCATATCTATTTTAATATCAGAGTGAGCTGCATTATTGAGCGTTTTGGTTTTGGTAAGGAAGTTTTGCATAATTATTGGGCTTTAAAAACCCCAAGTCTCCAGCAATGGGAACGCGCGGCTCTGCTTAATAGAAAGAAACACTTAAAAACAAAAATAAATAGTTCAGACTAATTACGACAACATATTATGAATTTTTTTAGTAAATTTTTTATGTCTTTGTTGTTAAGTTCTGAACTACTGTTTCTATCAATTTTGATTTCTATCGATTGCTTTCTTAAATAAAGGTCTAAATGATCGGATATGACAAAAAATAGGGATAGTTTATCTGCTGAATATCTGCTGAATAGATGGAATATGTGTAATGTGTATACATAAGCAATGTAGTAGTCCCAGGGAACTTGATGTGATCTCTGTCCCCATAAAGGGCGCGCCACATCATTCGGCAATACTAGTAGTACAGATGCGATCATATTCATGAAAGAGTTGTGCATAAGCGGGTCATGTAATTTTCTGTGTATTTTTCGTATGAAACGAAGTAAAACTTTTCTATTATAATTACTTAAGTTAATTAACTAAACAATACATTGAAAGCAGCTTTTAAACTACTAGTAAAACGAATGCGTGTACTCGTACTTGAACGTCGTTTTACTCGATGGCTTGTCAGTTCAAAACTGTATGAACTATAATCGATTTTTTAAAAAGAAATAGAGCAGAAAATACATTGGAGATGTTATTATAAATCTGTGTTTTTAGCAATACTGCTTAAGTTTATGCAATTTTTTTTATTTCCACATGTTTACTTATGGAAGTGAACACCGGGTGCTGAAGGGGAATACTTTTTTCGATAAAAAAAAAGATCATTAGGGTTTTTTCATATAAGAAATACATGTAAATTACGGTATGTTGTAAGAAATTCTTTTTAAAAAAACAATTTTAAAAGCATTTCTTTGAGATAATTACAGTATTTATATTATAGATGGGGAAAATTGCCTTTAAATAGGCGTTACAAGTTTTCAAAAGTCCCAGAGAAAGGTGGGGGGTTCCGACCCCCGGAACACCCCCCCCCCCTCTGGATCCGCCAATGATATGTAACAACTTGTTGCGATGACCCTCACCCCTTTTTCATCATTCAAATTTGGCTAATCTGTTTTTAAATCAGGATTACACACATGCATGATGAACAGCCATTTTACTTGAAACTCTTGCTCACTGTTGCTTATTACATCCCATATAATATTGTCATCAATTGTGAATGTAATGTGCCGTTAATCGTGAGATTGCTTGCTCCAATTGTCTGCACTGTTTCGGAGAAGGCATCTTTCAAACCTTAGATATGCCTGATGTCATACGCTGTGGCCGTAAACTCGACATTTTTAAAAGTAATCAAGTATTTTAGTACTGGCTGAGGTGATTTACTTTTGAATGTCCGTGATGTAGAAATACCAACATATTGTAATGTAATTTTGTTGCAATAAAGAATATCTTAATTCATTTATTATGTTGTCAAAAATAGTGTTTGGGTTTAAAAAATAAGAAATATTTTTTTCTTTACTGAAAACAATTTTTTCTAACTAATGTGTCGGAAAACCCAAATAGCACCACGGCAAAATAACGTCTTACTTCTAACTGTATCGGGAAAAATAATATTAGTTTTAAACTTTTCGTTGACAATCTTCATTCTTTGATTGCTGTATAAATATCTTTGATATTATATAAATGCATAAACGCATATTGTTTCTAGCATTGATTTGCGTAATGTACAACTGGCGAGAATGTTTGTAAATATATATTTACCGGTTTATTAACATCCACAATGTATTTTCAATCTATTTCTTAGGAAAATTGATTGTAATTCATACAGCTATAAGCTGATAAGACTGAAATCTAAGCGATCCAGTGAAACGATTTTGGCGTATTATTTTACGCATTCTTTTAATTAAAAAAAAATACTTAAATTCATTTAGCTAATTTAAAATCGTCTTTATATCAAGTGATATAATGAATATTTTTTAAATATTCATTGATGTCCTCTTTGTACTATTGGTGTTAAATATTGTGTGGCTTATTCCTTGATTGATGAATACTTTTTTAGCTACATTTAGAGCACGGACCCAACGAATCTGCACGGACTTGCACGGACCTCTTGTGTAACGATCTGATAGACAATAATTTACAAACTTATTATAACTCATTTTTAATGGATAAGAAGGGATTCAAAGATAGATGTAAATGTAAACAAAATATGCTTTCGCTGGTTATAAACATGGACTATGAAGATAGCAAGCATTGCGGAAAAAAAAATATTTACTTTTTTTTCAAACATATTTTTCTACAATGATAACTAGTACCTTTTCACCCGCATAAATCACAAAATAATGCATTTAATTACGCTTAAATATATGGAAAAAAAAACTTTCTCTGATACACCCAATGTAACTGAGGCCTTTTAGTTTACATTAATTAACTTTCATTTTTTCGTTAATTTATCTTTACGCTTCATTACAGTTCATTGATTGATTAATTGGATGTTGAATTTAAACATTATACCTTTAGAATCGCGTTTTGAACCAAATTTGTGTTATAATTTAAGATAAAGAAGTGCTCATGAAACAGGTATATTGTACTGTTGTTTTGTTTTCTAATTTGATCGTACATTTACGTTTTTACATCATCTGTCCGCACCAATATGTCATCCCTTTGGATCCTTTGACGCATAGATAACCCACACAGTGTCACAAATCAGTATCTACCAGTATTATATTTTTTTCTTTACATATTAGTATCCTGTAGGGACCCTCTTAAACGTTCGTGTGTAACTAGTTTGGACACGGTGTCAGCTACAGTACGTATTGGTCAGTTCTTTTCTATTGTTTGATTACCTTATTTAAACTGCCGCATTGCAGACCTGGCAGACAGTGGCCACGTTTTCTACATGACAGGTATGAGCAGCTAGGGTTTTGAGTAACCCTTTATCCTATTAGGAGTAATTTGAACTATCTTATACTTTTGTTATTATTTAACTACGGCTCAGTCTTTTTACATTACTGTGGAGTTTATATTGAGTATTTTTTTTTGTTACTTTTGATATACTGGTTTTACGAGGTAGAACTTTTAAACATAGGTGCTTGCTCGCGTGTGTTCCTGAGTGGTCACGTGTCGAGTGTGTGTGCTTTATATTGGGATATAAATGCATAATATACTTGTATTTTGCCGTGTAGTACGGTGTACTTGTATATTGTCCGTGTAGTACGGATTATTTGTATATCGTTTTGACGTGGTTTTTCTTTGTTAAGTAGTGTGATACTTTTAACGTTATGCAGTGTTCCTATTCGCTGTGGTTTCGTGCTGTTGTATGGCTTGCTGTTGTTGCCATAATGTTATATTTAGTCCCTGCGACTTAGCCTATGTTTATGTAAGGTATATTAATCATGTAACTCAACATATGTTTATTTGTTTAATTTAATAAGGTCCCTATCCAGTTTCGGGCAGTCCATCGCCATGGTTATACCTGTCCGCCACTTTCTCACGCCATGCCATATCTACCCATATCGTCCGTCTACTCACTGGATGGCATCTTCTTCTATTCTACATGCCCGTGATGGAGACTTTGGACACCAGAAAACTTAAACATTTTATTGTTCATGTTATGTATAAATTATGTATATTTGTTTGGTTTTGTTTTATATAAAAATTGTAAATAGAAATCGAATCTTGTTGTGTTTGACTGAACAGTCACGACGGCTTTCGTGACACACAGTGTCTTTCGGAATAATAAGAAAAGTCGTGTTGGTCTTAGGTCAAAGGTTAAGATCAAAACTTCTTTTCCAGATTAGATGTCTAGATGCTGTTTTAGACTTAGATAGTATTATCTGCACCAAGTGTCTGTTCCTAAAAACTCCTTTATTCCAGTTTTAGTCAAAAAGCGGGCCGCATGCAATTTCATTTTCATTAAAGATGAAATCCCATCCCGTAAATTAAATCACCCCCCCCCCCCCCGGCGGTCGCCGGCGTTGGATTTGCTTTTGTAAATCAACATCATCAATGGATTTAGAGACGAAGTGGGGTGAAGGGACCAGGCCCCCCTCTGTTAAAAAATGTATTTTTATAGTAAAATTAGCAAAAAAATAAACCTCCCCCAACCCTACAAAATGAATTATTATTCCGAGAAAATGAAACGGTTTTAATCCATGCATGTGCTGCTACTGTCAAGTAGATAAATAAATATCAGAATACATTGATAACAACGAAATTCGGTTGATGTAGTTGCAGCAAAGAAGATTGTAAACAGTGCAAATGTGAAATGACATATTCCGTTATGGTTTTCACAGCAGGTCTGCCAGGAGAGAATGTAATAAATATTTAAGGTGGTTTTGAACACGTGTCGATATTAATGAGAATAAAATTATGATTATGATACAGTTATAGAATTTTAAAACTTTACATTATTTGGCCCAAAAATATGTTTTTGAAATTTTTGGAATCTTCAGGGAAAAATAGGAAAAGGCCCTAGATTCGAGCTCTCAACTTAAAGGTATGTAGTTAACGCTCTAACCTATTGTGCTACGCTGTTAGGTAACATTATATTCGGGGTATATATTATATTTAGACTTTATTGTTTATTTTGATATTGAGTACGTCACAATATGCAGGTGTCCAATAATACCTTAAGCTAAAATTGTGCTTTACATGGTTAATCAATAACTAAATAAAATAGTGCGAGGGGTTTTAAAGAATAAAAATTTGAATATACATGGATGTTTAAAGAAAGTGATCTTTGCCTAGAGTTACGTACACAACACAAATCTTCAGGTTACGGGTACTACGTACCCTGCTCTATGCAGAATAGGATTATGTAACTTATGTAACATGCATTAACGTTTCTTTTGTGGCGATCAGTTGACGTAATTCATACTGTGCCGAAAATGGATTATCATTATGATATTTGAGTAAATAAAATACATTTAGAAGAGCACATGTTTAGATAAGTCTACTCTCATTTTCTAAAGAGTGATCTCTCGTTGTCATCATACTATAGCATCATTTGTAATGAAATAAACTGATCATTTTGACATGTCTATTGTATTTTTACAGTTTTTAAATGCAAAAGTTATTTTTTTCATTTATGAGATTTACACTATTGCGTTGACCCCATATTGACCCTGTAGCATTTTGTATTTTTAATTTGTGTAAATGCTTATCAAGTTTATCGTATTTATGGGTAAGGGCTTTTTATCCTTCAGCATCCCAGCAATTTGTGGATTAGATACATAACTAGTAAGAATTAACAGCTTCTTTTTTTATCAAACCCCATACCCCATCGTCACGGTTATAGAAAAAAGACGTTAATGAGTGTTATACTCTTTTATTTTGCATTTTCTTTTTGTCAAGAGAATTTTGCTATTTATATGGATACAAATTGATCAGGACCCAAACATTTGTGCATTTTAATCCCGATTTAGAACAATGTACTCTCTCTCTCTCTCTCTCTCTCTCTCTCTCTCTCTCTCTCTCTATATATATATATATACATACAGTAAAACTTGGTTATGGCGTAGTTTTAGGGACCAATGGATTTACTTTGTTATATCCGCAATTCGTAATATCCGTGTAACGAATTCGTAATTATAACTATAGTGAATTCATTGTATACAAGTTTTCTTTCGCCAAACTAAAATTTTTGCTAATTAAGACTTAGAATTGAAATACATTACTTTGATACCTTTAAATAATCGGATCGTGATTTGAAAAATCTATATGAAAATAATTAATTCAAACTATTATGTTAAATGGTAGTGCAAAATTTTTTAAACTGTAAAGATATAAAGTGTTTAATTTCGTTATTATTCACCCCTACGGCACTCAAAATCACTTTGCTATATCCGTAAATTCGTTACATCCGAATTCGTTATAACCGTAAAATTTTGCAAAGATTTGTTAAAAACGTTACCGGGAAGTAAAAAAACCACTTTGCTATATCCGAGAAACCGCATTATCTGTTAACAACTTAATTAGGGTCCGTACTCTGCAGATGCCATATAGAGTGTACTTTGGGTTTATTCGGGAATTTCTTTTGGGGTCAACTGTACGCACTGAAGTGTGAAGCAGACCAGTTTTTTTTTATCATCTTACTGCCTGAAATGCCTGCCCCTTGTAAATTTCAAATACACATGTAGCGTCTGCTTTTAGGGGTTTACTTCTGATCTTGGTTTACTCTCCTCTCAGTGTCCACTCTAGGTTTACTTTGACTCTGGCTCCACTCTGGTAAAATCGAAGTAAACCCAGTGGAAACCCAGAAATTAAACCCAGTGTCTAGCTGAGGTTTACTTTCTATTATAGCACAGGTAAAATTGCAACATATGTTCAACATATGTTTCGAGTAACATATGTTCCGCTTCTTTTTCAGAAGCAATTAAAGCTGCAGTGAGTGAGAACCATTCACAGGAGAACAACAAACTTGTCTATATGATATTTGCAAAATTAATGCATATTTTAGAAGATTCAGTGTTGTGAAAACAGGATAATCAGTTGAAGATGATAATTTAGAAAGAGGATGTGTATCAACAATGAACTAAACAACGAAAATATTTAAAAGCATATTTTTAAATATGTATAAGACATATGTGATACATGTTGTGTAAATAATACAAAGGATAAAGAAAATGAGTAAAAACAAAAATGAAATTAACATATGTTCAACATACGTCTAACGTATATTTATAAACATATGGTAATCATATGGTTATCAAAAACATATGTTTAATGTATGTTAAACATATGTTGAACATATGTTTATGAACATAGGTTTAACATATGGTGCTCGTTTTTTATGGCGAACATATGTTTCAGAACATATGTTAAACATATGTTGCAATTTTACCTAACCCCAGAAAAAATCATAACTAAACACAAGGTCTACTTTATTTTAGTCTACTTGGGGTTTACTTTAAGTCTGGTTTTTGAAAATGTGGGTCCACTTGGGGTTTACTTTGGGTTTACTTGGAGTTTTCTTTGGGTTTATTCGGGAATTGCTTTTTGAGTCAACTGTACGCACTGGAATGTAAAGCAGACTATTCGTTTATCATCTTATTGCGTGTAATTCCTGCATGCCCCATAGTAAACCCAGAAAGTAAACGCAGTGCTTAGTTAAGGTTTACTTTCTGTTAGGTTGGGTCTGATCGGAATAGTACATGATCCCCAGGAATTGTTATGATTGAGATCTCCACCTATGTAGTGAATTACAAAATCTAAAGAAAATGTATAAAATGGTCAACTTCTGGAAATCTTTTTATTCCAAATCGCAGAAAATATTGGTTTTTTTTTATTTCAGATTCCTAGAACTGTTTCATTGCATTCATCTGCATCATTAATGATTTATTTTGATTGATTTACACAGATTGGTGCATTATAAATGAATATTTTATAAAGAAACACACTTTTGTCTCACTTAAAGTTTAGAGAATTTTTTTTATTGCAATTCCCTGTTTCCATTTTAATTGCTTTACACGGAATAGTACATCATAAAATGGATATTGTATACAGAAACCCACACTGTGTTACTTAAAGTTCAAAAAGTCCCTTAATTGCAATTCCCTGCACCATTTTGATTGACTTTCACGGAATGGTTCATTATGTTTTATTTATGCCTGTAATGATGCACCAGTGCATTTTGATATGGTAATTTTACAAAGAAACTAATTTGAGATTGGTTTTAATTGATGAACAGGGAATGGCACATTCTAAAATGAATATTTTAAAAGACTTATTTCGTTGAAATCCTCATCCTACATCATTTGTGATTAATGTTTATAAATTGTTACAGACTTGTCATTTTTTTAAATCAATATTTCATATAGATGTTCACAAGCCCTTTGTTCGTGCAATCAAACGTTTTTGTACTATTTAGTCATTTCTAATATTGTCCGATATTTCAGATATCAGCTGAGTGGATAACACAGGCTCATCCTGTCATCATGACTTGAAATTTATTTACATTTAACTTCAGCACAACAACCAAAACCTATCAAGAGAGGATGAATCGGAACAGGAATAAAAGATAACAAACATAGATCTAACAATTTTCATTTGAAATTTTACTAATTTGAATGTATGTGCATTGGGTTCCACGAAATTAGAATACATTTCCCAATACATATTTATAACTTTTGCAATATTACAAATTGCGTTAATCTAAAAAAAATGTTAAAATACAAAATGTAATCACTCAAAAGTAAAAAAAAAGTATCGCCATATCAACGAGTACAGTAACACACCAGTAATCAAGACCTTACCGATACTAGTACTGGACCAGTATATTTCTCTATCTATTCCAAATTTGACGATGTTAAAATATTTGTATCTTTATACAACCTCTTCCTATCAAGTTATGATATTATACATTATTTGCAAACAAACTATCATTTATTCACAAATGTGATTTTAAAATAAATTAATATTCTATAATTTATTTATGTTTTCTATACAGAACCATATGAGTAAGCTTTTGTTATGGCTTTGATCAAGTCACCAGGGCTTTGCATTGCACATTCTATTAAGACCCATTTGTGGGTAACTACCTTATATACAAATAAATTATATTTTTAATTTTCATTGGTTTTAAGAAAACCAGGTAAAATTCAGATTCTAAAGAATTGTCCCTTCACAATGAGTCTTTACTGTCAACTGATCTTGATCGTCTGCTTTGGATAATTACGCATATATCTGAGGAAATCAGGCTGTCTGAGTTTAGCTAGTGCACAACAATTACTAGGTATTTGAAATAGGACTGTCTAATCGGATAATTATATAACAGAACTAATTTGGATATCATTATACAATCAATATGTGACTCTATGGACCCCTACCCAGCAATATCGACCAAAGACACAGAAAGATGATATCAACCTTGCAAGTTCATTCTATATCAGTATACATCAAAATATTGTTGAAAATGTTTTTTTAGAACAACATAAATACAATGTATCGTAATACACAAACTGACTGGAAGTTTAGTTTGCGCTGAAAATTAGGAGGCTAAAGTAAAAGTACTGTAAAACTACTGAATTATTAAAATTGTTTATTTTCTTCTTAAAAGCCTTCCGCCACAAAATATAATCTCTTACTAAACTCTGTATACATATAATATTATGTTAACAATTTTTTGATATGATATATATGGCATTGTAAAATATAAATCAATAAATCGAATCAATATATAATGCAAAGTTTTGAGATGAGAGATGACATAAAATAGTTACCAAAAAGAGAGGAGCAAACCCCTTTAAGCATCTGCGTAGTTCAATGTAGTTTTTTATGGTTAATCATGAAGCAAAGATGAACTTCAGTATGTTATTAAAAAAAATGGTCAAAGGGGTTTCATATTTTATTTTCAATTGTCTCATAAAGATTTAGTATTAAAGTTATACTTATCTTTACTACCTGCATTATTTTTGTTTCTTCTAAGAAACTTTCACAATACTTACACAAAGTATACTCAGGTTATGTTATTTGATACTAAAACATTCGATTTCCACACGATGGTCATGATTAATGCTTCATGTTTTATTGATTAAATTACACCGTTGGAATTAAGTTGATCGATAAAATATTTCAACCAATAGAATTTGTCATTTTACATCAACCAACCAAATTGATAATTTTCTTTAATTTACGCTAAGCCTGTATATTTATGAAAACCACGCAGTGGTAAGCAGTGTAGAGACGAGAATTATGACAGGCGTTGTTGTGCTCCTGTTTTTTGTCTGTCCATCGTCTTTAGCCATTGTGAGTAATGATTTCAAAGCAAAGTCACTTCACGATGACAAACTGTTTAATGATTCCCTAGTTTCGGAGAGTCCATCAAGGTCCGCCCTTTTCTGCGCCTCTATGTGTGGGCCAAATTGCAAATATTATGGATTCAACTTCGAGACGAAGAAATGTAGAGTTCACACTTGTTCTACACTGGTCAATTCCGTGGAAGAGGAAGGCTGGAGATACTATTCTTCTAATGACTCGGATTGTAAACGTAAGCTGATCTAAAAATTTATTCAAACATTAATGTTGCAGTTACGTTTAAAAGCTAAATTGGCTATTATCCTGTTGTCTTAAAACAATGGTGTGAAAGAGGTAAAAAACAGTAAGATGGATATTTTATGTGGCGGGTATTAAATTAAATGCTTTGTACTATCTGAAGACTGTCAATAAAATTGTGAGATTGACAATGGTGTAAATATATATATATATATATATATATATATATATATATATATATATATATATATATATATATATATATATATATATATATATATATATATATATATATATATGCATTACTTTAGAAAATGTTGTTTTATAAATTTTAGGTAATTCTGTTATTGATCATCGCTCAAACGTGCTATATTTATAAAACAATTTACAAGATGAAAAAGAAAACTTATGATCGAAAATGTGAATAAAGCGTCTTGCAATTTCTTGGTTTTTAAATAAATTACACATTCATTACATTAACTAGAATTTTAAAGATTTGTAGTTAATAGACAATAGGTCAATAACATGCATGTTTAATTATATTGATTCGTTATGTAAATGGTTTATGGATAGTTCTAATATAATTTCAAAATATTCAAATCATGGCTGTAACTAAGTTTAAATGTGCAACGTGTCTGTTTTATACTTAGCTAAAGACTGCCAGGCGGTGTATCAGGCTGGACACAGACGTTCTGGTGTTTATAAAATTTACCCATCAGGAGGTGCTAGCACGGACGTCGTCTGCGACATGGAAACAATGGGAGGTGGATGGACAGTAAGTTAAAACAATCACAATATGTCAATCACAAACATGCTCAATGTTAAATGCGATCAACATATGACACTTACGAATTTGGTGTTAGAAATATGGTAGTCCGTTTAGGTAGACTTTTCCAAATCAAAATAATAAGATTTAAAATATCTAGTTGACATGTAGAGCAACTCCTTCTGATTGACATATGTTTATGTTTAGTTTCATGGTATGATCTAATCTAATGATGTTATTGACAGTATGATATTAAAAACACATTTTTAATGTAATTACAACTTTTTAACTATTTTCTATTACTTATATTAATATCATTTGCAACATTCGGACAGAAATATCTTTTATTTTTTACGTACATTTATTCATTTCGTATTGATTTTGTAAATTGATGAAACGTTTTGGACTAAACATTACGTAATAAACTCTTCGTTTTATTATAGACACTTGAAATTGTCAAAATATATTGCCAAAAACTCTTATGTCACTAATGACATGATAATTTATAGGTTGATCACTTAGGTTTTCATCGAACCATTACCAGATTTATAAAATATGGTTATATTTTTCTTCAGAATATTCAGAATCGATTTGATGGATCTGTAAATTTCAATAGGAACTGGAACGATTACAAAATTGGATTTGGTTCGGCTAGGGGTGAATACTGGATTGGTAAGCGTTATTATTATTATTATTATTATTATTATTATCATTATTATTATTATTATCATTATTGTCATCATTATCAATATATTTTAAAATGGTTATTATATAACGACTTACGCAAGTCTTTTTAGAAGCCACTTTAGGCTGCGTATTTTTAATGACACAGATTTCTTTAAAACATTTCTCTGTAACTTTCCCTGACAATGTGCTCAATTCATATTTAAAGCTTTCAAGATAAACAAACTGAACTTTCACGCTAACTTTTATATTTGTATTAAAATTCAAAACACTGACATGTAGTTCCGATGGGCCGGTCGTGACAATAATATGTTATATTGCAATCTGTATATGTTCAATTTCACATGTCACTATCATAATTGTCACCCATTGTTAGCAGATCAATTTTTGTATTCTTATGAAGCAGACCTCATCACCTGCATATAGTGCTTTTGTCTCTCAGTTGATTCTACACGCAAAGGCACGCTCTTCGTATGAACAGTTTCTAAGGCAAGCTCCTGACAAACAAGTTGATAAAACAGGACTATCAACAGTCTTGCTTGAAGTAATCTTTTTTGTAAGTTCTATGGTCGATAAACGACCTTGTCAGCAAATACAATCTTCCACTGGGTCGCACGCTGACTGACGTTTTTCATACTAATTGTTAGACCATAATTAGATACCTAATTGTATACGGACTTTTCCGTTTCGCCCCCCCCCCCCCGATTACGACAAAGAGCACACGGTGGGTGTGACCGTTCAGCAGAGGATGTTCACTCCTTCTAGGCACCTGATCCTACCTCTATCTTTTCGGAGGTCCGTGTTGCCCTGCTTTGAATTTGTATTTCGTTTCATGGATCTTTGAGATGGTTCACGGTTTGTTATTGTAATTTTTTCATGATTTACTTACTTATATGGAAGACATATCAAAACGTTTTAGGTTGTTGAAAAAACATGTTATTACTTCGTTACAATAGATTCTAAAATCTGTGAAGTCAAATAAGTGTTTATGAATAAATTCAACATTTTCATTTATGGAGTCTGATTTAAACAATTAAAACAATTGTTCATCACATATTAGTATAGAAGTTTTATGAACAATTTTTGAAACAAAAAATAAACATATGCACATAAATAATTATTTCTTATTGGTCATGTCCTAACAAAAATAATGTACTTATCTTTCGTTTTAGGTAATTAATTTTAACTTACTATTACTTTGATAGGGTAGTTTCTCACTCAATCACTCATACATACTGAGTTGATACTTTGATTCACGAAGAACTTCTAACAAGAAGGAACAGTTCAACATATAAAAAATTAAACGACTTCACAATTTTTGAAATAAAGTTGAACCTTTTCACAATTTTTTAAAATAAAGTCCTTGTTGAATTACATGTATATCATATACCTAGTAGTGTATCAGCCCTGATACACGTGTTTTGGACCAGGTGAGATAGCAACCGGAAGCTATGGCTGTATCGCCCTGGGGGCTGATATTTGTCTGTCTCAGCCCGTCGTTAAGGGGGTGTATTGCCCTCAAATTTGAAATCGATAATTCCCATATATCTCTGCTTTAGATTAAGACTAGTTTGTGAAATAACGATAGAATAACGAATAAATAATACGAAGCATCACCTTACACGTCTGAATATTTTTATTTATTGCCGAAAATTGAAAAATAGTATTTCAAAAATAGCGCCAAAGAGTGATATGTATCTAAGTAAGGGGAGGTAGCCTACACAGCGGTTGTGTATATAGAACAAAAGCACGCTTTATTTAATATCAATCAACATTTAAATTATGAAGGATATAGAGAAGGATGGAACGAGACTTAATCTTAAAAAAACCAGACATTAGACTGTAAAAATTAAGTGGTTGAAGTAATGGACGTTCTTATAAACGTTCTCAAACAACTTGCTATACCAACTTATGGATTTTTATGAATGGAATCTGACAGGAAACTAACGAAATCCCAATGAAAGAATTTAACTCATTACGAAGCTGCGTAAGATTGAAGTTTCTCTCTCGATAATTTGAATTCTAGAAGATAGTGCTTCATTTCAGACGACAGACTCCCTTCTACTATATTTCAAATAACGATCGTTTGTCAACAAAGTCCGGCAACTCTTACAATTTTTAACACATATAAAAAGGAATAAAAACGAACAAGTTTTGTAAATCTGAAAAAAAAAATCTATAGCTTTTTCATGATAAATTACATTTCGTATTTGGAATTTGAATAAAAGTCTTTGATTTTAGATATATGATATAAACAACATCACACTGTTGTTTTCATCTCGTCCCTGGTATCAGCCCTCGGATGGTATCGGCCCGCGCCCTTCGGGCTTGGGCTGATACCAGGACCGAGATAATAACAACTGTGTGATATTCTATATATATCATACATATATTGACTAGGATTAGCCTTCGGTTGAAGAAATTTTGGCTGACACAAAGTAGATGGCACTATTTATTAGGAATAATATAATCAATGTTGCCAGAAAAAAAAAACTTTTTTCGATGTTTACATAAAAATAAACAACTAAAAAGTAAAAATAAGAAATGTTTAAACAAATCTCCGTTATTTTGTCAGCATAGACATCACGAGTTTATTATTGCACTTAGACCATTTCCCAAACATCATCCGGTGATATTATGCCCCTGTATGAATTATGCTACCTGTTTTTACTATTTATAATCCTTGGGGCTTTTTATTAAACTCGCATTGTCAGATTTAGTGGTGTTGCCTTCGTCGTCTATCGCTGCATTGCGCGTTGCAGGCTAACCATTGCCGATTGTAAGAATAAAATATGACGTTACCATATGTATATATGTCGAGAGAGAGGGAGAGAGAGAGAGAGAGAGAGAGAGAGAGAGAGAGAGGATATTTATATTGTGTGATTTTATATTTGCTTTATACAATGAGTTGATAAGGTGTGTGTGTATACCTGCGAGGCTTGCCAAACAAAAATAACTTATGTAAAAGAGTTGGATATAAATAAAATCACACAAGTATAGATGTTTAATTTATCTCATAAAATTTGATCTATATTATGAGGCTTTTTAAACAACACCTTTATGACCCGAATTGATGATGCAACGTTGTGTTATGCAGTTATTGTGACCTTCCGCATTCATTTTGTCAAGTTCGTCATTTCAGAAATAAATCTTAATTGGTTTAATGTAACGTTTTACTGAAATAACCTTGAAATAATGTTTTATCTCTAAATAATATTTCTTAAAGCTTAATCACTTAATTAAATTGAAATATTGATCAGAAGACTTGAATAATTAAGTTTGTTGACATGCACAACATTGAGAAAACTCCAGTTTAAATTGACTAGAACTAGGAACAGTTGTTTGTGTTATAAAAAAACTAGTATAATGATCGTTATTGAAAATATTGAATAAGGATGCTTACTGGTGTTGAATTAAAAGTATTGGGGGCATTATTTCGGTACGTCCTTTGTCACAACTGACCTGTTGTGATGGGTTCTTTTAACATTTACCCCTTATGAAATCATATGGATGACTCTTATTTTCCAATAAACAACAACAGTATGAAAAAATAAACAATAATCTTATCTACATATGTACAAAGAAATTATTAATCATAGTTCTCAACGGGCCTCCATAATCTCGTGCGTCTTTCTACCACGCTCCACTACTTCCACCACGCTCCACTACTTCCACCACGTTCCACCACGATCCACCACGCTCCACCACGCTCCACCAAAATCCACCCCGTCCCCTCAGGTTAACAATAACTTAAGAATTATAAAATTGGTCACCTACAATTAACACACAATTTTCTAATACATCATTACAAACATGAGTTTTATGCAAACTCACTAATGGCTACTATAGCTTTAAAAACAAGTAAATTAACGACATTATAGTACACATAGTAATACGTTCTTGGTCTTGTAGGTGAATATGATCAAATACGTACCAGACAATTTATGTAATAAATAGCAATACAATTCATCCGCCGACAAACAATATCGTAAAGTTACACTTACTGAGTTGTGGCAATAAAAATACAAATGTAGGCAATCAGGTCTCGCAACGCCAGCGCCAACAAAATCCACACAGGCTACATGTTCCCTAGATCACACAGCAGGGGAGACACAAGAGACACACCCAAGTTCACACAGCAAGGGCTTAACATACACGAAAATACTGCTCGGCGTCTAGACCTCTTCTCACAAAAGTCAGCCCACACCCCATATATATAGTCAGGAAACTAACCAAACAAGTTTTACTACTTTAGATACTAAATATAACGACATCCGGCAACACCCCTCATAAGCTTCTACGTAAACCTGCCAAACAGGTTCGAAGAGAATCCCAATCTAAACATAGTAACATCGAGAACGGAACAACCCAGTGACCAATAAAGCGTAAATAAATGAACGATAACTTAGATCTATAAACGATAACTCTTACCTTAAATATAGTAGACAAATATAGAACCAATTATAATAAAAAAAAATATATCATTGGCATAATGTCTATTGTGAAAATACCTCCGATCCTCAGACACAAAATACAATTTTGTAACTATGTACACACACTGCAAATTACTCTGGAAAAACACGACTGAGAAAATCAGCCCCAATATTATCCACACCTTTGATAACTTCTGTTCTAAAATTGAACGCTTGTAGAAAAAGAGACCATCTCATCAATCTACCGTTGGATGCCTTAATCTTCTGTAAATGTAACAATGGTCTATGGTCAGTCTCTAGAACAAATAATCTACCATATAAATATGGATGGAATTTCTTTAAAGCCCATACAATGGCGAGACACTCTTTCTCAACTACCAAATAACGCTGTTCTCTGTCTAGCCGTTTCCGGCTTGCATATGCAACAGGATATTTGCGTACGTCATGCTCCTGCAGTAACACTGCGCCAATGCCATGGTTAGATGCGTCTGTTCTCAAGATAAATGGTTTCGTCAAATCTGGTAATCTGAGAATTGGACTAAAAAGTAACATGGATTTTAAACGCTTGAATGAATTTTCCTGTTCAATTTTCCATTCAAATTTGTTTGGAACACCTTTCTTTGTTAGATCAGTTAAAGGAGCAGCAATTGTAGAAAAATTGGGAACAAATTTCCGATAATATCCTATCAGACCAAGGAAAGACCTGCTTCTTCGTTTCTGGTCTAGGTGCTTCTTCGATTGCTTCCAGTTTCTCGGTGGATGGTTGTATCGTCCCTCCTCCAACAATATGGCCTAAATACTGTAGTCTTGTCTGCGCTATCTCACATTTCGATGGCTTGGCAGTCAACTTCGCCTTCCGTAGTCTATCCAACACCTTTTTAAGTTCTGCAATATGTTCTTCAAAAGTTTCTGTATGAATAAGAATGTCATCAACAAAACTGTCAGTGTGATCTAAACCTTTTAAAACTTTCCGCATGAGCCTGTTAAAGGTTGCTGGACTATTAGACATCCCGAACGGCATTACCTTGAATCTGTATAGCCCATCTGGTATTAAGAAAGATGTTAAATCTTTATCTTGTTCTTTCATAGGAATTTGCCAATACCCTTTACACAACTCGAGTTTAGAAAAGAAACGACTGTTACTGATTTTTGTCATGATTTCATCAGGATCTGGCATTGGTTCAGGATCAAAAATGGTTACCTTATTCAAGTTACGAAAATCCACGCAGATTCTTTTGCTACCATCGGACTTCTTCGCAACAACAATCGAACTAGCGTAAAGTGACTATGATGGTTCAATAATGTCCATATCTATCATATTCTGAATTTCCGCTCGAACTGCACTCCTGACTGCATACGGAATCTGATATGGTCTGTTCCTGATTGGTTCCTTCGTAGTTAGATGAACCTCATGCTGAATAAGGTCAGTCCTACCAGGTAAATCTGTCAAAACATCCTGAAATTCATTCAAAACAGTGTTTATGGATTCAAGTTGATCTGATGCCAGTGAGCAATTTACCTTAACATCTGCAAATGATTCTGTCGCTTTCATGGGGAGAAGATGTAACAAATGTTCATTACTAGAACCCTCCGTCTCCTCTGATTCCAAAACAACACATGATGCAAGCGGTATTCTTGAGTCTGGCATTTGTTCTTCTCGAACATAATATTTCTTCAATAGATTCACATGAAATAAGCGAAGTCGTCCATTCATATCGATCTTGTAATCAGTTTGTCCTACCCTCTCGACAACTTTGAAAGGTCCTTTCCACTGCATTAAAAGTTTGTTATTATCAGTTGGAAGTAAAAGGAGAACGAAATCACCAACCTTGAAATATCGAGACTTTGCTTTTTTATCATAGTTTTTCTTGTAGCGTTCCTTGGATTTCTGTAGTTCTTCATGAGCCAGTTCACACGTTCTTGCCAATCTTTCCTTAAGGTCCAATACATACTGGTAAGTAGTTTTCACTTCAGGGTCGTTCTCTTCCTTCGTCCACAATTCCTTCAAAACTGCCATCGGTCCTCTAACACTTCGTGCATAAACAAGATCAAATGGAGAAAATTTAGTACTTTCTAGAGGAACTTCTCGATAAGCGAATAAAAATGCGGGTAAGTATCTATCCCAATCTTTTGGTCTCTCAGAACTCAATTTTTCTTAACATTGATTTCAAGGTACCATTAAACTTTTCCACTAGTCCATTACAAGCTGGGTGATATGGAGTTGTTACCAATTGCTTAAACGACAACAGTCGACCCACCTCTTTCATTACATTGGAAGTAAATTGCGTACCCATGTCTGACAGAACTTCCCTTGGAATGCCAACTCTGCTAAAAATGTCCACCAATGCTTCTGCTACTGTCTCTGTATCGATGTTCTTCAATGCAGCTGCTTCTGGATATCTAGAACTGTAATCTACAACAGTCAATATATATATCTATTTTCTTTGTCAGTTATTGGATATAATGGACCTACCAAGTCTACAGCAACACGTTCAAATGGCGTGTCGATAATCGGCATTTCATTCAAAGGTACTTTAATTACTTTGCCTCTAGGGAATGTTCTTTGGCATACATCGCATGACTGGCAATATCTCGTCACGTCTCCCTGTATCCCCGGCCAATAGAAATTCGAAAGGATCCGATCTAGGGTCTTCTTAGTCCCCAAATGCCCTCCTAAGATACTATCATGCGCAATCTTCATGACTTTCGTTCGTAAAGGTTCTGGAACAACAAGTTGCTTATAATGTTTTGTATCACTAACCTTTGTTGAATGATAGTGTCTGTACAGCAGTCCTCTATCGACGCTAAACCAAGTCTCAATGTAATCACCGATCGTTTTCTTCCTTCCTGACGCTGCATGTTTGTGGTATACGTTCAGGGATGCATCTTCCATCTGAAGTTGTTTCATCTGGTCCAAAGTCAAATCAGCATCGACTAAACTTGTCACATTTAGTTTCTTCATACCTTGGTTTTCTTTCTTCCTTTGAGCTCTAGTTTGCACTGCTTGGAGAACTTGACTGCACTCGTTCCTTTCTTCTTTTCTGCACCACTGAAGATCTGGATCATTCTGATTTCTGACTCCATCAATGTTACCTAGGATAAGATCATAAACAGGTTCTTTCATGCATAATGCTTTGACATTACCAGTGAAATAGGGAGTATCCACATAAATGGATGCCTCTTCTACGTTCCGTACTGTACCATCAATTAAAACACATCTCTGCACTTCTCCAGTCAGCTGATCATCTGTGACTAAATCTCTCTTCACAACTACTCCACTACAGCCAGTGTCTCTTAAAACTTAAATCAGATTTCCACCAACATAACCCATTTGAACAGGCATATATTCACATACCTTGCATACTCCTCCAAGTACAGGCAAAATGTGTCCACAAGTAAGTTTTACCTGTCCATCTGTGACACAACACTCCAACAATTTATTTGTAAGGATACATGCTGATCCCATATGCGGCTGATTTGGACATGACATGACCTCGTTGGTTGTGACTTCTGTGGAGTTTGGTAAACTGAAACTAGAACTGTCATTAGATTCATCACAGTTTAACTCACATTCATGTGGATTCTGTAAAGCTGCTGCTTTCTGGATGCTGCGCGAAGGTGTAAATGTGCGCGGAATTGTCTGTTTATTATTACAGTCTTTTGCCAAATGTCCATTTCTATGACAAATGTAACACCTTCTGTCGTAGTTCTGCTGTGATGAAGTTGAAGATGGTTGCTGCTTCGGGCCAGTTCCACTGCCAGCGCTTCTAAAACCACTGTTGCCCGGATTTTGCTTCTGAAAAACTTGAAAGTCTTTAACAAATGATGGATAGCCATGAGCTTCAATGAATTGGTCTGCCAGATTCGACATTTCCTCTACAGTTTTTGGATGGCGCTCTTTAAGATACATTCCTAATTGATTACTACAACTGTTTAGAAATTGTTCTCGCAAAAATAAGTCTTTAATGTTTTCATATGATTTAGTACTTCCTGCCAAACAAAACCATTTTTCCACATAATTATCAAGTCTAGCAAAGAACTGTGAAGGATTCTCACCATTTTCAGGTCTGCTGGATCGAAACTTCGAACGAAATCCCTCTTCCGTAAGTTGGAATCTCTTTAATAATGCCCCTTTCAATGATTCATACTTTAATGCCTCTGCAACTGGAAGTCTAGAATAAACCTCGAGAGCTTTACCCGTCAGAAGAGCACTCAAATTCATCGCCCAAGATGATTTGTCCCACTTTGCACAAGAAGCAAACCTTTCAAATCTCTGCAAATACGAATCAATACAATCTTTAGATTCATCAAATGGAGGTAACATTGGTAATTTAGCAAGCGATTGCGAAGCAAGACCTGAACTAGAAGCTAATTCTCCAGATTTAACTCTATGCAATTCAGTTTTTCTTTTGATTTTTTCTAACTCTATTTCACTTTCAATCTTTCTAGCTTCTCTTTCTGCTACTCTTTCCATTCTTTCATACTGTTCTCTCTCTTTCTTTTCAACAAAATCCTGTAAATCATTCCCTTTCAATGCAAACCTCTCACCCATTGTTACAAACTCCATTGTTTCAACAAAAACAAAAACCACAAAAAAAAAATAAAACTGACAAACCACATATACTTAAAAAAAATATAAAATTCAAACAAATTCCAACTGATGAATGAAAAAAATAAAGATTTAACATCTTTCTTAACACCAGATGGGCTATACAGATTCAAGGTAATGCCGTTCGGGATGTCTTATAGTCCAGCAACCTTTAACAGGCTCATGCGGAAAGTTTTAAAAGTTATCACAATAGACATTATGCCATCCTTGCATAGAAATACAACCAAAGTGTTGTGGTTTTTATCATGTCGTCCGGATGAATTCTTTGATAGCAAACGTGATTTGCAGCTTTATAAACTACACTCATTGTTTATATCTGTAATTTAAATATTCCAAAAAAAATTGAATAAATTTTTGGTAGTACAGTTACGTGGAAAATGCTAAAAAATCTTCGAAGCGTTGATAAAGCAAAGGTTTATTAGCTTTTTCTGCTGGGCTCAATAATGTATTAACATTTTTCTGATGTCAACTCCAAGTACATTGGTACTTTCATACTTGTAATTCATTGATGTCTTATATTTTGTAGGAAATGATGTCATTCATGAGTTGACAAAAACTAATACCAGCTCATTGTATGTATCAATAACCCTTACAAACGATACCACCTTGTTTGAACTGTATGAGACATTCTCAGTTTCCACCGAAAATGACAATTACAGGCTATTTGTTGAAGGACAGGCGAGTGGAACCCTTGGTATGTAATATCTTATTTGAAAAGAAGTTCTCTTTGACTCATATTTTGTATATATATATATATATATATATATATATATATATATATATATATATATATATATATATATATATATATATATATATATACACTGTGGAATCATTAATTTTCGTGGGGGCCAATAAGTGGATTGCTTAAATTTTATAGGTTCGTGGGGACGTAATTTCGTAATTTCTCTTAAACCTACAGAGGAAATATGTCTATATATAAATATATATATATATATATATATATATATATATATATATATATATATATATATATATATATATATATATATATATATATATATATATATATATATATATTTAAGTCCCTCATTCCTTTTAAAGAGTATGACCAGTCCCATAAAAACATACTTTAAAACATTCCACAAAAATCATAAAAATGTTCTTTGACATACAAGTTTGAATTGTTTATTTTTTTAAATAAAAATTTTTTTCAAATTGTTATTACTTTTATGTTAGATATCATTAAAATAGTTTGAAATATTCAGATGGTTCTGTTGCTTTTTACCAGGTAACATGATGGTCCTATCATCTTATCCACACTTCACAAATAAGGGCATGGTATTCAGTACACTAGACAGAGATAATGACAACAGCCCTAATACGAATTGTGCTTCATTCCGGAAGGGCGGCTGGTGGTTTAATCATTGTTCCTTAACTTTCCTGAACGGCCCCTATGCGTCATCATCTTGGATATATCCTTGGAAACCGTTAAAAGGAGATATGATTAAGAAAACATCTATGATGTTAAGGCGAAGATAAAAGAGAAACTATCCGGCTATAAACATATTTAAAGGATGAACTTGCTACATATGATTTAAAATGTTCTCAAAAACAGCACTGTTACATGTATAACTAGAGTATTTTTTTTAAGTAACGGTAAATCAAAGCTATCACTGTATGTTACAAAAATTTTGAGAATAAAATACCAAAGAAAACATTACAAGAAAAAATGCATGATAGGCAACATTGTTTTTTATAATTATACTTTCATGTTAAATACTGATGGTTTGACGCAGTTGATAATCCATTCTATTACTCTCAGCATTAGCAACGGGTAACAGAACGAATTGTTATATGCGCACAAATTATGCGCGTACGGTTCGTCATAGAATTCACGTCATTCCTATATAACAACAGTTAAGTTTTCTTTAAAATTAAGACAATAAATATATTAAAAAAATAGTGCCTGTTTGGGAGGGTAAGAGTTGAAATTGACACCCCGAGAAAACCATTGTCAGCTTTGTTGGTCCTGCTATTTTCTCACATAGTAAATATACCAAGTTTAGATATGTATTTAGACATACCTTGACTTTGGGCTTGCTTTTAGGGGAATAATCGAAGTTAATGCATATTTGAAACTCTCATAAATTGAAGGTCAAAGTATATTTAAATTATATAATGACACTAACAAACTTAACATTTTGTTTGGGATTTCTTTAAAAAGGTCAAGTAAATAATGTCAAACTGCATCACACTCTCTACAGAATACACTGTTTCTTTTAATTTAAAGAGGGAAGGGTCCGCTCTGTCAAACCAGTATACAAAGATTGCTACGACAACCTTTATTATCAATGTGAAAATTATGCTTCATCTACTTATCTCATGTTTTAATAAAACGGAACGTATATTACAATCTATTGTTGGTTATGATACTTGTATATAACGAGTGCATTAGATTATGAAAAGAAATCATTATTTCAAATTTACAGCGAAATAAAAGAGGTTAACGTTAAAAAACCAACAAATGCAATGTGTTGGAATTCAACATAAGACAACCATTTGACTTGAGAATTGAATGCTGAAGCTAATTTTCCTCGTCTGTTTTTTTTCTTTCATTTCTAAAACATTTCAGTAAAAGCATAGAAGTCGTGCATGCACTGAAAGTTTGAATCTTTGATGTTTCAGAATTCATACCATATCGACTCGAAAGTTGAATTTTTTTTTTGGATCAAGCGAATTTGAATGACTTCAGTTATTAAGGAATATTGAAGATATTTTTATAGAAATAAATAGGTAGTGAACATACTTCATGTAAAGAATCATGCAAATGACAAATAATGCGTCCGGCTTAGCTCTGAATGTTAGGAAATGTTCACTCTTGTTGTGATCTTAGAGCATTATTTGAAATGAGCCACCAAAGGAAATAGAAATGTTTGGCGGATCTTAAGATGTTAAAATACTCTTTAAATAAAACGATGCATTGATGATACAGAAATATCAATTATTATTTTATCTGTTCAAGATATATAGTTCGCACCTGTGTTTTGTCTCCGTCTCACTTGATCGATTTCTAGCCAAATTTACAGAAATTCGTGGTCATTCTATACTCCTGCTGAAAGCCACGCCGATATGTCTACAAGCCATGTGCATATAGTGCTGAACTAAATGCTGGGCTAGCAATATTTACTGTTTACTGTATTTTTTAGATGATGTCAGTTTGTTATTGTCATTTTTTCACGGCATAGGCCGTCTTAAGTTTTGCAATTTAGCGATAAATTGAGAACTCTAAGAATTTACAAAACGTGATTTTTACAAAGTTCAAAGTTTTAGCTTTACAAGAAAATTCTTTCAAGTTATGGGAAAACTTATTTTATGGAATTTGCGGAAACTGGTCTGAAGTGTCTCATTACCATTGTTCGAATTCTTTAGGTATATTGTTTATGTATATATTTCTACACAAACTGAAAATGTTATGCACTTGTGTGATACATATTAACCTCATCAAAATGTTAAAAGAATTTAATAAATGCTTACTATTACCTCACTTATCTCTATACGACTTTCTGTACTGTGTAATGTGTTAGCAGATTAAACGTTCTTTCTTGTTCTCGCAGTTTTTATCTATATGACCCTCTGTATTCGCAAAGTATACAAATACCACGGAATGAATTACTCTTAAATTTTGTAACAAACACGTTGTATTTATCAACTTTATAACTCTGAGTAGTTAATTTTACACTCTAATATCAAGATATTATGAACATAATTACAATGCATGACTTGATCTCCAACGAAAGTGGTAGTACAAAAGCATATCAAATCAATATATTTTCAGTATGTGGCCATATTGACCCCTAGGACCTGAACCTTTGACCAAGGAACCATAAATATCACAATTTGGTTAGAGGTGTTCATGGAAATCATAACCATGCATTCAGTTTTTCTCTAATACATATGGGAGTAGAGAAGAAATTTTTTAAACATTTATTATAATTTCATTATATGGCCATATTGGCCCCACCCTAGGTCCTAAACGCTTGTCTAAGTATTTATGAATTTAACAATTCATGAGGAAAACTTCGTAAACATCAAAATTGTGCTTTTAGTTTTTCACAAACATATATGGGTGTAAAGAAGCAGAATTTCCCAAATCTAATACTAGTACATGTTCACTAAATGGCTATATTGGCCAGTCCTAGGGCTTAAGCTACAGTCCCAGGGGCCAGGTATTTCACAATTTAAGTAGAGAGCTTGATTGATATTATAACTATGCGTTTAGTTTTTTTTAGATATACATGTGTATGGGAATACAGAAAAAATTCTAACATTTAATACATTTTTCCTTTATGGCCATATTGGCCCTGACCCTCGGGCCATGAATTTCAAAATTTTAGTAAAAGGTATCATGGACATCATAACTTTTCCCCACATGTGTGGTAAAAGAGAAGACGAGTTTTGAAGATTTGACTTTTTTGCATTTTTAGCCGCGATTATGGCGCCCCAGGAGTGGTAGAACCATACTTTTCACAATTTAGATTCCTCTTACAATAGAGATGCTACGCACAAAAATGGTAACAATACAATTGGCCTTGTAGTTTTTAGTTAAAAATATAAAATTGTTAACGACGCACAACGAGCAATGGTGGCCGAAGACCAATTGCGAAAGGTCACCCGAGTGACTAAGCTCAGATGACCTAATAATCTAAAAATGTGTATATATTGCCATACGCATCCCTATCTGAAGGACACAATTATATGATTTAATGCTTTCTTAAGATTTGACGTATGGCAAAAAATGTTTGGCCACGTTGGAAACCAGACCCTGCGCTGTAGAAGAGAAAGCATTCTGACAACTGCGCAAGGTAATTCATTAGTATTATTCGAACAATACGGTTATGTAATGTAAGGAGAAATATTTTTATGCACATTCATAAGCGATTGAAAATAATTGTTTGGCATATAATTACAATAGGTATTACTTTATCTTTTTAAACAAAAGGGTCAATGTTCAGATGGATCTTTACACCAAGTAACTGTGGAATATTTAAGTTACATGCATTTGTTATTATTGTAAGCCCTAGTATTCAATAACAAAGTACACTACTCCAATTTCTAAAAAAAAAACCTTAACATTTCGTCTTGTTCCAGACTTTACATTTGCAAACATTTCTGCTTTAAAATTCTTTTTAAAGTTAAACGTTATTAAGTTTTCAATGAAAAGCAAAATAATCATGAATGAAGCTTGAATGATTTTTATTGGTTTCCACACGAATAAGAAACTTATATATGAAAAAAGGTTTTAAGGCAAATGCTGGTCGATATCCATTAAAACTTTGTTCATTTTTAGTAAAACTTCTATATGTCATAAAACAAGATACATTATTTGAAATTTCACTTGAATATCCTTCACTTACTGCGGAATCATTTTTGTTTTGCCTCGGACTAGAATGTCTTGACGTCATTGGATGAATCGCGTCACGTGATTGCCTTATAAATTTCTTTACACGGCGGGCGTCAAAATTTATTCGGCAACATGGCGGATGTAACGTTATTTGAGATGATGTTTTTAAAAACGTTTAACCATACCTTTAATTTTTTAAATGGACTTTACCAACCTCAAAAATTTCTATAAACAGTCAGTAACAAACCTAATAGGTAATGTTATTCGGGGGGGGGGGGGTTAATGTTTGTGGGTAGCCAAACTTTCCCTGGTTCGTGGGGATGTTATTTCGATGGTAATGTAATTAGGATTACTTTAATAATTGTTAAACAAACGGTGTGTATAGGCTCGTAAGGATGTAAATTCGATGACAAGGGTTACTCACGAAAGCCACGAATATTGCTCCCTACAAAAAATAATTAATCCACAGTATTTCATTAAGAATGTCTTTTGTAGTAAAAACATATCTATTTGCCTTGCTGTAACTCACTTCTCTTATTCCAGCAGTAAAAAATATTGGCATCTGTTCTGAAGTTTACTCCATAAAAATGCCTGCCCTTTTTTGTTGTGGCATCACGCAACTTGGTCATGTTTTCAGAATTCAAATACTGCTCTTTTAATTGATTATGACCTCAAAGACCAATAGTATCTAATATTAAAATAGAAATTAGACTTTTACAAGGAATGTATAAAATTTTAAAATTGACAAGAGATAGAACAGCATTATTAACAGGTATAATGCTATTAATTCCCACATTATGTGACCTTTAAAGTGTATACAGCTTCTCTTAATTCAAAATCATACGGTTTTCCTCGAGTTCTTTCTCTCAAAGTTTAAAACTTTCACACCCTCTTTTTCTTTTTCTCCAACCTTTTTTTCACGGTATGAAACATCCAGCTATTTCTCCAAATCTTTCAATACATATTTGAAGGTATTATACTGTGCACTTTTATCTAAAAATACAATATTTTGGTGTTTTTTTTAATCCTCTCCTCCTTCCATACCTCCTTCCTCTTTCTTTTCATGTTTCTTCTCATGTATGTACGCTCTTCGTTTCTTTTTATTTTTTGATTAACTGGCTGTTTTTATTATTGTTTTTTTGCACGTAGCTGTTCTTTCAATGATTTTTTAGGTTAATGATGTTAATGCCTGTTGAATGCACTGTTAATGGCTCTATTTCTAAGTCGGGTATTTCTTGAATGGAAGTTTTGAATTCAGACACTGGATTAAAAATCTGGTTTCAACGCTGCAGAAACCTTTCGGAAACTTTGCGTGAACTTAAGATTACTTTAAGTTGTTGACAGGTTTCAACACGGAAACTTAAAGCTTCATTAAGTTTCCGCAGTGCGGAAACTTAGGCTGTCGACAAATTTAAATGGTTTCGCAACTGAAACAGACTGAAACATTGAGTTTCTGCATATTTTCAACCTCCATATACGATTGGGATACATGTTGTTTAGAAAGAGTTTCCTCAACTTAACCTTAATGAAACCTACCCTGCAATCCATACAAAATACACATGGCCCATTACATAAGATTAAGTAAGGATTTGATCAATCATAACAAATTATGAACAAAAATAACCATCATCCGATATCCAAATTATTTGATTGATTTGGCAAATTCATATTTGATTTTTGCCTGTATTATCTTATGAGAGAGAGAGAGAGAGAGAGAGAGAGAGAGAGAGAGAGTACACTTGTGAATAGTTTTATTTTCCACATTTAAAAAAGTTTCATATATACATATAGTTTTAGTCACGCTGGAACTGACTGTACATATAATCATCAGCGTGCTGAACATAATTGATATATTACTACTCAAATTAGATAAATGTTTAGTACAATGTAATGGTTTCAGCGATGCGTTTACCATTTGGAACCTCAACTTAATGTTTTCACATAATGAAACCTATCGGGAATATGCCGAAACTGGTTGATATACCCATAATAATTTACACAACTTTTCATACATTTCAATAAGGAATCTTAGACTAATTCAAACTTTCAGCTGACTGAAACATAACGGATACTTGCTATATCGATATAATGGTTTCCGCATTGCAGAAATTATGCATGAAACTTCAACTTCAATTTTCAGCAAGATTTTCATATAGTTTCAATTTTGCCGAAACTTTTATTTTATCAAGTGAGAGTTTTCGAATTCTTTATGTTCGCTTGGGTTTTTTTTATTTCAATTTTTTAAATCTTAATGATCCTCTTTTGATTGTTTTTAGCAAGGCCTTTTTATTCACTGATTTCTTTTTTTTCGTTTTCATGATTTGACATTGTCATTGTGTCATTTATATTCCCTCCTCTCCTCTTGAAACACAAACTTGTGGGTTAATATAATTTTATTAATGTAATGAAACTATATTTATCATGTTTATATTGGCTGTTTTGACAGAATTCTTGATCGAACACATAGTAGTGAGACAATAAGACAAGACACACACAGCACAAAACACACACATAACACATACACATAACATATAAAGAAACGTGACATAGTACATTTAAATAGTACATGTACTTACCTTAATACCTTTTGTACAATTGTATAGATGTTTTAAAGAAAAAAGTCAAATGATAAACAAGGATGTGGGTTGTCTGAAAATGATGTTATTAAAAAAATCATGGTAAGTGAAAAGTGACTTGTTAACAGGCACTTAAACCCAGTGTCTCTGGTTTACAGTGCCAGAACTGTAACTAAATTAATATCAACAATCTGAAATAACAATTTGAAACAAACTATGAGAAACGGGAGATAACCCTAATTTCACAACTGTCTATAAAATGTTACCACTTCAATGTTATCAGAAAAAATTGTGAAACATGCACAAATGTCTTCATTATTCATTGCATTTTTATGAGTCATAATTAATTGATTATTGATAAATTAACCTGTATCTTTACTGTTATAAGAGAATTTCGATCTCTTAGGTTGGTAATCCTATGCTAAATAATTTTGTAAAATTCAGCAACAGAAATCAACACATCAAAGAACGATGGGATCTGTACAGATTGTAGATAACATATAACACTACAATTGATTAAACCAATGCGTACCTTTAATGTTAAACGTCACAAAAAATTAATATAACGTTGTCATGCAGATATTAATTTTGTTCTTTTTGTAAATACGAAAAAACTACTGTGAAATATGTGTTTAAAATGCACTAAACATTGAAAGCGTTCATCTCCTTGTCACCGCTCATCAATACATTAATGACATTATCAAATCCTTTTCTAAAATGAAAGAAAGAAAATGTATCTGAGGTAGTCATCCGATGTGGACAAGATGGCCGATTTTGCACAATTGTACTGTATATTAGAGTTATTGCCCTTCGAAAAAATGGCGTATATTGTAACACTGGAATGTCATTTATATTTCATGTTTTCCGTACAAAACAGCAGATAATCAATTTTAGTTGAAAGCTAAATGCACGAACAACACTGACATATTTTCTAAGCGTTTTAGTGATTTTTTACTTCCCTCATCTCCCTCGTCAGAAGAGTGTATTACATGGTATAAAAGTATTTTGTGCCATGTCAGATTGTAACTTATGCGGAACAAAATGGTGTTTAAAACGAATGTCAGATATTTTGTGACGATATAGTAATCAACCTTAACATTTAAATAGACTCTTTCGTTCAGAAATGAATAAAAACATTGAAATAAACATTAACATAGTATATATAATGTCAATATCACCCCTTTCAGAGGCTCCTCGGCTCAAAATATTTTAGGCTTTATTGCCTCATATGTGGAAATTCATTGATGCAACAACTCACCGATTGGACAGCTCATCGATACGACAAGTCATTGAATAGACATCTCATGGATACAACAATACATCGATACTCATCGAAACTCATCGAAACTTACAGAAAGTTAAAATAAAAGTGAAAAATTAGAACCCCCCCCCCCCCCCCCCCCCCCCGGATTAGGATTTCAGGATTTTGGAATTTTTTTTTTTTTTGTTCTTCAAGAATTTTTGGACGAGTCTCCCCCCCCCCCCACACTTTCAAAAACGATGCTACGTGCCTGTATGGTAAATATTTGCCATTCGCGACTCGTTCTTCGAATGTTGAATCGATCAAGTAAATACGGGTAGTTGCCAATTGCACCTAAGTTTAAATTGAAAACGGTATAAATAGATGTACTTACTAAGAACGTTATTCTTACCACAAGTCACTTTTTTCATTTTTCCGATCACAAATGTAAATAAAACCATTGTAAGCTAATTTGTTTTTATTCCTTTGCGAAAAAATTAATGTAAAATCGCTTCCTCCGTCAGCCATATCGTGACTGAGAATAAAATGAAGACAGTAACCTTAAAAGTGTTCAAACATTAATATTCTGTTTTCAATTTATATGGATGAGTTGTCGTCATCCACGAGTTGTCTTTCGTTGACATGTCGCGTCGGTGAGTTTTACTTTCGATTAGTTGACTTTCGATGAGTTGTTTGGGGACCGATCAGTGAATTCAATAAAAGCAATATTTCAAAATAGCCGCTTTCATTATAACCGTTAAATTAATGCAAAGAAACTTGGGATTTATTTCTATTTCAAAATAAGCAGAATTTCAAAATAAGCGATTTCAATATAAATAAAGTAAGTTTTTGGAAATCAAGTCTTCCAACAATCTGTTGGAATTCCCATGACTACCAATTGTGCCCCATGGTTAGCAGACCTATTTTAGTTCTTATGAAGCAGACTTTATTCAAAAACTTGCACGTGAAATAAATAAATCACTCGCTGTGGCCTTCTACTCGACATTCAGGTATATTGACGACGAATGATCAATTAGCAATTGTTATTTCCATACTTACGTCGACTCGATATATTCCAGTGAACTTGAAATAAAATATACCACTGAGTCTGCGTCATCTGTTTCATATTTGGATATTTTACTGGAAATGAACAATCTTACAACAGAACTTTATGATAAACGTGATGACTTCAATTTTTCTATAATCAACTTTCCTTACTTATGTAGCAATATACCTTCATCACCTGCATAAGGTGTTTTAGTCTCTCAGTTTATTCGATACACAAGGGCTTCATATGAACAGTTTCTAAGGCGAAGCAAGCTACTGACAAACAAGTTGATAAAACAGGACTATCAACAGTCTCGTCTGAAGTCATCTTTTCGTAGGTTCAATGGTCGATACAACAACCTTGTCAGCAAATACAATCTTCCACTGGGTCTCATGCTGACTTTTTCAAACAAATTGTTTGACAATAATTAATCTCCATATTGTCTACGGACTTTAACGGGTTTTTTCCCCCGATTACGACAAAGAGCACCTGGCGGGTGTGACCGGTCAGCAGGGGATCATTAGATAAATTATTTATATACTTTGTCATCAGGATGTATTTTAATTCATATGTTTCGTATATGCAGACATTCAAATAATAGATGACTTTTGACTCTTTAGTTTAATGGCAACATGAATTTTGTTCATCATCTGATATTTTGAATGTAAAATGTCGAAAATTGTACGGTAATCTTTGCAAATTTGGATGTTTGTTTTCATCATGATATTATGCAAGATCATAAGATATGTTACCCATTCATTTTGATCGATTCCATAAACATATGTTTATACATTCATAGGGTAGTGGCGGCAGACAATAAACTTAAGTGTGAAAAACTTTTGTGGTTGTTTTTTTTAATTCAAAATTTTTATTGCATGTTTATTTTATGGGTTCTTTTAATACAACGTTTTCCAAGTGCTGATTAAAACGTTTGTATGATTATCAAACTTTTCTTGAAAGTTTTCAAATAAAAAAAAGGTCGAATTTGATGTGATCATTTCAAGAGTAGATTGCCTTTTAAATCCAACAAGGTTAACAGACAAGTTTTTTTTTTATTAATGGATGTTTAGTCATTGTGCCGTGGTAGCTTGCGTAGGATTTCTGATTGCAATATGCTTTGCCAAAGTCGATTAAAACTTTGCATAGCAGTCGACCAGCTTTCTTTACGAATTACCCTTATTTGTGAATATTTTTATATCATATTAGAGATATCCAAGAGAACCAACATTGTAGGTGCAGCATTTTTAACCTGCGTAAGCATTAAACATTTTTGCAAAAAAGGACTATATGAAGAAATTTTACATCCCCCCCCCCTTCGTGTATATGATTGTCATTTTTCGGTGGATGTTATCAACAAAGATAAGTAAAATATAAATTGAACACTAAATGTTAACTCATGATCATTGTAGATGTGCTGACCTCGTCGGAACTGTCATTCATAAATAACATGTTACTTAATCCCCCTGTAAAATGATGTTAGACAGGATTGTTATTTGGTGTGATATTAGAGATTTTTATTTAGATTTTGAATTAGATATCTTTAATATTGGCTTCTTCTTATTAATGTTGCAACTTCGGCAAAACTATACGATCATGCTTTTTAATAAACTGCTTGTGAAACAACTATTGGACATAGTGGTTTCTACATTTGGGTTGCATCTCAAGGAGATTAAAAAGACTTACAGTGACAGTTGTGTATTTCTACAATATTATTAAACACAATAGCAAGGGTGATCAATACTGACCTGATTTAATGAACAGTGATTAATCTATTTTAATGTCCTTTTTATTTGATTCTAAACCCAAGATTTCTGAGAATTCATTCAACTTTTATATGAAAAAAAGCTGTTTGTTTTCGGAATCATTAATCAAAAATCGTTTTTGTGACAGTAGATTGCATAGCAAAGGTTTGCATAATCGATAGCGTTTGTTACTACTTTATACAGATGTTTTACTATATAATGCGAAAAATAGTTTAATGCAAGTGTTAAAAGAACAGCCGCAGACAATTAATCATTTTCTTCGTTGAAAATTGATTTATATCGCGTTGTTTTAATGTCATTATCTTGTTTTTTTTTCAAATCCACTATTTTAGAAATACCTCTGTTACTAGAAAGTAATGGTTTTGGTCGTTGTTTTGACTCCTGTGTCAATTCATTCATAAGAGATGAAATTTAAATCAATTAAATACTAAGTAAGATACCCTTACTCTTATTTTTCATTCGAAATTTATATAAAAAGTATCCACTGATGTGTTAAACGTTCTTTTACACGATCTTAACTCATAGTTTAATTTTTTTTCAACCCTTTTGGCGTTGCATTAGCAAACGACATGTAACAATTGAGATCTATGGTTTAATTTTATGTGGACACAGGATTTAAAAATACTGTTGTTTTATCATTATTGACAAGAAAGAATGATATATTATTCAACAAATAAATTTTTCCATACCTCTAAGATAAAAGACTACACTTTTGCTGATTGCTATTAAGCGAAAGAAATTTAGACCAAATTTTTCTTGTATACATTGAAACCTTTGATAAATATACAGTCCTTTCAAAAAGCAAAAACATTGGCGTATTCACAGTCTATAAATTTACTCCTTTTATTTGCGAAACAATATATAGTAAACCTAAAATTCAGTCTTACGTCCGATTTGTTTTATAAGATACAATGAAATATCGATACTACATGTATCTGCCAAATCTGAGATCCTGTTGAAACTAGGTTTTTGTCTTAAGACCGAAAACGGAGGAACGAAAATGATTAATGAAAATAAAAGCTGGTATTTCTTGTACATTTGTATAGCTGGTGTACATTACAGTTTTCTTTTATTAAAAAAGGCTATTTGATAAATTTGATATATCTCACCGGAAGTAGAATTTTTTGTTTATTTATCACCGAACAGATGACATATGTAAGGATTTTAACATATACTTTAATTCTATGTGAAATAAATTAAATGCAAAATAATTATAATTTCATTTACAACTATAGGCCTATAATCCTACAAAGGTTGAATGCTCAAGTCTTAATTATTTAATGCGTGTAAAAGACTGATTTGAACATTTATTACCAACTAGTTAGTGAGTTGCTATAGTTTTTACCTACTAATGTCTCTTCTGAAAAAGCTCCTCTTGGCATATCTTACATTTTTTCCATGTCACAAAAACAATACCAACACCTTTTAAGATAGGAGAAGTGTCTATATTGTATCCGGAAGTTTAAGAATAGTTTCAATACAGTACTGTAAATGTTTCAATTGCAAATTTACCACTTGTGCCTTGTCCCAATATGTGAAAAGTTCAACAAAAGTACAAAACTGTCGTTATACGATAAAAAAGAAATTAAAAAAAATGTTGATCTCTCTCTCTCTCTGAATCATGTGGCAATCAAAATTACCAAACCAGTATTCCTTTTAAAAAATTTGGTCATTTTGTATAGAGCGATAGTTTCTGATTAACATTGTCTGGTTCTATGTTAACTTTCGAGATTGTGTTAACAATTATTTACAGCTGAGAATGCAAATGACTAAACGAAACATGAAATTTGAAAAATGATAAAAATAATGATTAATAATTAAAAGCAGCACCTAAACTCATTGTTTCTATGTTACTTGTCGGCAAAATATTGGCAGTTTCCCACTAGGAAATACTTCTAACATTAGTAACATTTTCTATATTTACATTTAATTCATATAAAGCATGTAATTATTTGTCAAATGGTTTGTAAACGTGATTAAAAAAAGAACTATGACAAAAAAGAATTCCTCTTTTTTCATTTTTGTAATTTCTGATTTCAAGTTAATGCAATATTTGAAATCAAAGGGTGTTAAAATGTGCGTCAGAGTGAATTACGTTTACAGATGAAACGTTGACAAAACTAGAGTTCTGATCTAAGACAGGAGCTTTGCAGGATGAGACTGTATGCATTCCAATTCCAAAGATCAAGCTTATTATCTCTACACGATATTGTTGTTTTTAAGAACAAAATTCGGTCCGTAAATCCATTCATTGATTAGATTTAAATTCCTAATACATTTAAATACAATGTAACACGATATTTAATCTGAAATTACAATTCAGAGTTAATAATTAATGAAGCGATGATAACCATAAGGTTAAATTAATCAGATACTAACCCATTACATCTCAATCAGTTGGACGATTCACTGTTGAGCATCCTCAGAAATTATTACGAGATGTTTTTCAATGTGGCCCTCTTTGGATTTCTTTTTTGTGAGTTTGATCTATTTCAAAAATATATATCTATATTTTAAAGGGGCATGGTCACAATTTTGATAAAATTCTATTTTTACGTTTTTATTATTTACAATGATTTAGATATGCATTTCTAATGATCAAATAAAATTTGAGAGTCATTAGTAGAGTTATAAGCAAGACAAAGGGCTCACAGTTCTTTGTCATGTAAACAAGGCTCTTGCCCTGTTTTTGTTTACATAGGTTCAATGTACCAGTAAAAAATCCAGCTTAAGTGTCTATCTTTTTATTTGTTCTAAGCATAGATAAACAGTTCCTAACGTTTAACACAGTCGTTTTAGGTTTAAAACTGAAATTTTTACTTCAACGTATAAAATGTAAACAAACGCTTTGTTTAAGTAGCGAAGAATTTCAAGCTCTGTAACTCGCTTAAAACTAAGAAAATGATACTCAAATATCTGTTGCCTATTAAAATGCCTTGCTGAAGCATTCTAAATATTAAAATCGGAAAAATAACTTTGTCTAAACTTGTGACCATGCTCCTTTAAGATATTTATATAAATGTTTAGTTAAGTTATATTTACTTTATCTAGACTTTTTAATTTGAATTTGTGTTCAGTGCTTGGACAAAAGTCAGGAAAAGTTATTTACTTTATCTAGACTATTTAATTGAAAATTGTGTTCGGCGCTTGCACAAAAGATAGGAACAGTTCTAGACTAAAAAATCTTTCTTCTGTGGCATCTGCGCCATGATAATTATAAACAAGCATTCTTAGGGTAATTATGACGTCAGGGGAAATGGACTGACGTGTGAAAGGCCTGGTCTGCTAACATTTGCTTAGTTTCTGTTAAGATGTCGAGCGGTAGATCAAGCCCCGAGGCCATAAAACTTAAGTGAGCTTACTTATGATCTACGTCTCACTTATAAAAAAAAATAATTATAGTAAAACAGTGAGACTGTGTTCGTCTAAGTTTTATCGTCCCAATAACAGTTGCTTAGGTATCTGTTTATTCATATTTCCAATGTTTTAAACTATCGCCAAAACATTTTTTTTTATAAAATAAAGAAATTCAAAAAATTGAAACCATTGATTATTTGTCTGTTTCTCTTTATCAAAACTTGGCCAGTAAATAATGAGCTATTTTCATGAAAACTAGATACAAAAGTGAAAACTTTTGATACAGAAATGCTTACCATGAAACAAATACTGTAAAATATGTAGAAAGTAGTTTTACTGCAATCACCGAAATGGTCTAAAGACCTGCAAAACGTTAAAGAGAGAAATATACAACTAGATAACAAGCTCAAGTTAAACATAAGTGGCATCCTAAAGAGAAAAAATTGAAAATTCTTTATCGGATCTTAAAAGCAGATGTATGCGAGACAATTAAATTTGCACTGGGATACCAGTGGAGGATTGTGATGACATGAAACGAGATATCTTGAGAGGAAAACTTCATATTTAATTCCAATAAACGATTTTGGAAAAGTGCACTTAATTGGGGAAACGTCGAGAATACAGCGATATATCAAAGTTATCCTTTTTTAAACAAAACAAATTTGTTAGACAGGACCCCACGCAAACTAAAAGGGTCTCGCTTACAAGTAAATGATCAGTTTCCAAAATGAAGTATAAGAGTGACGCAAAAAACTGTACCCAATTGTGAAACAGACCAGAGCCAACCAGCAACGAGTTTAACTGGCACGTGACTCCCTATACATTGATCGATGAACATGTATCAGAGGACCATCCGCCACAGACGTAGCAGGCCAACCACTGAGGGAAATTCTAGATCCGCCTGGGCAAATAGATCAATAAATGACAAACAATTACTAAAGCAGATCCGCAGCAGCTCTAGTATGATTTCTGACCCTACAGCATAGGAACTAGCTGGAGAGAAGATCAATGACAACCTTAAAATCCTCTTCATAAATGTGTGCGGGATCAACAAACGCATTATCCGGAATTCACCGAATTTATCAGGCAAAATGACATGATAAGTCATATCTAAATCAAGACAAACTTATCCTTTTGCTTTGTTTCACAGTCATTACAAACAAACATTATTAACTATCAAAAGTGCGCTCAGGAGGCATGGCCGTGGTCGTTAACAATACGCCCTTGACATTTGTAAACACTGACTGTAAATATGAATTGTAGTTCCAATAAAAATTGTATGTTATGAGAAGGCAAAGATCTGTTCTTTTTGGCATTGTTTATATATCAACCACTCAGGGAAATTCTAGATCCGCCTTGGAAAATAGATCAATGAATGACCAACAATCACTTAAGCAGATCCGCCGCAGCTCTAGTGCGACTTCTGTCCGTACAGCATAAGGATTCGCTGGAGAGTAGACCAATGACAATCTTATTAAAGCCTCCCCATAAATGTGTGCAGGATCAACAATCGCGTACATTATACGGAATTCACCGAATTTATCAGGAAGAATGACATCATAGACATACCTAAATCAAGACAGACTCATTCTTTTGCCTGGTTTCACAGTCATTAAACTATGAACTATCAAAAGTGCGCTGTTCGTTAAAGATACACCCCTGACATTTGTAAACACTGGCTGTAAATTTTAATATGTATTGTGGTTCCAATTGAAAATTGTACGTGATGAGAAGGTAGATGATGTTCTTTTTGGTAGTTTATATAATCCTCATAAAAAAGCAAATATTCCTTACCAGATTGTTTTCTCAAACACTGAACAGGAACTTTTAACTGTTTGAAACATTTGTAAAATATATCTTCTATGGGAAACTATACTGCAGAAACTGTTAATTTAAGTGATTATGAAACTCCTGGCGATTCTGTTGCTAATATTCAAAACTGTGACATTGTCATTCAATGAGTTAAAAGCGAGTTACTGAGCTTGCAATTTTTTGCAATGTAAACTACGCCTTTTTATTGACAAATTGAATATTGAAATGAAAATTCCAGTTTAGACCTACATTGGATGGGTTAAACGTTAGGAACTTTTTTGCGCTTAAAATGAATAAGAAGATAGACAAATAAGCTTAAAACAGATTTTTACTGGTTTATTGAACGTATGTATATAAACAAAAACAGGGCACGAGCTTTGTTTACACGACAAAGATTTGGTAGCTCTGTATCTTGCTTGTAAATGTAACTCTACGACTGGCTGTCAAATATCATGATATCATTAAATATGCATTCCTAAAGCATTATTAATAGTAAAAACAGAAAAATAAAATTTGACCGAAATTGTGACCATGCACCTTTAAATTAAGAAAATATTGATACCTTTAAGAGCTTATAAATTCTTTTTGTTAGGTTAGTTACAGGTACAGCAACCAATGAATTTTGATATTATATAATTGATTTTTGTACCAATAATTATTTTTTTATTGTGAATTGACGAATGGGTAGAGACAAACTTAAGGTCGTTTAACGAGTAAAAATGAATTATTTCTTATGAAGTGCATCATTGTATTATTTTAGATTGAATTTTGAATTTAAATTATTAGATTTTTGTAATCAGATGTGCATAGCCCACTTTCGATGTGTTTGTCCTTTAACTATTGTACTACAAATATTTATGTTCCCAGTGAAACTCAGTCAGATGTAAATTTGTTGTCGGCTAACAATGCCTACGATTTTTGAAAGAACATAGAACATTGTGAACTGCTAAATACAATAAACCAGGCTCTACACAAGGTTAAAAAAGAGGACATTGATTTTGTTATGAAAAAGATATGTGATGTTTTTCATAACGCAGCGAAATATCTTTCGGTACTAGAAAACTTAACACGCCTAAGAAACAAAAAAAAGATAAACCGTGGTTCAATAAATCCTTTAAAACAGCAAGAACAAAAATTCCACTTGGTAAAGAAAATTCACAATAAATAAATGTACGAAAGATTCACTCAAGGCTAATAGCAAAGAATACAATGCAACCTTGGACCGTTGCATGAAAAATAACAGATGCGATTAAAAACAAAAACTTTAAAACATTCGCAGTAGAAGTAGTATAGACGAATGGAAAGTTCTAAATCAATGGGATAAATTAATAAAATGTGCTGTAAGTATAAATGATATATATGATTGTTATGGAAAATGAATAAATAAGATCATACAGGTGATGTCGAGCAGCCAAGTTTATGGTGTGAAGAAGACCCTTTTGGTTTTTGTGAATCTTCTATATCCGACTTAAAAATCCTCTCTACTATTATAATAATCAAGAATAGTATCTTCCGATTGTTGAATAAGCGTATTGTATCTACTATAACAAAATTCTTCTCTGCGTATGTACGCTTTATCTGTATTAGCACCAAACGAGTTTTACAGTTTTATTGTTTTATTTCATATATATATGATACAGGAGTTGTACCAGATGAATGGTTAATAGGCATAGTAAAACCCCTTTTATAAAAATAAAGGTCACCCAACACAACCCAAAAATTACAGACTAATTACTTTCTCAAGTTGCCTCTGCAAGTTCTTCACAGGCATTTTATGCAATAGTCTTGAATTTTTTTCTTATAATTTAGAGACTCTCGACACACCAAAATATAATTTGATGAATCGATAGAGAATTTTTATTGAAAACAGAGATCAATGTCGGCTTTTAGTTACTTTAAATGAGTTTTATTTTTTTCAGTGAAATGAGAAAAACTGTTTTGAGGACAAACGGGGTATTTTAGAGCTTAAGATATGGTGTCAATGTGTAATATAATAATGAATAGATACATGTTGAAATATGATTTTACAGCAAATGCTTATTACGAGTAACAGTTTATTAACAGTTTTTAATCAAAAGATTTTAGAAAATATCTACACTTCTTGTTTTTCGTTTTCATAAATTATCGTTTTCATAAAAATATTATGAAGTTTATATGGCCGTCCTTGATATGTATAGATAATTGTATTTTGCATTATATATAATATTTAGCTTTAATGTAACAGGATGCATTTTTATGATAATTATATTCATACATTGTTCATCTTTCTTCAAAATCACCATCATCCTACTTTTCATCTATATTTTACATGTATATATTTAGGAACAGACTACTATCCCTATAACTCCCTCTCTTTTACGAAGCTATCAATTAATTATTAATTGTTACAATTGGCCAATTCTACGTTTTGAGGTTTAGATATCTTATTTATGAAATAATGTATTTTATAAAGATCCTAGTAATTCATAGTTTTGATATCTAAGTTTTATTATTTTATTTCTATTATATGCGAAAGGTAAGTTATTGTTACCATATTTAATACTTGTAGTTAGAGAGTACCATGTTTCAATTATTCAAGAGCTAAGCATGTGATTGTGAAACCTTGTTCTATAAACAGGTGATCGTTGCAAAGTTATATCTTTATTTTTATTATATGTATCTTGAAATAATGTGATCTTTAAAGGAGCTACATTGAAAGTTTACGTTTTATTTAAAGAGACAGTACGGCGCATCTTATCGAAAAACCGACTTGAAAAAATTCCGATTGGGTTCGGTATTTTGGTACTATTTATATATAAATAAACTTTCAGAAAATTACAAATTTCTACATGAGCTTAATCTAATTAGTTCATTAGAATTAATGATTGCGAATAACCCATACATATTTACATCGCAACGTATTACCTGGTTCAGCCTTCTATACTATTACGCATGTGTATTTACTAAAAAAAAAAAAAACATGCAAGGCTCGCAAAAATTCTCATGGACAAGTTTGTTAATAGAAATATGTCTTTTCTACTTCTCCTAGGTAATAATTGTTCAAAGTTTTTGAAATAGCCAGAAATATCATTTTGTGTGCATGCATTTTGCGTGTTTATCAGAGGAGTTGCTACAAGCTAAATTTACATTGTAAGTAAGACGCCTTGTGGGGTTATTTGACATACTTATGTCGGTGCATTTTAAAATGAACTGAAATCAGTAAACATTTATAAATTATTGAAAAAGTGTTGATATGGTTCCGTTTAGGGAGTCCCTTTCCCTCGTATTCGTTGCAGACCGTGATTGGGCGAAGATCTTGCAGTTTTCAGAACGTGTCAATTGCTGTCAATCAAAATCCACGTGGTACAAATAAACGACAAATATTATTCCGGTTAGAACGACCCTTAAATTGCTGGAGGCTCATACCTACATTCATTAGGTTTGTGAAAGTGATTTTTATGTACTTCAACTGTCACACTCAACGTTATTTCTTACAATACAATGGGTAAATCGGAAGTTAAACATAACTGTTTCAGCTGTACTGTCTCTTTAATTAAATATCGATATTGATAATGATATAGAGCTCATTTCTTTATTTTTGTAAATTGTGTTCAAGGGCAGTAACTCTTATTGGCCCTGAAAGTGTGATGCATTATAACGTGAGTTATCCTTCTTTACAAATGGTTTGATTATTTAACTCTGAGCAGTAATGTATTTCAAGCTGCTTGGTCCGATTTTTTTTATTATTACAGTATCAATTTTTTTTTCTATACAAACCATTATCTTAGAAAGTAATGGACTTTCTCCTATTTATACCAGCAGAACCAGTCTCCTTTCAAAGTTAGAAATATTCAAACTAAATAAAAATAATTTCTTTTTGGGCAAACGAAAAAACAAACCAAAATGCATCACGGGATTGTGTAGAAAAGGACGCCGTTTGGTTTCGTCCCCCGAATAATTGGGGTTATTCAGCCCGCATGCTATGCATCGATTGTAAAGAAAACAAACTTCGGAAACATTAGCGAGTAAAACGTATACATGTTTATTTGTAATTTGTCTGATCATTTCGACCTTTATTTAAAGCGATGTCAAATTCGTAATACAACCATACCCGTCTCGTCGTCAGGGGTGAACTTTTACATGAGGCGAAATAACGCGGTACCCGTTAATGTCATTTGTTTTGTAAGCAAATTTTGTACGTAGTTTTCTTTATTGAAATTTGGCTGGGAAAACTACTGCAATGTCTATTATTATACATATACTTAGCATAACCATTGTTTAAAAGCGTGCATAAAATTTGATATAAAATCGGACCAAGCAGCTTTCATGAATACATATTAGAATGGGATTGTATCTTTTATGCTGAAACTCATTGTAAACATTGATCATTTTTATGCTGATATCTATATATTATATTACAGGGTTTATTCTTTTAAATCCCTGTATCATCTGACTAAATGAAGAACCCTTAAGTGGACTTGTTTATCTTTTAGACAACCCACTATCACACTAAGAAAACCTAATAGAACTATGATTCCGTTTACTATACTATAAAAAAGTACAAAATAAATCATAAAAAAAATAGAGGCCGATATTGGTGCTATTATTTATCATTATTCATCAAAAACAATTCTTCGTCAATCCACCAGATAATGCATTGGAGTGTCAAGCCACCCAAAATTCAATAAGAATGTCAGTCCCGTCCCACCCTTATTAACTTCCTTCAGGTTAATACTCAACCTCGAATCTTAAGTTTGATCTCAAATACATGTACCTTTTTATAGATTTGAGTTGAGGACTGAGTTGAGAGATTTGAAAACTTGATGACGGCGGGCCCGGTTTTAGAAAAGACTATTTTACATTTGACAACATAATATTGTTAAAATTTTTACTACAATCGTGAATGTAAATGTATCCCAAAAAGAAATTGTTTTGCGCCTTTATTGAATTTAAACAAGCTCTTGGTACTGTATAGCGCAACGGTTTATAGTATAAATTTTATAAAAGTGATATATCTGACAAACGCCTGACTTTAAAAAAAATGTTCAATGGTATAAAGTCTTGTCACTTGTCTCATTTCCCAAATATATTAATTACAATGAAAGTTTTATGATTGATATTAATGTCAGTAGGTTTACTAGTATAACAAATGTAACAAATGACAACCTGATTCTCTATTGTAAACTTTTTATATTTCATTCTACGTGGACCACACTTGTAATCTGAGTCAGCTTCACATTTACAGCAAACCCTTGATGAATTTCATAAGATCGGTAGAAAATGGGTGAAAAAAGGAAAATTGGATCAGTCCCCAAATGTACTTTTATGTATAAGGGTGAAACATAAGAAGCTGTAAAAGAGTAGAACTATCTATAAATAGTTCTTTTCACCTTCGGCTTTTCTGAAACCAAGAAACATCGAAGTGTAATATTTAAAAAATGTAATTGAAATATGTAGTGAGTGTATTTTTTGATTTCCATATACAAGGTAAGCATTTACGACTTCCATTTTCATTGAAGAACAGCAGTCGATGATATCAAAAGCCTAGATTTTAATTTGTCATGGGGAATGGTTGTATAAAGCGTTGAAAAATCGTACGTTTTGATGCTATTGATTTTGATAAGATTTTGTGACCTCAGAGTTTCTAATAATTCTTTAGAGTTTTTCAGTATCCACATCTGATTCACACCACTTTTGGGGTATTTTGTTGTAGAGTACTCTTCCTTTGCTACTGTAAGAATTTTAGTGAGGAGTAAAGAGAGAGATTTGGTGGAACATTTACTGGAACCTGCTATATATCTGTTTGTAAGGACTTTTGTGAAGCTTTGGAATCCAGTTCAAATAAATCTGTTGAAATTTTGTAAATGTTATTAATAAATTGACTGGGCTATTGGACCCCTTGCTTGTAATTGATTTCATTAAGTCATTCGGCTCGCATTGCTAAAGTAAGCGATTTGCCCCCTACGTCTCTTTTTTAAATTTGGTTCCTCAATTTGCAAAGTACATTTTTGTTTTTCAGTTACAAACATCAATGTCTGTTGGAGTCTGTGTAATTTATGCAGACGAGTAAATGTAACGACGGACCAATCATCAATGTACATATTTACTGAATTCAAAATAAAGTTGACAGCAGATCGAGCAATAGATGGAAAGTTTCAGAATTTTACAAATGGCGACTGTGCAGGTACAAACGTTGATAGAAAACACAAACAGGCATGGTGGAACATATCTCTACCGGATCTGGCAAACATTTACAAAATCAACTTAATGTTCAGAGAAAAGTGTGAGTTTGTAAATCCAAAATTCGATGAATGCAGGATTGCATAAAAAAGTACAATAAAATCCATTTGGGAGTTATCGTTCATATCAATAATTTTTAGCTGTCTTGTTTTGCTTGCGCTTCACACATAATTAAGGATATTAAAGAAGTTATCGTTTAACTATTGTTCTTAATTTTCCCCATTTTATTGTAACCAGAGTAACATTCGAAAATAATTAACTTCGACCTTTAAAGTGTGCAAAGAAATGACGCTTCAAATCAAATTGAAACAAAATCATTGTAGTTTTTTGTCATTACTAAGAGTATAATACATGTATATAACATGTTTTTGTTTGTTTTTGTTATATTAATTTTTCCCGCAGATACCCGCCATTACGGTTACTACATCTTCATCAACAACCAGGATATTGACATTGAAGGTTTAGCCTCCCTGACTCCCGTGTACCATGAGGAGAATGAAAAGCATCCCGGTGTCCAGAATATCATCATGTTTCCTGGGGGTATCCAAGGGAAACAAATGTACATTTATCATAACAAATCTGGTGAGGGTGAGAATAACAAAAACGTGTTGGACATCTGTGAGGTGGAAATCTGGGGTATAAGTATTAGATATCCTCCTACTTTAGGGATGATTTTTAAAGCGAAATCCATAAACGTTTCAAATTCAATGATATTACAAGAACAATATTAACAGTTTTTTTGTATTTAATGTTTATTGATGAAATTTAAATTTTGAATAATGTTCTTTTTTTTATTTTCAATTTTCTTTTTACAAAGGTTGCTTAAACTACACTGAGAACGTTAATTGCACATGTTCACGAAATGAAAGTGACAACCTCCTCCCTAAAGGTGGGTCACTGCATGGAGTAATGAATTAAACACTAACCTTATTTTGTTTTATGCATAATATTATTCTTAAGAAACTTAAATAAGGGTTGCGCAAAAAACTCTTATTTGTAATTGTTTATCAGAATAACAGTTATCTCATGGATGTTCTTTTCGTATGATATTTATTATATGTTTATTACACACATAAAATCACATTTTTTTAGCAATGCTATCATCGATCGGTGCCTGGCCTAACAATAACCTGACTTTGATATGTCACCAGGGGAATGTAAAATTTCAAGATAAATTCAAACCGAAGTTAGATTTAACTCACAACTTTCAAAATAATATTTCATTCACTTGTCTTGATGGTAGGTATTGTATACTTTCTTAATTTCAAATTTTAGTTAGTTGTTAGAAACAAAAACATTATATTTGCTTTTTCTTACCTACTTAATACAATTTCAAGCTTTCGTGCGATCTTTAAACAGAATAGATTTTTGAATTGTTCTATCTATTTTGTTTGATGTTAGTGACGCGCTTTTTACACGAAGGCAAAGTTAAAGCTTTAAAATATTACGTACGCAAAACAATCGCACTTAATTTATCTATCACATAAAAAGGAACATTTAAACCCCACACAACAAAGTTGCAAAGGGTGTCATGTGTTTTACCGCCCGTCCTTCAGACTGTCAGTCAATCAGTCCTGTTTTTTGAAAGCACAACTCCTCTTAAACTGCTGCGTGGAGTTTTGTAAAACTTTGTAGTTTTTTAGGAAACAGTGTGAAGATATGCGTATAACCGAGAGATTCTGAGCCCATGATTTTTCTGAGAACTTTGGTCTTATTTTGATATTAGTAATGAACAGTTTGTAAGTGCAACTCCTCTTTATACGCTGCACTGAATTAAGTGAAACTTTGTAAGCATTTAGGACACAATGTGCAGATGTGTATTTTACTACGAGATTATAATTCTGTTACCCCCCCCCCCCACACCTTTTTTTGGTCTTTCTTAACTTAGTTCTTTTTTATTGTTAAAGACAATGAAATAGATGTGCAGATTTGCATGAAGCTTTTATTCGATGGTATTTTGCGACAAATGCACCAAATTTAAAATATTTTTGTATATTCAATGCTTATAACTTGCCATTCATTATGTGTATCAATGTAAAAAAAAATGGAATAGCGTTGGAGAAGTGAGCTTGCTCACTTTTTCTTTTATTTGTCCAGTTTCAAATTCTAAAGCATTGTCAACATTTTAAAAACAATTTATGGATATTAACTCTTAGATTGTTTTCCTTGTAATTTTCATACAAAATCAAAATTATCATTTCATAGGATATATGCCTTCTCATGGAGAACAAAACGCTAATTTTCGCTTTGTCAAAAAATATATATTTCATTTTTAAGCTTGCCCTAAGGACGCTTACAACGCCACCACTACTGACGTGGAAAACTCCGTGCAATTTATGAGGTTGAGTGTTGACGATTATTTCAATTATACCTGTAAAACCGGTCACCGATTTGAGTCAGGGAAATCTCATCAGAATTTGCCAGGAAAATGGTTCTTGGAGTGGAAAAGAACCTATTTGTAAACGTAATTGGGATTTGATTATGTTTGTATAAATATCAACCCAATAAGGATTTAATGCAATTTTTAATAATAATAACAATTCCCTTATATTTTAGCATAATTAGATGAATAATGTATAATGTATAACTTTCCGTTTCTTTCTGACAAAAAGGTACATATTGCCGTACGATCATTTTTACTGAAACTAAACATTTTCTCCTCACAGTCTATTGTGTTATAATCTTTGTTTAAGCTTGTATAAAACCAACTTACAAAGGTAGAACTGCAAACGGGTTTTATAAGCGACCAATCATCACTTAGAGTATCGGAGATAACGTCACAACACCTGTAAACATGAACATAGGCATGCTGCTGGAAATCTAATCAGAATTTGCCAGTAAAACGGTTTTGGAATGGGGAAAAAATTATTTAAAATTGCAAAAGTTATTTTCTTTTTGATAAAAAGATACCAAAGAGCCTTTGAGTTGGAGAATAGGTACATTTACAGTATTTTACTGCCCATTTAAATTGATACTGCTTATCATACAGAATAATATACATGAGAATTACACGTCAGAAAGGGAAAAATACCGAAAAAATAAAACAAATACAGTACCGATCAGACCCAACCTAACACCAGAGTAAACCCCAACTAAACCCCAGGTTTACTTTTTGGGTTTACTTGGGGTTTACTTTTTGAAAACTTGGGTCCACTAGGGGTTTACTTTGGGTTTACTCGGGGTTTACTTTGCATTTACTTTGAAATTGCTTTTGAGGTCAACTGTATGCACTGAAGTGTGAGGCAGACTAGTATTTTATTTTACCATCCTACTGACTGTAATTCCTACCCTTTGTATATTCCTAATACACAGTTAGCGTCTGCTTTCAGGGGTATACTTCTAACTGGGTTTACTCTCTGTGTCCACCCTGGGTTTACTTTGGGCATACTCTAGGTTTACTCTGGGTCCACTCAAGTAAATCTGAAGTGAACCAGGAGTAAACCTAGAAAGTAAACCCAGGGTTAAGTTGGGGTTTACTTTCTGTTAGGTTGGGTCTGATCGGTACTGTACATATTTAAATTGTAAGGAAGAAGACAAACTGCATACTCAATAGCAATTTTTCCAATACAAGAATGCATTAGTTCATTAAATTAAAACAAAACAAAATACACGGGTAATTTTTCAATTGACAAAACTCGCAATCTTCATACCCGTATAAGCTATAATAATTTATTAACTAAAACCCTTTCATTTAAAATGAATACACTTTAGTATATATTGATCTGAATTTGTTCAGGAGTCAAACGTTAAACAAGTGTATGATATGTACTATTTGATACATGATTTGATTTGTCATTTAGGATGCAAATGCCCTTGTGAACGATTAGCGTCACAGAATTTCATTAAAGATCCAATTGTCCTTCAACAGAGAATTGAGGAAACCAAAAAATTCATCGCGGTAAATAGATCGGAGTTGTCTGCCTTTAAGAGGAAGAAGATATCCAGCTATGACGGACGTGCCTCCTCTACAGGAATAGGGATGACTCTGGGGGTAGGGGTGATAACCTTTGTTATTGGCACAATCATCTGTTGTGATCTACTCACGTGCAAGGCAAAGAAAAGGAAGAAGACTGTTCCAAAGAGAGTGACTTTGCGTACGCGGTGGAATACCTTACAAAATTAAACACGCACTGTAGCTTATATTTTCTCATGTTTTATAACAAGATCATTGACCACGTGAAATGAACATTTTTATGGTTGACTTTTTGGGGATTATTGTCCTATTATATCTTTGAAATATCTTTGAAATACGCATGATATACGAGCATATTTGTTGTTAAATTATTACAGCGACGTGAATTACATTTTGTCATTGTTAAAAATAGCAAAACAGATTATTTGAACTGTCATAAACACATCTATTCATATTTATCTTTGAATTAAGCGCTGTTATTACAAATGTTTTATACAATGGGATTAGGCAGCACAAATTCTGAAAACTTAATTCGACCTCTTCGTTACTTTGAAAGTTCACACACAATAAAAATATACCTAAGAATGGTGGCTAAGTCAGTGTTAAAGTTAGATCTTATTGGTAACCTCGATGTATCGAACATAGAACACAAGAATATGGCATCCGGCTAACGCAACAATCCCTCAACTCTCTACACGACATCGTCTGCTTATGTGACGTCATTAGATGGATTAGCCGGGGAAAGAGTCGATGATAACCGTTCAAGATCTGTTCTACTTCTCTTTAATCGTCGACTTTCTAGATTTTGCCATCTTTAATGAAGCTCTCTAATTTTCTTGGCCGACTTTAATCTGAAATAGAGGGTTTTCAATAATTTATAAATTATGTCAAAATGCTATCTGCTACGATTAATCAGTTTTATTTCAAATTTTCGACAAGCTATTAATATTGTCTATAATATCTCAATTGAACGGTTTGTATAATGAATTATTCATTGTAATTATAAGCTCAGTTGTATTCATCTTCATAATCGGTTGCTAGAACCGCTTTATGCATTAATAATCTGTTTCAATGGTCAATTGATTCCTGGTATCTCTGTTACTCTGTATTGACACTACAAAAGAGCTAGTTATTTTTATTAAATCGAAGTCAACATTGTACTCTGATCTTTAATCCTTTGACGTCACTTCCTGTTTCTGTGTTTCCGATTTTTTTTCTGGAAAATTCGCTCCATTTTTGTTCTTGTTGTTGCGTTGCTCCTTTGGAGATATGAGGTCTTTATTTTCAACAGGAAAATATGGAACTTGGGTCATACCTTTAGGATGGCTGAAAAATAGAAAAGATTAAACATGCTTCCTTGAATTCTTTTAGGATAACCACATACTAGGAATCCGTTTACGTTCATTATACTTATTTCCTTAGAACCAATTATAGTTATCTAAATCTTACAAATCGCTTCCTAATATATAATATTTAACATATTCATTTAATGAAATTTTAAACTAGTTTAAAGATCATGTCATATCAATCCATATGTATCATATTTCATTTACCTTTCAGCCAATTATCTTTATTTTTCATATCTATTTATGTTTTTAATTTTTAATACGGCTTTTAAATCATTCTTTGCACAATTTAAGAATGACTACTTAGCTATATTTTTTTGTGTATAAATACATTTTCTATGGGATTTTTACATTTTCTATGGGATTTTTTCTCTAACAATTATATTACAAATAAAAGGGATTATTTATTTTGCTGCAGCAAAGTCATTTCTGTAAGTGTCCCTTGTGTGGTAATTATTGTCGATATAAATTCAGAAGCATTAGTGGTACCTGTAGATTTGTTTTTCACATTGTCTAAATATCAAGTTCATTATTGAGCGTACAAATGTATATACCTTTAAACAGACTTTAAATGTTCGTGTAATTTTATCAAATATGCGTTTAAGATGTGCTATCTCGAGTTAAAACTTTTAAAATTATCTGATATTTAGTCTTGATACACTTAAGAGGGCTAGGAGGTCATGGCCATTTCTAGACTTTGTTGGTGGAATAACACACTGGAAAAAGACACTAAAATTACCAGGAAATTTTTTGATAATGAGAGATATAATGATAAATAAACTGTACAAATGTCAAAAAAGCGAAAAATTTGCAGTTTATGGATGAATAATGAATACCTAAAATAATTATTCAAGAAAGTAACAACAAAAGCCACTGCGGGATTCGGGATGTACGGATCACAAATCATACAAGTCCGGCTATGGAGTAAGTTACATATGTCAGTCCATAAAATCCTTTTAATAAAACGAAATGTCGTTTCGAACAGCAGTCAGCCATTTTGTGATGATGTGCTATTCTACCTTAAGGTCGATCTGTTGGGTGATGTGTTGACTATCCAACCTCCTTAATTGATTCATAAACAAAATTTAAATAAATATGTTATGACTGCAATGGTATATTTTTGTGTCATTTACTTGATGTGTTATATTTTAAGTAGATGCAAATCTAACATTTTTTAAAACTATTTATATTTAAAGTAGTCGCAAATATAACTCTTTATCAATTCAAATGTTAATAATTTGTCTTCATATGCAACATCTGATAATGATTCTTTAGTATTTCGATATCATAAAACAGTTTTATTAAATACTGAATAATTATATGCTTTTCAGGACTTGTTTTGATGTTGCAAGTTATACGCAGCTTATCCAAGGTTCAATAACCTTTGACGACTTTTAACACTGTAAATCGAATCCATTAGAGTACGTACATTCTATGTTTTGATTCATGTTTATGCTTATTGTTTATTGAATATGTATACAGCGCAAATAAAGCAATGTGTCGCTATTCATTTCGTACTCGCAACCTGTTGCGATCATTGTCATTTGTAAGCCTTCTGTCTTACGGATCCAATTGAGGGTCAGCTCAAACTTAGTGATGACAAGTCCAGTATTTCTTTCTCAAGCGGTTTTATTAAGCGTGATCGTATAGTTACAATTACATCGGCTAATAGCAGCCCAAATCAAGAGTCTGCCCAATCTCATTTCATATGGGTATATATAAGGTTTTACTTATGATGGACAGTTTTGACTAGTTCGGCCCATATACGACGATCATGAGTGAACATTTAGTGTTCAAAATTAAGATTAATATTTTATTTCTAAATAAAGTAACAAAACCGTCAAAACTGCCAATCAAAGAGTCTGGATGCAAGATTTGAGTCTCCGAGTCCTGGGTCTCGGAGTCCCCCACCTAGTATGAGGCATCACTTACTCATAATACGTTCATTCATACATGGCATAAAAGGTCACAAAGGTTAATATGTAGAATACACAATGCATGACTCAATATAGAGTACTAGAGCTATCGTTGCAGACACAGAATCGCCAAATATGTCACTTTTTGTTAAACTCTCAATTTGGATATTATTATGCCCGTATTATGCACCTGGTTTCATAACATCATTTAGGAATACTACGCATTGCTACAAGAGTCACAGAGTTCATTCTGTTAATTATCATTAATACCATTCAGTGCGCAGTATTTAGGTACACATAAATATCATAGTGACCATTATGTAATACTAGCAATTCAAGGTCATAGCATGGCTATCTGTTTACACAATTGGTGACCGTAATCTGTAAATATTAGAATAACTGTTTCTCAGAAACTACTCAAGCGTTTTCGACTTTATTTGGAGTGTAACATCTGCAGGTGGATGGGAACATAAGTTGTCATTTCCTTTCCGTGTGACCAGGCTCCAAGGCCATGAAAGTAAATTGAGCTTACTTTTGGTCGCAATCGCACTTTTGCACTATATATTTCTATCGTAAAAGTGGGACTTACATCAAAAGCGAGCTCGTCTACCTTTTATGACCCCATAGCCTGATCCTCAGCTGGACATCCGTCTTTAATAGACTGAATTCATTAAGATATTAAAACGAAGAAACCATATGAAGACCTTTTCGTCTTTCTGAGTTAATAACATTTCATTTTTTATCGAAACTTTTTCACAAAATTAGGTACATGGTTTTTTTTATTAACTGAACCTCTCCTGTCTAATCAAACAAAACGCCTCGAAAATATCCTTAATATCTTTTTTAATTTGATGAATTCAATTCTTAAAAACAAATGTTCTCAAGACATTCTCAAGACACTTTCCATTTCCTAAAAGAGCATACAGTCAGATAGTTTATTAAGAAGCAAATGATTAAAATCCTTTTAGACACCTTGCAAAAGCAAGTTAATTGTTTTTATACATTAAGTTACAAATGTAACAAACACGCGACAAAATGACAGGTTATTTACATCCGATTCGGCTTGATTTCATTGATTTCCGTCTTATGTGTGATGGCTTTGGCTAGATCAAAGAGAAACTTCACAATCGCCGTGCAACAGTTCTCTATGATTCTGTTACAAAACTATTGTTGACCTCAAAGTAACTCAATGTTAACTAACAAATTATCTCTCTCTCTCTCTCTCTCTCTCTCTCTCTCTCTCTCTCAAACTCACAAAACTATTGTTGACCTCAAAGTAACGCAATGTTAACAAACAAATTCTCTCTCTCTCTCTCTCTCTCTCTCTCTCTCTCTCTCACACACACACACACACACACACAAAACTATTGTTGACCTCAAAGTAACTCAATGTTAACTAACAAATTCTCTCTCTCTCTCTCTCTCTCTCTATCTCTCTCTCTCTCTCTATCTCTATCTCTCTCTGTACTTACCTGTTTTATTCTGCTATTTCACGATCATCTTGTCTATGTTCTCGTTACAATGTAATTTGCAAATCCAACAAATGGCTGAAAATAACAACAACGTCAAATTCAATTATCCTCTGTGGTATTTAGCTTTGTATGTAAAATCAAGGCTATTTTGTCGGTGGGGGTTCTTCTGGTTCGTCTATTGGGAATAAGTTTCAATCAGGCGTTGATTGGTTATATATTATTGATCCCCGTTAATCTTACTAAAGAGTCCCAATAGAATTCATATTTGATTAATGTTCGTATTTTGTCTACACGGTCTTTATAATCAGCCAATTGAAACAGATCTAAACGGCTTCTGTATATAATGATTTTAACATGTAAAGTATTTTAAAGTGGCTGAAATTTATATTTCCTTGTATGTGTCTCCCGTGTACCATGAGGATAATAATCAGCATTTCGCTGTCCAGAATAGTATCATGTTTCATGGTGGTATTCAAGGGAAACAAATTTACATATTTCAGAACAATTTCAATTCCATAAATGATAACATTGATGTGAAAAAACACCATGTTGGACATTTGTGAGGTGGAAATGTCGGGTATGTGATGTTGATATTTTTCTACATAACGGATGATTTTAAAGTTTTCCGCTTATGTTCATTTTAATGACATTACAAGAACAATATTTTACTATTTTTGTATTCAGTGACAACATATGGACTAAATTAATGCTTTAGTTTTTAATTTTCTTTCAACATAAGTTGCTTAGACTACACTGATGACGTTAATTGCACTGGTTCGCAAAATGAAACTGAAACCGCTCTTGTACTAATTGGATCACAGCATGATGTAATTTGAATTTTTGTTATAATATAAAATAACATTTTTCCAGGAATGCTATCATTGATCGTTGCCTGACTTAAAATCGACTGACTTTGATAGGACACCAGGGGAATGCCCTATTTAAAGATAAATAAAAACCAAAGTTGGATTTAACTTGCAACACAATCATTTCATTCAATTGCTAAGATGGTGGGTAATTTAGACTTTCTTAATTTTAAAATTTACACCGTTTTTAGAAACAAAAACATTGATTTTTGCTTGCTCTTACTACTCCAATACAATTTTAAGCTTTCATGCAACCTTTGAACTGAAGTAAATTATTAAATTGTTCCGTTTCTTTTATATGAAGTGAGTGACATGCCATTTAAATGAAGGCAAAGTTGTAGCTTTAAAAGGTTGTTCATGGTTGGATCATACGTAAATCAAATTGAATTTATCATTCATAGATTGAAGAATATTTTTCTCGTTCACAATCCTAAAGCCCGGTCTTCCTTTTAAAGACGTAATCATAATTCTTTAAAATTTTTATTCGTGTGATTTTCATGAAAAAGCAAACTTTAAAAGTAAAAAAAAAATGTCATTGATATAGTTACGTCGAATCAAAACGTTAGAATGTTTTCATTGCTATTAGGCTTGTCCCAAGGCCGCTTTCAACTCTAACACTACTGAGGAGAGTGTTGGCGATTATGTCACTTATACCTGTAAAAACCTATCACTGATTTGAGTCGGGAAATCTCGTTAAAATTAGAAAAATGGTTAATGGAGTGGAAAAGAACCTATTTGTGTACGTAATTATGCTTTAACTGTGTTTGTATAAATATGCAATTTAATATATTTCATAATAGCATTTCTACTGTCAAAAAAGTACATCTTTACTCTGTTTCTTGATAAACTGAAACTAAACCTTTTCCCACACAGTTTATTTTGTTATAAACTTTGTTTAAGCTTGTACAAAGACATAATATAATGTACTTCCGACCTAAACATATTGAGTATTGGAGATAATGTCACATGAACTCATAAAAAGGTGTTAGACTTGCAGGAAATTTCCATCTTTGTTAGAAATACGGTTCATGGAGTGAAAAAAAAAACCGCCATGCAAACGAATTTTTTTTCTGATCTAAGGAAATAGCGATCTATCTTTGTAAATATCTGTTCATGATGTGGAAGATGATGTTATCTTTATCTTCCAGGAAGAGAATACTAAGAAAAATTTAAGTTGGAATATCTTTTATCGTAATAAACTGTTAATTTACACTTGTTCTGACGCCCCCTACAATAGAAGTACTCATAACGCGCAGTACTTCCAACTAATCAACACGGTAAGTGTTGGTGATAATGTTTCCCTCACCTGTAAAAAATGTAGCTGGAAATCTTACTAAATTATATCAGGAATACGGCTCATTAAGTGTAAAAGATCTGAATTGCTAATGCAAACTTTTTTATTTTGTAAAGAACATTCTACATGTTCTGTTGCTTAAGTTTAGTACTACTTATCACCCAAAAAGGTTTATGGACACGAAAAAGGCAAAAATACCGGAAGAAAAAAACAAATGTTAATATATATATATATATATATATATATATATATATATATATATATATATATATATATATATATATATATATATATATATATATATATATACATATATATATATATATATATATATATATATATATAGATATAGATATAGATATAGATAAAGATATAGATATAGATATCAAGCCATGACGGTCGTGCCTTCGAATTCTCTACAGGATTAAGGATGACTCTGGCGGTAGGGGTGATAACCTGACTTGATAATGGACGCTTAGAGCGAAGTGATTTTCATTTTCGTTTACATGTTTTAAACTTGACGGATATAACGAATTACGCTTAAAACGAAGTAAAATAGTCCGTCCCTTGCACTTCGTTATAAGCTTGTTACACTGTACAAGCATTCTAAGTTTATTGCAAAAGTAATGCATGTTCAAATGTCCTATGTCGATTTAGAAGACTTTTTTACAATTATTAGATTAGTTAACACAAACTTTAGAATTTTTAAAGACAACTATTAAATTTACCATTTTGTTATACTTAAAATAGTCATATTATTCTATACATGCAGTAACATATTTTCAACATATTTTGCGACAAAACGACATTGCGTGCATGTCAGCATAGAGGGTATATAGTCTATGGACCTGTTGCTTTTGTTTGATTTTATATATTAAATAATCAGTTTGCTAGAATTGCTATGATGAGCATTAATACCCTTGGGTCTCTTGCACTTAAATCACATAGCACATTTTTCCAGTTACTGTCTGCTGGAGTTTGTGTAATTTATGCAGGAAAAAAAATGTGAGAACATGCTAGTCAACATATTACATATTTACACAAAACGATATTTATATATTTGACAGCAGATGAAGCAGTAAATGGAAAGTTTCTGAATTATTGGGAAGGCGACTGTGCAGGAACAAACACCGATAGAGAACACAAGCAGGCATGGTGAAACATATCTCTACCGGACCTGGCAGTCATTAACAAAATCAACTTGATGTTTAGAAAATATTGCAAGTGTTGTTTTAAATTCCAGAACATAATACCAAAGTAAAAACATAATTATAAAAGTTTTGCGAAAGCACATAATCAAATAAACATCTAATCAAATATTAATTCAAATTGATATTTAACATTAGAAAAACACCAAATTGTTCTCCTCATTTATAAAACTAATAACTCTATTTAATTGAAAAATGACAATAATAAACTGACAACCATCTCAAAAACCCATAAAATGAAATAAAAATTCAAAGCAGAGCAACACGAACCTCTAAAAAGATAAAGGTAGGATTAGGTGCTTGGGAGGAGTGAGCATCTTCTTCTGACCGGCCACACCCGCCATGCGCTCTTTATCGTAATCGTTTGAAAACGGAAAAGTCCGTAGACAATTAGGTGATTAATTATGGTTTAACAATTAGTATGAAACACGCCAGTCAGCATGCGATTCAATGGAAGATTTTATTTGCTGACAAGGTCGTTTTATTGACCATAGAACTTACAAAACTTTAAACGAGACTGTTGGTAGTCCTGTTTTATCAACTTGTATGTGTGTGTCTGGCCTCGGCTTAGCACTGAGAGACAAAAACTTCAGCGCGTTTATCATAATGTTTTGTTGTTAGGTTAACATCGTATCCATTTCCTGTAAAATATCCATTCAAATAATTTCATTCACAAAATCAGACTAATAAAATAATCTTTAAAAAATACACCAGGGGGTTCCAATGAAACAGACCTTAACATATAGACCAAAAAGCTGAGAAAATAAAGCTATAAACCTAATTTGTACTAGTAAACACTGATTCGTTCAAAAATGAAATAAATATCTATAACAAGATTTTAGTCGATAATCGTTTTGAGTCAAGTGCCTGTTGACATTCCTACTTATTGGGCTTGGTATCCCACGCAAAGTTATAAGTGAATCTGCTATCATAGTTGTTTCACAGTTGTTTCATATACCAAAATCCTTTTTTGTTTTGAAACGTTAGTAACAATCGAAAAATAAAGATTTCCATTGAAAGTGTACGGAATGGCATGTCTAATAAAAAAACAGAACAAATAGACTGTAGATAACTTTCTTCATCCTGAATATAATTTACTTTTTTCCCATAGATTTTCGCCGTAACGGTCAACAAGGTGGTAGCAGACGTGAACGAGCTGACCACTTTGTCCCCTGTGTACTATGGAGAGAGAGAGAGAGAGAGAGAGAGAGAGAGAGAGAGAGAGAGAGAGAGAGAGAGAGAGAGAGAGAGAAAGACAGAGAGAGAAAGACAGAGAGAAAGACGGGAGTGAGAGAGAGAGAGAGAGAGAGAGAGAGTCATCCCAGTGCCCAGAATATAATCATCTTTCCTGGTGGTATTTCTGGAAAACAACTCTACATCTATAAGAACACGTCGAACCCTTCAAAAAACGTTACTTATATTTTAAACATATGTGAGATCGAGATATGGGGTATTTATAATGCTATCATCTCGGTAAAATATAAACACAAGTTGATTTTTAAAAATATATTATACGCTTACTAGCTGAAGAAATAGACACAATGATACAAAAATTAGATTTGTTTTCATTACGGAGAGAATTGCTGAGTAAAATGTACTTAAAAGAAGTTAACAAAATTATTCAGAATGTTTCTCTTAATTTTCAAAGTTAAAGCTGAGATTTATTATTCTTTTTAACAGGCCTTGTATGAAGTGAAAACTGACATACACGTTGAACAAACTAAAAATAATAACTTAAGAGGTATTAGAAAAACTTTGAACATTCAGTTTTGAACGATATATTGGCAGTGTTTTGCTATCGAAATGAAATTGTTGATTTTGTTTTCAAACAACAATGGTGTTTATATTTATATGTATCATTGTCATTTAGTATGAATAATTTACAAGGTAGCGTTTTCTTCTTGTTTAAAATTCTACCAGCAAAATTGATATGTTATTTAGTAATGTAACACAGAATAAATAATAAAATGCATCTGCCATCCATATGGCCTTTTTCTCCCCGATTACAGAGTAATGCATCAATATTATCTCGAACGCATTTGTTTAATGTACATAGTCACTTCAGTAATTGTTTGAATGATGTTTGACTGGGTTTCACTCTTGGGAGTAATTTACTGTAAGTTTATTTACTTAAGTAGTTACTTAATTTTGAAAAGCTTTTTATAAAAAGTATGTTTTAAAGTTTTAAATTTTATTTTTCAATATTTAGAATTTTTTAGAGAATGCCTCAAAATGAGAATTGCCAATGGTACTTTGATTCAAAATGTTCATTTGATTCAAGCAACCACTTTTAAGACGACAAATTAGCAAACTTATAAGGTTTACAATGTAAGAGGAATTATCTTTGATCAATTTGCTGTTTAAGGCACTAAAACCTGAAAATTTTATATAATTCTAAAAATAGTTTAAATGCAAAATCAATTGCAAGAGATAAAAAAGGATAAAACACGACTTTCCATTCTAGACATAGATACTACTGATGCACTGATATTAATCTCAATTTGATGAATTTTATAGCGCTTTGTATCATTTACTTTTTCGAAAATTTGTAGACTCATCTAAACGTCAAAATGAAAACAAATAGCAAAGTCTGTGTTCTACATTAAATTGTCCTCAAATTCATCTAATAAGAAATGCACATGAAATAGTTATACAGGAGTGGAAAGAATTTGTGTGTATTCCATTACTTAAAGCCATTTAAAATGTAATTCTAATCGTATTTGGCAAGAAAATATTTCTTTCAAAGAGGTTCTAGGATTCTTTTGTTTCATTTACATTGTAACCTAATTTTGCGATAAATAATAGACTGTTTTATTTCGAAAACTTCTATGTATAATTTTCTATGTATGGTATTATTAGAAAAATAAGATATTTTGACATGTCCTTTGATATTCAATTGGGTTTATTTGACAAGGTTGTTTTACCAGTTTTACTATACTCTTGTGAAATATTGGGGTTACGAAAATATCATCGAGCGTGTACATTTAAGGTTTCTTAAACAAATACTTCAGGATGACGTTTACTCAGAATAAAAAAAATTCCACTGATGATAATGAAAAACCATTTATTAAAAGTTATAGACCTTAGATTAAAGTGTTTATTTTCTCTTTCAAAAAAGTAGGACAATGACCTTCTTTTTGAGTTAATGGCCATTTAATATATTTTGAAATATTAAGAAAAATCCCATAAAATTTTACACTACGATTGAGATTTTCTTAATTGTGAAAATATTACAAAAAATTAAACACTTTGAAAATTAAAATACAGTTAATGAATGGTAGTGGCACTAAATAGATATATAGCATTAAAATTTCACTGACAGTTTTTAAAAATATTCTAGTCCGAATTTCCTCTATTAGTTTTCAAATCCCTACCCATTTTTGATCAAATTTTACAAAAAATAGAATGATAATTCAAAAAATAATTGTATTAAGCAACTTATATTGACCTCATTCTGTTGGCATAAAATTTATATGATGTTAATGATCAAAAGTTTGAGATGTGATGTCTTTTATCGTTTTTAGCATTTTTTAATATTTTTGCAATTCGTGCCATAGGATTATTTTAATGAATAAGTGAAGTAAAAGCAACAGAAAATATGCTGAATTTCATAGACTAACATATTAATTCTTAATTTTTAATATTAGACTACTGCCAAAAATGTTTTAGCGGAAAACAAAATTTGCAAAATTTAGTCCGAATTTCTTCTGTTTGGTTAAAAGTATATTTTTTTTTTAGTCTAATTTCGTAATATAGAAGAGATGTCGAATGTTTTGTCAATAATAATTCATTTTATAAGTGTTTTGTGTGTTTAGAACAAATTTTGCTCATGGCATTGAACTTTATAACAATCCGAATTTGAGAACTCAAACCTTGAGAAAACAACACCCTTAACTTGAAAAGTAGTACCCCCAGTTTTATGGTTTATGGGGAGACAGGACATTTGCCATTATATATAACAATTTATACGAGAATGATTGGATATTGGGCAAATATGATATTATGCCAGGAGAATAAGTTATGTAAAACTATGTATATGTATCTTTACAATTGTTACATTAGAGGTGAAATCAATAAAAAGTGGCTAGTTTGTATAAAAAAAAAACATTCTTGATAGCTGTGGCTCATCCTTTGTATGGCACTAGCAAAACACTGTTAACGTAAAATGGTTAGAAAATATTGTCAAACAAAATCTTAAAGATCAATTTGTCCAAAAATGGAATAAGGAATTAGATAGTTCGCCAAAAGGTGCTATATATAAAAAAAAAAATTGTTGTGAAGGCTATTTATTAATACAACCACGAAAATTAAGAAACTTGTTTGTTAAATATAGAACTACAAACCATCACCTTCCTATACAAATTGGTAGGTGGAACAATACTCCACGTGAAGACCGCAACTGCGGCTTATGTGAAGCCAATCAAATTGGCGATGAATTTCATTATGTTTTAGAATGTAGTGCACTGTCATATGTAAGTAAAAATTGTTTAGTAATTATTATCTTAAAAACCCAAACATCTTAAAACTTATGTCATCTTCAAATCATGTAATACTTATAAAAATGTATACTTTATTTAGAAAAAAATATTTGATTTGGTCGGTCATCCTACCTAACAACTATAGAAAATTCATTGTTTACTTTATTCTGTTTCTTTTTTGTAAATCCTGCTTTTCTTATACTTTTGTATACACATGTAATTCTTCTGCACCTCATGTAACATTATATGATATGAGTGAAATAAATGAACTTGAACTTGCACCCTACCTCTATCATGGAATTGAGTTTCGTGTTAAACAGCATGAGTAGCTTGTATAAACACTCTGAGCTCAAATCATTTGGAAGTTTGCCGATAACATTGGGCAGACAGAATTAGTAACGCATAACCGCTCATGGTTTGTGTACCTATCATGTGTCATGTTTGATTACTGAAATTCTGTTTTATAGGTTTAAGTCATAGGAAAATTGTGCTTAATAAAGAAAGGTTTTGAACAATTCTTGTGGGTTACTTGGTTATTTGTCCCCTACCGTTTTCGGCGGAGGGGACTATAGCTTTCCTCTGCGTCCGTCAGTTCGTCCGTCCGTCCGTCTGTCTGTCCCACTTCAGTTTTCCACACTTTTTTCTTTAAGCGTTTGAGGAATAATATGAAATTTGCTGAACAGCTTCAAAATGTCAAACTACAGATCAAGTGTACACTTTTGTAGCGTCTGGTTGACATATTGTCGAGATAATTAATTTTTCATATTCAAATTTTTTAATGTTCGGGTTCGATATGTATTGAATAAACAAGAAAAGTATGTAGTCAGTAATAATATCGTACATTACTTGTACTATTCATTTTATTGTTTCTAACAAACAAATATGTTCTGTAAAATAGTGTCAAGCATTGTGTTGTAAATTTAATCGACATGGTTTTTTGTATTTTTACAATTGGGTTTGTTATCGGGTTGATCTGTTGATTCGGGGTACAGAAGACAGTAAGAAATGATATTCCGCATAACAGTGCATTGTTTTCACAAATTTCTATCAGCAAATACTTAATGAACTTGGCGAAATTACAGGACATAAAATAAAGAGTATTATTTAACCATTTTTTTTTAATTATAAATTTCCGTATCAACTCTGTTCTTTTATCTCTGATTAAAGCATATGATAACGTGCATAACATCTCGTTTATAATAGATGTATGCTTCGAAGCTTTCATGGAATAAAACAAACCGGTAGGGGACGTGTATTGCTAAAGCAATACTTTCAGAATGCTTGTTCTATTGAAAGAAGTTATTTAAAAAACGAATTGCCCTCATGTTTTACTTGTTGGATTTAGTCAAAACTAGAACTAGAGGAAAAATGTCAGCTAATCGGAAGTCTATTGGTGGATCAGGTAATTTCCAGTTAGTATTAGTTAATTTTAGCAATAGCTATTGTCCGTCATTATGAAAGACCGTTTAATGCCATTATTTTTTCCAAAAAAACTATTCTATTGAGCGGTGTCAACTATATTTGCTATGCCATTAAACGGAAACATATTTTGCGTTGTTTTTTTTTTAATGATAAGATAGATTATATAAAAAAATCTTATTTCTTCATTATTATTATATTCAAATGAATATTCATTAGGTGTTAAATTCGCATAATTTTTATTTCAAACGAAAATTAGCTCTGCAAGTTAATTCCTTGCTATACATTATCTTATATCAAAGAATTTAATATCAATCACAAACTCAGGAAAAATTATTTGGTCGTATAAGAGAACGTACAGCTTGATTATTGTAAATACATCAGAACAGAGTAAAAGACTACTACTAAAATTTAATGCAAAGATTAAAAAAATACAGTAAGGTAAATGTGTATTTATCAATAGTAAATTATATATTTGTATGTTGTTCTGATGTGTGAAAAGTTCAACAAAAAGTGCAAAATTGTCTTTTCGAGATCACATAGAAATTAAAGTTAATTTTTCATCTCTCTCTCTCTCAAAACATTTACCAAAACAGTATACATTTTATATACCTATAGTTTCTTTTTAACAATGTTTACTTTCGAAATGTTGTTAACAGTTGCTTTCAGTTTAGAATGCAAAACGTGAAACATTATATGAATTTAGAAAAATATAAATTGTCACTTTACCATTAGATATTAATTTTCACATTTACACTTCATTAAAGGTAAGGAATTTTTTGTCGAATGGTTGTAATACATAAATTAAAAAAAACAAAGAGTGGTTTCATTAATTTTCGTGGGTATCAATTATCGGGGATTTTCTGAAAACCACGATTTCAAGGATACGTAATTTCGTGGCCAATGATCCTATCAATACAAAATGTTAGTTGAAATTGAACTTCAATGAACATTTGATTTCGTGGATCAACTTAACAACGAAATCCACGAAAATTGCTATTCAAGGAATATTGATGAAACCACAGTACCCATGCCACTAAAAACAAAACTTTCTTTTCATTTCCATTTTTGTATTTTATGATTTTAAAATTTATACAATGCCTGAAAGCCGTTTGAGGATGTATAAAAGTACGACAGCGCGACTGTAGTGGTTATTTTCTCTTCTGCCAATCTGGTGCTTGTTAAAATGAAATTAAGTTTGCAAATGAAACCAAAAAAAAAAGTTTTTTTTATTTATTAGACTGGGTTTTTGCATGATGAGACTGAATGTAATCCGTTGCTCAAGGTTTTAATCTCTATGCGGCATTGTCGTTTTCTTGATAAAGTTGAAACATTTCCTAATTGTATGAAATTAAGGTCGAAAATCCATTTATTGATTAAACCCAAAATCGTACTTCATTTCAATATAATGCAACTCAATATCTATACTGTAATTGCAATGCAGAATTAATAATTAAAGAAACGACTGTAACCATGTGGTTTTTTTTAGCTCACCTGAGCCAAATGCTCAAGTGAGCTTTTCTTATCACAATTTGTCCGTTGTCTGTCGTTTTCGTCGTTGTCGTTGTCGTCGTCGGCGGCGTTGTCGGCGTTGTCGTCGTTGTCGTCGTTGTCGGCGTCGTCGTCGTTGTAAACTTTTCACATTTTCATCCTCTTCTCAGGAACCACTGGGCAGATTTCAACCAAATTTGGCACGAAGCACCACTAGGTGAAGGGAATTTAAGTTTGTTCAAATCATGGTCCCCGGGGGTAAGGAGGGGCCACAAGACGGGAATCAAGTTTTACATAGTGATATATAGAAAAATCTTTAAAAATCTTCATCTCAAAAACTATCAGGCCAGAAAAGCTCAAATTAAAATGGCAGCATCCTCAGATAGTTTAGATTCAAATTTGTTCAAATCATGGTTTCTGGGGGTAGGGTGGGGCCACAATAGGGGAATCAATTTTTACATAGGAATACATGTATATAAAGGAACATCTTTAAAAACCTTGTTCTCAAAAACTATTTGGCCAGAAAAGCTCTAATTAAAGAGGAAACATCCTCAGGTAGTGTAGATTCAAGTTTGTTCAAATCATGGCCCCTGTTGGTAGGGTGGGCCACAATAGGGGGATCAAGTTTTACATAGGAATATAAAAAGAAAATCTTTAAAAATCTTCTTCTCAAAAACTATCAGGCCAGAAAAGCTCAAATTAAAATGAAAGCATCCTCAGGTAGTGTAGATTCAAGTTTGTTCAAATCATGGTCCCTGGGGGTAAGGAGGGGCCACAATTGGGGGATCAAGTTTTACATTGAAATATATAGAGAAAATCTTTAAAAATCTCCTTCTCAAAAACTATCAGGCCAGGAAAGCTCAAATGAAAATGGAAGCATCCTTAGGTAGTTTAGATTCAAATTTTTTTTTTTCAAATCATGGTCCCTGTGGTTAGGGTGGGGCCACAATAGGGGGATCAAGTTTTACATAGGAATATATAGAGAAAATCTTTTAAAATCTTCTCATAAACTATAAGGCCAGGAAAGCTCAAATTAAAATGGAAACATCCTCAGGTAGTGTAGATTCAAGTTTGTTCAAATCATGGTCCCAGGGGGTAGGGTGGGGCCACAATAGGGGGATCATTTTTTACATAGGAATTATAGAGAAAATCTTTAAAAACCTTGTTCTCAAAAACTATCAGGCCAAAAAAGCTTAAATTAAAATGGAAGCATCCTCAGGTGGTGTAGATTCAATTTTGTTCAAATCATGGTCCCCGGGGGGAGGGAGGAGCCACAATTGGGGAATCAAGTTTTACATAGCGATATATTGAGTAAATCTATAAAAATCATCTTCTCAAAACCTATCAGGCCAGAAAAGCTCAAATTAAAATGGAAGCATCCTCAGGTAGTGTAGATTCAAGTTTGTTCAAATCATGGCCCCAGGGGGTAGGGTGGGGACACAATTGGAAGATCAAGTTTTACATAGGATTATATAGAGAAAATCTTTACAAATCTTCTTCTCATAAACTATTAGGCCAGGAAAGCTCAAATTAAAATGGAAGCATCCTCGAGTAGTGTAGATTTAATTTTGTTCAAATCATGTATCCTGTGGGTAGGGTGGGGCCACAATAGGGGGATCAATTTTTACATAGGGATATATAGAGAAAATCTTTTAAAATCTTCTTCTCAAAAACTATTAGGCCAGGAAAGCCCACATTAAAATGGACACATCCTCAGGTAGTGTAGATTCAAGTTTGTTCAAATCATGGTCCCTGGGGGTAGGGCGGGGCTACAATGGGGGATAAATTTTTATATATAGAGAAAATCTTTTAGAGTTTTTTTCTCAAAACTAATTGGCCAGGAAAGTTCAAATTAAAGAGGAAGCATCCTCAGGTAGTGTAGATTCAAGTTTATAAAATCATAGTCCCTGGTGGTATGGTGGGCCCGCAATGGGGGAATGGATTTTTACATAGGAATATATAGAGAAAATCTTTTTTTAAGACGTTTAGGCCAGAAAAGCATAAAAACTTGTGTAGAGGCATCCTCGGGTAGTGTACATTCAAGTTTGCAAAATCACAGTCCCTAGTGGTAGGGCGGGACCGTGATGGCGGTTTGAATTTTTTCATAGGAATATATAGAGAAAATCTTTAAAAATATTCTGGGAAAGTTTTCAGTCCTAAACTCAGTACTTAGTGTGAAAACACAGGTTATGCAGATATAAGTTTGATGAAACCATGATTCCATAGAAAAAAGTGGGGCCACGAAATGGGGGGGGGGGCGGGGGGTTATATAGGAATAGAGAAAAATCTTCTTACAGGTACAACAACAAAAGGGGCTTGGTATTTACCCAAAAAAAAGAGGTGGATAAAAATTGGCAGATTTTCAAATTATTTTTAGCAAGATCTACTGTACTTAGTTGTCAAGATATTTTGATACTGTAATGCTAATTTGATCTGAATTAAGGCAATTGTTGCTCAGGTGAGCGATGTGGCCCCTGGGCCTCTTGTTATCAGATTCGACGTACTGTCTCTTTAAAGTTTTGCCATTTTATTGTTATGCTATCAATTACGTGCAGTAACATATTTGCGATCTAACGACATTGTTGGTGTATGGTCTATTGACCTTTCGCTTTTGATTGTGGCGCTAAGCATTGATCAGCGCTTTATTGTCGTTAGACTTCTACTTCCGGTGCATCAAATAAGCCCCTTATGAGCAGAAGTATACATCTGGTTTCAGAGGTTTATGCACATAACTACGGGGAATTTGTGAATCTAATGTACGGGGTATTGTGAATTAAATGTAGGGGACTTACATACATCATTGCAGGGGCTTCCATGCAGTGATGAGGAAATATACAGAAGCTTAAATGTTATGTTATATACATACAGAAGCTGGGTTTGCGATTCTCAGTACTATCAGTAATTTGATTTATCAGTTTTTAGTTTAGCTAAGGTGAGCAATAACGCCCTTGGGTCTCTTGCACTCAACTAAGTTAGTATATTTTTGTTTTTTTAGTTACGAATGTCACTGTCTGTTGGGGTTTGTGTAATTTATGCAGTCAAGGAAATGTAATGACGAACCAGTCGTCAACCTACAAATATACAGAAGGGTATCCTAAAATCGATTTAACAGCAGATCGGGCAGTGAATGGAAAGTTTCTGAATCATCGGGGAGGCGACTGTGCAGGAACAAACGTCGATGGAATACACATCGAGGCATGGTGGAACATTTCTCTACCAGATCTGGCAATCATTTACAAGATCAACCTAATGTTCAGACAAGACAGTAAGTTTGTAAATCCAGAGTTCGATGCATACAGGGCTGCTTAGTGAAATGTCAAAAAACTAAAATCCATTAGGGAATTATTTTTTCTATTTATATTATATTGTTTTATATCAGTCTGTTTTTGTCTGCGCTTCACCACGATTAAGGATATTAAAGAAAATATCGTTAATTTAGTTTAAACCAGATTAATATTCAAATAATTTAATAAAATTTGCACTTTAAACTGTACAAAGAAATGACGCGTCAAAACAGATTAAATCGAAAAGATAGTAATATTTTTTTCTTTAGTAAGAGTATATAAAGCATGTGTTTTGTCTAAATTTGATTTTTATATTTGTTTTCTTGTAGTTACCCGCCATTACGGTTACCATGTCTTTATCAACAAAGAGGATATTAACATTGAAGGTTTAGCCTCCCTGGCTCCCGTGTACCATGAGGAGGATGAAGAGCATCCGGGTGTCCAGAACATCATCATGTTCCCTGGTGGTATCCAAGGGAAGCAAATGTACATCTATCAGAACAAATCCACTCCCACAGATTTTGACAAGAGCGATCAGAAAAACAACGTGTTGGACATCTGTGAGGTGGAAATCTGGGGTATATGATTTTGATTTTCTTATATATACTGATCTTCACAGCAAATATAAGATACTCATTCAGAATGATTAAGTGGGTTGGTAAAAGTAATCATGATTTTTTGAAAGGGTGAGAGAGATTGTGTTAATACTCATTAATCAGCAAGACCATATCATTTTTGGTGTTTGTCGTATGATTTTCAATAAAATTATGTTTTATTTGTATATATAACCAATATATAGTAATTTAAGGCAACGATATGATCTTTTTCTTTACATTATTCGACCAGTTTATATCAGAATTTTTTATATTCTATTGGTTTTTTTTTCAGAACTTCAATTTTTTTCTATACAAAATTACTATTTTTATATGGAGAAAGTAGTTTGCTCACATAAACTATTAGAAATTCTATATTTTTATAACAGAAATCTTAATGCATTGTTTGATATCAGGACACAATTTTTATCAAATATTTGAATTTTTTTTATTAGAAATTTTTTTCCGGTAAATTCTGAATTCTGATTTTAGAAAAAAAAAAAATATATTATAAATGTCTCAAATGTCACTCTTAGTGTTTAGGTTATAAAGGATTTCTAAGAGTGTATTGTGTCGTTAGTTTAAGCATTAGAAATAACAAAATTTACAGCTATCTTTCAGATCCCGATCCTATTATGTCATATTTGATTGGTAATTTTTCTTGTAACATTGTTTTCGCTACATTTTTTTAAATAAAAAAAATCATTGCTGTAAATTTTACGAAAATAATATCTAGCACTAAACAATACTCTACGTTTTCGTATAATTTCAAAATTTACAAAATTTTTGGATTATAAACAATAATTTTCGTTTCTTACCACCTTAATGCAACTTCAATATATGATTTTATAATTAACTTATTTCTGTAATATAAACTTTAAATTTTCACATTATAAACAAGTCTCAGTCGAATTATTTCTATCCTAGATATTTTCATAAAACTTCTTGCGAGTAATTTTCCCTTACCTATCAATCATTTTTAGATATTAACTTATTGTTACCAGATTTCCTAGGGGGAAGTCTAGAAAGCTATCAATTTTTGCTATGTGACCCTATAGGAATTTGTTTTAAAAAGGGCTTAATTTTTACATTTTATTTATTTTAAACACATTGCACCAAACACGTGTTTGATGGATTTAATCTCTTACTTATAGAGGAAATAAAGAATGACTGTCTGTCCTTATAGTTTCGTACAGTCTCTTCTTCTTATTGTTTTTTCCACAAATTTTGTGCACGCGATTTCTTGAAAAGTATTTAACCGATTTACACAATTTTTTTCGCAGATGATTGGAAGTTATCTGCATTTATTTTGTTTTTAATATTTTGCCGTCGTCACTTCCGTAACAGATTTATCGTTGATTTTATAACTTTTACGACCCATTTTATGCACGCTTGATCTCCAAAAATATCAGAGATATAAACATGAAATTTTCAGGATAGGCAGACCAAAGTCCGAAGTAGTGCCTATTATTAAGGTCTTCCGTTTCCAACGGAAGATCTCATAGTTTTCGCAGTTTCTTATTAAGGTCTTCACCTTATTGTTTTCGTACTGTTTCCTATTAAGGTCTTCCGTTTCCAACGGAAGACCTTATTGTTTTCGTACTGTTTCTTATTATTATTTTTTTCCACAAAGAACTATATAATTATGATATTAGTCAAATTTGGCCCCCAAAATTCGCTATTTTTTAAATGATTCAGGTACATTAACTTGTTGTGTTATTTTAAAAAAGAGTTGACATGAAATATGTTTTTCACCCATTTATTTGATTTATATGCACTCACTGGCAGTATATGACGTCAGAAGTGACGCTATTTTTATAATTCAATCAAAATCAACCAAAATTTGACATTTTTCGTATCTTTTTTCGAATGGGAAATATAGAGCGACTCTTTGAACAAGAACGAACTTTTTGTCACTTATAAGTATTGTAAAGATACATCTTTGGTGAAAATATTTTGTTTGTTCAAGCAGTCGCTCAATGTTTCCTTTAAGAAAAACTGCCTCAAAACAAGCCGTTTTATGCTAAAAATGAGAAAATGGCGGGAAAAGGTCGACTTTATGATGTCATATTTTTAAATTGTGGGCACTTAAATCAAAATGAAAATTATGAAAAAACTTCAAATGTATATTTGTACAAATAAAACAAAGAATTACAGTAAAATGACAATGTTCATTTTAGGGGGCCATTTTAGGCTCAAACCATATATAGTCCTTTTGTGCACGCGATTTCTCAGAAACTATTAGGCCGATTTTGACTATTTTTTCACAGATGATTGCCAGTGGTCATAATTCTACATTTTTTTTGAAATTTTGAAATCGTCACTTCCGGTACCGAGTTACGGCGGATTTTCTATTTTGTTACGACCTATTTTGTGCAGAGCTGATCTCAGAAACTATTTGAGATATGAATACGAAATTTTCAGGAAATGTAGTCTATAGTTTGAAGTTGTGCACTATTATTTTGTTTTACGCCAGTGGCGCCATTTCTTTGAGCTTGCCTAGGCACGAAAATTGGGTACGAATTTTCATTCAAAATGTTCATCCGTTTTTATCTGTATCTTTTTATCAGTTGATAATTTGTTAAATATTATATACCAAAGGTGGGAGAGAATCAAAAGTTATTTCCAATAAAATCAAGAAAAAGGGGCTGGCCCCTTTAATTAGGGACCAAGAGACTCGTAAAGTCTATTACAAATAACTTGAAAATGATAGATATTTTGTTATGCAATATAGAATCAAAGTTGTTGATCTCTACATTATCGGTTTGAAAAAGTCGTCGTCAGGCCCATGCTAGATGTAATTAGGGATTTTTATTCATTGCCTTAAAATTTGGGGGGGGGGGTGTTAATTTTTAAACTGTATCGATATTTCATGGTATCATTTTTAAAAAAAAACCGAACGGAAGACTTACTCGTTACTCGTAACGAGGTCGTATCTAGATACTATTATCAAGGTCTTCCGTTTCCAACGGAAGACCTTATTGTTTTCGTACTGTTTATTATTATTTTTTTTTTCCAAATTTTGTGCACGCGATTTCTCGAAAACTACTCAACCGATCTGAACAATTTTTTCACAGATGATGGGAAATTATCTGAATTTTATATGTTTTTGAATTTTTTGTCGTCGTCACTTCCGGTCCGGATTTACGGTCGATTTTGTAATTTTTTACGACCAATTTTGTGCAGAGTTGATCTCAGAAACTATAAGAGATATGACTTTGAAATTTTCAGGATAGGTAGAGCATGGTTTGAAGTTGTGCACTATTTAGTTGTTTTGCACCAGTGGCGCTATTCCTTGGAGCTCGCTTAGGCACAAAAATGGGGTACAGATTTCGAATCAAAATTTCAATATGTTTTGATCAGTATCTTTTTATTAGTTGATATTTTGACAAGACATATAGAACAAAAGTAGTAGAGAATCAAAAGTTCTATCCAATAAAATCAAGAAAAAGGGGCTGGCCCCTTTAATTAGGGACCAAGAGACTCGTAAATTCTATTACGAATAACTTGAAAACGATAAATATTTTGTTATGCATTATAAAAATCAAAGTTGTTGATCTCTACATTATCGGTTTGAAAGAGTCATCGTCAGGCCCATGTCTGAGGTAATTAGGGTTTTTATTCTTTATCTTCAAATTTTTTTTTTTTGGGGGGGGGGGGGTAATTTTGAAATTGTATCGATATCTCATGGTATCATTTCATCTAAAAAAAAAAAAAAAATCGGACGGAAGACCTACTCGTTACTCGTAACGAGGTCGTATCTAGTGATACCAAATCCTGCACAATCTTCTACAAAAATCGTTATGTGCATGGCGTTTAAGAGTGGTAGACAATAAGTTGAATAATGTTGTCTGAGGTGGGATTGGAACGCACCTTTGGGTTCGCGCTTACGAATTTCATTGACCATGCAGAGAGTGCAATCAAAACCACTTAATTCACGGACGTGAGAGTGTGTTAATGCCACGGTAAGGACATAAATAGAAAGGTCAGGTCTAAATAATGTTAGTAATTGATTGAACAGTGGGGAACATGTCAGTTTCAAAAGCTGCGATCGGAAAGCAAACCGAAAGTAGAAATCGCGGGTTCAGTTTACACCAACGCAAGGATGTCGATAAACAATTAGTTATGCATTCTGCACATGTATTTCTGCTTTAAAAGTTTTTTCACGTCGTTTACAAGGATAATCTACTGTTTGAATTAAATGGGATTGATATAATTATGCTTGATAAATGAAGAAATGACGAAACACGTGACATGTAAATTTATTCAGTATAAAATCGATGACTGTAATTTTCACAGTTTCAACATTCAGAAATAATGCATATCTTTTCTGATTTAACAAAATACAAAAAATATACATGCATCTGAATAGTTATACGTTTGCTTACATCCCGTGCACTGTGTTCATTTTGATTCCCCGTACAATCAATATGTGCTGTTTGATTTCAGGATTTTAATTATAAATTGTTCATTCTGCTTAAGATTTGGCCGACAATAAGAATGAGGTCCGATGTACATTTACATGAGTTTTTATTTAAAATTGAGTGAAAGGATCGGGAGTTTCAAATTGTTCCCCTACAGATCAAGCCATACACTGCAGCTGAAGATTCAATAGTCATTTTTAGTCGCCTTAAACTCCTAAAAGGTGTCAAAAAGTAACCCCCGGACCACATTTTTTAAATTGTATTCTCTCCTCTGTACAATAAACCGAAAAGATTTTAAAAATCAGATGAATAGTATAAAAGTTACAATTTTTTTTAATTTTTTTTATTTTATTTTTTTTTGGGGGGGGGGTTTAGCCCCCTCTAAAACCCTTAAATTTTGGCAGTTTTATTCCGAAGACCCTTTCTAGGTCTGCGCATAACGTTAATCATTATATAGATGAAATATGGAAAGCTTCACTTTTAAACTGTGCGAGAAAACGAAGAACGCGTGATTTCAATATTTTACCTTATTAAGGTCTTCCGTTTCCAACGGAAGACCTTATTGTTTTCGTACTGTTTATTAAGGTCTTCCGTTTCCAACGGAAGACCTTATTGTTATTGCTTTGTTTCTTTTCCTCTATTATTATTATTCTTTTTTTTTCTCCCACGTTTTCTCAAAAACGCTTCAGCCGATTTTGATAAAACTTTCAGATCTTGTTTATGACAAAATTTGTAAGAAAAGAACGTGGGATTTTTTTGGTCGTCACCTCCGGTCCCGAGATATTAAAGATTTTATGTTTTTGCTTGTTCACAAGTTTTCTCCAAAAGTATTTAAGATAGAACTTTTAAATTTTCAGGGATGATACAAAGTGTCCAGCCGCAGTGTACTTCGCATATCCGAACGTCCGCCGTCACTTCCGGTCGTCACCGGAAGGAAATGAAAAACCTTAATTTTTCAATTTTTGGGACTTGAATTTTTTTATTATTTCAGTCGATAAAGACGCCCTCAAAACTTCCAAATATGAAATTTGTTTTAAAATCGAACCACGCATTCTTGAGATTTTGGACCCCAAAATCCTGAAGCGAAGGTCCGCGTAGCTCAGTCGCTAGAGTGTTGGACTTGTGCCCAGACGACCCGGGTTCAGTCCTTGAGTGCCGAATGTTTTTTCTCTCTTATTTGTGTTTTGATTAATGATTTCGTCTTTAAAATGATGGATTTGAATGTTTTTCGTTTTATTTTTGTCATAATTAAAAATAATAGCGGCTTATTTCAGTACAAATATGGAGCTCTTTTCTGTCAGCAGCTCTCTAAATTTAGACGCTCGTCGCATTGCCGGTATCAAAGACATTTTCTTAATTTTGTTTTGTTTAACGATTTTATCTTTAAAATGATGGATTTTAATGTTTTCCGTTTTATATTTATTATATATTGAAATAATAGCGGCTTTTTTTAATTACAAAAAGATAGTTTGTTTCTGTCAGCAGTTCGCTATATTCAAACGCTCGTCGCATCGCAGGCATCAAAGACGTGCCGCCAAAGTACTCCTGCAGTACGCTAGGTCGCTTTGCCGGCATCAAGAAATGCCGCCATCTCAATGACACACACAATATTTAGCAATGCACCCACGTTTAAGTAAGTATTCAACATGACCTTAAAAGGAGGACTGATTAGTATTTATTCACATATATAGATACACGCATGTATATAAATGTGTTTCATGACATACGTTGCTAATATACTGATTCCCTGAACACTATAAAAAAACTAGAAAATATCTCTCTCTCTCTCTCTCTCTCTCTCTCTCTCTCTCTCTCTCTCTCTCTCTCTCTCTCTCTCTCTAAAGTACAAATGTTTTAGCATTTAAATAAGAACTAGTACAGGTAACATGCAGTAAATTGGATAGAGGCTAAATGTACATTGGCGTCCAAAAAGTATACACGTATTTATTTCAAGTTACGGGATAATGTCTTTGGATTCAAATAATTTGAAATTCAATGTTTAATGATTGTCTTCATACTGATTGGAAGTCAACGCTAAAAAGTCATTTTTATCAAAGATGGTGGACTTTTTCCTTTTTTGTGCATGTCTATATACTGATACAAATATGTTGCCTGTCTGGGATTAAGAAAAACCTCCAAAGTTTATACACATAACTATACAAACGAACGGGTGACTGGGGCAAGGTTTGAAAACTGACCAGCCGTTTATGAGTGTTTGAGCCTAAGATAAACAGATGATAAAAAATCAATAGTTACATCTTTCAAACAACGCTTATACATTGTTCTAACATATGTATTTTGTTTAGAAATTGTGTAATTTGTGATATTTAGAATTTGATATTCTACGTTTAATAATGAAGTCACCGACCGACCCCCCCCCCCCCATTCAGAAAATCATTTAGTTTTTCTGACCCGATTTTCCTTGATCTTTGATCTTGGGTCTTTAATTTCAACTAAGTACCATTCTAGATTACTGTACTAATTACCAGACCAATTCGTTCATTATTAACAGAGTTATGACGTTTTTTGCATTTGAGTTTCAATTGTCGTGATTGACATGTACTGTAAAAAAATCATAACTCCCAAGCCCTTCACTCAATCCTAATGAAAATTCGTGAAAATGAACCTCGGACACCATTCTTATTGTCTGCCAAACATGCAGCGGATTGAACAATCAAGACGAAATTTCTGAGATTAAACGGCGCTTATTGCCTATACCGGGAAATTAAATTTACACAGTACACGCACCGCTCCCCCCCTCCTATTTACAAAATCGTTTAGTTTTTCTGGCCTGATTTTACTGGATCTTTCATCTTGAACCTGTTATTTTCAACCTAGTTCAATTCTAGATTACTGTACATGTAATAACCGAATCCCAGATCCACACCTCAAAAATCTATTTTCGATTTATTTACGACGAAAATCAAGCTCAGGTCTTTTCATCCCCCCCCCTCCAGACACAAACACGCATCAATATTTCAAATGACCTCGCACTGTTCCCAAACCCGAATAGTCAGACATCTCACACGTTGTTTTTCATCTCATACAAAAACTCAGCTCTTCTCCCGGGCGGAAACGCCCCTAATTCAAAGACAAATTCGGGAATTATTTCGCGTCAGCCATGTTTTGAGACATCTGCAAAGGCTGTGTGTTCTTATCTCGCCGGAGCCAAGATTTATTCTTTCTCTCTATTTCTTTCTCTCCTTTTTATTTAATTTTCTAACTAAATATTCAACATAAAAGGGTTGTTGGGCTAAAGTTCAAGTTCAAAAACACTCTTCAATTTAGATTTAGACAAAAACAGTCTTTTATTATTAGGCGGAAGACCCTTCTATTCTTATTGTTATTAGGGTCTTCCGTTTACAAAGGAAGACCCTCTTTTTTTTTCTTCGGTTTCTTTTTATTACAGGTTATTAGACGTGTTATTAGGTCAAAAGACCTCTTATTTAATATGAAATAAAATGGGGCTGGTCCTTCAAAGTAGGGATCCAACGGGGTGTATAATTCTTCATCCATCGCTCTTTAAGAGATCACATCTGCATTTCCTGATATGTTTCGTTGATGAAGATAAAAGGCAAGGTCATTTCCTCTTCTAAAAATCGGACGGAAGACCTCCTCGTTGCTCCCAACGAGATCGTGTCTAGTTATTATTTTTTTTCCCAAATTTTGTGCACGCGATTTCTCGAAAACTACTCAACCGATCTGAACAATTTTTTCACAGATGATGGGAAATTATCTGAATTTTATATGTTTTTGAATTTTTTGTCGTCGTCAATTCCGGTCCGGATTTACGGTCGATTTTGTAATTTTTTACGACCAATTTTGTGCAGAGTTGATCTCAGAAACTATAAGAGATATGACTTTGAAATTTTCAGGATAGGTAGAGCATGGTTTGAAGTTGTGCACTATTTAGTTGTTTTGCACCAGTGGCGCTATTCCTTGGAGCTCGCTTAGGCACAAAAATGGGGTACAGATTTCGAATCAAAATTTCCATATGTTTTGATCAGTATCTTTTTATCAGTTGATATTTTGACAAGACATATAGAACAAAAGTAGTAGAGAATCAAAAGTTCTATCCAATAAAATCAAGAAAAAGAGGCTGGCCCCTTTAATTAGGGACCAAGAGACTCGTAAATTCTATTACGAATAACTTGAAAACGATAAATATTTTGTTATGCATTATAAAAATCAAAGTTGTTGATCTCTACATTATCGGTTTGAAAGAGTCATCGTCAGGCCCATGTCTGACGTAATTAGGGTTTTTATTCTTTATCTTCAAATTTATTTTTTTTCGGGGGGGGGGGGGTAATTTTGAAATTGTATCGATATCTCATGGTATCATTTTATCTAAAAAAAAAAAAAATCGGACGGAAGACCTACTCGTTACTCGTAACGAGATCGTATCTAGTTTTTTTCCAAATTTTGTGCACGCGATTTCTCAAAAACGTTTCGACCGATTTCAACCTTTTTTCACAGAAGATGGGATTTGCTCTAAACTTAAAACATTTTTGATATTTTTTCTGTCGTCGCTTCCGGTACCGATTTATCGGCCATTTTGTTAATTTTTACGACCTATTTTGTGCAGAGCTGATCCCAGAAACTATCAGAAATATGACTATGAAAATTTCAGGATAGGTAGTCTATAGTTTGAAGTTGTGCACTATTATTTTGTTTTACGCCAGTGGTGCCATTTTTTGGAGCTCACCGAGGCACGAAAAACGGGAACGAATTTTCATTCAAAATGTTCATACGTTTTGATCTGTATCTTTTTATCAATTGACATTTTGTTAAGACATATATAACAGAAGTAGTAGAAAATTAAACCTACTCAATCAAGAAAAAGGTGCTGACTCTTTTTTTTTGAAGGGGGGGAGGGGGTAGGGGGCAAGAGACTCGTAAAGTCTATTACAAATTACATAAAAACGATTAAGATTTTGTAATGCATTATAGAAGCAAAGTTGTTGATTGTAGCAATATCTATCTGGAAAACGCATAGCCACACCCATTTATTACGTAATTAGGGATTTGTATACATTATCTAAAAGTGTGTGTGTGTGTGGGGGGGGGGGGGGTAATTCCGCAATTGTATCGATTATTCATGGTATGATTTAAAACAGAAATCGCAAGAAAGACCTACTCGTTACTTGTAACGTGATCGTATCTAGTTATTTTTCTTTTTTTCCAACCAATTTTGTGTACACGAATTCTCTAAAACTACTCGACCGATTAACATGAAACTTACAGGTCTGATAGATAATGATCTAAACCTTATTAGAAATTTTTTTTAATAATAATGTCACTTCCAGTTTTGAGGTATTTACAATTTAACGATTTTCAGAGGGTCGGCTTATTCAGGGGTAAACTCCTAAACGATTTAAGATACTGAGTTCAAAATTTCAGGGATTGTAGACAAAAGGTTGTTAATCTGACATGTGGTATATATATTTTCCTGTGACCAAAAGCGCCGAAGCTCGCCCGAGCTCGAAAATTACAGTTAAAAAAGCGTCGTGATTTTTCGTGGTTTTCTTTCAATATCTCTTTCCTGGATTGTATTTTGTTATAACATGTAAAACAAAAAAACTTTATAAAGTCAAGAGTTTTTATGTGACATCAAGAAAAAGGGACTGACCCTTCAAATAAGGGGCTGAAGGGGCTCTAAAGTCTTTTAATGATAACTCTTCACTGTGGCATATTTTGTGATACATTATAGAAGCAATTATGTTTATTCTAGTTATTCTAGTTTAGGGGATTTTAAGGGGCCAGAAATCCAAAAATTTTATGCTCAATATCTCAAAATGAAGGAAAAGTTCGATAAACAATATTGAACAGAAGATACTAAAAATATTAAGCTTAACAATCTGCAACCATAATTTCTTTGTTATCTGGTCCCTAAAAGGAGTTACAGGGTTGGCCCCCAAAACGAACCTCTCAAGATATCTCGAAAACGGTACAAAATTTGTATACACTTGTTGAACAAAATGTGTTAAAATTTATTAGAGATTATATTTGAAATCAAGAAAAAGGGGCTGACCCTTCAAATAAGGGGTTGAAGGGGCTCTTAAGTCTTTAAATGATAACTTTTTACCGTAAATATTTTGTGATACGATATAGAAGCAATTAAGTTCATTTTAATGTTATTCACCAATACATGGCAATCATTTAATCCTATATTACGTAATTAGGGATTTTAAGGGGCAAAAAGTCCAAAACTTTGATGCTCAATATCTCAAAGTTGAGGAAAATTTTGAAAAGCAATATTGAACAAAAGATGCTCAAAATATTGAGCTTAACAATCTGCAACCATAATTTCTTTGTTATGCGGTCCTTAAAAGGAGTTACAGGGTCGGCCCCTAAAACGGCCCTCTCCAAATATCTCGAGAACGGTACATAATTTTTAAACACTTGTTGAACAAAATGTGTTTGAAAAGACAAGAACTTTCTTATGACATCAATAAATAGGGGCCGGCCCTTCAAATAAGGGACTGAAGGGGCTCTAAAGTCTTTTGATTACTTTTTTACTGTGAAATACTTTGTAATACGTTATAAAGGCAATTAAGTTCGTTCTAAGGTTATTTACCTGTACAAGGTAATCATTTACTCCTATATTACATGTATGTAATGAGGGATTGTAAGGGGCCAGAAATCAACACTTTGATCCTCTATATCTCGAAATAGAGGACAATTCTGGAAAGCAGTATTTTACAAAAGATGCTCAAAATAATGTGCTAAACAATGTACAACCATATATTGTTTGTTATCTGAACCCTAAAAGGAGTTTTAGGACCGGATATCAAAACGATTTTCCCAGATATCTCAAAAACGGTAACCAATTTCTAAACATTTATTAGCGGTACACAAAAATACCTTTTAACTTAAATGAATGAAAAGGAGCTGATCCCTCAAATGAGGGACACCAAAGCGATAGATAGTCGTCCACCATTCTCATAGATTCCGCCTCCTTTTCCGGATACGTTTCGTTGACGAAGATCAAGAGTAAGGTCATTCCTTATTCTAAAAATCGAACGGAAGACCTCCTCGTTGCTCGCAACGAGATCGTGTCTAGTTATTTATCTTTTTTTCTTACAAATTTTGTCCGCGCGAGTTCTCGGAAATGGCTCAGCCGATTTTCGTGAAACTTTTAGATCTGATAGATATTGATCTGAACCTTATTTGACATTTTTTATATTAATGACGTAATTTCCGTTTCCGATATTTTAACGTGATAGCGATTTTTGGAGGCTTAATTTGTTCATGCAACTTCTCCTGAACTATAATAGATATTGAATTCAAATTTTCAGGGATTGTAGACAAAAGATTGTAAATGTGTATGATGTCAATCAAATTTGTCTGATTAAAAAGGCGTCGAAGCTTGCCTGGACCTGAAAATTGAGTTTAAAAAAACATCGAATTTTTCTAGGTTTTCTGTGTTTATCTCTTTTCTGAAAAATATTTTGTTAAAACATGTATTGCAAAAAAAGATCATATTTACAGGACCTTTCCTTTGAAACCAAAAAAGGGGCTGGCCCCTAAAACTAGGGGACCAAAGGGCTCTAAAGTCTTTCATCTGTATCCTTTTACTGAAGGATATTTTGTGAAATATTATAGAAGCAAATATGTTTTTCTCACAGTTATGTATCCAAGAAATGTAATGATTTTATCATGTGTTACGTAATTAAGGGTTTTAGGGGCCAAAAGTCCAGAAATTTGATCACCTATATCTCAGAAAGGAAAAATATTTTGAAATGCAGTACAGAAAAAAAGTTGTTCAAAATGATGTTTTCAACAATATGCAACCTTCAAAATTTTGTTAACGGCCCCTATAAAGAGAAAAGGGATCGGCCCCTTAAACCTTCTTTCTAATATATCTCAAAAACGGTAACGAATTTCTAAACACTTGTTGAACAAAATGTGTTCAGAATTAAATGGCCTTCCATTTGATATCAGAAAAAGAGGGACTGGTCCCTAAAATTAAGTGCCCAAAGGGCTCAAAAGTCTTTTATCTATAGCCCTTTACTGAGGGATATGTTGTGATACGTTATAGAAGCAAAGATGTTAATCTTAAATTTATGTATTGAAGAAATGTCATGAGTTTATCATGTGTTATGTAATTAGGTGGTTTTTAGGGGCCAAAAATCCAAAATTATGATTACCAATATTTTAGAAAGGAAAAATGAAATGAAATACTGAAGGAAAATTGTTCAAAATGATGATTTCAACAATATGCAACCTTCAAAATGTCGTTTAAAGGCCCCTGTAAGGAGATAAGGGATCGGCCCCTAAAACGTTATTTCCTTTATATCTCAAAAACGGTGATGAATTTCTAAACACTTATTGACAAAATTTGTTCAGAATTAAATGACTTCTGATTTGTTTTCAAGAAAAAGGGGCTGGGCCATTAAAAAAGGGGATATAAGGACTTTGAGGTCTTTTATCTATAGCCGTTTACTGGGTGCTATTTTGTCAAAGGCTATTAAAGCTGAATAAGGTATAATATGTTTTTACATCCTGTTAATATAATGATTTTCTCTTGCGTTACCTAATTAGGTTTTTTAGGGGCCAGAGGTAACCAAGTTAAATCTTTAATTTTTTCCATATTTTGTTTTGTTGTCGAAAATCAAAGTCGATGATGTCATATTTCTTATAAAAATCGGACGGCAGACCTCCTAGTTGCTCGCAACGAGATCGTGTCTAGTTACTTTTATTTTTTTTCCAAATTTTGCACACGAGATTTCTCGAAATCTATTCGACCGATTTCGACTATTTTTTCACAGATAAACTTCATACTTTTTTGTTATTCGGTACCGAGTTATCGGCCATTTTGTAATTTTTGACGACCCATTTTGTGCAGCTTTAAATTCAGCAACAATTAGAGATATGAATATGAAATTTTCAGGATAGGAAGACTATAGTTTAAAGTCGTGCAGCATGAAGTTGTTTAACGCCTGTTGCGCCATTTCTTAGAGCTCGCCTGGGCACGAAATTTGGGTGCGAATTTTCATACACAAATTTCAAACGAAAGACCTTCTTGTTATTCTTCGGTTTCTTTTTCCCTATTATTAAGGTCTTCCGTTTCCAACGGAAGACCTTATTGTTATTGCTTTGTTTCTTTTTCCCTATTATTAAGGTCTTCCGTTTCCAACGGAAGACCTTATTGTTATTGCTTTGTTTCTTTTTCCCTATTATTAAGGTCTTCCGTTTCCAACGGAAGACCTTATTGTCATTGCTTTGTTTCTTTTTCCCTTTTATTTTTTTTTTCTTACGCTTTTTTGTACAAGCGATTTTTTGAAAACGACTTGACCGATTTTCGTGAAAATTTCATATCTTGTAGATATTGATAAAAACCTTATATATAATATTTTTTTTTAATGACGTCATTTCCGTTCGGGAGATATTGACGTTTTAGTGATTTTTAGAGGGTCATTTTGTCCTGCTATCTCCTCCTAAACGAAAAAAGATATTGAATTTAAATTTTCAGGGATTGTAGACAAAAGATTGTAGATGTGTTTAAAGGCATTTGTGATTGTCTGGCTTCAAAGGCGTCGAAGCTCGCCTGGACCCGAAAATCGAGTTTAAAAAAACGACGTAATTTTTAATGGTTTTCGTTCTTTATCTCCTTTCCTGAAAATATTTTACCATAACATATAGAGCAAATAAAATTTATATTTACAGGATCTTCCGTTTGATAACAAGAAAAAGGGGCTGGTCCCTTAAATAAGGGGCCAAAAGGGCTCTAAAGTCTTTCTTCCATAGCACTTTACTGAGAAATATTTTGTAATATGTTTAAGAAGCAAAAATGTTCATCTTTTACTAATAAAACTATACATTATAAATTTTTTATTATGCGTTACGTAATTAGGGGTTTTAAGGGGCCAAAAATCCAAAATTTCGATCGAATATATCTCAAAAAGGACAAATATTTTGAAAAGCAATATAGAACTAGAGCAAAGCTCGTTGCAAAGCAACGAGTAGGGTCTTCCGTTAATGTCGGAAGTAAAGCTGGAAGTTCCTGTAAGAAGCAGAGCTCTTAAACCAATAACAAGAGTAACTTAAATATAAAAGATGAAAAAAAATCGAATTATTCCTGGTACGACTTAACAAAATACGAATGATTTTTAGTACGACTTAACAAACACCTTTCCGATTTCAAGAACGACTTAACAAAAAAAATCCGAATGTGTTGAAGTACGACTTAACAATTATTTTTGGTACGAGTTAATTTTACTTTAAACATAACGCTATTTTTTAAACCAAGGACGCGGAATCAAAATTTCCGGAAAAAAATAATTTTTAAACCCCGATATCTCTGTAATGCATCGTCCGATTTTAAAACGGGTTTAATAAAAGCTTCTTTGCTGCTTGATGATTATTATCAAATTATTGGTCAAAAAAGAGTTATTATGAAAAGACTTAGTAGCCCTTCTGGCCCCTAATTTGAGGGGTCAGCCCCTTTTTCTTGATATCAAATAAAAGGTCTCGCTAATATAAACATATTTTGTTCCACAAGTGTTCATGAATTGTAAACCGTTCTCGAGATATCTGTACAAATGCATTTTAGGGCCGACCCTTTAACCCCTTACCGGGGCCACTTACAACAAAATTTTTGGTATCATATTGTTAAGAACATTATTTTGAAGAACTTTTGTTCTACATTGCTTTTAAAAATAGTTCTCCTTTTTCAGATATTAATGATCAGAGTTTTGAGTTCTGGCCCCTTGAAACCCCTAATGACGTAATATATGACTTAGGTATGGTAATGTATAGATTAAAAGCTGTACAATGAACATTTTTGCTTCTATAATTAATAATAAAATATTGTTCAGTGAAGAGTTATTGTAATAAGACTTTAGAGCCCTCTTGACCCCTAATTTGAGGAGCCAGCCCCTTTTTCTTGACATCAAATGAAAGGTCTTGTAAATATAAACATATTTTGTTTAACAAGTGTTCACAAAATGTTTACCGTTCTTAAGATATCTGTACAAATGTGTTTTAGGGGCCGACCCTTTAACTCCTAAATGGGCTCATAAACAAAAACATTTAAGGTACCATATTGTACAAAACATTATTTTGAATAACTTTTGTTCTACATTGCTTTTCAAAATATTTCTCCTTTTTCAGATATTAATGATCAAAGTTTTGAACTTCTGGCCCCTTGAAACCCCTTATTACGTAATATATGACTTAAGTATGGCACTGTATAGATAAACAGCTGTACAATGAACATTTTTGCTTCTATAATTGATAACAAATTATTGTTCACTAAAAAGTTATTGCAAATAGACTTTAGAGCCCTCTTGGCCCCTAATTTGAGGGGCCAGCCCCTTTTTCTTGATATCAAATAAAAGCCCGTGCAAAATGAAACAGCTTTTACATTACATCTTTTAACAAAATATTTATACGTAAAAAGATATTACGGAAAATGTGCGAAAATTTTGTGAAAAAATATGGTGCTAATTTTCAGGTTCAGGCGAGCTTCTAGGCCTTGTGCATTTTTCGCAATTGGAAGCATGGAGGGAAATCTACAGACATTCATCCACAATCCCTGCAAATTTCAAGCTTTTATCATGATTAGTTTCAGAGGAGATGCGTGGACAAAATGACCCTTAAAAATTTACAATATCGTCCATATCTGAAACCGGAAGTGACGTAATCATTTAAAATTTTAATAATCAGTAGCGACATTGATGCTTTATAACTCCTAAAAATTTGGTGTAAATCGGTTGAATAGTTTCTGAGAAATAACGCTCCAAAAAAGTCAGAAAAAGAAAAAAAAGTATAATAATAAAGAAAAAGAAACCGTAGAATAACAAAAGGGTTTTCCGTTGAAAACGGAAAACCCTAATAAAAGATGCTTAGAATGATGTTTTAAACAATATTCAATCATAAAATTTTCGTTATCTGGCCCCAATAAGGAGATAAGGGGTCGGCCCCTAAAACGTCATATACCAGATAGCTCAAAAACGGCAAAGAATTTCTAAACACTTGTTGAACAAAATATGTTTAATATCAAAAGAACTTTCGTATGATACCAGGAAAAAGGGGCTGGCCCTTCAATTTAGGGGCCAAAAGGGCTCTAAAGTCTTTCTTTCATAGCACTTTACTGAGAAATGTTTTGTAATATGTTTAAGAAGCAAAAATGTTCATCTTTCACTAATAAAACTATACATTATAAAATTTTTATTATGCGTTACGTAATTAGGGGTTTTAAGGGGCCAAAAGTCCAAAATTTCGATCGAATATATCTCAAAAAGGACAAATATTTTAAAAAAGCAATATAGAATAAAAGATGCTTAGAATGATGTTTTAAACAATATTCAATCATAAAAGTTTCGTTATCTGGCCCCAATAAGGAGATTAGGGGTCGGCCCTTAAATGTCATATCCCAGATAGCTCAAAAACGGCAAAGAATTTTTAAACACTTGTTGTACAAAATATGTTTAATATCAAAAGAACTTTCGTATGATGCCAAGAAAAAGGGGCTGGCCCTTCAATTTAGGGACCAAACGGGCTCTAAAGTTTTTCTTCCATAGCACTTAACTGAAAAATGTTTTGTCATATGTTTAGGAAGCAAAAGTGTTCATCTCACATTTATTTAACAACATATTATAATTATTTTATTAGTGTTCCGTATTAAGGGGTTTTATTGGGTTTTAAGGGGCCAGAAGTACCAATCTTTGATAACATACCTCAAACAGAACAAATATTTTAAAAAGCATCATTTTGAAAATCAATAAAGAATAAAATGCTGAGAATGATGTTCCTAATAAAATTCAACCATCAATTTTTTTTTGTTGCCCCAATAAGGAGATAAAGGATCAAATATCAAAGTCAAGGTCATATAACCTTCAAAAAATCGCACAGAAGACCTCCTCGTTGCTCGCAACGAGATCGTGTCTAGTTATTATTATTTTTCTGCCTTTTTTTGTGCACGCGATTTCTCAGAAACGGCTCGGCTGATTTCAATCAAAATTTTCGATGTGATAGATAGTGGTCTGAACTTGATTGGAAATTTTTTGTATTGATGACGTCACATCCGTTTTTGAGATATTGAGATTTTTCTAATTTTTATATGGGTATTTTGTCTTCTGTTGTTCTCCTAAACTATTAGAGATATTAAGCTCAAATTTTACGGTAGGTAAAGGAAAGATTGAAGTTTTGCATGATTGTTGTTTTGTATGTTTAGCACTACTGGCGCCAAAGCTCGCTATGGCTCGAAAATTGACATTAAAAAAGCGTCGTGAATTTTTGTGTTTTTCTCTCTTTATCTCTTTTCCGGAAAATATTTTGTTAATCATGTAATGTAAAAAAGTTTACATTTACATGACCTTTCTGCTGATATCAAGAAAAAAGGGCTGGTCCCTCAAATTAGGGACCTAGAAGGCTCTAAAGTCTTTTATACATAACTCTTTACCGAGGGATATTTTGTAATAAATTATAGAAGCAAATATGTTTATCTTACAGTTATGAAGCCAAGCAGTATAACGATTTTCTCATATATTACGTAATTAGGGGTTTTTAGGGGTCAAAAGTCCAAAACTTTGATCACCTATATCTGAAAAGAAAAAAAATTTTGAAATGCAGTATAAAAGAAAGATGCTCAAAATGATGTACTTAACAACATGCAACCTAAAAAATTTGGTACAGCAGCCCCAATAAGGAGATAAGGGACCGGCCCCTAAAACATTCTGTCTCCGATATCTCAAGAATGGTAACGAATTTTTGAACACTTCTTGAACAAAATGTCTTTATATTCAAATGACCTTTCATTTGATACCAAGAAAAAGGGGCTGGCCCCTATTTTAGGGACCTAAAGGGCTCTAAAGTCTTTTACCCATAACTCTTTACCGAGGGATATTTTGTAATAGATTATAGAAGCAAATATGTTTATCTCACAGTTATGTATTCAAACAATGTAATGATTTTATGATGTGTTATATAATTAAGGGTTTTTAGGGGCCAAAAGTCCAAAATTTCGATCACCCATATCTCAGAATGGAAATATATTTTGTAATGCAGTACAGAAGAAAAGTTGTTCAAAATGATGTTCTCAACGACATGCAACCATCAAAATTTCGTTAAACGCCCCCTAAAAGGAGATAAGGGACCGGCCCCTAACACCTTCGTTCTCATATTTCTCTAGAACGGTAACGAATTTCTAAACACTTGTTGAACAAAATTTGTGTAGAATTAAATGACCTTTTATTTGATATCAAGAAAAAGGGGCTAGCTACTTAAAAAAGGGGACCAAAGGGCTATAAAGTCTTTAATCTGTAGCCCTTTACTGAGAGATATTTTGTGAAATGTTATAGAAGCAAATGTGTTTATCTTATAGTTATGTATTCAAGCAATGTAATGATTTTATCATGTGTTACGTAATTAAGGGTTTTTAGGGGCCAAAAGTCAAAAAATTTGATCACCCATATCTCAGAAAGGAAATATATTTTGTAATGCAAAACAGAAGAAAAGTTGTTCAGAATGATGTTCTCAACAACATGCAACCTTCAAAATTTCATTAAACGGCCCCTATAAGGAGTTTAGGACTTGCCCCTAAAACCTTCTTTCTCATATATCTCCAGAACGGTAACAAATTTCTAAACACTTGTTGAACAACATTTGTTTTGAATTAAATAACCTTTCATTTAATATCAAGAAAAAGGGACTGGTCCCTAAAATTAGGGGACCGAAGGGCTCTAAAGTATTTTATCTATAACCCTTTATTGAGGGATATTTTGTGAAATGTTATAGAAGCAAATGTGTTTATCCTGCAGTTATGTATCAAAGCAATGTATTGGTTTTGTCATGTGTTTTGTAATTAGGGGTTTTTAGGGGCCAAAAGTCCCAAATTTTGATCACCCATATCCCAGAAAGGTGAAATATTTTGAAATGCAGTACAGAAGAAAAGTTGTTCAAAATGATGCAAAAGGGCTCTAAAGTTTTTTATCTATACCCTTTATTGAGGAATATTTTGTGAAATATTATAGAATCAAATGTGTTTATCTTATAGTTATGTATCAAAGCAATGTAATTATTATATCATGTGTTACGTAATTAAGGAATTTAGGGGCCAAAAGTCCAAAATTTGATCACCCATATCTCAGAAAGGAAAAATATTTTGTAATGCAGTACGAAGAAAAGTTGTTCAAAATGATGTTCTCAACAAAATGCAACCTTCAAAATTTCGTTAAACGGCCCCTAAAAGAAGATAAGGGATCGGCCCATAAAACCTTCCTTCTCATATATCTCCAAAACGGTAACGAATTTCTAAACACTTGTTGACAAAATGTGTTTAGAATTAAATGTCCTTTCATTTGAGTCCAAGAAAAAGGGACTTGCCCCTTAAATTAGGGGATCAAAGAGCTCTAAAATCTTTTAACTATAGCCTTTTAATGAGAGCCATTTTGCAAAAGGTTATTAAAGCTAGATTAGGTATAATACGTTTATATATCCTAACAATATAATGATTTTCTCTTGCGTTACCCAATTAGGGTTTTTGAGGGACCAGAGATAAACAAGTTTGATCTTTTCTATGCAATGTAATGAATTTATGATGTGTTACGTAATTAAGGTTTTTTAGGGGCCAAAAGTAAAAAAATTCGATCACCCATATCTCAGAAAGGAAAAATATTTTGTAATGCAGTACAAAAGAAAGTTGTTCAAAATGATGTTCTCAACGACATGCAACCATCAAAATTTCGTTAAACGCCCCCTAAAAGGAGATAAGGGACCGGCCCCTAACACCTTCGTTCTCATATATCTCTAGAACGGTAACGAATTTCTAAACACTTGTTGAACAAAATTTGTGTAGAATTAAATGACCTTTTATTTGATATCAAGAAAAAGGGGCTAGCTACTTAAAAAAGGGGACCAAAGGGCTATAAAGTCTTTAATCTGTAGCCCTTTACTGAGAGATATTTTGTGAAATGTTATAGAAGCAAATGTGTTTATCTTATAGTTATGTATTCAAGCAATGTAATGATTTTATCATGTGTTACGTAATTAAGGGTTTTTAGGGGCCAAAAGTCAAAAAATTTGATCACCCATATCTCAGAAAGGAATTAATTTTGTAATGCAAAACAGAAAAAAAGTTGTTCAAAATGATGTTCTCAACAACATGCAACCTTCAAAATTTCATTAAACGGTCCCTATAAGGAGTTATGGGACTGGCCCCTTAAACCTTCTTTCTCATATATCTCCAGAACGGTAACAAATTTCTAAACACTTGTTGAACAACATTTGTTTTGAATTAAATAACCTTTCATTTAATATCAAGAAAAAGGGACTGGCCCCTAAAATTAGGGGACTGAAGGGCTCTAAAGCATTTTATCTATAACCCTTTATTGAGGGATATTTTGTGAAATGTTATAGAAGCAAATGTGTTTATCCTGCAGTTATGTATCAAAGCAATGTATTGGTTTTGTCATGTGTTTTGTAATTAGGGGTTTTTAGGGGCCAAAAGTCCCAAATTTTGATCACCCATATCCCAGAAAGGTGAAATATTTTGAAATGCAGTACAGAAGAAAAGTTGTTCAAAATGATGCAAAAGGGCTCTAAAGTATTTTATCTATACCCTTTATTGAGGAATATTTTGTGAAATGTTATAGAAGCAAATGTGTTTATCTTATAGTTATGTATCAAAGCAATGTAATGATTTAATCATGTGTTACGTAATTAAGGAATTTAGGGGCCAAAAGTCCAAAATTTTGATCACCCGTATCTCAGAAAGGAAAAATATTTTGTAATGCAGTACGAAGAAAAGTTGTTCAAAATGATGTTCTCAACAAAATGCAACCTTCAAAATTTCGTTAAACGGCCCCTAAAAGAAGATAAGGGATCGGCCCATAAAACCTTCTTTCTCATATATCTCCAAAACGGTAACGAATTTCTAAACACTTGTTGACAAAATGTGTTCAGAATTAAATGTCCTTTCATTTGAATCCAAGAAAAAGGGACTTGCCCCTTAAATTAGGGGATCAAAGAGCTCTAAAATCTTTTAACTATAGCCCTTTAATGAGAGCCATTTTGTGAAAGGTTATTAAAGCTAGATTAGGTATAATACGTTTATATATCCTAACAATATAATGATTTTCTCTTGCGTTACCCAATTAGGGTTTTTGTGGGACCAGAGATAAACAAGTTTGATCTTTTCTATCTTAATTGAAAGAAATGCAAGTATTTAAAAAAGCAAGAGAATTTATAAAAAGCGGTACAATTAAGCATTAGTACTTCACTCCTTTTTCCATAACATGTTTTGTTGTCGAAAATCAGAGTCGATGATGTCATATTTCATTCTAAAAATCGAACGGAAGACCTCCTCGTTGCTCGCAACGAGATCGTGTCTAGTTAAGGTCTTCCGTTTCCAACGGAAGACCTTATTGTTTTTCTTCGGTTTCTTCTTCCCTATTATTATTAGGGTCTTCCGTCTTCAGCGGAAGACCCTTCTATTATTCTATTGTTTCTTTTTCACTTTTCTTATTAGGGTCTTCCGTTTCCAACGGAAGACCCTCTTGTTATTCTTCGGTTTCTTTTTATTATTATTAGGGTCTTCCGTTTCCAACGGAAGACCCTCTTGTTATTCTTCGGTTTCTTTTTATTATTATTAGGGTCTTCCGTTTCCAACGGAAGACCCTCTTGTTATTCTTCGGTTTCTTTTTATTAGGGTCTTCCGTTTTCAACGGAAGACCCTCTTGTTATTCTTCGGTTTCTTTTTATTATTATTAGGGTCTTCCGTTTCCAACGGAAGACCCTCTTGTTATTCTTCGGTTTCTTTTTATTATTATTAGGGTCTTCCGTTTCCAACGGAAGACCCTCTTGTTATTCTTCGGTTTCTTTTTATTAGGGTCTTCCGTTTTCAACGGAAGACCCTCTTGTTATTCTTCGGTTTCTTTTTATTATTATTATACTTTTTCTTTTTTTTTCTGACTCCTTCTCGGCTTTATAACTCAAAAAGTTTCCTACCGATTTTAATGAAACTTTCAGAGATAATGTGAAACTATTATCCCTCAAAGATGTTAAAGTTTACTTGACAACGTCAATTCCGTTTTGACGTAACGTCATTTTTAAAATTTTCAAAAAGTTATTTTGTCCGCGGCGTTTCTTTTTATTATTATTATACTTTTTCTTTTTTTTTCTGACTCCTTCTCGGCTTTATAACTCAAAAAGTTTCCTACCGATTTTAATGAAACTTTTAGAGATAATGTGAAACTATTATCCCTCAAAGATGTTAAAGTTTACTTGACAACGTCAATTCCGTTTTGACGTAACGTCATTTTTAAAATTTTCAAAAAGTTATTTTGTCCGCGGCGTTTCTCAAAAACGTTTTGAGATAGAGGCTTGAAATTTTCAATGGTTATGATTTGGTCAATTTACCTCTGTAATAAGGCTGGAAATGAAAATCTATCACTTCCGGTCGAAACCGGAAGTGAAACAAATTTTTTGAAAAAATGAATTTTCTGATCAAATCAAAAATGAATATGTACTTTGTAAAGCTAATTTAACTGAATCTAAAACTGAAAGCCGTTTTAAAATCGGACGATGCATTACAGAGATATCGGGGTTTGAAAATCGATTTTTCCGGAAATTTTGATTCCGCGTCCTTAGTTTAAAAAATAGCGTAATGTTCAAAGTAAAGTTAACTCGTACCAAAAATAATTGTTAAGTCGTACTTGAACACATTCGGAAATTTTTTTGTTAAGTCGTTCTTAAAATCGGAAAGGTGTTTGTTAAGTCGTACTAAAAATCATTGGTATTTTGTTAAGTCGTACCAGGAATAATTCGATTTTTTCATCTTTTATTCAAGTTACTCTTGTTATTGGTTTAAGAGCTCTACTTCCTACAGGAACTCCCAGCTTTACTTCCGACATTAACGGAAGACCCACTCGTTGCTTTGCAACGAGCTTTGCTCTAGTTAGGGTCTTCCGTTTTCAACGGAAGACCCTCTTGTTATTCTATGGTTTCTTTTTATTAGGGTCTTCCGTTTCAACGGAAGACCCTCTTGTTATTCTATTGTTTTTTTTTATTATTATTATTCTTCTTGTTTTTCCTTCTGACTTCTTTTTTGCTTTATATCTCAAAAACTATTCAACCGATTTGCAAGAAATTTTCAGGGATTATGTTAAATACTTGTCCCTTGAAGCTTCTAAAATTTCAGTCATTAAGTCACTTCCGTTTTCTAGTTACGTCATTTTAAAAATTTTCAAAAAGTGATTTTGTCAAGGACTTTTCTCGTAACGTTACGTCAATTTTTAAATTTTAAAAAAGTGATTTTGTCCAGGGCGTTTTTCAAAAATGCTTCAAGATAGAGACTTGGAATTTTCTGTGTTGAAGCATTGATCGTTTTTATTTGGACATAAGGCTGGAATTTAGTTTCCGTCACTTCCGGTCCAAATCGGAAGTGTTTTAAAATTTTCGAATTTTCGAATTTTTCGTTTTAATTTCAAATGTTCACGAGATTTGTAGAGTTGGTTTCGCTAAATACGAAACTGAAATCCGTTTGAAAATCGGTTGATGCATTACTGAGATATCGGGTTTAAAAATTGATTTTTCCGGAAATTTTAATTCCGCGTCCTTGGTTTAAAAAATAACGTAATGTTCAATGTAAAATTAACTCGTACCAAAAATAATTGTTAAGTCGTACTTGAACACATTCGAATTTTTTTGTTAAGTCGTTCTTAAAATCGCAAAGGTTTTTGTTAAGTCGTACTTAAAATCATTCGTATTTTGTTAAGTCGTACCAAGAATATTCGATTTTTTCATCTTTTTATTTAAGTTACTCTTGTTATTAGTTTAAGAGCTGTGCTTCTTACAGGAACTTCTAGCTTTACTTCCGACATTAACGGAAGACCCACTCGTTGCCTTGCAACGAGCTTTGCTCTAGTTATTATTATTATTATTCTTTTTCTTTATTTTTCTGACTTTTTTAAAGCTTAATATCTCAAAAAGTTTTCAACGGATTTACATAAAACTTTCAGGGATTATGGAAAATCACTGTCCCTAAAAGATGTTAATTTTTTTAGTACAACGTCACTTCCGTTTCTACGTTACGTCAATTTTTAAATTTTAAAAAAGTGATTTTGTCCAGGGCGTTTTTCAAAAACGCTTAAAGATAAAGACTTGGAATTTTCTGTGTTGAAGCATTGATCGTTTTTATTTGGACATAAGGCTGGAATTTAGTTTCCGACACTTCCGGTCCAAACCGGAAGTGTTTTAAAATTTTCGAATTTTCGAATTTTTCGTTTCAATTTCAAATGTTTATGAGGTTTGTAGAGTTGGTCATGCTGAATACGAAACTGAAATCCGTTTAAAAATCGGAAGATGCATTATAGAGATATCGGGGTTTAAAAATTGACTTAAAACTTAAAATAATTCGTATTTTATTAAGTCGTGCCAGGAATAATTCGATTTTTTTTTTCTTTTACTCTTGTTGTTGGTTTAAGAGCTCTGCTTCTTACAGGAACTTCCAGCTTTATTTCCGACATTGACGGAAGACCCACTCGTTGCTTTGCAACGAGCTTTGCTCTAGTTAGGGTCTTCCGTTTTCAACGGAAGACCCTCTTGTTATTCTTCGGTTTCTTTTTATTAGGGTCTTCCGTTTCCAACGGAAGACCCTCTTGTTATTCTTCGGTTTCTTTTTAAGGTCTTCCGTTTCCAACGGAAGACCTTATAGTTTTCGTACGATTTCTTATTAAGGTCTTCCGTTTCCAACGGAAGACCTTATTGTTTTCGTACTGTTTCTTATTATTATTATTATTATTTATTAGGGTCTTCCGTTTCCAACGGAAGACCCTTTTGTTTTTCTACGGTTTCTTTTTTTTCTTATTAGGGTCTTCCGTTTCCAACGGAAGACCCTCTTGTTATTCTATTGTTTCTTTTTATTATTATTATTATTATTATTCTTTTTCTTTATTTTTCTGACTTTTTTAAAGCTTAATATCTCAAAAAGTTTTCAACGGATTCACATGAAATTTTCAGGGATTATGAAGTATCATTGTCCCTTAAAGGTGTTAAATTTTTAACTACAACGTCACTTCCGTTTTTACGTTACGTCAATTTTTAAATTTTAAAAAAGTGATTTTGTCCAGGGCGTTTTTCAAAAACGCTTCAAGATAGAGACTTGGAATTTTCTGTGTTGAAGCATTGATCGTTTTTATTTGGACATAAGGCTGGAATTTAGTTTCCGTCACTTCCGGTCTAAACCGGAAGTGTTTTAAAATTTTCGAATTTTCGAATTTTTCGTTTTAATTTTAAATGTTTACGAGGTTTGTAGAGTTGGTCATGCTAAATACGAAACTGAAATCCTTTTGAAAATCGGACGATGCATTACAGAGATATCGGGGTTTAAAAATTGATTTTTCCGGAAATTTTGTTTCCGCGTCCTTGGTTTAAAAAATAGCGTAATGTTAATAGTAAAATTAACTCGTACCAAAAATAATTGTTAAGTCTTACTTAGACACATTCGGATTTTTTTTGTTAAGTTGTTCTTAAAATCAAGAAGGTTTTTGTTAAGTCGTACTTAAAATCATTCGGATTTTGTTAAGTCGTACCAGGAATTATTCGATTTTTTCATCTTTTTATTTTACTTTTTCTTGTTACTGGTTTAAAAGCTCTGCTTCTTACAGGAACTTTCAGCTTTACTTCCGACATTAACGGAAGACCCACTCGTTGCTTTGCAACGAGCTTTGCTCTAGTTCTTATTATTATTATTCTTTTTATTTTTTTTCCAACTCAAATATTTCAAAAACGCTTCCATCGATTGTTTTGAAATTTGCAGGTTTAATGTGTATCTGAAAGATCTCTATAATATGAAAAAATTGTTTGATGACGTCATCAATTTCGTCAGATATTGACGTTTTTCACGTTTTAAAAAGTGATTTTGTCCGGAGCTTTTCTCATTTTTGATTTAAGGTAAAGCTATGAGATTTACAGAAAAGGTAGAACTATCGTTTTACTTATGACATAAGGCTGGAAACTCAATTCGGACACTTCCGGTCGAAACCGGAAGCAAAACCATTTTTTTTAAATTTTCATGTTTTTCAATTTTAAAACTTTTACGTATGTATCTTACAGTATTTTTCATGCTGAGTTCAAAACTGAAATCCTTTTTTGAATCGGACGATGCATTACAGAGATATAGGGGTTTAAAAATTGATTTTTCCGGAAATTTTGATTCCACGTCCTTGGTTTAAAAAATAGCGTTATATTCAAAGTAAAATTAACTCGTACCAAAAATAATTGTTAAGTCGTACTTGATCACATTTGGATTTTTTTTGGTAAAGTCGTTCTTGAAATCGGAAAGGTTTTTGTTAAGTCGTACCTAAATTATTCGGATTTTGTTAAGTCGTACCAGAAATAATTCGATTTTTTTCATCTTTTTATTTTAGTTACTTTTGTTATTGGTTTAGGAGCTCTGCTTCTTACAGGAACTTCTAGCTTTACTTCCGATATTAACGGAAGACCTAGTCGTTGCTTTGCAACGAGCTTTGCTCTAGTTATTATTCTTGTTTTTCCTTCTGACTTCTTTTTTGCTTTATATCTCAAAAACTATTCAACCAATTTGCAAGAAATTTTCAGGGATTATTTTAATTTCTTGTCCCTTGAAACCTTTAAACTTTTAGTCATTAAGTCACTTCCGGTTTCTAGTTACGTCATTTTTAAAATTTTCAAAAAGTGATTTTGTCCAGCACTTTTCTCGTAAACGGTTGTTTATAAAGACTTGAAATTTTCTGTGGTTGTAAATCTGCGAATTGACTTATGGCAAATGTACAGAAAAAATTATTTTGTCACTTCCGGTCGAAACCGGAAGTGAAACAAATTTTTCGAAAAAATGAATTTTCTAATCAAATCAAAAACAAATATGTGTTTTATAGAGCTTATTTAGCTGAATCTAACACTGAGAGCCGTTTCAAAATTGGACGATGCATAACAGAGATATCGGGGTTTAAAAATTGATTTTTCCGGAAATTTTGATTCCGCTTCCTTGGTTTAAAGAATAGCGTAATGTTCAAAGTAAAATTAACTCGTACCAAAAATAATTGTTAAGTCGTACTTAAACACATTCGGATTTTTTTGTTAAGTCGTTCTTGAAATCGGAAATGTTTTTGTTAAGTCGTACTTAAAATCATTCGTATTTTGTTAAGTCGTACCAGGAATAATTCGATTTTTTCATCTTTATTTTCGTTACTCTTGTTGTTGGTTTAAGAGCTCTGCTTCTGACAGGAACTTCCAGCTTTACTTCTGACATTAACGGAAGACCCACTCGTTGCTTTGCAACGAGCTTTGCTCTAGTTATTATTATTATTTTTTTCCAAATTTTGTGCACGCGATTTCTCGGAATCTATTCGACCGATCTCAACCATTTTTTCACAGATGTTAGGGCGTGATCTAAACTTAATACATTTTTCTTAATTTTTTCGTAGTCACTTCCGGTACCGAATTATCGGCCATTTTGTAATTTTTGACGACCCATTTTGTGCAGCTATAAACTCGGAAACCATAAGAGATATGAATATCAAATTTTCAGGAAAGGTAGACGATAGTTTGGAGTTGTGCAGCATGTAGTTGTTTAATGCCTGTTGCGCCATTTCTTGGAGCTCGCCTGGGCACAAAAATTGGGTACGAATTTTCATTCAAAATTTTCAAACGTTTTGATTTATATCTTTTTATCAGTTGATATTTTGTTAAGACATATATAACAAAAGAGGTAGAGAATCAAAAGTTCTTTCCAACAAAATCAAGAAAAAGGGGCTGGCCCCTTTATTTAGGGGCCTAAACACTCGTAAACTCTATTACAAATAACTTAAAAACGATAAAGATTTTGTAATGTATTATAGAAGCAAAGTTGTTGATCGTACCAATATCTATTAGAAAAAATTATTACCACGCCCATTTATTACGTAATTAGGGATCTTAAGGGGCCAAAGTACTTAAACTTTGACGCAATATAACTAGAGAAGTAGACATTTTTTGTTAGACATGATAGAAGAGAAAATGTTTGAATTTATGATTTAAATCGATTCCACTTATCAAAACACGAATTCCTGTCCCCATTAAGGATCTAGAGGGCTGGCCCCTAAAATATTCATACTTTTGTATCTCAAAAATGATCAACAATTTTAGATGGGTGCAAGAACAAAAATTGTTAGTATTCTTAAGACCTTTTCAAAGAAATCAAGAAAAAGGGGCTGGCCCCCCTTTTTTTTGGGGGGGGGGGCAAGAAACTCGTAAAGTCTATTACAAATTACATAAAAACGATTAAGATTTCGTAATGCATTATAAAAGCAAAGTTGTTAATTGTAGCAATATCTATCTGGAAAATTCATTGCAACACCCATTTATTACGTAATTAGGGATTTGTATACATTATCTGAAAGTGTGTGTGTGTGGGGGGGGGGGGGTAATTCTAAAATTATATCGATTATTCATAGTATGATTAAAAACAGAAATCGCAAGGAAGACCTACTCGTTACTCGTAACGAGATCGTATCTAGTTTTATTATTATTATTTTTTTCCACAAATTTTGTGCACGCGATTTCTCGAAAACTATTCGACCGATTTCAATTATTTTTTCACAGAAGATGGGACTTGATGTAAACTTCATACGTTTTTGAGATTTTTCCTGTTGTCACTTCCGGTACCGATTTATCGGCCATTTTGCACATGTTCACGACCTATTTTGTGCAGAGCTGATCTCAGAAACTATCAGAGATATGACTATGAAATTTTCAGGATAGTTAGTCTATAGTTTGAAGTTGTGCACTATTGTGTTGTTTTACGCCAGTGGCGCCATTTCTTGGAGCTCGCCTGGGCTCGAAAATTGAGTACAAATTTTCATTCAAAATTTTCATATGTTTTGATCTGTATCTTTTTATCAGTTGATATTTTGTTCAGACATATATTACAAAAGTAGTAGATAATTTAACGTTCTTTCCAACAAAATCAAGAAAAAGGGGCTGGCCCCTTAAATTAGGGGCCAAGACACTCGTAAACTCTATTACAAAAAGCCTAAAAATGATAAAGATTTTGTAATGCATTATAGAAGCAAAGTTGTTGATCGTAGCAATATTTATCAGGTAAAATCATTTTCACACCCATTTATGACGTAATTAGGGATTTTTAGGGGCCAAAGTACTTAAACTTTGACGCAATATATCTAGAGAAGGAGACATATTTTGTTAGACATCATAGAAGAGAAAATGTTTGCATCAATGATTTAAAGCGATTCCACTTATCAAAACACCAATGTTTGTCCCCATTAGGGATCTACAGGGCTGACCCCTAAAATATTCAAACATTTGTATCTCAAAAATGAACAACAATTTAAGATGAGTGTAAGAACAAAAAATGTTAGTATTCTTAAGACCTTTTCAAAGAAATCAAGAAAAAGGGGCTGGCCCCTTTTTTTTGGGGGGGGGGGGAAGAAACTCGTAAAGTCTATTACAAGTTACATAAAAACGATTAAGATTTCGTAATGCATTATAAAAGCAAAGTTGTTAATTGTAGCAATATCTATCTGGAAAACTCATTGCAACACCCATTTATTACGTATTTAAAGATTTGTATACATTATCTGAAAGTGTGTGTGTGTGTGTGGGGGGGGGGGTAATTCTAAAATTATATCGATTATTCATGGTATGATTAAAAACAGAAATCACAAGGAAGACCTACTCGTTACTCGTAACGAGATCGTATCTAGTTATTATTATTATTATTCTTTTTCTTTTCTTCTGACTCCTTTTTTGCGTCATAACTCAAAAGTTTTTTAACCGATTTTGATGAAATTTTCAGAGATTTTTGCAAGTTGGCGTCTCTAAAAAATGTTAAAGTTTTAAAAAGAACGTCACCTTCATTTTGACGTGACGTCATTTTTAAAAATTTTAAAAAGTCATTTTGTCCCGGACTTTTCTCAAAAGCGCTTTAAGATAGAGGCTTGAAATTTTCAATGGTTATAATTTGGTCGATTTACCTCTGTAATAAGGCTCGAAATGAAAATCTGTCACTTCCGGTCGAAACCGGATGTGAAACAAATTTTTCGAAAAAATGAATTTTCTGATCAAATCAAAAATGAATATGTGTTTTATAGAGCTTATCACGCTGAATCTAACACTGAAATCCGTTTTAAAATCGGACGATGCATTAAAGAGATATCGGGGTTTAAAAATTGATTTTTCCGGAAATTTTGTTTCCGTGTCCTTGGTTTAAAAAATAGCGTAATGTTTAAAGTAAAATTAACTCGTACCAAAAATAATTGTTAAGTCGTACTGTAACACATTCGGATTTTTTTTGTTAAGTCGTTCTTGAAATCGGAAAGGTGTTTGTTAAGTCGTACTCAAAATCATTCGTATTTTGTTAAGTCGTACCAGGAATAATTCGATTTTTTCATCTTTTTATTTTAGCTACTCTTGTTATTGGTTTAAGAGCCCTGCTTCTTACAGGAACTTCGAGCTTTACTTCCGACATTAACGGAAGACCCACTCGTTGCTTTGCAACGAGCTTTGCTCTAGTTATTATTATACTTTTTCTTTTTTTTTCTGACTCCTTCTCGGCTTTATAACTCAAAAAGTTTCCAACCGATTTTGATGAAATTCTCAGAGATAATGTGAAACTATTATCCCTCAAAGCTTGACAACGTCACTTCCGATTTTACGTTACGTCATTTATAAAATTTTCAAAAAGTCATTTTGTCCGCGGCGTTTCTCAAAAACGCTTTAAGATAGAGGCTTGAAATTTTCAATGGTTATGATTTGGTCGATTTACCTCTGTAATAAGGCTCGAAATGAAAATCTGTCACTTCTGGTTGAAACCGGAAGTGAAACAAATTTTTCGAAAAAATAAATTTTCTGATCAAATCAAAAACGAATATGCGTTTTGTAGAGCTTATTAAGCTGAATCTAACACTGAAATCCGTTTTAAAATCGGACAATGCATAACAGAGATATCGGGGTTTAAAAATTGATTTTTCCGGAAATTTTGATTCCGCTTCCTTGGTTTAAAAAATAGCGTAATGTTCAAAGTAAAATTAACTCGTACCAAAAATAATTGTTAAGTCGTACTTGAACACATTCGGATTTTTTTTGTTAAGTCGTTCTTGAAATCGGAAATGTTTTTGTTAAGTCGTACTTAAAATCATTCGTATTTTGTTAAGTCGTACCAGGAATAATTCTATTTTTTCATCTTTTTATTTGCGTAGTCTTGTTGTTGGTTTAAGAGCTTTGCTTCTAACAGGAACTTCCAGCTTTACTTCCGACATTAACGGAAGACCCACTCGTTGCTTTGCAACGAGCTTTGCTCTAGTTATAATTCTTTTTCTTTTCTTCTGACTCCTTTTTTGCTTAATAACTCAAAAGGTTTTTAACAGATTTTTATGAAATTTTCAGAGCTTTTTGCAAGTTGGCGTCCCTCAAAAATGTTAAAGTTTTAAAGAGAACGTCACTTCCGTTTTGACGTGACGTCATTTTTAAAAATTTCAAAAAGTCATTTTGTCCCGGACTTTTCTCAAAAATGCTTTAAGATAGAGGCTTGAAATTTCCAATGGTTATGATTTGGTCGATTTACCTCTGTAATAAGGCTCGAAATGAAAATCTGTCACTTCCGGTCGAAACCGGAAGTGAAACAAATTTTTCGAAAAAACAAATTTTCTGATCAAATCAAAAATGAATATGTGTTTTGTAGAGCTTAATAAGCTGAATCTAACACTGAAAGCTGTTTTAAAATCGGACGATGCATTACAGAGATATCGGGGTTTAAAAATTGATTTTTCCGGAAATTTTGATTCCGCGTTCTTGGTTTAAAAAATAGCGTAATGTTTAAAGTAAAATTAACTCGTACCATAAATAATTGTTAAGTCGTACTGTAACACATTCGGATTTTTTTTGTTAGGTTGTTCTTGAAATCGGAAAGGTTTTTGTTAAGTCGTACTTAAAATCATTCGTATTTTGTTAAGTCGTAACAGGAATAATTCGATTTATTTTATCTTTTTATTTTAGTTACTCTTGTTATCGGTTAAAGAGCTCTGCTTCTTACAGGAACTTTCAGCTTTACTTCCGTCATTAACGGAAGACCCACTCGTTGCTTTGCAACGAGCTTTGCTCTAGTTATTATTCTTTTTTTTTTTCTTACGCATTTTTGTGCACGCGAGTTCTCGGGAACGGCTTGGCTGATTTTAATGAAACTTTCAGAACTAACACATATTGATCTGAACCTTATTGGAAATTTTTTACATTGATGACGTCATTTCTGTTTTAGAGATATTGACGTTTTTACGATTTTTAGAGGGTCGGCTTGTCCGGTGTTTTTCTCCTAAACGAAAACAGATATTTGACTCAAATTTTCAGGGTTTGTAGACCTATGTTTGTGGATATGACAGAAGCATTTTCATTGTTCTGTGACGAAAAACACCGAAGCTCGCCTGCGCTTAAAAATTGAGATAAAAAGCGTCATGATTTTTTTGTGGTTTTCTTTGAATATCTTTTTTCTCAAAAGTATTTTGTTAAGACTTATAGAACAAAAAAACTTTAAAAAGTCAAGAACTTTCATTTGACATTAGGGAAAAGGGGCTGGCCCTTTAAATTAAGGGCCGACAGGGCTCTAAAGTATTCTAATAATATCTTTTTAATGTGAAATATTTTGTTATACTTTATAGAAGCAATTATGTTCATCCTAACGTTCTGTACCTATACATGACAGTTGTTTACTCCTTTGTTACGTATTTAGGGATTTTAAGGGGCCAGCAGTCCGAAATTTTGATCTTATATATCTGAAAATGGAGAGAAATTTTGAAAAGCAATGTTGAACAAAAGATGCTCCAAATAATGTCGTTAACAATTTGCAACCATAATTTGTTTGTTATCCGGTCCCTAACATGAGTTATAGGGGCCAAAAGGGCTCTGAAGTCTTTCTTCCATAGCACTTTACTGAGAAATATTTTGTAATATGTTAAAGAAGCAAAAATGTTCATCTTACAGTTATTTATCTATTCATTATAAAAATAGTTTCATGCGTTACGTAATTAGGGGTTTTAAGGGGCCAGAAGTCCAAAATGATGTTCTAAACAATATTCAACCATTAAAATTTCGTTTTGTGGCCCCAATAAGGAGAAAAGGGGTTGGCCCCTAAAACGTTCTTTCCCAGATAGCTCAAGAACGGTAACAAATTTCTAGACACTTGTTGAACAAAATATGTTGAATATTAAAAGACCTTTCATTTGACACCAAGAAAAAGGGGCTGGCCCCTAAAATTAGGGGCAAAAAGGGCTTTTAAGTCTTTTTCCCATAGCACTTTACTAAGAAGTAATTTGTAATATGTTTAAGAAGCAAACACGTTCATCTTACAGTTATTTAACTATTCATAATATAAAAGAATTCGTGCGTTACGTAATTAGGGGTTTAAAGGGGCCAGAAGTTAAAAATTTCAATCACTTATATCACAAATAGGACAAATATTTTGAAAAGCAATATAGAATAAAAGATGCTTAGAATGATGTTCTAAACAATATTCAACCATCATAATTTCGATCTCTGGCCCCAATAAGGAGATAAGGGGTCGGCCCCTAAAACTATTCTTTCCAAGATAGCTCAAGAACGGTAACGAATTTCTAGACACTGGTTGAACAAAATATGTTGAATATTAAAAGACCTTTCATTTGACAACAAGAAAAAGGGGCTGGCCCCTAAAATTAGGGGCCAAAAGGGCTCTAAAGCCTTTTTTCATAGCACTTTACTGAGAAGTAATTTGTAATACATGTATGTTTAGGAAGCAAAAATGTTTATCTTACAGTTATTTAACTATTCATAATATAAAAGAATTCATGCGTTACGTAATTAGGGGTTTTAAGGGGCCAGAAGTTCAAAATTTCAATCAATTGTATCACAAAAAGGACAAATATTTTGAAAAGCAATATAGAATAAAAGATGCTTAGAATGATGTTCTAAACAATATTCAACCATCATAATTTCGTTTTCTGGCCCCAATAAGGAGAAAAGGGGTCGGTCCCTAAAACTTTTCTTTCCTAGATAGCTCAAGAACGGTAACGAATTTCTAGACACTTGTTGAACAAAATATGTTGAATATTAAAAGACCTTTCATTTGACATCAAGAAAAAGTGGCTGGCCCCTAAAATTAGGGGCCAAAAGGGCTCTAAAGTCTTTTTTCCATAGCACTTTACTGAGAAGTAATTTGTAATATGTTTAAGAAGCAAAAATGTTTATCTTACAGTTATGTAACTATTCATAATATAAAAAAGTTCATGCGTTACGTAATTAGGGGTTTTAAGGGGCCAGAAGTTCAAAATTTCAATCACTTGTATCACAAAAAGGACAAATATTTTGAAAAGCAATATAGAATAAAAGATGCTTAGAATGATTTCAACCATCATAATTTCGTTTTTGGCCCTAATAAGGAGATAAGGGGTCGGCCCCTAAAACTATTCTTTCCCAGATAGCTCAAGAACGGTAACGAATTTCTAGACACTGGTTGAACAAAATATATTTTTAATATCAAAAGACCTTTCATTTGACATCAAGAAAAAGGGGCCGGCCCCTAAAATTAGAGGCCAAAAGGGCTCTGAAGTTTTTCTTCCATAGCATTTTACTGAGAGGTATTTTGTAATATGTTTAAAATGCAAAAATGTTTATCTTCCAGTTATGCATCCATATATGATTTAAAGAAATCTCATATGTTACGTAATTAGGGGATTTAAGGGGCTAAAAGTCTTTTGATGATAACTTTTAATTGTGAAATATTTTGTAATACATTATAGAAGCAATTATATTCATCGAAACACTATACACCTATAAATGACAATTGTTTACTCCTTTGTTACGTAATTAGGGTTTATGGGAACAGAAGTCCGAAAGTTTGATCTTCAATTTATGTTCTTATTCGTTTCACTCAAACGAACATAAAATATTTATGAAATAAACACAAACTCGTGAGTAGGATGTGAAGCGCTCTGAAAGTGCAGTTTTAATTAATTTCAATATAACAAAAATTTCTTTCTTTCTTAACCAAATCTTCCACATCTACAAAATAAAATTGCAAATTTTAGACAGTGGATACATCTATATATTATACAATATGAAGCAAAGGGCGGGTGGGTGGGACTTAAATGACTGCACGAAAAAGAGCCTTCGAATGACTTTACTAGTACACAATAACTTTCGCGGTCATTCATAGCCCGTGCTATGAATACCAATATTGTCACCTGACTAGGTGACAATAATAACAACCAATAGATGTAAAGAATAAACAAACACTACCACGTGTTTAAGTAACATTAATACATACATATATTAAAATGGAGAAAAATTTCGAATGCTTAACAATATGCAACCATCATTGTTTTGTTACCTGATCCCTTAAAGGAGTTATAGGGCCGGCCCCTAAAATGATCTTTCCCAGATATCTCGAGAACGGTATCTAATTTCGAAACACTCGTTGAACAAAATTAGATCCCCCCGCATTTACTGATATGTTTTGTTGATGAAGATCAAAGGCAATTTCATTTCCTTTTCTTAAAATCGGACGGAAGACCTCCTCGTTGCTCGCAACGAGATCGTGTCTAGTTATTATTATTTTTTTTCTTCCTTTTTTTGTGCACGCGATTTCTCAGAAACGGCTCGGCCGATCTCAATCAAATTTTAGGATGTGATAGATAGTGGTCTGAACTTGATTGGAAATTTTTTGTATTGATGACGTCACATTTCTTTTTGAGATATTGAGATTTTTCTAATTTTTATATGGGTATTTTGTCTTCTGTTGTTCTCCTAAACTATAAGAGATATTTAGCTCAAATTTCTACGGTTGGTAAACGAAAGATTGAAGTTTTGCATGATTGTTGTTTTGTATGTTTAGCACTACTGGCGCCAAAGCTTGCTATGGCTCGAAAATTGACATTAAAAAAGCGTCGTGAATTTTTGTGCTTTTCTCTCTTTATCTCTTTTCTGGAAAATATTTTGTTAAAACATTGATGTAAAAAAAGTTTATATTTACAAGACCTTTCTGTTGATATCAAGAAAAAGGGGCTGGCATCTCAAATTAGGAACCTAGTCCAAAACATTGATCACCTATATCTCAAAACGGAAAAATATTTTGAAATGCAGTATAAAAGAAAAGATGCTCAAAATGATGTACTTAACACCATGCAACCTAAAAAATTTGGTTCAGCGGCCCCAATAAGGAGATAAGGGACCGACCCCTAAAACATTCTTCTCAGATATCTAAAGAATGGTAACGATTTTCTGAACACTTGTTGAACAAAATGTCTTTATAATCAAATGACCTTTCATTTGATACCAAGAAAAAGGGACTGGCCCCTAATATTAGGGACCTACAGGGCTCTAAAGTCTTTTCACTATAGTTATTTACTGAGGGATATTTTGTAATAAATTATAGAAGCAAATATGCTTATCTGACAGTTATGAAGCCAAGAAGTATAACGATTTTCTCATATGTTACGTAATTAAGGATTTTTAGGGGTCAGAAGTCAGTATAAAAGAAAAGATGCTCAAAATGATGTCCTTAACAACATACAGCCTAAAAAATTTGGTTCAGCGGCCCCAATAAGGAGATAAGGGACCGGCCCCTTAAATATTAAATATATTGTAATAAATTATAGAAGCAAATATGTTTATCTGACAGTTATGAAGCCAAGCAGTATAACGATTTTCTCATATGTTACGTAATTAGGGATTTTTAGGGGTCAGAAGTCAGTATAAAAGAAAAGATGCTCAAAATGATGTCCTTAACAACATGCAGCCTAAAAAATTTGGTTCAGCGGCCCCAATAAGGAGAAGGGACCGGCCCCTTAAATATTCTTTCTGAGATATCTCAAGAATGGTAACGGATTTCTGAACACTTGTTGAACAAAATGTCTTTATAATCAAATGACCTTTCATTTGATACCATAAAAAAGGGGCTGGCCCCTAATATTAGGGACCTATAGGGCTCTAAAGTCTTTTTCCTATAGTTCTTTACCGAGGGGTATTTCGTAATAGATTATAGAAGCAAATATGTTTATCTAACAGTTGTGTAGCCTAACATTATAATGATTTTTCTCATGTGTTACGTAATTAAGGATTTTTAGGGGTCAAAGTCCAAAAATGAGATACCGTGCCTCAAAGATGATAAAGTTTCAGCATTTACGTCACTTCCGTTCAAATTTGGCGGCCATTTTTAAATCTAAAAAAAGTGATTTTGTCCGTAAGAAATCTCATTTAACTTTAAAGATATCGCTTTGAAATTTTTACTGATGATAGATGTATCAATTCTATAATGTACTGGGGGGTTTAAAGTTTTGTTCATCAGTTTTACTCAAAACCGGAAGCAGTTCCAATTTTTGGAAATTTTCATTTTTTTGTACAAAATAAGACAATACTACAGTCTTATAGAACTTGCCATGGTGAATTCAAATCTGAAATCCGTTTGAAAATCAAACAATGCATTAAAGAGATATCGGGGTTTAAAAATTGATTTTTCCGGAAATGTTGATTCCGCGTCCTTGGTTTAAAAAATAGCGTAATGTTCAAAGTAAAATTAACTCGTACCAAAAATAATTGCTAAGTCGTACCTGAACACATTCGGATTTTTTTTGTTCAGTCGTTCTTAAAATCGGAAAGGTTTTTGTTAAGTCGTACTTAAAATCATTCGTATTTTGTTAAGTTGTACCAGGAGTAATTCGATTTTTTCATCTTTTTATTTTAGTTACTCTTGTTGTTGGTTTAAGAGCTCCGCTTCTTACAGGAACTTCCGGCTTTACTTCCGACATTAACGGAAGACCCACTCGTTGCTTTGCAACGAGCTTTGCTCTAGTTATTATTATTTTTTTCTTTTTCTTTTTTTTTCTGACTCCTTTTCGGCTTCATAACTAAAAAAGTTTTCAAACAATTTCAATGAAACTTCCAGAGATTATGTGCAATTACAATTCTTCAAAGATATCAAAGTTTCCATAACAACGTCACTTCGGTTTTTACGTTACGTCATTTTCAAAGTTATAAAAAAGTCATTTTGTCCGCGGCATTTCTCAAAAACGCTTTTAGATAGAGCCTTGAAATTCTCCGTGGTTATGTATTTGACAATTTACATGTGCAATAAGGCTGGAAATAAAAATCCGTCACTTTTGGTCGAAACTGGAAGTGATTCAAATTTTTCGAGAAAAAATTTTGTTTAATCAAATAAAAAACGTATACGTATTTTGTGTAGCTTTATGAGCTGAACCTAATACTGAAATCCGTATGAAAATCAGACGATGTATTACAGAGATATTGGGGTTTAAAAATTGATTTTTCCGGAAATTTTGTTTCCGCGTCCTTGGTTTCGAAAATAGCATAATGTTCAAAGTAAAATTAACTCGTACGAAAATAATTGTTAAGTCGTACTTGAACACATTAAGAATTTTGTTGTTAAGATGTTCATAAAATCGTGAATGTTTTTGTTAATTCGTACTTAAAATCATTCGGATTTTATTAAGTCGTACCAAGAATTTTCGATTTTTTAATCTTTTTGTTTTAGTTACTCTTGTTATTGGCTTAAGAGCTCTGCTTCTTACAGGAACTTCCAGCTTTTCTTTCGACATTAACGGAAGACCCACTCGTTGCTTTGCAACGAGCTTTGCTCTAGTTATACTTTTTTTTTCTTTTTCTGACTTTTTTGGAGCGGTATTTCTCAGAAACTATTCAACCGATTTAAACACAGAATTTCAAATGATTACGTTACTTCCGGTTTCAAATATGGACGATTTTGTAATTTTTTAAGGGTCATTTTGTCCACGCATCTCCTCTGAAACTAATCATGATAAAAGCTTGAAATTTGCAGGGATTGTAGATGAAGGTCTGTAAATTTCCCTCTATGCTTCCAATTGCGAAAAATGCGCAAGGCCTAGAAGCTCGCCTGAACCTGAAAATTAGCACCAAATTTTTTCACAAAATGTTCGCACATTTTCCGTAATATCTTTTGACGTATAAATATTTTGTTACAAAAATGTAATGCAAAAGCTGTTTCAATTTGCACGGGCTTTTATTTGATATCAAGAAAAAGGGGCTGGCCCCTCAAATTAGGGGCCAAGAGGGCTCTAAAGTTTATTTGCAATAACTTTTTAGTGAACAATAATTTGTTATAGATTATAGAAGCAAAAATGTTCATTGTACAGCTGTTTATCTATACAGTACCATACTTAAGTCATATATTACGTAATTAGGGGTTTCAAGGGGCCAGAATTTCAAATCTTTGATCATTAATATCTGAAAAAGGAGAAATATTTTGAAAAGCAATGTAGAACAAAAGTTGTTCAAAATATTGTTTTGTACAATATGCTACCTTAAATGTTATTGTTTATGACCCCATTTAGGAGTTAAAGGGTCGGCCCCTAAAACACATTTGTACATATATCTCAAGAACGGTGAACATTTTGTGAACACTTGTTAAACAAAATATGTTTATATTTACAAGACCTTTCATTTGATGTCAAGAAAAAGGGGCTGGCTCCTCAAATTAGGGGTCAAGAGGGCTCTAATGTCTTCTTACAATAACTCTTTACTGAACAATATTTTGTTATTAATTATAGAAGCAAAAGTGTTCATTGTACAGCTGTTCATCTATACATTACCATACCTAAGTCATATATTACGTAATTAGGGGTTTCAAGGGGCCAGAACTCAAAACTTTGATCATTAATATCTGAAAAAGGAGAAATATTTTGAAAATCAATGTAGAACAAAAGTTCTTCAAAATAATGTTCTTAACAATATGATACCAAATATGTTGTTGTTAGTGGCCCCGGTAAGGGGTTAAAAGGTCGGCCCCTAAAACGCATTTGTACAGATATCTCGAGAACGGTTTACAATTCACGAACACTTGTAGAACAAAATATGTTTATATTAGCGAGACCTTTTATTTGATATCAAGAAAAAGGGACTGACCCCTCAAATTAGGGGCCAGAAGGGCTACTAAGTATTTTCATAATAACTCTTTTCTGACCAATAATTTGATATTAATCATAAAGCAGCAAATAAGCTTTAATTAAGCTTAATGTAAAACCGAAACCCGTTTCAAAATCGGACGATGCATTACAGAGATATCGGGGTAAAAAAATTGATTTTTCCGGAAATTTTGATTCCGCGTCCTTGGTTTAAAAAATAGCGTAATATTTAAAGTAAAATTAACTCGTACCAAAAATAATTGTTAAGTCGTATTTGAACATATTCGGATGTGTTTTGTAAAGTCGTTCTTGAAATCGGAAAGGTGTTTGTTAAGTCGTTCTTAAAATCATTCGTATTTTGTTAAGTCGTACCAGGAATAATTCGATTTTTTTCATCTTTATATTTTAGTTACTCTTGTTATTGGTTTAAGAGCTCTGCTTCTTACAGGAACTTCCAGCTTTACTTCCGACATTAACGGAAGACCCACTCGTTGCTTTGCAACGAGCTTTGCTCTAGTTATTCTTGGGGTTTTTTTTCTTACGCATTTTTGTGCAGGCGATTTCTCGGAGATGGCTGAATCGATTTTCATGAAACTTTTAGATCCGATAGATATTTATTTTCACTAAATACACATCTTTTTATTTTGATGACGTCACTTCCGTTCTTGAGATAATGACATTTTAGCGATTTTCAGAGGGTCGGCTTGTCCAGGGATCTCCTCCCAAACGGTAAAAGATATTGAGTTCAAATTTTCAGGGATTGTAGAAAAGAGATTGTAGATGTGCTATTTGGCATTCATATTTGTCTTGCTCAAACGGCGTTAAAGCTCGCCTGGTCCCGAAAATTGAGACTAAAAAACGTCGTAATTTCTCATGGTTTTCTTAGTTTATCTCTTTTCTAAAAAATATTTTGTTAACTCTTGTAATGCAAAAAAAGTTTATATTTACAAGACCATGCATTTGATATCAAGAAAAAGGAGCTGGCCCCTAAAATTAGGGGACCAAAGGGCTTTAAAGTCTTTCATATGTAGCCCTTTACTGAGGGATATTTTGTGAACATTTATAGAAACAAATATGTTTATCTTAAAGTTATGTATCCAAGCAATGTAATGATTTTATCATGTGTTACTTAATTAAGGGTTTTTAGGGGCCAAAAGTCCAGAATTTTGATCACCAATATCTCAGAAAGGAAAACTATTTTGAAATGCAGTATCGAAGAATAGATGCTCAGAGTGATGTATTAAACCATATGCAATTTTCAAAATTTCGTTAAACGGCCCCTATAAGGAGTTAAAGGATCGGCCCCTAAAATGTTCTTTCCCATATATCTCATGAACGGTAACGAATTTCTAGACAGTTGTTGAACAAAATGGGTTGGGATTTACATGACCTTTTATTTGATATCAAGAAAAAGGGGCTGGTCCCTAAAATTAGGGGACCAAAGGGCTCTAAAGTCTTATATCTGTAGCCCTTTACTGAGGGATATTTTGTGAACGGTTATAGAAGCAAATATGTTTATCTTAAAGTTATTTATCCAAGCAATGTAATCACCAATCACCAATATCTCAGAAAGGACAAATATTTTGAAATGCAGTAAAGAAGAAAAGATATTCAGAATGATGTACTAAATAATATGCAATTTTCAAAATTTCGTTAAACGGTCCCTATAAGGAGTTAAGGGACCAGTCCCTTAAACGTTCTTACCCATATATCTCAAGAACGGTAACGAATTTCTAAACAGTTGTTGAACAAAATGGGTTGGGATTTAAATGACCTTTTATTTGATATCAAAAAGTGACTGGCCCCTAAAATTAGGGAACTTAAGGGCTCTAAAAATTTTCATCTGTAGCTCTTTACTGAGGGAAATTTAATGAAAGGCTATAGAAGCAAATATGTTTATCTTACATTTCTGAATCCAAGTAATGTAATGATTTATTCATGTGTTATGGAATAAGGATTTTTTAGGGGTCAAGAGTCCATAAACTATGACCAGCTATATCTCAAAAAGGAAAATATTTTGAAATGCAGTGTAGAAGAAAAGATGCTCAAAATGATGCACTTTACAAAATGCAACCTTCGAAATTGGGTTCAGCGGCTCCAATAAGCAGATAAAGGACTGGCCCCTAAAACTTTTTTTTCTCAGATATCTCAAGAACGGTGACGAATTTCTAAACACTTGTTGAACAAAGCTCTTATCCCTGAAACAAAATAGTATCTGGCCCTTAGAATGTAGACCCCGTTTTTCAATTATAAATCATGTTTAGCTGTTAAATAGCAAAATCAAGATCGAACATATATCTCAAATTCTAAAATCAGACGGAAGACCACCTCGTTGCTCGCAACGAGATCGTGTCTAGTTTTATTTCTTTTTCTATTCATATGTGACTTTCACTGTATTGATTGCTTATTATTTTTGTACACAGGTGATATAGATACAAACATCTGTAAACAAAATCAAAATGTAATAATTTTATAGGTTGCCTTAACCAAAGTCAGGAACAAAACTGCACGTGTTCTTTTGGCGATCATTATGCTGGTCTTCCATCAGGTCGGTTATTCGGTGATTTACTCCACCAAGTAAAACATTACATTATTTCCCATGTTTATCTATAATAGAATTTAATTGAATAAGATGGTATAAACAAAAAATCTATAAGATTTTTACTGTATCTTGACGATACGACACTAATATGTATTATATTTTTACTTTCTATGAAACAATGAACATTTTCATTTCAATTCAAGAAATATTTTCAAAAATATTGTCATCGGAAGTTGCCTGGCAAAAGAATAAAGACATACTGACCATGACATGTCATCGGGGCTTTGTTAAATATAAAAACAAAAACAATTTGGAGTCAAGGTTTCATTTAAAACATCCCAGAAACACCATTTTCTTTAATTGTTCAGATGGTAGGTAGTATATGAGAATTTTACCCACATTTCTACGTGAATTTTTTGTGTCTAATTCAATGTGACGTGAAAAATAATTTGATCCTCCTACACTCATTTAAAACCTTTCATTAGTTTTAACTTGATGCGAGACTTTCGAATTGTATTATGTGTCTATCAAGTAAAAAGTAACATTCAATCGTATGGCCGACTGGTGGCAAGTAACATGCACGTTATGTGTTTATTCATTAACGATATTGAATAAAATGGGTTAAACCATCTTAGAAAGGTATGCCTGTCATATATTTATTATGTGACATAAACAATAAAACTTCCCATAAAACCACTCAGATAAGACCTTGGTTATTCTAAACTAATGCACCGTTACAGTTTACAATAATTTTTTACAGTCTATTGTGTTTGTTGTAACACGTTTGCTTATTTGTTATACAGCTTGCGCAGGGACCGCCTATAATGCTAAAACTACATACGTACAACACATTCAACCAAGCATAGTGAGTGTTGGTGATAAAGTAACCCTCGTCTGTAAAAATGGACATAGACTTGTAGCAGGAAATCTTACCAGAATTTGTCAGAAAAACGGTTCCTGGAGTGGAGAAAATCCGATTTGCAAACGTAATGATTATTAGTATTTGCAAAATTAATAGATCATTCAACGCGCTCTAAATTTCTTTAAATATAGAAAGAAAATTGTGTAGATATGGGTGAATAAGGCGTGTAAAATGCCTATTACATGGTCGGACAAGGTACTTAAAATTTGAAATATCAAATTAATCTAATATTTTTAAATAAAGTCATTTCAAAAAACAATATATATTTAACATATTATTGATTTTAAACCAATAAACATGTTCAATACTTGGAATATATGGACTTAAACAGGCGTATGCGTATCAAAACCTGCAAATACTGTCATTTTTTTTAGAACTTTAAGCCTTTTTTATAGAGTGGGTATGGGCTCCATATTTTTCTCATAGTCTAATTACGGTCTAATGGAAAACAAACCGATTTCAATCACCAAAATGTGGAGAGATAACACACTATACATTAAAAATATTATTTTGTATCCCAACAATTGAACGTTCTGAAAAAATAATACAAGTCCTTAAATTCGTAGCCAGGGTGACACATACTATATAAAGAGCCTACTTTGTTGTGTCTGAAATGGCTCAGTGGTTACAGTTCCTGACATGAGATAACCTCTTATATCTAGGGTTTTTATAATATACGTTCGATACGACCAAAATTTCAGGCGATATTTTTTTCTTATTTTTTGTTAAATGTATTAAAAACTGAATATAGTTAGAAATTGTGCTTTGGCAAACTCGTATTTTAATATATTTGAATAGATTCAATTGGGAAAAAATAAATTCAAAATTGTATTTCATGACTAAACCCAATGGGCATTTGCGCCATCTTATTCCCCCATCTTCAAATTTATTAATGAAGTATTTCCATCAAATTATTTGTCATGCCAATTTGCTTATTTTTAAGCTTGTACGGTGGCCACATTCTATGCTAACACTACAGATGCACATTATTTTCAACCAAACGACAGATTGAACGTTGGAGATAATGTCACATACACCTGTAAAAGAGGCCATAGACTTGCTGCTGGAAATCTAACCAGAATTTGTCAAGAAAACGGTTCATGGAGTGGAGAAGAACCGATCTGCAAACGTAATACCAAAGTGTCTTTGTAAATAACTTTTTATGGTGTAAAATATTATGTTTACCGTATCTTCCTGGAAGTAGAATATTAATCAAAGTGCATGTTGGTGTATGTTTTATTGTAATATTTTCATTGTTTATTTTCAGCTTGTTCTGAAGCCGCGTACAACACTAGTACTACTAACGCGCAGTACTACGGACCTAACGGCACTCTGAGTGTTGGTGATAATGTCACATACACCTGTAAAAGAGGCCATAGACTTGCTGCTGGAAATCTAACCAGAATTTGTCAAGAAAACGGTTCATGGAGTGGAGAAGAACCGATCTGCAAACGTAATACCAAAGTGTCTTTGTAAATAACTTTTCATGGTGTAAAATATTATGTTTACCGTATCTTCCAGGAAGTAGAATATTAATCAAAGTGCATGTTGGTGTATGTTTTATTGTAATATTTTCATTGTTTATTTTCAGCTTGTTCTGAAGCCGCGTACAACACTAGTACTACTAACGCGCAGTACTACGGACCTAACGGCACTCTGAGTGTTGGTGATAATGTCACATACACCTGTAAAAGAGGCCATAGACTTGCTGCTGGAAATCTCACCAGAATCTGCCAGGAAAACGGTTCATGGACAGGAGAAAAACCGTATTGCAAAAGTAATCATTTGAATATTTTAAGTGTTGCTAAAGATAGAAAATAGGAACATACTAACTATTGAACTGCCAGTTTAAATTAATACTTCTTATCATACTCACAGAGTTATATGTGGGCGGCGGAAAGGGAAAAAAAATACTGGAAAATATGAAACGAATACCTATCTCAGTTGTAATGATTGAGATAAAGTGCATTATTAAAAGCAATTTTTGCAATACGAATATGCAATAGTGCATAATTAAAGATTAAAAACAAACGACGAGGGTTATTTTTTTTTAGCTCACCTGTCCTTCCGTCCGTCTGTCCGTCTGTCCGTCTGTCCGTCTGTCCGTCCCACAGGGTGAACCTCTACCATTCAATTAACTGAATGTTGTCTGAAAGGTCTATGCCATTAAGTCGCCTTTCAGTTTCATTTCAGTCACCTTTCAGTTGACTGAGGTTCACCCTGTGTCCGTCTGTAAACTTTTAACATTTGGACTTCTTCCTTAAACGGCCTGGCCAATTTCAGCTTAATTTGGCGCAAATCTTCCTTCTAGAAAGGCAAATATAAATTGCAGAAACGAAAGACCAATCTTTATTTAAAACGGAGAAAACTTCGAAAATGTAGAAAAAGGGGGGGGGTGCATTTTTAAAAATCTTCTTCTCAAGAACTGCTGAATTATTTTCAACCTAATTTAGCATAAATGATCCTTATGGAAAGGAAAATATAAATTGCAAAAATCATGAGCTATTTCTTACTCAAATTTGAGTTATTACGAATATAATAATAAAGGAAATGCGAGTTTCGATCAGATTTTAACTTCGGGTTCGGTATTCCATACTTAAAGCAGCTATGTTGAATGATAAACGGGTCGATCTCACAAATGTTGTCCAGCAGTTCGCGTACAAAGGAGATCTTTGAAATTTGCAAGATACATTGGTGCCGATTTTGTGAAGTAAATTGAGGTTGTATATTTCAATGCGTTGACAGTTTTCACATTTGACGGTTTCGTTCATTTTATATTATTTATGCTTTGTTACCTATCGCCTGTATTTTGTAATTTTTACGTATCAAATCAAAAATGAACTTCGGTAAGTCAGACAGTTGACTGTTTACCTGCGCAAATTAAGCAAAATCTGGTGTATTAACAAAGTACTAAAATACAATTCATTCTATTGGTAATATTCGTACGTATGCTCGTTTGCGTAACGGATTAATGCAATGTGTTTTCATTTGTGGAGATGCTCAGCATTTTCTTGAGTTTATTCAGTTTAAACAGAGTTTAATATCGCTGACGGAAATATGTACTATATATATATATATATATATATATATATATATATATATATATATATATATATATATATTATATATGATTCATTTTGAAAAATAAATTGTGCTTTTTGTTTTAGTGCATGCCTCTTCTGTTTAATTGTTTACTATTTCTATTTACTAACCATATTTGAGTGTTAAGCTTCAAATTATAAGCAAGATACAGAGCTGTGTACACAGATATGAGGCTATTTTTTGTTTACATTTTAATGCTGAATAGGAAATACCAAGTGAAAAATCTAGCAAAATTGTAAGCACTGTATCTTGCTTATTATTTAATGATTGACGCTGAAATTTTGGTTGATTATTAGAAATGTCTCGCTAAAATTTAAATACTTGTACAAAAACTTTAAATGATGATATGCTGTAACTACTTTCTGGGGCCCCCTCTTTATACGATGAATTATATGAATTCCATATTAATTTTGATAGTTTTTCAGACACGATTAAATAGAAACCGACACCGTTAAAACAGTTTCCATAGTTCTGACACATTTTGTTACGGGGATAAAGGCATTATAGCTATTCCTAAGAAAATATTACAGCGTAAAATCGTCCTGGTTTGTAGCCATTGGTTGATTTTTAATAAAATGAAAATAATGGGTGGGTCTTAGTAAAATAGTGATATGCCTATCAATTCATTAACTATAACTCTTTTACATGTCACGTGACAACATTTTTCATTCGGGTGATTTCATCAATCAAGTGAGTAAGGTTAAAAGTCACGGGAGTTTACGCCACGTAAACAAGAGTCGTTTATATTAATGGGAAAAACCAATTAAATTTTTGATTTTTTTTAATTTGAGGAATTGAGCGCATAAATCTTTTTCCCATATAGTTCATTCCACTAACTGGTGTAATATCGAACAATAAATATTATAATAAATAGAAGAACGCAAATATAGGGAATTGGAAGTTAACAGTGTACCCCTACCAAAAGTTTAGTTTTATATCTTAGATAGGATTTTCTTATTTTTGGTAAAAATGGTATTCCATAAAGGTAAAATATTAAGTGTATGCAAAAATATGTGTTAAATTCGAATACTTTACAATAATCATTTTTTGTTATTCTATCGAGGGGCCATATGGTACAATATCCTTTGACCGCCCATATAAAGTCATTGTTGCTCAGGTGAGCGATGTGGCCCATGGGCCTCTTGTTTCTGCAATACTCGCTATCTTCATATCCGTATAAACCATTCAGGAAATAGTTTTATTAGCTAAACACTTCAATTTAAAAAGATTACAACTTGCTAAAAATCGATCTTAATATTTTCATGGGTCAGATATTATATATGTAATATTTGATATATATTTTTAGGATGCAAATGCTCTTGTAAGAGATTAGCTTCACAGAATTTCATCAAAGATCCAATTGTCCTTCAACAGAGAATTGAGGAAACCAAAAAATTCCTGGCGGTGAATAGATCGGAGTTGTCTGCCTTTAAGAGGAAGAAGATATCTAGCCATGATGGACGTGCCTCCTCTACAGGAATAGGGATGGCTCTGGGGGTAGGGGTGATAACTTTTGTTATTGGCGCCATTGTATGTAGTGATCTACTCACGTGCCGGGCAAGGAGACGAAGAAGAACGTTCCGTAAAGCGTGACTTTGCGTACCGTGGAACACCTTGCGTACACCTTGCGAAGTTAAACAGCCACTGTAGCGTAATTTTTAAAAAAAAATTCTATACCAACTTATGTACTGTTGATTACGTGAAATGATCCTTTTTTATAGTTAGATTATTCTTTTATTGATCTATTGCATTTTAAAACATGTATGATATACGAGTATATCTCTGGTACGATTTTTACAGCGACATGAAAATTACATTTTGTCATTGATAAAATTAACATAACAGAGTATTTGAACTGTCATAAACAGCTATTCAAATTTATTTTTGATTTGAGCGTTTTTATTGCAAATGTTTTATACAATGGGATTAGGAAGCACACATTCTTAAAACTTATTCGACCTCTCTCTAAAATATCTTTTGGGAGCACACACACAATAAAAATATACATAAGAACGCTGGCTAAGCCACTCTTAAAGTTAAATCTCATAGGTAACCTCGATGTATCACAAATGGAACACAATAATATCGCATTCAGCTAAAGCAACAGTCCCTCTGCACTCTACACGTCGTCGTCTGTTGGTGTGACGTCATTAGACGGTCGTGTAGAGGAGAGAGTCGATGATAATCGTTCGAGATCTGTTCTACTCCTCTCTAATCTTCGACTTTCTAGATTTCGCCATCGTTGATTAAGCTCTCTCATTTTCTTGGCCGACTTTAATCTGAAAAAGAGGGTTTAAATAATTCAGAAATTATGTATCTCATTTACAGGTAAAGTTCCAACTACTATCTGGTACAAGTGATATAATTGATTCTGTTATTAGGTGCCATCAGGCTAAATTTTACATTATTGACAGATAATTGATATTATGTTATTAGATGTTGCCAGGTTTAATTCAAACCATCGACGATCTATTAATATTGTATAAAATATATCTCAACTGACCGTTTTATAAAATGAATTAATAATCAGCATTATCAATATGAGCTCAGTTGCATTCATCTTCATAATCGGTAGCAAGATATGCTTTATTGATTAATGCACTGTTTCATAAGTCAATGATTCCTGGTATTTCTGTTATTCCGTATTGAAACGAGAGAACAACACAGCTAGTTATGTTTATGATAAAGATATCAACATCGTGGTCTGACCTCCGATCCCGTGACGTCACTTCCCGTATCTGAGTTTCCGATTTCTTTTTATGGAAAAATTCGCTCCATTTTTTCTCCTCTTGTTGCTCCTTTGGAGAGAGGAGATCTTCATCCTCAACCAGAATATGTGGAGCTCGGGCCATAACTTCAGAATGGCTGAAACGGAGAATAGATTAAGCTTGTTTCTGGATAAACAATAATATACTAGGAATTCTTTGACATATTTAAGGAATGAATTCAATATTTATATGTTTTATTCGATATAAAATGGTTTGGAGCAGTTTACGCTTTATTAACCGCGAATGTTTCAAACCATTTTATTTAAGGAATGAATTAATTCAATATTTATTTGTTTAATACGATATAAAATGGTTGGGGCAGTTTACGCTTTATAAACCATTTTATATCGTATAAAACTAATAAATATTGAATTCATTGCTTATAATTTATTTTTTTTAATCTTCATTGTAGATAAAAACGGTCATTTGACCTTTAAAATGAAGTAAAATGGTACAAAATTCAATCCTAACGTCAGGCGTATTGATGCGTTGTTGATGTTAGTCTTACTATGACGTAGGCAACATTCTTTATACGATATACATGTAAAATAATTTTTAGCCGTTCAGAAGGTGCGTTTCAATCCGAATGAAATTATATTCAACATACATATCACTTTTATAATTAAAAATTAATTTAATCTTTCAAATCGCTTCCTATTATATATCTAACATTATCATTTACTGCAATTTTAACAAACTAATTTTGAGAATATGTCATGTCAATCATATCTCATTAGTTCATTTTTGAGCCGATTGTTTCGATTTTTTATATTTATTTGTGTTTGTTAAAACGGTATTTTACTACATGTAAATTTTACATACTTTTAGAATGACTACTGAGCTAAAAGATTTTTTTAAATATATTTTGTATTGGAATTTTTTAAATTAAAGTCTAAAATACATATTACTAGAATAAAATGTTAGCAACGTGGCTCCATTCGTGTCATTTCTATTGTATCCGTTGTGTTGTAATTATTGTCGTTGATGTAAATTCAGAAGCATTGGTGGAGCCCATAGATTTTTCAAACATTGTCTATAGTCTAAATATGAACAAATATATAATTATACCTTTTTATTTAAAGTTTGCTTGAAATGTTTGTGTATTTTATTATATCAGCGTTTAAGGCGTGCTATCTCGAGTTAGATCTTTCAAAATTATCGAATTTTTAGATCTTAAGTACTCGAGGGCTGATTCGTCACGGTCATTGTTAGACTGTATTGGTCTGCTTTGGAAGAAGAGCTTTATATAAAAATATATAAAAATACTTAAATTGAAAAGTAATAGTTTATAGATTAATATATCACATCTCCAAAATGATTTAGATTTAATATGTAGTTTGTTGACGATCAAGTCTCCGAAGTGATTTATGAGACAAATCTCAATAAATATGTAATGACTGTAATGGTGTACTTTTGTGTCTTTTATTTGATGTGTTATATTTTAAGTAGTAGTAGATATCAAAATTAGATGTAGTTTTTTGTTTACATACATATATGTACATGTATGCACAATCTGTTTAGGGTTTTGAGACAATACAATATTGTAACAAGATTTATAAACTACCGATGAATTATATGTATATGCTTTCAGGATTTCTTTCATTGTAAATGTCATGCAGCCAACCCATGGTTCACGAATTTAAATGCCCTTTCAGGCACGTAGCATCGTTTTTGAAAATGTGTGTGAGGTGGTGGGGGCAGACTCAATAAAAAAATCTTGAACAAAACAAGTGGGGGAGAGGAACTGCCAAAAATAATAGAAATCCTAATCCGGAAGGGGAGACGTATTACACCTATAACTTTGATTTTCCTGTTCATTTTCTTGTATTTACTTTAATTTTTCACTCGGTCTCAAAAAAGGACCCAACTGTTTGATAATTCACTTTTTTATATGCAGATTTAAGAAACATTATTTGCGACGACAAGTTGCTGAGCCCTCCCCCTCCCATCCCCGGCTCCCACTGATGCTACGTGACTGCCTTTGACAACTTTCAACACTTGGTCATCACATCCATTAGGGTACCGTATGTGGTCCTGATTAACCTTTCTGCAAATTGCTCATTAAAGATGTATACAGCGCAAATAAATCAATGCATCACTGTTTATGTTGTACTCTTTACAAATCAATATGCACTTCCAGTCAGCTTGCTGCGATCATTGTGAATTGGTGACCGTCATCTGTTAATATTTGAACGACTGTTTCTCAGAAACTACTCAAGTTTTTTCTACTATATTAGGTGTGTAACATCTGCAGGTGGAGGGAAACATAGATTATCCCTTCCTTGTCATTAAAATTAGACGAGCTTACCTTGGGTCGTACTCCCACTATATATTCCTATTGTAAATGTGAGACTGAAATCTAAAGTGAGCTCGTCTAACTATTATGACCCCGGAGCCTGATCTACAGCTGGTTATCCGTCCAATATAGAATGAATTCATTAAATATTAAAAAAACGAAACCATATTTCACCTCTGGGTTTTTCTAAGTCAGCAGACTATCTTTTTTAATTGAGCCGTTTTTTTTTTACCAAGTGAGGTATTAGTTATTAGAACTCACTGAACTCATTTCCTTCTGTCAAATTAATCAAAGCGCCTCGAAAATTCTTTTTATTTTGTTTAAAGATTTTATGAATACCATAATTAAAAACAAATGTTGTCAAGACATAAGTGTCATGTATAACTTTCCAGTTCTGAGGAGGGCAAACAGTGAGATAGTTTATTTAGAATTAAAATGTTTAAAATCCTTTTAGAAACCTTGCAAATGCAAGTGAATGGGTCTTATACATAAAGTTACAAATGTAACAAAAGGCGACAAAATTGACAGGGTATTTACATCGCCTTGATTTCATTGATTACCGTCATATGTGTGATAGTTTTGGCTTGATCACACAGAGACTTCACAATCGCCGTCCAACAGTTTTATATGATTTCGATACTATTACAAAAACTATTGTGAACGCAAAGTTTTTCAATATTGAACTAACAAATGACCCCTTTTCTCTCTCTCTCTCTCTCTCTCTCTCTCTCTCTCTCTCTCTCTCTCTCTCTCTCTCTCTCTCTCTCTCTCTCTCTCTCTCTCTCTCTGTAATACTAATCTGTTTAATTCTGTCATTTCATGGTCCTCTTGTCTATGTTCTCGTTTCAATATACTGAAATGCAAACAAATAGCTAAAATATACAACAAAGTCAGGTTATAATTCTCCTCCCAATAGAACTTGTCTTTGATTAATGTCCGTATTGTGTCTACATGGTCTATCCAATCAATCAATAAAACACATCTAAACAACTTCTGTATATAATGTTTTTAACATGTAAATAAGGCTTAATATTTTAAATTTAATTTTCGCTCCGGATCATAAATTTATAAACGAAACGTGCAAAGAAATTTCAATCTTGTCTAGTGCATGTATATGTATATCACTTGAAATTAGATTATTTCATTGATTCAAATTATTTAAGGAATGTACATTTATTAAATATGTAAAGTTAAGAAAGGTGCCCTCTGCAAAAACAAGTCGGTGAAGGCAGCCTCCACCCCCACCCCGATGCTGTGATCTGTTCACATGTTGTGCTGTGGAGTATTCTCATGATCCCAATTTGGACCTGTCCAAATCCGCGTGAAAACTATGAATGAGACATTATGGCGCAAAGTCCTGCTTCACTTTTCACCCAACAGCTGAGATCTCGATATGATGATTTGAATGAAGCCATTCATTTGTATAAATCATGGGGAGGGGGTCAAATGATTTTTTTGACATTTGTTTTGTAACAAATACAAATATAATACATTGGATCGAATGTTTTGGAAGAAAATATTGAATAAACACACACACTTGACTAGTAATTGTTTAATTTAGTAATGTACATTTATAAAGACACGCGAGTTATGTACCCTTTTCAAGATAAATGAAATCGTCCAAATTGATCGAAAGTCGGTCACATCCCGCTTTGGCGATTTTTTTCCTCCGTTAAATATTCCAGTCATATGAATATATATTTGTTTAAATCCAAACTGATGAATCTTTGGTAATGTTGATTACCCAACAACAATTATTACTTACATTGTACAATAGACAATATCATCTATGTAACAACTTGTTGCGATGACCCTCACCCCTTTTTTATCATTCAAATTTGGCTAATCTGTTTTTAAATCAGGATTACACACATGCATGATGAACAGCCATTTTACTTGAAACTTTTGCTTACTGTTGCTTATTACATCCAATATAATATTTTCATCAATTGTGAATGTAATGTGCCGTTAATCGTGAGATTGCTTGCTCCCATTGTCTGCACTGTTTCGGAGAAGGCAACTTTCAAACCTTAGATATGCCTGATGTCATACGCTGTGGCCGTAAACTCGACATATTTAAAAGTAATCAAGTATTTTAGTACTGGCTGAGGTGATTTACTTTTGAATGTCAGTGATGTAGAAATACCAACATATTGTAATGTAATTTTGTTGCAATAAAGAATATCTTAATTCATGTATTATGTTGTCAAAAATAATGTTTGGTTTTAAAAAATAAGAAATATTTTTTTCTTTACTGAAAACAATCTTTTCTAACTAATGTGTCGGAAAACCCAAATAGCACCACCGCAAAATAACGTCTAACTTCTAACTGTATCGGGAAAAATAATATTAGTTTTAAACTTTTCGTTGACAATCTTCATTCTTTGATTGCTGTATAAATATCTTTGATATTATATAAATGCATAAACGCATATTGTTTCTAGCATTGATTTGCGTAATGTACAACTGGCGAGAATGTTTGTAATTATATATATTTACCGGTTTATTAACATCCACAATGTATTTTCAATCTATTTCTTAGGAAAATTGATTGTAATTCATACAGCTATAAGCTGATAAGACTGAAATCTGAGCGATGCAGTGAAACGATTTTGCGCATTCTTTTAATTCAAAAAAATACTTAAATTCATTTAGCTGATTTAAAATCGTCTTTATATCAAGTGATATAATGAATATTTTTTTAAATATTCATTGATGTCCTCTTTGTACTATTGGTGTTAAATGTTGTGTGGCTAATTCCTTGATTGATGAATACTTATTTAGCTACATTTAGAGCACGGACCCAACGAATCTGCACGGACTTGCACGGACCTCTTGTGTAACGATCTGATAGACAATAATTTTCACACTTATTATAACTCATTTTTAATGGATAAGAAGGGATTCAAAGATAGATGTAAATGTAAACAAAATATGCTTTCGCTGCTTATTAACATGGACTATGAAGATAGCAAGCATTGCGGGAAAAAAATATTTACTTTTTCTTCAAACATATTTTTCTACAATGATAACTAGTACATTTTCACCCGCATAAATCACAAAATAATGCATTTAATTACGCTTAAATATATGGAAAAAAAACTTTCTCTGATACACCCAATGTAACTGAGGCCTTTTAGTTTACATTAATTAACTTTCATTTTTTCGTTAATTTATCTTTACGCTTCATTACAGTTCATTGATTGATTAATTGGATGTTGAATTTAAACATTATACCTTTAGAATCGCGTTTTGAACCAAATTTGGGTTATAATTTAAGATAAAGAAGTGCTCATGATACAGGTATAATGTACTGTTGTTTTGTTTTCTAATTTGATCGTACATTTACGGTTTTACATCATCTGTCCGCACCAATATGTCATCCCTTTAAACCCTTTGGCGCATAGATAACCCACACAGTGTCACAAATCAGAATCTACCGGTATTGTATTTTTTTCTTTACATATTAGTATCCTGTAGGGACCCTCTTAAACGTTCGTGTGTAACTAGTTTGGACACGGTGTCAGCTACAGTACGTATTGGTCAGTTCTTTCCTATTGTTTGATTACCTTATTTAAACTGCCACATTGCAGACCTGGCAGACAGTGGCCACGTTTTCTACATGACAGGTATGAGCAGCTAAGGTTTTGAGTAACCCTTTCTCCTATTAGGAGTAATTTAAACTATCTTATACTTTTGTTATTTAACTACGGCTCAGTCTTTTTACATTACTGTGGAGTTTATATTGAGTATTTTTTTTTGTTACTTTTGATATACTGGTTTTACGAGGAAGAACTTTTAAACATAGGTGCTTGCTCGCGTGTGTTCCTGTGTGGTCACGTGTCGAGTGTGTGTGCTTTATATTGGGATATAAATGCATAATATACTTGTATTTTGCCGTGTAGTACGGTGTACTTGTATATTGTCCGTGTAGTACGGAGTATTTGTATATCGTTTTGACGTGGTTTTTCTTTGTTAAGTAGTGTGATACTTTTAACGTTATGCAGTGTTCGTATTCGCTGTGGTTTCGTGCTGTTGTATGGCTTGCTGTTGTTGCCATAATGTTATATTTAAGTCTTTGCGACTTAGCCTATGTTTATGTAAGGTATGTTAATCATGTAACTCAACATATGTTTATTTGTTTAATTTAATAAGGTCCCTATCCAGTTTCGGGCAGTCCATCGCCATGGTTATACCTGTCCGCCACTTTCTCATGCCATGCCATATCTACCAATATCGTCCGTCTACTCACTGGATGGCATCTACGTCTATCCTACATGCCCGTGATGGAGACTTGGGATACCAGAAAACTTAAACATTTTATTGTTCATGTTATGTATAAATTATGTATATTTGTTTGGTTTTATTTTATATAAGAATTGTAAATAGAAATCAAATCTTGTTGTGTTTGACTGAACAGTCACGACGGCTTTCGTGACACACAGTGTCTTTCGGAATAATAAGAAAAGTCGTGTTGGTCTTAGGTCAAAGGTTAAGATTAAAACTTCTTTTCCAGATTAGATGTCTAGATGCTGTTTTAGACTTAGATAGTATTATCTGCACCAAGTGTCTGTTCCTAAAACCTCCTTTATACAAGTTTTAGTCAAAAAGCGGGCCGCATGCAATTTCCGATAAAAAAAATTATCATTTTCATTAAAGATGAAATCCCATCCCGTAAATAAAATCACCCCCCCCCCCCCCCCCGGCGGTCGCCGGCGTTGGATTTGCTTTTGTAAATCAACATCATCAATGGATTTAGAGACGAAGTAGGGTGAAGGGACCAGGTCCCCCTCTGTTAAAAAATGTATTTTTATAGTAAAATTAGCAAAATAATAAACCTCCCCCAACCCTACAAAATGAATTATTACTCCGAGAAAATGAAACACTTTTAATCCGTGCATGTGCTGCTACTGTCAAGTAGATAAATAAACATCAGTATACATTAATAACATGTAGTTGCAGCAAAGAAGATTGTAAACAGTGCAAATTTGAAATGACATATTCCGTTATGGTTTTCACAGCAGGTCTGCCAGGAGAGAATGTAATAAATATTTAAGATGGTTTGGAACACGTGTCGATATTAATGAGAATAAAATCATGATTATGATACAGTTATAGAATTTTAAAACTTTACAACATTTGGCCAAAAAATATGTTTTTGAAATTTTTGGAATCTTCAGGGAAAAATAGGAAAAGGCCCTAGATTCGAGCTCTCAACTTAAAGGTATGTAGTTAACGCTCTAACCTATTGTGCTACGCTGTTAGGTAACAATATATTCGGGGTATATATTATATTTAGACTTTAGTGTTTTTTTTGATATGGAGTACGTCACAATATGCAGGTGTCCAATAATACCTTAAGCTAAAATTGTGCTTTACATGGTTAATCAATAACTAAATAAAATAGTGCGAGGGGTTTTAAAGAATAAAAATTTGAAAATACATGGATGTTTAAAGAAAGTGATCTTTGCCTAGAGTTACGTACACAACACAAATCTTCAGGTTGCAGGTACTACGTACCCTGCTCTATGCAGAATTGGATTATGTAACTTATGTAACATGCATTAACGTTTCTTTTGTGGCGATCAGTTGACGTAATTCATACTGTGCCGAAAATGGATTATCATTATGATATTTGAGTAAATAAAATACATTTAGAAGAGCACATGTTTAGATAAGTCTACTCTCATTTTCTAAAGAGTGATCTCTCTTTGTCATCATACTATAGCATCATTTGTATTGAAATAAACTGATCATTTTGACATGTCTATTGTATTTTTACAGTTTTTAAATGCAAAAGTTATTTTTTATTTATTATTTTCATTTATGAGATTTACACTATTGCGTTGACCCCATATTGACCCTGTAGCATTTTGTATTTAATTTGTGTAAATGCTTATCAAGTTTATCATATTCATGGGTAAGGGCTTTTTATCCTTCAGCATCCCAACAATTTGTGGATTAGATACATAACTAGTAAGAATATGGCAGCTTCTTTTTTTATCAAACCCCATACCCCATCGTCACGGTTATAGAAAAAAGACGTTAATGAGTGTTATACTCTTTTATTTTGCATTTTCTTTTTGTCAAGAGAATTTTGCTATTTATATGGATACAAATTGATCAGGACCCAAACATTTGTGCATTTTAATCCCGATTTAGAACAATGTACTCTCTCTCTCTCTCTCTCTCTCTCTCTCTCTCTCTCTCTCTCTATATATATATATATATATATATATATATACATACAGTAAAACTTGGTTATAGCGAAGTTTTAGGGACCAATGGATTTACTTTGTTATATCCGCAATTCGTAATATCCGTGTAACGAATTCGTAATTATAACTATAGTGAATTCATTGTATACAAGTTTTCTTTCGCCAAACTAAAATTTTTGCTAATTAAGACTTAGAATTGAAATACATTACTTTGATACCTTTAAATAATCGGATCGTGATTTGAAAAATCTATATGAAAGTAATTAATTCAAACTATAATGTTAAATGGTAGTGCAACATTTTTTAAACTGTAAAGATATAAAGTGTTTAATTTCGTTATTATTCACCCCTACGGCACTCAAAATCACTTTGCGATATCCGTAAATTCGTTACATCCGAATTCGTTATAACCGTAAAATTTTGCAAAGATTTGTTAATAACGTTACCGGGAAGTAAAAAAACCACTTTGCTATATCCGAGAAATCACATTATCTGTTAACAACTTAATTAGGGTCCGTACTCTGCAGATGCCATATAGAGTTTACTTTGGGTTTATTCGGGAATTTCTTTTGGGGACAACTGTACGCACTGAAGTGTGAAGCAGACCAGTTTTTTTTTTATCATCTTACTGCCTGAAATGCCTGCCCCTTGTAAATTTCAAATACACATGTAGCGTCTGCTTATAGGGGTTTACTTCTGATCTTGGTTTATTCTCCTCTCAGTGTCCACTCTAGGTTTACTTTGACTCTGGCTCCACTCTGGTAAAATCGAAGTAAACCCAGTGGAAACCCAGAAATTAAACCCGGTGTCTAGCTGAGGTTAACTTTCTATTATATCACAGGTAAAATTGCAACATATGTTCAACATATGTTTCGAGTAACATATGTTCCGCTTCTTTTTCAGAAGCAATTAAAGCTGCAGTGAGTGAGAACCATTCACAGGAGAACAACAAACTTGTCTAATTACAAAATCTAAAGAAAATGTATAAAATGGTCAACTTCTGGAAATCTTTTCAATCTAAATCGCAGAAAATATTGGGTTTTTTTATTTCAGATTCCTAGAACTGTTTGATTGCATTCATCTGCATCATTTATGATTTATTTTGATTGATTTACACAGATTGGTGCATTATAAATGAATATTTTATAAAGAAACACACTTTTGTCTCACTTAAAGTTTAGAGAATTTTTTTTATTGCAATTCCCTGTTTCCATTTTAATTGCTTTACACGGAATAGTACATCATAAAATGAATATTGTATACAGAAACCCACACTGTGTTACTTAAAGTTCAAAAAGTCCCTTAATTGCAATTCCCTGCACCATTTTGATTGACTTTCACGGAATGGTTCATTATTTTTTATTATGCCTGGAATGATGCACCGGTGCATTTTAATATGGTCATTTATCATTATCATTTTACAAAGAAACTAATTTGAGATTGGTTTTAATTGATGAACAGGGAATGGCACATTCTCAAATGAATATTTTAAAAGACTTATTTCGTTGAAATCCTCAACCCACATCATTTGTGATTAATGTTTATAAATTGTTACAGACTTGTAATTTTTTAAAATCAATATTTCATATAGATGTTCACAAGCCCTTTGTTCGTGCAATCAAACGTATTTGTACTATTTAGTCATTTCTAACATTGTCCGACATTTCAGATATCAGTTGAGTGGATAACAGAGGCTCATCCTGTCATCATGACTAGAAATTTATTAACATTTAACTTCAGCACAACAACCAAAACCTATCAAGAGAGGATGAATCGGAACAGGAATAAATGATAACAAACATAGATCTAACAGTTTTCATTTGAAATTTTACTAATTTGAATGTATGTGCGTTAGGTTCCAAGAAATTAGAATACATTTCCCAATACATATTTATAACATTTGCAATATTACAATTTGCGTTAATCTAAAAAAAAAATGTTAAAACACAAAATGTAATCATTACTTATAATCACTCAAAAGTAAAAAAAAAAAAGTATCACCATATCAACGCGTACAGTAACACACAAGTAATCAAGACCTTACCGATACTAGTACTGGACCAGTATATTTCACTATCTATTCCAAATTTGACGATGTTAAAATATTTGTATCTTTATACAACCTCTTCCTATCAAGTTATGATATTATACATTATTTGCAAACAAACTATCATTTATTTACAAATGTAATTTTAAAATTAATTAATATTCTTTAATTTATTTATGTTCTCCATACAGTACCATATAAGTAAGATTTTGTTATGGCTTTGATCAAGTCACCAGGGCTTTGTATTGCACTTTCTATTAAGACCCATTCGTGGGAAACTACCTTATATACAAATAAATTATATTTTTAATTTTCATTGGTTTTAAGAAAACCAGGTAAAATTCAGATTCTTAAGAATTGTCCCTTCACAATGAGTCTTTACCGTCAACTGACCTTGATCGTCTGCTTTGGATAATTACGCATATATCTTAGGTAATCAGGCTGTCTGAGTTTAGCTAGTGCACCACAATTACTAGGTATTTGAAATAGGACTGTCTAATCGGATAATTATATAACATAACTAATATGGACATCATTATACAATCAATATGTGACTCTATGGACCCCTACCCAGCAATATCGACCAAAGACACAGAAAGATGATATCGACCTTGCAAGTTCAGTCTATATCAGTATACATCAAAATATTGTTGAAAATGCTTTTTAGAACAACATAAATACAATGTATCGTAATACACAAACTGTCTGGAAGTTTAGTTTGCGCTGAAAATTAGGAGGCTAAAGTAACAGTACTGTAAAACTACTGAATTATCAAACTTCTTCATTTTCTTCTTAAAAACCTTCCGCCACAAAATATAATCTCTTACTAAACTCTGTATACTACGGAAGCTTATTGAGGCCAGTTCAGTGAATAAATTAATTTATTTTGCGTTAAATCGCAATAGTTATTGCGTTTTAATGCAATCTTTTGCGTTTATTCGCAATGTATTTTGCGTTTAAATGCAAAAGATTGCGATAAAACGCAAAAAGTTATGCGATTAAACGCAAAGTGGATTGCGTTAAAACGCAAAGTTTTGCGTTTAAACGCAATGTATTGCGTTTAATCGCAAAATTATTGCGTTTAAACGCAAAAAAAATATTGCGTTTAAACGCAAAGCTATTATTGCGTTTAAACGCAATTTATTTTGCGAATAAACGCAAACGTTTTTGCGATTGAACGCAATAATTTTTGCGATTAAACGCAATAATTTTGCGATTAAATGCAATGATTTTGCGATTAAACGCAATAATTTTTGCGTTAAATCGCAATTAATTCATTTGCTTATATATACACTTAGTATATGTACCAAGTCCGTGATTTGATGACACCACTTGACACATCACAAAGACTCAATTTCTGGCTTTCACTTGGAATAACTTATAATGAAATAGTAAGTTGTCATAACTTGAAAGCATCAGGCACTTCTAAGCAAACGTATCCTGAAAAGAATAAATAAATACAAGAGAGAGAATAAGTCTTTGCTTATATTTGTTTCCAAATTCTTCCTTAGAGATGACATGCAAAATGGCTATTGATGGATGCACCAGTGATGTTTGCTTGCCGGATACTTTGTATCTAGACTGTGAGAAACAGTTGGATTGAAAAAACGGAAAAGGCTTCATCGCAAAGAGCATTATGCCAAGGGGCCTTATAAATAGAGGCATGTCGATTCGTGGGACAAATTAAAACAAATGGAACTTGCACAAACAATTGCATTGATGGCTATACTATGAAAATTTATTGTCTCCAAGATATAACCAAATTGAATAGCTTATATAACCTTTTCAAAAAGTAAAACCATCTATTTGAATAGGTGATTCCATCTATTCACACTCAAAGAGTGATAAACGTATCATATTTTTCAAATATGTAATATCCCTTGTTCACATCACAAGATAAATAAGTGATTGATAGGTAATAATACCAATTCTAATAAATGCTATCACTTTTTCAATAGGTGATATCACTAATTCAAATAAGTGATATAACAATTACAATAAATGCCAAATCAGTTCGTCACATTGAATAAACAGTATCACTTTCATTTGACAATGATATAATAAAGCATCATGGATGGCAGTTATACAGTGTATGTGCGGACTATTTGATTTTATTGAATAATTAAGGTTCGATTTATGAGAAACAATATGAAAAACAATTAGAAATAGATGAGAGAGCACGACGAAAAAAGCGAGAAATGTCCAACATAACGTTTAATGAACAGATTGACGGATGATTGTAGCATAACATTAGTATGTCCTACTTATACATAAGTATGTCATAAACCTCTTCTTGAAAAAGTCATGTTCAAATTTAAAAAAAAAACAGTTTTGCAATAAAACGCAATAACTATTGCGTTTAAACTCAATACCTTTTGCGATTAAACGCAACGATTATTGCGTTTAATCGCAAAAACGTTTGCGTTTAGTCGCAAAAATTATTGCGTTTAAACGCAATATTACCTTTGCGTTTAAACGCAATAATTTTTTGCGATTAAACGCAATACTTTTGCGTTTAAACGCAAAACTTTGCGTTTAAACGCAAACCTTTGCGTTAAAACGCAATGTTCTTTGCGTTTAAACGCAATAGATATTGCGTTTAATCGCAATCTTTTGCGTTTAAACGCAAAACTTATTGCGATTTAACGCAAAAGATTGCGATTAAACGCAATAGTTATTGCGTTTAAACGCAAAAGAAATTATTGTTTCTGCTAAGCTGGCCTCAATAAGCTTCCGTAGTATACATATAATAATATGTTAACAATTTTTTGATATGATATATATGGAATTATAAAATATAAATCAATAAATCGAATATATATAATATATAATGCAAAATTTTTACATGAGAGATGACATAAAATAGTTACCAAAAAGAGAGGAGCAAACCTCTTTAAGCATCTGCGTAGTTCAATGTAGTTTTTATGGTTAATCATGAAGCAAAAATGAACTTCAGTATGTTATTAAGAAATATGGTCAAAGGGGCTTCATATTTTATTTTTAATTGTCTCATAAAGGTTTAGTATTAAAGTTATACATATATTTACTCCCTGCATCATTTTTGTTTCTTCTAAGAAACTTTCACAATACTTACGCAAAGTATACTCAGGTTATGTTATTTGATACTAAAACATTCGATTTCCACAAGATGGCCATGATTTATGCTTCATGTTTTATTGATTCAGTTACACTGTTGGAATTAAGTTGATCGATAAAAATTTCAACCAATAGAATTTGTCATTTTACATCAACCAACCAAATTGATAATTTTCTTTAATTTACGCTAAGCCTGTATATTTATGAAAACCACGCAGTGGTTAGCAGTGTAGAGACGAGAATTATGACAGGCGTTGTTGTGCTTCTGTTTTTTGTCTGTCTATCGTCTTTGGCCATTGTGAGTAAAAATTTCAAAGCAAACTCTTTTCACGATGACAAACTGTTTAATGATTCCCTAGTTTCGGAGAGTCCTTCTATGTCTGTCTGTCCTTTACTGCGCCTCTATGTGTGGGCCAAATTGCAGCTATTATGGATTCAACTTCAAGACGAAGAAATGTAGAGCTCACACTTGTTTTACACTGGTCAATTCCGTGGAGGAGAAAGGCTGGAGATACTATTCTTCTAATGACTTGGATTGTAAACGTAAGCTGATCTAAAAAATTATTCAAACATCAATGTTGCAGTTACGTTTTAGATGCTAAATTGTATGCATGAATGTTGCTTATATCCTGTTGTCTTTAATCAATGGTGTGAAAGAGGTAAAAACAAGTAAGATGGATATTTTATGTGGTAGGTATTAAATTAAATGCTTTGTACTCTCTGAAGACTGTCAATAAAATTGTGAGATTGATAATGGTGATATATATATATATATATATATATATATATATATATATATATATATATATATATATATATATATATATATATATATATATATATATATATATATGCATTACTTTAGAAAATGTTAGGTTTCTGTTATTGATCAGCGCTCAAACGTGCAATACATAAAACAAATTGCTAGATGGAAAGGAAGACTATGGTCGAAAATGTGAATAAAGCGTCTTGCAATTTCTTTGTTATTTACTAAATTACAAAATCATTACATTAACTAGAATTTTCAAAGATATGTAGTTAATAGACAATAGGTCAATAACATGCATGTTTAATTATATTGATTCGTTATGTAGATGGTTTATGGATAGAGCTAAAATAATTTCAAAATCTCCAAATCATGGCTGTGACTAAATTCAAATGTGCAATTTGTCTGTTTTATACTTAGCTAAAAACTGCCAGGCGGTGTATCAGGCTGGACACAGACGTTCTGGTGTTTATAGAATTTACCCATCAGGGGGCGCTAGCACGGACGTCATCTGCGACATGGAAACAATAGGAGGAGGATGGACAGTAAGTTATAACAATCACAATATGTCATTCACAAACATGCTCAACGTTAAATGCGATCAACATATGACACTTAAGAATTTGGTGTTAGAAATAATAAGATTTGTTATATCTAGTTGACATGTAGAGCAACTCCTTCTGATTGACATATTATTCAAGGAATATTGAATCATTCTATGGGTATGGGATGTTTAGTTTCATGGTGTGATATAATCTAATGAGGTAATTGACAGTATGATATTGAAAACACATTTTGAATGTAATTACAACTTTTTAACTATTTTCTATTACTTATATTAATATAATTTGCAACATTCGGACAAAAATCTCTTTTATTTTTGACATACATTTATTCATTTCGTATTGATTTGTAAATTGGTGAAACGTTTTGGACTAAACGTTACCAAATAAACTCTTCGTTTTATTATAGACACTTGAAATTGTCAAAATATATTGCCAAAAAGTCTCATGTCACCAATGACATGATAATTGATAGGTTGATCACTTGGATTTTTATCGAACTATTACCAGCTTTATGAAATATGGTCATATTTTTCTTCAGAATATTCAGAATCGATTTGATGGATCTGTAAATTTCAATAGGACCTGGAACGATTACAAAAATGGATTTGGTTCGGCTACTGGTGAATACTGGATTGGTAAGCGTTCATACTATCATTATTATTATTATTATTATTATTATTATTATTATTATCATTATTATCATCATTATTAATATATTTTAAAATGGTTATTATGTAACGACTTACGCAAGTCTCTTTAGAAGCCATTTTAGGCTGCGTATTTTTAATGACACAGATTTCTTTAAAACATTTCTTTGAAATTTCCCTTACAATGTGCTCAATTCATATTTAAAGCTTTCAGGATAAACAAACTGAACTTTCACGCTGACTTTTATATTTGTATTAAAATTTAAAACAGTGACATATAGTTCCGTTGGGCCAGTCGTGACAATAATATGTTATATTGCAATGTGAATATGTTCAATTGAAACACATGTCACTATCATAATTGTCACCCATTGTTAGCAGATCTATTTTTGTATTCTTATTCAAAAACTTGAACGTGAAAACATAAATCACTCGCTGTGGCCTTCAACTCAACATTCAGGTATATCGACGACGTATCATCAATTAACAACTGTTATTTCCATACTTACGTCGACTCGATATATCCCAGTGAACTTGAAATAAAAGATACTACAAATTCTGCGTCATCCGATGACTTCATTTTTTGGAGTTGATTTTAATCAACTCTCCTTTGCACTTACTCGGGCAAACCGAAAGTGAAACAGTGTTTAGACCTAAGCACAAATCAATACCGCTGACAACATTTAGTTCCTGAAAATAATCGATAAATTCGATGCAATGTATTCTGATTTATTAATACCATGAAAATAGTAAGATTTTAAATGGTACAAACAGTTTAGATATTTTTTGAAGTCGTATCATGTATTCATACGCTAGACCTCAATGTACTTGTCTCGTTCAACCAGACGCTCGGCTGTCTCCGTTAATATCCGACAAAACAGAGAGTCTCTCTTGCTTGTCGGAGATAAACGGAGAGAGTCGAGCGTTTGGTTGAACAAAACTAGAGTTCAATCTTGCCTGGATCCATACAATTTCTCAGAAATATTTCGAATACTGATACTTCTTACCATGCATAATCACATATATCGCTGATTTTAAAATAAATGATAATTGATAAAATCAACTCCCGTCAGTACTTTAGTACTTTGATTTCTATAGTGAACTGTAGCAATATAACTTCATCACCTGCATATGGTGTTTTTGTCTCTCAGTTGATTCGATATGCAAAGGCATGTTCTTCGTATAAACAGTTTCTAAGACGAGGCAAGCTACTGACAAACAAGTTGATAAAACAGACTCGCTTGAAGTCATCTTTTCGTAAGTTCTATGGTCGATAAATAACCTTGTCAGCAAATACAATCTTCCACTGGGTCGCACGCTGACTGACGTTTTTCATACTACTGTAATTGTTAGACCATAATTAAATACCTAATTGTATACGGACTTTTCCGACCCCCCCCCCCATTACGACAAAGAGCACACGGCGGGTGTGACCGTTTAGCAGAGGATGCTCACACCTTCTAGGCACCTGATCCTACCTCTATCTTTTTGGAGGTCCGTGTTGCTCTGCTTTGAATTTGTATTTCGTTTTATGGATCTTTGAGATGGTCCACGGTTTGTTATTGTAATTTTTTCATGATTTACTTACTTACTTATATGGAAGATATATCAAAACGTTTTAGGTTGTTGAAAAAACATGTTATTACTTCGTTACAATAGATTCTAAAATCTGTGAAGTCAAATAAGATTTTATGAATAAATTCAAAATTTTCATTATGGAGTCTGATTTAAACAATTAAAACAATTGTTCATCACATATTAGTAAAGACGTTTTATGAACAAGTTTTGAAACAAAAAAGAAACATAAGCACATAAATAATTATTTCTAATTCGTCATGTCCTTACAAAAATAATGTATTTATCTTTCGTTTTAGGTGATTAACTTTAACTTACCATTACTTTGATAGGCTAGTTTCTCACTCAATCACTCATACATACTGAGTTGATACTTTGATTCACGAAGAACCTCTAGCAAGAAGGAACAGTTCAACATATAAAAAATTAAACGACTTCACAATTTTTGAAATAAAGTTGAACTTTTTCACATTTTTTTTTAAATAAAGGCCTTGTTGAATTACATGTATATCATATACCTAGTAGTGTATCAGCCCCGATACACGTGTTTTGGACTAGGTGAGACAGCAACCGGAAGCTAGGGCTGTATCGCCCTCGGGGCTGGTATTTATCTGTCTCAGCCCGTCGTTAAGGGTGTGTATTGCCCTCAAATTTGAAATCGATAATTCCCACATATCTCCGCTTTAGATGAAGACTAGTTTGTGAAATAACGATAGAATAACGATAAATAATACGAAACATCACCTTACACGTCTGAATATTTTTTTTTATTGCCGAAAATTGAAAAATAATTCAAAAATAGCGCCAAAGAGCGATATGTATCTAAGTAAGGAGAGGTAACCTACACAACGGTAGTGTATTTAGAACAAAGGCACGCTTTATTTAATATCAATCAACATTTAAATTATGAAGGATATAGAGAAGGATGGAACGAGACTTAATCTTAAAAAAACCAGAGATCAGGCTGTAAAATTTAAGTGGTTGAAGTACGTAATGGACGTTCTTATGAATGTTCTCAAACAACTTGCTATACCAACTTATGAATTTTTATGAATGGAATTTGACAGGAAAGTAACAAAATCCCAGTGAAAGAATTTAACTCATTACGAAGCTGCGTAGGATTGAAGATTCTCTCTCGATAATTTGAATTCTAGAAGATAGTGCTTCATTTCTGACGACAGACTCCCTCTACTGTATTTCAAATAACGATTGTTTGTCAACAAAGTCCGGCAACTCTTACAATTTTTGACACATATAAAAAGGAATGAAAACAAAAAAGTTTGTAAATCCGAAAAAAATCTATAGCTTTTTCATGATAAATTATATTCCTTATTTGGAATTTGAATAAAAGTCTTTGATTTGTTGTTTTGATCTGGTACCTGGTATCAGCCCTCGGATAGTATCGGCCCGCGCCCTTCGGGCTTGGGCTGATACCAACCGCTTGGGCAGATTCCAGGGCCGAGATCAAAACAACAGTGTGATATTCTATATATATCATACATATATTGACTTGGGTTAGCCTTCGGTTGAAGAAATTTTCGCTGACACAAAGTAGATGGCACTATTTATTCTTTCTAATAGGAATAATATAATCAATGTTGCCAGAAAAAAAAACTTTTTTCGATGTTTACATAAAAATAAACAACTAAAAAGTAAAAATAAGAAATGTTTAAACAAATCTCCGTTATTTTGTCAGCATAGACATCACGAGTTTAGTATTGCACTTGGACCATTTCCCAAACATCCTCCGGTGATATTATGCCCCCTGTATGAATTATGCCACCTGTTTTTACTATTTATAAACATTGGGGCTTTCTATTAAACTCGCATTGTCCGATTTACTGGTGTTGCCTTCGTCGTCTATCGCTGCATTGCGCGTTGCAGGCTAGCCATTGCCGATTGTAAGAATAAAATATGACGTTACCATATGTATATATGTCGAGAGAGAGAGAGAGAGAGAGAGAGAGAGAGAGGATATTTATATTGTGTGATTTTATATTTGCTTTATACAATGAGTTGATAAGGTGTGTGTGTATACCTGCGAGGCTTGCCAAACAAAAATAACTTATGTAAAAGAGTTGGATATAAATAAAATCACACAAGTATAGATGTTTAATTTATCTCATAAAATTTGATCTATATTATGAGGCTTTTTAAATAACACCTTTATGACCCGAATTGATGATGCAACGTTGTGTTATGCAGTTATTGTGACCTTCCGCATTACAATTTCGTCAAGTTCGGTTCGTCATTTCAGAGATAAATCTTAATTGGTTTAATGTAACGTTTTACTGAAATAACCTTGAAATAATGTTTTATCTCTAAATAATATTTCTTAAAGCTTAATCACTTAATTAAATTGAAATATTGATCAGAAGACTTGTATGATTAAGTTTGTTGACATGCACAACATTAAGAAAACTCCAGTTTAAATTGACTAGAACTAGGAACAGTTGTTTGTGTTATAAAAAACTAGCCTAATGATCGTTATTGAAAATATTGAATAAGGATGCTTACTGGTGTTGAATTAAAAGTATTGGGGGCATTATTTCGGTACGTCCTTGCATAGAAATACCAAAGTGTTGTGGTTTTTATCATGTCGTCCGGATGAATTCTTTGATAGCAAACGTGATTTGCAGCTTTATAAACTACACTCATTGTTTATATTTGTAATTTAAATATTCCAAAAAAAATTGAATAAATTTTTGGTAGTACAGTTACGTGGAAAATGCTAAAAAATCTTCGAAGCGTTGAAGCTAAGGGCTGAAGTATTTGATGACGCATCACCCGTTTGATAAAGCAAAGGTTTATTAGCTTTTTCTGCTGGGCTCAATAATGTATTAACATTTTTCTGATGTCAACTCCCAGTACATTGGTACTTTCATACTTGTAATTCATTGATGTCTTATATTTTGTAGGAAATGATGTCATTCATGAGTTGACAAAAACTAATACCAGCTCATTGTATGTATCAATAACTCTTACAAACAATACCACCTTGTTTGAACTGTATGAGACATTCTCAGTTTCCAGCGAAAATGACAATTACAGGCTATTTGTTGAAGGACAGGCGAGTGGAACCCTTGGTATGTAATATCTTATTTGAAAAGAAATTCTCTTTGACTCATATTTTGTATATATATATATATATATATATATATATATATATATATATATATATATATATATATATATATATATATATATATATATATATATATATATATATATATATATATATATTTAAGTCTCTCATTCCTTTTAAAGAGTATGACCAGTCCCATAAAAACATACTTTAAGACATCCACAAAAATCATAAAAATGTTCTTTGACATACAAGTTTGAATTGTTTTTTTTTTTTTTTTAAAAAGATCTCAAATTGTTATTACTTTTATGTTAGATATCATTAAAATACTTTGAAATATTCAGATGGTTCTGTTGCTTTTTACCAGGTAACATGATGGTCCTATCATCTTATCCACACTACACAAATAAGGGCATGGTATTCAGTACACTAGACAGAGATAATGACAACAGCCCTAATACGAATTGTGCTTCATCATGGAAGGGCGGCTGGTGGTTTAATCATTGTTCCTTAATTTTCCTGAACGGCCCCTATGCGTCATCATCTTGGGAACATCCTTGGAAACCGTTAAAAGGAGATATGATTAAGAAAACATCTATGATGTTAAGGCGAAGATAAAAGAGAAACTATCCGGCTATAAACATATTTAAAGGATGAACTTGCTACATATGATTTAAAATGTTCTCAAAAACAGCACTGTTAAATGTATAACTAGAGTGGGTTTTTTTAAATAACGGAAAATCAAAGCTATCACAGTATGTTACAAAAATTTTGAGAATAAAATACCGAAGAAAACATTACAAGAAAAAATGCATGATAGGCAACATTGTTTTTTATAATTATACTTTCATGTTAAATACTGATAGTTTGACGCAGTTGATAATCCGTTCTATTACTTTCAGCATTAGCAACGGGTAACAGAACGAATTTTTATATGCGCATAAATTACGTGTATATAACGAGTGCATTAGATTATAAAAAGAAATCATTATTTCAAATTTACGGCGACATAAAAGAGGTAAACGTTTAAACCAACAAATTCAATGGGTTGGAATTCAACATGAGAAAACCATTTGACTTGAGAATTGAACGCTGAAGCTAATTTTCCTCGTCTGTTTTTTTTTCTTTCATTTCTAAAACATTTCAGTAAAAGCATAGAAGTCGTGCATGCACTGAAAGTTTGAATCATTGATGTTTCAGAATTCATACCATATCGACTCGAAAGTTGAATTTTTTTTTTGGATCAAGCGAATTTGAATGACTTCAGTTATTAATGAATTTTTAAGATATTTTTATAGAAATAAATAGGTAGTGAACATACTTCATGTAAAGAATCATGCAAATGACAAATAATGCGTCCGGCTTAGCTCTGAATGTTAGGAAATGTTCACTCTTGTTGTGATCTTAGAGCATTATTTGAAATGAGCCACCAAAGGAAATAGAAATGTTTGGCGGATCTTAAGATGTTAAAATACTCTTTAAATAAAACGATGCATTGATGATACAGAAATATCAATTATTATTTTATCTGTTCAAGATATATAGTTCGCACCTGTGTTTTGTCTCCGTCTCACTTGATCGATTTCTAGCCAAATTTACAGAAATTCGTGGTCATTCTATACTCCTGCTGAAAGCCACGCCGATATGTCTACAAGCCATGTGCATATAGTGCTGAACTAAATGCTGGGCTAGCAATATTTACTGTTTACTGTATTTTTTAGATGATGTCAGTTTGTTATTGTCATTTTTTCACGGCATAGGCCGTCTTAAGTTTTGCAATTTAGCGATAAATTGAGAACTCTAAGAATTTACAAAGCGTGATTTTTACAAAGTTCAAAGTTTTAGCTTTAGAAGAAAATTCTTTCAAGTTATGGGAAAACTGTTTTTGCGCAAACTGGTCTGTAGTGTCTCATTAACATTGTTCGAATTCTAAACGCCTGTCTAAGTATTTATGAATTTAACAATTCATGAGGAAAACTTCGTAAACATCAAAATTGTGCTTTTAGTTTTTCACAAACATATATGGGAGTAAAGAAGCAGAATTTCCCAAATCTAATACTAGTACATGTTCATTATATGGCTATATTGGCCAGTCCTAGGGCTAAAACTCCAGTCCCAGGGGCCAGGTATTTTACAATTTAAGTAGAGAGCTTGATTGATGTTATAACTATGCATTTAGTTTTTTTAGATATACATGTGTATGGGAATACAGAAAAAATTCTAACATTTAATACATTTTTCCTTTATGGCCATATTGGCTCTGACCCTCGGGCCATGAATTTCAAAATTTTAGTAAAAGGTATCATGGACATCATAACTTTTCCTCACATGTGTGGTAAAAGAGAAGACGAGTTTTGAAGATTTGACTTTTTTGCATTTTTAGCCGCGATTATGGCGCCCCAGGAGTGGTAGAACCATACTTTTCACAATTTAGATTCCTTTTACAATAGAGATGCTACGCACAAAAATGGTAATAATACAATTGGCCTTGTAGTTTTTAGTTAAAAATATAAAATTGTTAACGACGCACAACGAGCAATGATGGCCGAAGACCAATTGCGAAAGGTCACCCGAGTGACTAAGCTCAGATGACCTAATAATCTAAAAATGTGTAAATATTGCCATACGCATCCCTATCTGAAGGACAAAATTATATGATTTAATGCTTTCTTAAGATTTGACGTATGGCAAAAAATGTTTGGCCACGTTGGAAACCAGACCCTGCGCTGTAGAAGAGAAAGCATTCTGACAACTGCGCAAGGTAATTCATTAGTATTATTCGAACAATATGGTTATGTTATGTAATGAGAAATATTTTTATGCACATTCATAAGCGATTGAAAATAATTGTTTGGCATATAATTACAATATAGGAATTACTTTATCTTTTTAAACAAAAGGGTCAATGTTCAGATGGATCTTTACACCAAGTAACTGTGGAATATTTAAGTTACATGCATTTGTAATTATTGTAAGCCCTAGTATTCAATAACAAAGTACACTACTCCAATTTTTATGGTATTTCGATGGTAATGTAATTAGGATTACTTTAATAATTGTTAAACAAACGGTGTGTATAGGCTCGTAAGGATGTAAATTCGCTGACAAGGGTTACTCACGAAAGCCACGAATATTGCTCCCTACAAAAAATAATTAATCCACAGTATTTCATTAAGAATGTCTTTTGTAGTAAAAACATATCTATTTGCCTTGCTGTAACTCACTTCTCTTATTCCAGCGGTAAAAAATATTGGCATCTGTTCTGAAGTTTACTCCATAAAAATGCATGCCCTTTTTTGTTGTGGCATCACGCAACTTTGTCATGTTTTCAGAATTTAAATACTGCTCTTTTAATTGATTATGACCTCAAAAACCCATAGTATCTAATATTAAAATAGAAATTGTACTTTTACAAGGACTGTATAAAATTTTAAAATTGACAAGAGATAGAACAGCATTATTAACAGGTATAATGCTATTAATTCCCACATTACGTGACCTTTAAAGTGTATACAACTTCTCTTAATTTAAAATCATACGGTTTTCCTCGAGTTCTTTCTCTCAAAATTTAAAACTTTCACACCCTCTTTTTCTTTCTCTCCAACCTTTTTTTCACGGTATAAAACATCCAGCTATTTCTCCAAATCTTTCAATACATATTTGAAGATATTATACTGTGCACTTTTATCTAAAAATACTATATTTTGTTGTTTTTTTAACCCTCTCCTCCTTCCATACCACCTTCCTCTTTCTTTTCATGTTTCTTCTCATGTATGTACGCTCTTCGTTTCTTTTTATTTTTTGATTAAGTCGCTGTTTTTATTATTTTTTTTTTTTTGCACGTAGCTGTTCTTTCAATGATTTTTTAGGTTAATGATGTTAATGCCTGTTGAATGCACTGTTAATGGCTCTATTTCTAAGTCGGGTATTTCTTGAATGGGAATTTTGAATTCAGACACTGGATTAAAAATCTGGTTTCAACGCTGCAGAAACCTTTCGGAAACTTTGCGTAAACTTAAGGTTACTTTATGTTTTGACAGGTTTCAACACGGAAACTTAAAGCTTCATTAATTTTCCGCAGTGCGGAAACTTAGGCTGTCGACGAATCCAAATGGTTTCGCAACTGAAACAGACTGAAACTTGAAGTTTCTGCATAGTTTCAACCTCCATATACGATTGGGATACATATTGTTTACAAATAGTTTCCTCAACTGAACCTTACTGAAACCTACCCTGCAATCCATACATGCCTGTTGAATGCACTGTTAATAGCTCTATTTTTAAGTCGGGTATTTCTTGAATGAGAATTTTGAATTCAGACATTGGATGAAAAATCTGGTTTCAACGCTGCAGAAACCTTTCGGAATCTTTGCGTGAACTTAAGGTTACTTTAGGTTTTTGACAGGTTTCAACATGGAAACCTAAAGCTTCATTAAGTTTCCGCAGTGCGGAAACTTAGGCTGTCGACGAATGTAAATGGTTTCGCAACTGAAACAGACTGAAACATTGAGTTTCTGCATAGTTTCAACCTCCATATACGATTGGGATACATGTTGTTTAGAAAGAGTTTCCTCAACTTAACCTTAATGAAACCTACCCTGCAATCCATACAAAATACACATGGCCCATTACATAAGATGAAGGATTTGATAAATCATAAAAAATTATGAACAAAAATAACCATCATCCGATATCCAAATTATTTATTTGATTTGGCACATTCATATTTGATTTTTGCCTGTATTATCTTATTTGAGAGAGAGAGAGAGAGAGAGAGAGAGAGAGAGAGAGAGAGAGAGAGAGAGAGTACACTTGTGAATAGTTTTATTTTCCACATTTAAAAAAGTTTCATATATACATATAGTTTCAGTCATGCTGGAACTTACTGTACATATAATCATCAGCGTGCTGAACATAATTGATATATTACTACTCAAATTAGATAAATGTTTAGTACAATGTAATGGTTTCAGCGATGCGTTAACCATTTGGAACCTCAACTTAATGTTTTCACATAATGAAACCTATCGGGAATATGCCGAAACTGGTTGATATCCCCATAATAATTTACACAACTTTTCATACATTTCAATAAGGAATCTTAGACTAATTTATACTTTCAGCTGACTGACTGAAACATAACGGATACTTGCTATATCGATATAATGGTTTCCGCATTGCAGAAATTATGCATGAAACTTCAACTTCAATTTTCAGCAAGATTTTCATATAGTTTCAATTTTGCTGAAACTTTTTTTATCAAGTGAGAGTTTTCGAATTCTTTATATTCGCTTGGGTTTTTTTCATTTCAATTTTTTTAATCTTAATGATCCTCTTTTGATTGTTTTTAGCAAGGCTTTTTTATTCACTGATTTCTTCTTGTTCGTTTTCATGATTTGACATTGTCATTGTGTCATTTATATTCCCTCCTCTCCTCTTGAAACACAAACTTGTGGGTTAATATTTTATCAATGTAATGAAACTATATTTATCATGTTTATATTGGCTGTTTTGACAGAATTCTTGATCGAACACATAGTAGTGAGACAATAAGACAAGACACACACAGCACAAAACACACACATAACACATACACATAACATATAAAGAAACGTGACATAGTACATTTAAATAGTACATGTACTTACCTTAATACCTTTTGTACAATTGTATAGATGTTTTAAAGAAAAAAGTTAAATGATAAACAAGGATGTGGGTTGTCTGAAAATGATGTTATTAACAAAATCATGGTAAGTGAAAAGTGACTTGTTTACAGGCACTTAAACCTAGTGTCTCTAGTTTATAGTGCCAGAACTGTAACTAAATTAATATCAACAATCTGAAATAACAATTTGAAACAAACTATGAGAAAAGGGAGATAACCCCAATTTCACAACTGTCTATCAAATTTTACCACTTCAGTGTTATTAGAAAAATGTGACACATGCACATATGGCTTCAATATTCATTGCATTTTTATGAGTCATAATTAATTAATTATTGATAAATTAACCTGTATCGTTACTGTTATAAGAGAATTTCGATCTTTTAGGTTGGTAACCCTAGGATAAATAATTTTGTAAAATTCAGCAACAGAAATCAACACATCAATGAACGATGGAATCTGTACAGATTGTAGATAACATATAACACTACAATTGATTTAACCAATGCGTACCTTTAATGTTAAACGTCACAAAAAATAAATATAACATTATGATGCAGATATTAATTTTGTTCTTTTTGTAAATACGAAAAAACTACTGTGAAATATGTGTTTAAAATGCACTAAAACATTGAAAGCGCTCATCTCCTTGTCACCGCTCATCAGTACATTAATGACATTATCAAATCCTTTTCTAAAATGAAAGAAGGAAAATGTATCTGACGTAGTCATCCGATGTGGACAAGATGGCCGATTTTGCACAAATGTACTGTATATTAGAGTTATCGCCCTTTGAAAAAATGGCGTATATTGTAACGCTGGAATGTCATTTATATTTCATGTTTTCCGTACAAAACAGCTGATAATCAATGTTAGTTGAAAGCTTAATGCACGAACAAAACTGACATATTTTCTAAGCGTTTTAGTGATTTCTTTCTTCCCTCATCTCCCTCGTCAGAAGATTGTATTACATGGTATAAAAGTACGTTGTGCCATGACAGATTGTTATTTATTCGGAACAAAATGGCGTTTAAAACGGATGTCAGATATTTTGTGACGATATAGTAATCAACCTTAGCAATATCAATTAACATGGACTCTTTTGTTCAGAAATAAAAAAAAACACATTGAAATAAACATTAACATATTAGATATAATGTTAATATCACCCCTTTCAGAGGCTCCTCGGCTCAAAATATTTTAGGCTTTATTGCCTCATATGTGGAAATTCATTTATGCAACAACTCACCGATGGAACAGCTCATCGATACGACAAGTCATGGAATAGACATCTGATGGATACAACAATACATCGATACTCATCGAAACTCATCGAAACTTATCGAAAGTTAAAATAAAAGTGAAAAAGTAGACCCCCCCCCCCCCCACGGATTAGGATTTTTAGGATTTTGGAATTTTATTTCTTTTTTATGCTTTTCAATAATTTTCGAACGAGTCTGCCCCCCCCCCCCCCCACACACACACACTTTCAAAAACGATGTTACGTGCCTGTATGGTAAATAATTGCCAATCGCGACTCGTTCGCCGAATGTTGAAACGATCAAGTAAATACGGGTAGTTGCCAATTGCACCTAAGTTTAAACTGAAAACGGTATAAATCCATGTACTTACTAAGAACGTTATTCTTACGACAAGTCAATTTTTTTTTTCCGATCACAAATGTAAGTAAAACCATTGTAAGATAATTTGTTTTTATTCCTTTGCGAAAGAATTAATGTAAAATCGCTTCCTCATTCAGCCATATCGTGACTGAGAATAAAATGAAGACAGTAACCTGAAAAGTGTTCAAACATTTATATTCTTATTTCAATTTATATCGACGAGTTGTCGTCATCCACGAGTTGTCTTTCGTTGACATGTCGCGTCGGTGAATTTTACTTTCGATGAGTTGTCGCATTCGGAGAGATGTCTTTCGATGAGATGTCCGGCACCGAGAAAGTACTTCAATATAACCGTTATGAAAACAACTCATCATCACCTCTGGGGACCGATCAGTGAATTCAAAAAAGGAATATTTCAAAATAGCCGATTTCATTATAACCGTTAATTTAATGCAAAGAAACTGGGGATTTATTTCTATTTCAAAATAAGGGGAATTTCAAAATAAGCGATTTTAATATAAATAAAGTAAGCTCTATGTAGTTTTTGGAAATCAAGTCTTCCAACAATCTGATGGAATACCCATGAGTACCAATTGTGCCCCATTGTTATATTGCAATGTGTATATGTTCAATTGAAACACATGTCACTATCATAATTGTCACCCATTGTTAGCAGACCTATTATTGTATTCTTATGAAGCAGAATTTATTCAAAAACTTGCACGTGAAATAAATAAATCACTCGCTGTGGCCTTCTACTCGACATTCAGGTATATTGACGACGAATGATCAATTAACAATTGTTATTTCCATACTTACGTCGACTCGATATATTCCAGTGAACTTGAAATAAAATATACCACTGAGTCTGCGTCATCTGTTTAATAGTCGGATATTTTACTGAAAATGGACACTGGTTGTAATCTTACAACATAACTTTATGATAAACGTGATGAGTTCAATTTTTCCATAGTTAACTTTCCTTACTTATGTAGCAATATACCTTCATCACCTGCATATCGTGTTTTAGTCTCTCAGGTAATTCGATTCACAAGGGCATGCTCTTTGTATGAACAGTTTCTAAGACTAAGCAAGCTACTGACAAACAAGTTGATAAAACAGTCTCGTTTGAAGTCATCTTTTCGTAGGTTCTATGGTCGATACAACGACCTTGTCAGCAAATACAATCTTCCACTGGGTCGCATGCTGACTGACTTCGTCATACAAATTGTTAGACCATTATTAATCACCATATTGTCTACGGAAACAAGAAAGCGATAAATATTTATGTGGAGATTTTAATTGTTCCTTTGAAAGAAAAAATGATAAATCGCACAAAAAGTTAGCAGAAATTATTAATTATTTAGATCTTGTAGATATTTGGAAACTAAAAAATTCTAATACAGAGGGATATACTTGGTGTGATTCGGAAAACAACCCAAAAAGCAGAATTGATTTCATATTTACAAGTAAAATAGCCTCTGAACTAGTTGAAAAAATTCAAGTTAAACGCATTCCAGGTACTCATAGTAAAGGAAATAGAATGAGCGATCACCGTTTTTTGAAAATAATTGTAAAAATTGATAAATTAAAAAGAGGCCCAGGGTACTGGAAACTAAATACATCACATCTTGATAACGATGAGTATAGAGAAGGAATAAAAAATATTTTTAAAGATCTAGACAATTCACTAGATGCTTTTTCTAAATGGGAAACTTTTAAACTCAAAGTACGCGACTTCTCAATAAACTTCGCAAAAAAGTCATCAAACAATATAAAATCAAAAATACAAAATTTAGAAAAGAAAATCGATGAAATAGAAACTCTACCAAGTGAAAAGATTAATATGAAAGAAAAACGTGATCTTGAATCAGAACTTGATAAACTACAAAACGAAATTGCAAAAGGCGCGCAAATAAGATCAAAAGAGAGATGGATAAATGAAGGTGAAAAAAATACAAGCTATTTCCTAGGACTAGAAAAGAAAAATCAAACTAACAATACCATTAAAGAATTAAAAGATGTAAATAACAAAATAATCAATACAAACTCAGAAATTATTAAAGAAATATGTAATTTTTACGAAAATCTGTACACGACGAAATCTATCGATTGCAATAAAATCTCTAATTATATTAATGACATTAAATGTCCAACCCTTAATGAACAAGATAAGCTAATATGTGATGCTTTACCAACTTTAGACGAGTGCAAAGAAGCGGTGTTTAATATGAAAAACAACAAATCCCCTGGTTTAGACGGACTGCCCTGTGAATTTTATAAATGTTTTTGGGAATATATTTCACCAATATTTTTTGATTTACTCATAAGCGTATATGAAAAAAAAGAGCTAAGTTATACTCAACGATTAGCACTAATCACAGTTCTATTTAAAAGTGGCGACAGAAAAAGTCTAAAAAACTATAGACCTTTAAGTTTAACTAATACTGATTACAAAATTATAGCATTCATATTTGCTAGACGATTACAAAAGGTTATTAATAAATTAATCGGAAACGAGCAATCGGCTTACATTAAGGGTCGTTATATTGGCGTTAATGCGAGATTAATATTGGACATATATGAATATTGTACAGAAAATAATAATGATGGGATTTTATTATTTCTAGACTTTGAAAAAGCTTTCGACTCTGTTGAGTGGAATTTTCTCTTTAATGTCTTAAAAAAATTTAACTTTGGGGATAATTTCATAAACTGGGTTAAGATTTTGTATACAAATCCAGTCTTTAAAGTAAAAAATAATGGATGGATATCCAAGTCATGTAAAATGTCAAGAGGAATAAGACAGGGATGTCCAATTTCAGCAATGCTTTACATTTTTATAGCAGAAATTTTAGCTTTAAAATTAAAAAACAATAATACAATAAATGGTTTTCAATTTAACGATACGCATAAAGAGATTAAATATTTGCAATATGCAGACGACATAACTCTTACTTTAAAAAACACCTCATCTCTAAAAAAGGCATTACAGACTGTTGAACTATTTTGCTGCCATGCAGGATCAAAAATTAATTTGAATAAATCCCAATGTATACTCATGGGCAATTTAAAAGATAAACATGAAATTATAGAAGGAGTAAAAGTAACAAACAGTGCAGTGCGATGCTTAGGAATTCACATCGGTCATGATAAAAATAAATGTAATGAGTTAAATTGGATGAAAACTTATAACGACATGGAAAAACTGTTTGAGTCATGGAAAAAGAGAAAACTAACTATATTTGGCAAATCATGTGTTGTTAATAATTTAGCTGTGTCAAAATTAATTTACATTGCATCTATTCTCCCACTTCCCGAAAATGATTTTATTAAGAAAGTCAATAGAGCCATTTTCAATTTTATTTGGAACAAACATGACAGAATTAAACGAAATACATTAATAGGAAAAATAGAAGACGGCGGGATCGGTGTAATAGACATAGAACTCAAGTTAAAAGCACTGAAAGCATCTTGGGTTAATAGATTATCAGAGTCTTGTTTAATTAATGAGGTCATTAATGCTTATTTGAAAAGGGTCAACCTTAATTTGAACTACATATTATCAACGACTGAGAGAAATATGGAAGATTTTACAGTTATTAATCATATTCCTAAATTTTATCAAGAAATATTTTGTTGTTTTAATAGTTGTAAAAAACAAAATAACATTCTTAACATGTCAAACGTAACATTTGTACAACAACCCCTATGGAACAACGAACTATTTAAATATAAAGGCAAAACGTTGTGTTTTTTACGATGGATAAAAAGTGGTATATTATATGTAAAAGATCTTTTCAAGAAAGATGGCAAAATGAAAACACTAAATGAATTATCTGATATTTTGTTGAAAAAATGTAATTGGCTATGTGAATATAATATTTTACGAAACGTAATAAGACAACAATGTGTGAATTTTGATATGACATGTAGTCAATACACAAAAAGTAATGTTGAGAAAAGTTATACATTTCATTTAGGATGGCATACAATAACAGACAAAAAATGTAAATTCTTTTATGAAAATTTATTGACTACTAAGTTCCAAAAACCCATTTATAAATCTTATTATAAGAACATGTTTAACGTTCAAAAGGAAAACTGGAAAAGTATATACATTAATAAAATTAAAAACATATATGATAAGAACATAAGTGATTTTAATTACAAATTATTGAATAATATATTAAGTTGCAATTTATTTTTACATCAATGTAAGTTAAGACCAAGCAGATGTTGTGATTATTGTCAAGACACAACAGAGAACGTTGAACATCTTATTTTTGAATGTGACAATGTCAAAGAAATATGGTCAAAACTGTGTACGACTTTGCATTTAGATATTATGTGGAAACATGTAATCATAGGCTTCTATTATGAAAATAACCTCAAGGTACAATTTTTGAATAATATTATATCTTATGTTGCTTATAGAATTTACAAATTTAAGATGTTATGTAGATTTGAAGAAAAAAATGAAACCTCTAAAAGTCTAAACGAATATGTAAAGAATTACTTAATTAGAGATATGAATTACATTACAATGTACTTAAAATCATCGAAATATTCATCAAAACTTAAATCATTAATAAATATATTGTGATTACTATTGTATACCCTAGACACTTAGGGTCTGCCTATGTGTATATATGCTACACCCGGGGACCATGTGATGGACTGTATGTAGAAGTGTTTGTCCTCCGGGTTAGCCAGGGTATTACATGTACATTAACTTAATATATTTCTACCTTTTACTATGATAGCTTACTATGTCCCAGTTTTTTCATATTTGTGTACACAATTTTTTTTGTGTGTGCACATGTATATTAGACGCAAGTATTGTGAGTCATAGTTATGCATATCTATAGATTATCGACGTACATGTATCTCTAAATACATATTACATAAACAATTATATACCAAAATTAAAAACATTATTTCTATGTATAAATATTTATATATATAAACATGCATTAATATACATGTTTTAAGACAAATAGTTAGATACTTTTAAATGTCTTCTCAATGAAAAATTGTACATTATTTGTAGCATTAATATGAAAAATTAAGGAATTATACAAGATGTCTGTACACTTATAATTGAAATTTTTGAAGTTTTTGTATATTTGTTTACTCTTGTGAATAATGTTGATAATAAAAAAAAAAAAAAAAAAAAAAAAAAAAAAAAAAATATTGTCTACGGACGTTTCCAGGGTGTTTCCCCGATTACGACAAAGAGCTCATGACGGGTGTGACTGGTCAGCAGAGGATCATTAGATAAATTATTTATATACTTTGTCATCAGGATGTACTTTACTTCATATGTTTCGTGTATGCAGACATTCAAATAATAGATGACTTTTGACTCTTAATTTAATGGCATCATGAATTCTGTTCATTATCTGATATTATGAATGTAAAAAGTCGAAAATTGCACGGGAATCGTTGCTTTGGATTTTTGTTTTCATCATGATATTATGTGAAATCATATAATATGTTACCCATTCATTTTGATCGATTCCCATAAACATATGTTTTACATTCATAGGGTAGTGGCGACAGACAATAAACTTAAATGTAAAAAGCTTTTGTGGTTGTTGTTTTTTAATTCAAAATTTTTATTGCATGTTTATTTAATGGGTTCTTTTAATACAACGTTTTCCAAGTGCTGATTTAAACGTTTGTATGATTATCAAACTGTTCTTGAAAGTTTTGAAATAAAAAAAATTCATCGACTTTGATGTAATCATTTCAAAAGTAGATTGCCGTTTAAATCCAACAAGGTTAACAGACATGTTTTTTTTAATAATGGATGTTTAGTCATTGTGCCGTGGTAGCTTGCGTAGGATTTCTGATTGCAGTATGCTTTGCCAATGTCGATTAAAATTTTGCATAGCAGTCGACCAGTTTTTCTTAACGAATTAGCCTTATTTGTGAATATTCTTATATCATATTAGAGATATCCAAGAGAACCAACATTGTAGGTGCAGCATTTTTAACCTGCGTAAGCATTAAACATTTTTGCAAAAAAGGACTATATGAAGAAATTTTACACCCCCCCCCCTCCGCGGATATGATTGTCATGTTTCGGTGTATTTTATCAACAAAGATAAGTAAAATATAAATTGAACACTAAATGTTAACTCATGATCATTGTAGATGTGCTGACCTCGTCGGAACTGTCATTCATAAATAACATGTTACATAATCCCCTGTAAAATGATGTTAGATAGGATATTTATTTGGTGTGGTATTAGAGATTTTGATTTAGATTATGAATTAGATATATTTAATATTGGCTGCTTCTTATTAATGTTGCAACTTCGGCAAAACTATACGATCATGCTTTTTAATAAACTGCTTGTGAAACAACTATTGGACATAGTGGTTTCTACATTTGGGTTGCATCTCAAGGAGATTAAAAAGACTTACAGTGACAGTTGTGTATTTCTACAATATCTTCATACGCAATAGCAAGGGTGATCACTAGTGACCTGATTTAATGAACAGTGATTTAGCATTATTTAATGTCCTTTTTATTTTATTCTAAACCCAAAATTTCTGAGAATTCATTGAACTTTTATATGAAAAATAAAGCTGTTTGTTTTCATAATAATTAATTAAAAATCGTATTTGTGACAGTAGATTGCATAGCAAAGGTTAGCATAATCGATAACGTTTGTTACTTCATTATACAAATGTTTAACTATATGATGCGAAAAATAGAGTTTAATGCAAGCGTTAAAAGAACAGCCGCAGACAATCAATCATTTTCTTCGTTGAATATTGATTGTTATTGCGTTGTTTTAATGTTACTATTTTGATTTTTTTTTTTTCAAAACCACTATTTTGGAAATATCTCTGTTACAAGAAAGTAATGGTTTTGGTCGTTGTTTTGACTCCTGTGTCAATTCATTCATAAAAGATGAAATTTAAATCAATTAAATACTAAGTAAGATACCCTTTATCTTACTTCTCATTTGAAATTTATATACAAAGTATCCAATGATGTGTTAAACGTTCTTTTACACGATATTAACTCAAAGTTTTATTTTTTTCAACCCTTTTGGCGTTGCATTAACAAATGACATGCAACAATTGAGATTTATGGTTTAATTTAATGTGGACACAGGATTTGAAAATACTGTGGTTTTATCATTATTGTCAAGAAAAAATTATAGATTATACAACAAATAAATTTTTCCATACCTCTAAGATAAAATACTACACATTTGCTGATTGCTATTCAGCGAAAGAAATTTAGACCAAATTTTTCTTGTATACATTGAAACCTTTGATAAATATACAGTCCTTTCAGAAAGTAAAAACATTGGCGTATTCACAGTCTACAAATTTACTCCTTTTATTTACGAAACAATATATAGTAAACCTAAAATTCAGTCTTATGTCCGATTTGTTTTATATGATACACTGAAATATCGATGCTCTCTGCCAAATTTGAGATCCTGTTGAAAATAGGGTTTTTATCTATAGACCGAAAACGGACGAACGAAAATGATTAATGAAAATAAAAGCTGGTATTTCTTGTAAATTTTTCTAGTGTACATTACAGTTTTCTTTTATTAAAAAAGGCTGATTGTTCTGATTGTTCTGTCTCCGTTACAGGAAGTTTTCAACCAGTTTAATTATTGCTTTTTTATTTATTTGTTTCATGATTTATTGAATAAAGCAGGTAAAAAGCTACAAAATAACAAAGATCACATTTTAACAGTTGTCTTATAAATTCACACATGTACTGTTGATGACAAGAATGGCGTTCCATACATAAAATATTTGGAAAATACTTGGACTAGGAAAACTGACAAATCCTAAATTAACTTTGACATGTATGTAATTCTAAACATTCTGACAGTCTAATATGGTGAAATATATGGAACAATACTCAAAACTGCACAAGGAAATACTATATCTAAATAATATATAGACATCATTGCTGACCGTTAATTTCTTTTAAATAAGTAAAATTTACAAAGAAAAAAACTATCATGTAAGGTATTCATAAGCTTAAACAACTGAGTAGCACATATAAAATAACATACATTATAGTGGTCCACAATCTTCAAAAATGGAACGTTTCTTGTTCAGTGTGCTGGCACGTGCATAAAAAAAGGGAGATAATTCTAGCTCGCATGTATGAAGCGCAATTAATATAATAAATGTATTCCACTATACTGATATATTTGAGATATCTCACCGGAAGTACAATTTTTGGTTTATATAACATCGAATATATGACATATGAAAGGATTATAACATATACTTTAATTCTATATGAAATAAATTAAATGCAAAATGATTATAATTTCATTTACAACTATAGGCCTATAAGCTTACAAAGTCTGAATGCCCAAGTCCTAATCATTTAATGCGTGTAAAAGACTGAATGTTGATAGTGAATGTTTTGAACAACTTGTTAGTTAGTTGCTATAGTTTTTTATCAATTAATGTCTCTTCTGAAATAGCTCCTCCTGGCATGTTTTACATTTTCTCTATGTCACAAAAACAATATCAACACCTTTAAGTGTCTATATTGAATCCGAAAGTTTAAGAATAGTTTTAACACAATACTGTCAATGTTTCAACTGTAAATTTAACACTTGTGCGTTGTTCCAATATGTGAAAAGTTCAACAATAGTGCAAAACTGTCGTTATACGATAAAAAAGAAAAAACAATTGTTGATCTTTCTCTGAATCATGTCGCAATCAAAATTACAGAAACAGTATTCCTTTAAAAAATATTGGTCATTTTGTATATAGCGATAGTTTGTGATTAACATTGTCTGGTTCTATGTTAACTTTCGAGAGTGTGTTAACAATTATTTACAGCTGAGAAGCAAATGATAAAACGAAACATGAAATTTAAAAACTAATGAAAATGATGATTAATAATTAAAAGCAGAACCTAAACTCATTTTATCTATGTTATTTTTTGGCAAAATATTGGCAATTTCCCACTAGGAAATAATTTTAACATTTATTGTAATATATATTCTTAATATACACTTCATTAATATCAAGCATGTAATTATTTGACAAATAGTTTGTAAACATGAATAAAAAAGAACTTACTAGAAAAATATTTTTTGTAGTTTCTGATTTCAAATTATGCAATGTATTGAGTCAGAGGGTATATAAATGTGCGTCAGTGTGAAAGTTCATGTTTTGTCTTTTTTGCCAATCTGGTGCTTGTTTAGATGAAATTACGTTTGCAGATGAAACGTTCACAAAATTAGAGTTCTGATCTAAGAATGAACTTTGAAGGATGAGACTGTATGCATTCGAATTCCAAAGATCAAGCTTATTATCTGTACCCGATATTGTTTTTTAGAACAAAATTCGGTCCGTAAATCCATTCATTGATTAGATCTAAATTCGTAATAAATTTGAATACAATGTAAAACGATATCTTATTTGAAATTAAAATTCAGAGTGAATAAGTAATGAAAGGATGGTAACCATATGGTTAATCAAATTGATCAGATACTAACCCATTAAATCTCAATCAGTTGGACGATTCATTGTTGATCATCCTCAGAAATAGTTAGGAGATGCTTTCCAACGTGGTCCTCTTTGCACTTCTTTACTGTAAGTTTGATCTATTACAAAATTATAAGTCTGTATGTTAAAGGGGCTGGTCACAATTTTGTTCAAATTCTATTTTTATGTTTTTAATATTTACAATGTTTTAGATATGCATTTCTAATGATAAAATAAAATTTGAGAGTCATTCGTAGAGTTATAAGCAGGATACAGGGCTCAGAGTTCTTTCTCATGCAAACAAGGTTCTTGCCCTGTTTTTGTTTACATAGGTTCAATATACCAGTAAAACATTCCAGCTTATGTGTCTTATCTTTTTTTTTCTAAGCATAGATAAACAGTTTCTAACGTTTAACACTTTCGATTTAGGTTTAAAACTGAAATTTTTCCTTCAATGTTTAAAATATAAACAAAAGAATTGTTTACATAGCAAGAATTGCAAGCCCTGTAGCTCGCTCATAACTAAGAAAATGACAGTCAAATTTTGGTTGCTTATTAAAAATGCCTTTCTTAAGCATTGTAAATATTAAAATCGGAAAAATAATGTTTGACCAAAATCGTGACAATGCTCCTTTAAGATTTTTATCTAAAATGTTTAGTTAAGTAATATTTGATTTATGAAGACTTTTTAATTTCAATCTGTGTTCGGCGGTTGAACATAAGACAGGAAAAGTTTTAGAATTAAAATTATTTCTTCTGTGGAATTAGCTTCATGATAATTATAAACAAGCATTATTAGGGTAATTATGACGTCAGGGAAAACGAACGGACGTGTGCAAGGCCAGGTCTGCTAACATTTGCTTAGTTATCTGTTAAGATGTCAAGCCGTAAATCAAGCCCTGGGGCCACAAAACTTAGGTGACTCATGAGCTAAGTCTCCCTTTTACAAAAAAAATTTAAAGTAAAGCAATAAGACTGAGATCAAAAGTGAGTTCGTTTAATTTTTATGGTCCCACTAACAGTTGCTTAGTTATCTGTTTATTCATATTTTCAATGTGTTAAACTATCGCCAAAATATTTTTAAGAGAATAAAGAAATTCAAAAAAGTGAATCCATTTATTATTTGTATGTTTCTCTATATCAAAACTTGGCCTGTAATTAGTGAGCTGTATTCATGAAAACTAGATACAAAAGTGAAAACGTTTGATACAGAAATGCTAACCATGAGACAATTTAATTTCACTGGGATACAAGAAGAAAGATTTGAGGATTGTGAAGAGATGAAACAAGATATCTTGAGAGGAAAACTTCATATTTGATTCAAATAATTTTTTGGGGAAAAAATGCACTTATTCGGAAAATACATTATCCGTAATTCACCGAATTTATCAGGAAAAATGACATCATAGACATACCTAAATCAAGACAGACTCATTCTTTTGCTTGGTCTGACAGTCCTTAAGACTATGAACTATTAAAGGTGCGCTGTTCGTTAAAGATACGCCCCTAATATTTGTAAACACCGGCTGTAAATGTTAATATGCATTGTGGTTCCAATTGAAATTGTAAGTGATGAGAAGGTAGATGATGTTCTTTTGGTATTGTTTATATAACCCTCATAAAAAAGCAAATATTCCTTACCAGAGTTGTTTTCTTAGAAACTGAACAGGAACTTTTAACTGTTTGAAACATTTGTGAACTATATCTTTTATAAGAAACTGTAATGCAGAAACTGTTAATTTAAGTGATTATGAAACTTTTGACGATTTTATTGCTAATATTCAAAACTGTGACAATGTCATTCGTTGAGTTAAAAGCGAGTTACTGAGCTTTCAATTCTTTGCAATGTTAACAACGCCTCTATTTACAATTTGAAAATTGAAATGAAAATTCCAGTTTAGACCTAAATTGGATAGGTTAAACGTTAGCAACGTTTTTTGTGTGCTTAAAACGAATAAGAAGATAGACAAATCAGCTTGAAAAAGATTTTTACTGGTATATTGAACCTATGGAAACAAAAACAGGACACGAGCCTTGTTTACACGACAAGGAATTGTCAGTTCTGTATCTTGCTTATACTTCTACGACTGACTGTCAAATATCATGATATCATTTAATATGCATTCCTAAAGCATTATTTATAGTAAAAACAGAAAAATAGAATTTGACCAAAACTGTGACCATGTCCGTTTAAATTAAGAAAATATTGATACCTTGAAGAGCTTCTACATTCTTTTTGTTATGTTAGTTACAGATACAGCAACCAAGGAATTTTGGTATTATTTAATTTATTTTTGTACCAACAATTATGTTTTTATTGTGAATTGACGAATGGGTAGAGACAAACTTAAGGCCGTTTAACGATTAAAAATGAATTATTTCTTATGAAGTGCATAATTATTTTATTTTAGATTGAATTTTGAATTTGAATTATAAGATTTTTGTAATCAGATGTTCATAGCCCACTTTCGATGTGTTTGTCCTTTAATTATTGTACTACAAATATTTATGTTCCATATGAAACTCAGTCATATGTAAATTTGTTGTCGGCTTACAATGCCTACGCATTTTTTAAAAGAACATAGAACATTGTGAACTGCTAAATACAATAAACCAGGCTCTACACGAGGTTTAAGAAGAGGACATTGATTTTGTTATGAAAAAGATATGTGATGTTTTTCATAACGCAGCGAAATATCTTTCGGTACTAGAAAAATTAACACGCCTAAGAAACAAAAAAAAAAAGATAAACCGTGGTTCAATAAATCCTTTAAAACAGCAAGAACAAAAATTCCACTTGGTAAAGAAAATTCACAATAAATATAAATTTGGCGATAAATGTACGAAAGATTCACTCAAGGCTAATAGCAAAGAATACAATGCAACCTTGGACCGTTGCATGAAAAATAACAGATGCGATTAAAAACAAAAACTTTAAAACATTCGCAGTAGAAGTAGTATAGACGAATGGAAAGTTCTAAATCAATGGGATAAATTTATAAAATGTGGCTGTAAGTATAAATGATATATATGATTGTTATGGAAAATGAATAAATAAGATCATACAGATGATGTCGAGCAGCCAAGTTTAAGGTGTGAAGAAGACCCTTTTGGTTTTTGTGAATCTTCTATATCCGACTTAAAAATCCTCTCTACTATTATAATAATCAAGAATAGTATCTTCCGATTGTGGTCAAGTTTTGAATAAGCGTATTGTATCTACCATAGCAAAATTCTTATCTGTGTATGTACGCTTTATCTGTATTAGCACCAAACGAGTTTTACAGTTTTATTGTTTTATTTCATATATATGATACAGTAGTTGTACCAGATGAATGGTTAATAGGCATAGTAAAACCCCTTTTATAAAAATAAAGGTCACCCAACACAACCCAAAAATTACAGACTAATTACTTTCTCAAGTTGCCTCTGCATGTTCTTCACAGGCACTTTATGCAATAGTCTTGAATTTTTTTCTTATAATTCAAAGACTCTCGACACACCAAAATATGATTTGATGAATCGATAGAGAATTTTTATTGAAAACAGAGATCAATGTCGGCTTTTAGTTACTTTAAATGAGTTTTATTTTTTTCAGTGAAATGAGAAAAACTGTTTTGAGGACAAACGGGGTATATTAGAGCTTAAGATATGGTGTCTATGTGTAATATAATAATGAATAGATACATGTTGAAATATGATTTTACAGCAAATGCTTATTACGAGTAACAGTTTATTAACAGTTTTTAATCAAAAGATTTTAGAAAATATCTACACTTCTTGTTTTTCGTTTTCATAAATTATCGTTTCCATAAAAATATTATGAAGTTTATATGGCCGTCCTTGATATGTATAGATAATTGTATTTTACATTATATATAATATTTAGCTTTAATGTAACAGGATGCATTTTTATGATAAATATATTCATACATTGTTCATCTTTCTTCAAAATCACCATCATCCTACTTTTCATCTATATTTTACATGTATATATTTAGGAACAGACTACTATCCCTATAACTCCCTCTCTTTTACGAAGCTATCAATTAATTATTAATTGTTACAATTGGCCTATTCTACGTTTTGAGGTTTATATATCTTATTTATGAAATAATGTATTATATAAAGATCCTAGTAATTCATAGTTTTGATATCTAAGTTTTATTATTTTATTTCTATTATATGCGAAAGGTAAGTTATTGTTACCATATTTAATACTTGTAGTTAGAGAGTACCATGTTTCAATTATTCAAGAGCTAAGCATGTGATTGTGAAACCTTGTTCTATAAACAGGTGATCGTTGCAAAGTTATATCTTTATTTTTATTATATGTATCTTGAAATAATGTGATCTTTAAAGGAGCTACATTGAAAGTTTACCTTTTATTTAAAGAGACAGTACGGCGCATCTTATCGAAAAACCGACTTGAAAAAAATTCCGATTGGGTTCGGTATTTTGGTACTATTTATATATAAATAAACTTTCAGAAAATTACAAATTTCTACATGAGCTTAATCTAATTAGTTCATTAGAATTAATGATTGCGAATAACCCATACATATTTACATCGCAACGTATTACCTGGTTCAGCCTTCTATACTATTACGCATGTGTATTTACTAAAAAAAAAAAACACATGCAAGGCTCGCAAAAATTCTCCTGGACAAGTTTGTTAATAGAAATATGTCTTTTCTACTTCTCCTAGGTAATAATTGTTCAAAGTTTTTGAAATAGCCAGAAATATCATTTTGTGTGCATGCATTTTGCGTGTTTATCAGAGGAGTTGCTACAAGCTGAATTTACATTGTAAGTAAGACGCCTTGTGGGGTTATTTGACATACTTTTGTCGGTGCATTTTAAAATGAACTGAAATCAGTAAATCATTTATAAATTATTGAAAAAGTGTTGATATGGTTCCGTTTATGGAGTCCCTTTCCCTCGTATTCGTTGCAGACCGTGATTGGGCGAAGATCTTGCAGTTTTCAGAACGTGTCAATTGCTGTCAATCAAAATCCACGTGGTACAAATAAACGACAAATATTATTCCGGTTAGAACGACCCTTAAATTGCTGGAGGCTCATACCTACATTCATTAGGTTTGTGAAAGTGATTTTTATGTACTTCAACTGTCACACTCAACGTTATTTCTTACAATACAATGGGTAAATCGGAAGTTAAACATAACTGTTTCAGCTGTACTGTCTCTTTAATTAAATATCGATATTGATAATGATATAGAGCTCATTTCTTTATTTTTGTAAATTGTGTTCAAGGGCAGTAACTCTTATTGGCCCTGAAAGTGTGATGCATTATAACGTGAGTTATCCTTCTTTACAAATGGTTTGATTATTTAACTCTGAGCAGTAATGTATTTCAAGCTGCTTGGTCCGATTTTTTTTATTATTACAGTATCAATTTTTTTTTCTATACAAACCATTATCTTAGAAAGTTATGGACTTTCTCCTATTTATACCAGCAGAATCAGTCTCCTTTCAAAGTTAGAAATATTCAAACTAAATAAAAATAATTTCTTTTTGGGCAAACGAAAAAACAAACCAAAATGCATCACGGGATTGTGTAGAAAAGGACGCCGTTTGGTTTCGTACCCCGAATAATTGGGGTTATTCAGCCCGCATGCTATGCATCGATTGTAAAGAAAACAAACTTCGGAAACATTAGCGAGTAAAACGTATACATGTTTATTTGTAATTTGTCTGATCATTTCGACCTTTATTTAAAGCGATGTCAAATTCGTAATACAACCATACCCGTCTCGTCGTCAGGGGTGAACTTTTACATGAGGCGAAATAACGCGGTACCCGTTAATGTCATTTGTTTTGTAAGCAAATTTTGTACGTAGTTTTCTTTATTGAAATTTGGCTGGGAAAACTACTGCAATGTCTATTATTATACATATACTTAGCATAACCATTGTTTAAAAGCGTGCATAAAATTTGATATAAAATCGGACCAAGCAGCTTTCATGAATACATATTCGAATGGGATTGTATCTTTTATGCTGAAACTCATTGTAAACATTGATCATTTTTATGCTGATATCTATATATTATATTACAGGGTTTATTCTTTTAAATCCCTGTATCATCTGACTAAATGAAGAACCCTTAAGTGGACTTGTTTATCTTTTAGACAACCCACTATCACACTAAGAAAACCTAATAGAACTATGATTCCGTTTACTATACTATAAAAAAGTACAAAATAAATCATATAAAAAAAATAGAGGCCGATATTGGTGCTATTATTTATCATTATTCATCAAAAACAATTCTTCGTCAATCCACCAGATAATGCATTGGAGTGTCAAGCCACCCAAAATTCAATAAGAATGTCAGTCCCGTCCCACCCTTATCAACTTCCTTCAGGTTAATACTCAACCTCGAATCTTAAGTTTGATCTCAAATACATGTACCTTTTTATAGATTTGAGTTGAGGACTGAGTTGAGAGATTTGAAAACTTGATGACGGCGGGCCCGGTTTTAGAAAAGACTATTTTACATTTGACAACATAATATTGTTAAAATTTTTACTACAATCGTGAATGTAAATGTATCCCAAAAAGAAATTGTTTTGCGCCTTTATTGAATTTAAACAAGCTCTTGGTACTGTATAGCGCAACGGTTTATAGTATAAATTTTATAAAAGTGATATATCTGACAAACGCCTGACTTTAAAAAAAATGTTCAATGGTATAAAGTCTTGTCACTTGTCTCATTTCCCAAATATATTAATTACAATGAAAGTTTTATGATTGATATTAATGTCAGTAGGTTTACTAGTATAACAAATGTAACAAATGACAACCTGATTCTCTATTGTAAACTTTTTATATTTCATTCTACGTGGACCACACTTGTAATCTGAGTCAGCTTCACATTTACAGCAAGCCCTTGATGAATTTCATAAGATCGGTAGAAAATGGGTGAAAAAAGGAAAATTGGATCAATCCCCAAATGTACTTTTATGTATAAGGGTGAAACATAAGAAGCTGTAAAAGAGTAGAACTATCTATGAATAGTTCTTTTCACCTTCGGCTTTTCTGAAACCAAGAAACATCGAAGTGTAATAATTTAAAAAATGTAATTGAAATATGTAGTGAGTGTATTTTTTGATTTCCATATACAAGGTAAGCATTTACGACTTCCATTTTCATTGAAGAACAGCAGTCGATGATATCAAAAGCCTAGATTTTAATTTGTCATGGGGAATGGTTGTATAAAGCGTTGAAAAATCGTACGTTTTGATGCTATTGATTTTGATAAGATTTTGTGACCTCAGAGTTTCTAATAATTCTTTAGAGTTTTTCAGTATCCACATCTGATTCACACCACTTTTGGGGTATTTTGTTGTAGAGTACTCTTCCTTTGCTACTGTAAGAATTTTAGTGAGGAGTAAAGAGAGAGATTTGGTAGAACATTTACTGGAACCTGCTATATATCTGTTTGTAAGGACTTTTGTGAAGCTTTGGAATCCAGTTCAAATAAATCTGTTGCAATTTTGTAAATGTTATTAATAAATTGACTGGGCTATTGGACCCCTTGCTTGTAATTGATTTCATTAAGTCATTCGGCTCGCATTGCTAAAGTAAGCGATTTGCCCCCTACGTCTCTTTTTTAAATTTGTTTCCTCAATTTGCAAAGTACATTTTTGTTTTTCAGTTACAAACATCAATGTCTGTTGGAGTCTGTGTAATTTATGCAGACGAGTAAATGTAACGACGGACCAGTCATCAATGTACATATTTACTGAATTCAAAATAAAGTTGACAGCAGATCGAGCAATAGATGGAAAGTTTCAGAATTTTACAAATGGCGACTGTGCAGGTACAAACGTTGATAGAAAACACAAACAGGCATGGTGGAACATATCTCTACCGGATCTGGCAAACATTTACAAAATCAACTTAATGTTCAGAGAAAAGTGTGAGTTTGTAAATCCAAAATTCGATGAATGCAGGATTGCATAAAAAAGTACAATAAAATCCATTTGGGAGTTATCGTTCATATCAATAATTTTTAGCTTGTTTTGCTTGCGCTTCACACATAATTCAGGATATTAAAGAAGTTATCGTTTAACTATTGTTCTTATTTTTCCCCATTTTATTGTAACCAGAGTAACATTCGAAAATAATTAACTTCGACCTTTAAAGTGTGCAAAGAAATGACGCTTCAAATCAAATTGAAACAAAATCATTGTAGTTTTTTGTCATTACTAAGAGTATAATACATGTATATAACATGTTTTTTGTTTGTTTTTGTTTATATTAATTTTTCCCGCAGATACCCGCCATTACGGTTACTACATCTTCATCAACAACCAGGATATTGACATTGAAGGTTTAGCCTCCCTGACTCCCGTGTACCATGAGGAGAATGAAAAGCATCCCGGTGTCCAGAATATCATCATGTTTCCTGGGGGTATCCAAGGGAAACAAATGTACATTTATCATAACAAATCTGGTGAGGGTGAGAATAACAAAAACGTGTTGGACATCTGTGAGGTGGAAATCTGGGGTATAAGTATTAGATATCCTCCTACTTTAGGGATGATTTTTAAAGCGAAATCCATAAACGTTTCAAATTCAATGATATTACAAGAACAATATTAACAGTTTTTTTTGTATTTAATGTTTATTGATGAAATTTAAATTTTGAATAATGTTCTTTTTTTTATTTTCAATTTTCTTTTTACAAAGGTTGCTTAAACTACACTGAGAACGTTAATTGCACATGTTCACGAAATGAAAGTGACAACCTCCTCCCTAAAGGTGGGTCACTGCATGGAGTAATGAATTAAACACTAACCTTATTTTGTTTTATGCATAATATTATTCTTCAGAAACTTAAATAAGGGTTGCGCAAAAAACTCTTATTTGTAATTGTTTATCAGAATAACAGTTATCTCATGGATGTTCTTTTCGTATGATATTTATTATATGTTTATTACACACATAAAATCACATTTTTTTTAGCAATGCTATCATCGATCGGTGCCTGGCCTAACAATAACCTGACTTTGATATGTCACCAGGGGAATGTAAAATTTCAAGATAAATTCAAACCGAAGTTAGATTTAACTCACAACTTTCAAAATAATATTTCATTCACTTGTCTTGATGGTAGGTATTGTATACTTTCTTAATTTCAAATTTTAGTTAGTTGTTAGAAACAAAAACATTATATTTGCTTTTTCTTACCTACTTAATACAATTTCAAGCTTTCGTGCGATCTTTAAACAGAATAGATTTTTGAATTGTTCGATCTATTTTGTTTGATGTTAGTGACGCGCTTTTTACACGAAGACAAAGTTAAAGCTTTAAAATATTACGTACGCAAAACAATCGCACTTAATTTATCTATCACATAAAAAGGAACATTTAAACCCCACACAACAAAGTTGCAAAGGGTGTCATGTGTTTTACCGCCCGTCCTTCAGACTGTCAGTCAATCAGTCCTGTTTTTTGAAAGCACAACTCCTCTTAAACTGCTGCGTGGAGTTTTGTAAAACTTTGTAGTTTTTTAGGAAACAGTGTGAAGATATGCGTATAACCGAGAGATTCTGAGCCCATGATTTTTCTGAGAACTTTGGTCTTATTTTGATATAAGTAATGAACAGTTTGTAAGTGCAACTCCTCTTTATACGCTGCACTGAATTAAGTGAAACTTTGTAAGCATTTAGGACACAATGTGCAGATGTGTATTTTACTACGAGATTATAATTCTGTTACCCCCCCACACCTTTTTTTTGGTCTTTCTTAACTTAGTTCTTTTTTATTGTTAAAGACAATGAAATAGATGTGCAGATTTGCATGAAGCTTTTGTTCGATGGTATTTTGCGACAAATGCACCAAATTTAAAATATTTTTGTATATTCAATGCTTATAACTTGCCATTCATTATGTGTATCAATGTAAAAAAAAATGGAATAGCGTTGGAGAAGTGAGCTTGCTCACTTTTTCTTTTATTTGTCCAGTTTCAAATTCTAAAGCATTGTCAACATTTTAAAAACAATTTATGGATATTAACTCTTAGATTGTTTTCCTTGTAATTTTCATACAAAATCAAAATTATCATTTCATAGGATATATGCCTTCTCATGGAGAACAAAACGCTAATTTTCGCTTTGTCAAAAAATATATATTTCATTTTTAAGCTTGCCCTAAGGACGCTTACAACGCCACCACTACTGACGTGGAAAACTCCGTGCAATTTATGAGGTTGAGTGTTGACGATTATTTCAATTATACCTGTAAAACCGGTCACCGATTTGAGTCGGGAAATCTCATCAGAATTTGCCAGGAAAATGGTTCTTGGAGTGGAAAAGAACCTATTTGTAAACGTAATTGGGATTTGATTATGTTTGTATAAATATCAACCCAATAATGATTTAATGCAATTTTTAATAATAATAACAATTCCCTTATATTTTAGCATAATTAGATGAATAATGTATAATGTATAACTTTCCGTTTCTTTCTGACAAAAAGGTACATATTGCCGTACGATCATTTTTACTGAAACTAAACATTTTCTCCTCACAGTCTATTGTGTTATAATCTTTGTTTAAGCTTGTATAAAACCAACTTACAAAGGTAGAACTGCAAACGGGTTTTATAAGCGACCAATCATCACTTAGAGTATCGGAGATAACGTCACAACACCTGTAAACATGAACATAGACATGCTGCTGGAAATCTAATCAGAATTTGCCAGTGAAACGGTTTTGGAATGGGGAAAAAATTTTTAAAATTGCAAAAGTTATTTTCTTTTTGATAAAAAGATACCAAAGAGCCTTTGAGTTGGAGAATAGGTACATTTACAGTATTTAACTGCCCATTTAAATTGATACTGCTTATCATACAGAATAATGTACATGAGAATTACACGTCAGAAAGGGAAAAATACCGAAAAAATAAAACAAATACAGTACCGATCAGACCCAACCTAACCCAGAGTAAACCCCAACTAAACCCCAGGTTTACTTTTTGGGTTTACTTGGGGTTTACTTTTTGAAAACTTGGGTCCACTAGGGGTTTACTTTGGGTTTACTCGGGGTTTACTTTGGGTTTACTTTGAAATTGCTTTTGAGGTCAACTGTATGCACTGAAGTGTGAGGCAGACTAGTATTTTATTTTACCATCCTACTGACTGTAATTCCTACCCTTTGTATATTCCTAATACACAGTTAGCGTCTGCTTTCAGGGGTATACTTCTGACTGGGTTTACTCTCTGTGTCCACCCTGGGTTTACTTTGGGCATACTCTAGGTTTACTCTGGGTCCACTCAAGTAAATCTGAAGTGAACCAGGAGTAAACCTAGAAAGTAAACCCAGGGTTAAGTTGGGGTTTACTTTCTGTTAGGTTGGGTCTGATCGGTACTGTACATATTTAAATTGTAAGGAAGAAGACAAACTGCATACTCAATAACAATTTTTCCAATACAAGAATGCATTAGTTCATTAAATTAAAACAAAACAAAATACACGGGTAATTTTTCAATTGACAAAACTCGCAATCTTCATACCCGTATAAGCTATAATAATTTATTAACTAAAACCCTTTCATTTAAAATGAATACACTTTAGTATATATTGATCTGAATTTGTTCAGGAGTCAAACGTTAAACAAGTGTATGATATGTACTATTTGATACATGATTTGATTTGTCATTTAGGATGCAAATGCCCTTGTGAACGATTAGCGTCACAGAATTTCATTAAAGATCCAATTGTCCTTCAACAGAGAATTGAGGAAACCAAAAAATTCATCGCGGTAAATAGATCGGAGTTGTCTGCCTTTAAGAGGAAGAAGATATCCAGCTATGACGGACGTGCCTCCTCTACAGGAATAGGGATGACTCTGGGGGTAGGGGTGATAACCTTTGTTATTGGCACAATCATCTGTTGTGATCTACTCACGTGCAAGGCAAAGAAAAGGAAGAAGACTGTTCCAAAGAGAGTGACTTTGCGTACGCGGTGGAATACCTTACAAAATTAAACACGCACTGTAGCTTATATTTTCTCATGTTTTATAACAAGATCATTGACCACGTGAAATGAACATTTTTATGGTTGACTTTTTGGGGATTATTGTCCTATTATATCTTTGAAATATCTTTGAAATACGCATGATATACGAGCATATTTGTTGTTAAATTATTACAGCGACGTGAATTACATTTTGTCATTGTTAAAAATAGCAAAACAGATTATTTGAACTGTCATAAACACATCTATTCATATTTATCTTTGAATTAAGCGCTGTTATTACAAATGTTTTATACAATGGGATTAGGCAGCACAAATTCTGAAAACTTATTTCGACCTCTTCGTTACTTTGAAAGTTCACACACAATAAAAATATACCTAAGAATGGTGGCTAAGTCAGTGTTAAAGTTAGATCTTATTGGTAACCTCGATGTATCGAACATAGAACACAAGAATATGGCATCCGGCTAACGCAACAATCCCTCAACTCTCTACACGACATCGTCTGCTTATGTGACGTCATTAGATGGATTAGCCGGGGAAAGAGTCGATGATAACCGTTCAAGATCTGTTCTACTTCTCTTTAATCGTCGACTTTCTAGATTTTGCCATCTTTAATGAAGCTCTCTAATTTTCTTGGCCGACTTTAATCTGAAATAGAGGGTTTTCAATAATTTATAAATTATGTCAAAATGCTATCTGCTACGATTAATCAGTTTTATTTCAAATTTTCGACAAGCTATTAATATTGTCTATAATATCTCAATTGAACGGTTTGTATAATGAATTATTCATTGTAATTATAAGCTCAGTTGTATTCATCTTCATAATCGGTTGCTAGAACCGCTTTATGCATTAATAATCTGTTTCAACGGTCAATTGATTCCTGGTATCTCTGTTACTCTGTATTGACACTACAAAAGAGCTAGTTATTTTTATTAAATCGAAGTCAACATTGTACTCTGATCTTTAATCCTTTGACGTCACTTCCTGTTTCTGTGTTTCCGATTTTTTTTCTGGAAAATTCGCTCCATTTTTGTTCTTGTTGTTGCGTTGCTCCTTTGGAGATATGAGGTCTTTATTTTCAACAGGAAAATATGGAACTTGGGTCATACCTTTAGGATGGCTGAAAAATAGAAAAGATTAAACATGCTTCCTTGAATTCTTTTAGGATAATCACATACTAGGAATCCGTTTACGTTCATTATACTTATTTCCTTAGAACCAATTATAGTTATCTAAATCTTACAAATCGCTTCCTAATATATAATATTTAACATATTCATTTAATGAAATTTTAAACTAGTTTAAAGATCATGTCATATCAATCCATATGTATCATATTTCATTTACCTTTCAGCCAATTATCTTTATTTTTCATATCTATTTATGTTTTTAATTTTTAATACGGCTTTTAAATCATTCTTTGCACAATTTAAGAATGACTACTTAGCTATATTTTTTTGTGTATAAATCTCTAACAATTATATTACAAATAAAAGGGATTATTTATTTTGCTGCAGCAAAGTCATTTCTGTAAGTGTCCCTTGTGTGGTAATTATTGTCGATATAAATTCAGAAGCATTAGTGGTACCTGTAGATTTGTTTTTCACATTGTCTAAATATCAAGTTCATTATTGAGCGTACAAATGTATATACCTTTAAACAGACTTTAAATGTTCGTGTAATTTTATCAAATATGCGTTTAAGATGTGCTATCTCGAGTTAAAAGTTTTAAAATTATCTGATATTTAGTCTTGATACACTTAAGAGGGCTGGGAGGTCATGGCCATTTCTAGACTTTGTTGGTGGAATAACACACTGGAAAAAGACACTAAAATTAACAGGAAATTTTTTGATAATGAGAGATATAATGATAAATAAACTGTACAAATGTCAAAAAAGCGAAAAATTTGCAGTTTATGGATGAATAATGAATACCTAAAATAATTATTCAAGAAAGTAACAACAAAAGCCACTGCGGGATTCGGGATGTACGGATCACAAATCATACAAGTCCGGCTATGGAGTAAGTTACATATGTCAGTCCATAAAATCCTTTTAATAAAACGAAATGTCGTTTCGAACAGCAGTCAGCCATTTTGTGATGATGTGTTATTCTACCTTAAGGTCGATCTGTTGGGTGATGTGTTGACTATCCAACCTCCTTAATTGATTCATAAACAAAATTTAAATAAATATGTTATGACTGCAATGGTATATTTTTGTGTCATTTACTTGATGTGTTATATTTTAAGTAGATGCAAATCTAACATTTTTGAAAACTATTTATATTTAAAGTAGTCGCAAATATAACTCTTTATCAATTCAAATGTTAATAATTTGTCTTCATATGCAACATCTGATAATGATTCTTTAGTATTTCGATATCATAAAACAGTTTTATTAAATACTGAATAATTATAAGCTTTTCAGGACTTGTTTTGATGTTGCAAGTTATACGCAGCTTATCCAAGGTTCAATAACCTTTGACGACTTTTAACACTGTAAATCGAATCCATTAGAGTACGTACATTCTATGTTTTGATTCATGTTTATGCTTATTGTTTATTAAATATGTATACAGCGCAAATAAAGCAATGTGTCGCTATTCATTTCGTACTCGCAACCTGTTGCGATCATTGTCATTTGTAAGCCTTCTGTCTTACGAATCCAATTGAGGGTCAGCTCAAACTTAGTGATGACAAGTCCAGTATTTCTTTCTCAAGCGGTTTTATTAAGCGTGATCGTATAGTTACAATTACATCAGCTAATAGCAGCCCAAATCAAGAGTCTGCCCAATCTCATTTCATATGGGTATATATAAGGTTTTACTTATGATGGACAGTGTTGACTAGTTCGGCCCATATACGACGATCATGAGTGAACATTTAGTGTTCAAAATTAAGATTAATATTTTATTTCTAAATAAAGTAACAAAACCGTCAAAACTGCCAATCAAAGAGTCTGGATGCAAGATTTGAGTCTCCGAGTCCTGGGTCTCGGAGTCCCCCACCTAGTATGACGCATCACTTACTCATAATACATTCATTCATACATGGCATAAAAGGTCACAAAGGTTAATATATAGAATACACAATGCATGTACTAGAGCTATCGTTGCAGACACAGAATCGCCAAATATGTCACTTGTTGTTAAACTCTCAATTTGGATATTATTATGCCCGTATTATGCACCTGGTTTCATAACATCATTTAGGAATACTACGCATTGCTACAAGAGTCACAGAGTTCATTCTGTTAATTATCATTAATACCATTCAGTGCGCAGTATTTAGGTACACATAAATATCATAGTGACCATTATGTAATACTAGCAATTCAAGGTCATAGCATGGCTATCTGTTTACACAATTGGTGACCGTAATCTGTAAATATTAGAATAACTGTTTCTCAGAAACTACTCAAGCGTTTTCGACTTTATTTGGAGTGTAACATCTGCAGGTGGATGGGAACATAAGTTGTCATTTCCTTTCCGTGTGACTTGGCTCCCAGGCCATGAAAGTAAATTGAGCTTACTTTTGGTCGCAATCGCACTTTTGCACTATATATTTCTATTGTAAAAGTGGGACTTACATCAAAAGCGAGCTCGTCTACCTTTTATGACCCCATAGCCTGATCCTCAGCTGGACATCCGTCTTTAATAGACTGAATTCATTAAGATATTAAAACGAAGAAACCATATGAAGACCTTTTCGTCTTTCTGAGTTAATAACATTTCATTTTTCATCGAAACTTTTTCACAAAATTAGGTACATGGTTTTTTTTATTAACTGAACCTCTCCTGTCTAATCAAACAAAACGCCTCGAAAATATCCTTAATATCTTTTTTTAATTTGATGAATTCAATTCTTAAAAACAAATGTTCTCAAGACATTCTCAAGACATTTTCCATTTCCTAAAAGAGCATACAGTCAGATAGTTTATTAAGAAGCAAATGATTAAAATCCTTTTAGACACCTTGCAAAAGCAAGTTAATTGTTTATACATTAAGTTACAAATGTAACAAAAACGCGACAAAATGACAGGTTATTTACATCCGATTCGGCTTGATTTCATTGATTTCCGTCTTATGTGTGATGGCTTTGGCTAGATCAAAGAGAAACTTCACAATCGCCGTGCAACAGTTCACTATGATTCTGTTACAAAACTATTGTTGACCTCAAAGTAACTCAATGTTAACTAACAAATTATCTCTCTCTCTCTCTCTCTCTCTCTCTCTCTCTCTCTCTCTCTCTCTCTCTCTCTCTCTCTCTCTCTCTCTCTCTCAAACTCACAAAACTATTGTTGACCTCAAAGTAACGCAATGTTAACAAACAAATTCTCTCTCTCTCTCTCTCTCTCTCTCTCTCTCTCTCTCTCACACACACACACACACAAAACTATTGTTGACCTCAAAGTAACTCAATGTTAACTAACAAATTCTCTCTCTCTCTCTCTCTCTCTCTCTCTATCTCTCTCTCTCTATCTCTATCTCTCTCTGTACTTACCTGTTTTATTCTGCTATTTCACGATCATCTTGTCTATGTTCTCGTTGCAATGTAATTTGCAAATCCAACAAATGGCTGAAAATAACAACAACGTCAAATTCAATTATCCTCTGTGGTATTTAGCTTTGTATGTAAAATCAAGGCTATTTTGTCGGTGGGGGTTCTTCTGGTTCGTCTATTGGGAATAAGTTTCAATCAGGCGTTGATTGGTTATATATTATTGATCCCTGTTAATCTTACTAAAGAGTCCCAATAGAATTCATATTTGATTAATGTTCGTATTTTGTCTACACGGTCTTTATAATCAGCCAATTAAAACAGATCTAAACGGCTTCTGTATATAATGATTTTAACATGTTAAGTATTTTAAAGTGGCTGAAATTTATATTTCCTTGTATGTGTCTCCCGTGTACCATGAGGATAATAATCAGCATTTCGCTGTCCAGAATAGTATCATGTTCCATGGTGGTATTCAAGGGAAACAAATTTACATATTTCAGAACAATTTCAATTCCATAAATGATAACATTGATGTGAAAAAACACCATGTTGGACATTTGTGAGGTGGAAATGTCGGGTATGTGATGTTGATATTTTTCTACATAACGTGTGATTTTAAAGTTTTCCGCTTATGTTCATTTTAATGACATTACAAGAACAATATTTTACTATTTTTGTATTCAGTGACAACATATGGACTAAATTAATGCTTTAGTTTTTAATTTTCTTTCAACATAAGTTGCTTAGACTGATGACGTTAATTGCACTGGTTCGCAAAATGAAACTGAAACCGCTCTTGTACTAATTGGATCACAGCATGATGTAATTTGAATTTTTGTTATAATATAAAATAACATTTTTCCAGGAATGCTATCATTAATCGTTGCCTGACTTAAAATCGACTGACTTTGATAGGACACCAGGGGAATGCCCTATTTAAAGATAAATAAAAACCAAAGTTGGATTTAACTTGCAACACAATCATTTCATTCAATTGCTAAGATGGTGGGTAATTTAGACTTTCTTAATTTTAAAATTTACACCGTTTTTAGAAACAAAAACATTGATTTTTGCTTGCTCTTACTACTCCAATACAATTTTAAGCTTTCATGCAACCTTTGAACTGAAGTAAATTATTAAATTGTTCCGTTTCTTTTATATGAAGTGAGTGACATGCCATTTAAATGAAGGCAAAGTTGTAGCTTTAAAAGGTTGTTCATGGTTGGATCATACGTAAATCAAATTGAATTTATCATTCATAGATTGAAGAATATTTTTCTCGTTCACAATCCTAAAGCCCGGTCTTCCTTTTAAAGACGTAATCATAATTCTTTAAAATTTTTATTCGTGTGATTTTCATGAAAAAGCAAACTTTAAAAGTAAAAAAAAAATGTCATTGATATAGTTACGTCGAATCAAAACGTTAGAATGTTTTCATTGCTATTAGGCTTGTCCCAAGGCCGCTTTCAACTCTAACACTACTGAGGAGAGTGTTGGCGATTATGTCACTTATACCTGTAAAAACTATCACTGATTTGAGTCGGGAAATCTCGTTAAAATTAGAAAAATGGTTAATGGAGTGGAAAAGAACCTATTTGTGTACGTAATTATGCTTTAACTGTGTTTGTATAAATATGCAATTTAATATATTTCATAATAGCATTTCTACTGTCAAAAAAGTACATCTTTACTCTGTTTCTTGATAAACTGAAACTAAACCTTTTCCCACACAGTTTATTTTGTTATAAACTTTGTTTAAGCTTGTACAAAGACATAATATAATGTACTTCCGACCTAAACATATTGAGTATTGGAGATAATGTCACATGAACTCATAAAAAGGTGTTAGACTTGCAGGAAATTTCCCTCTTTGTTAGAAATACGGTTCATGGAGTGAAAAAAAAAAACCGCCATGCAAACGAATTTTTTTTCTGATCTAAGGAAATAGCGATCTATCTTTGTAAATATCTGTTCATGATGTGGAAGATGATGTTATCTTTATCTTCCAGGAGGAGAATAATAAGAAAAGTTTAAGTTGGAATATCTTTTATCGTAATAAACTGTTAATTTACACTTGTTCTGACGCCCCCTACAATACAAGTACTCATAACGCGCAGTACTTCCAACTAATCAACACGGTAAGTGTTGGTGATAATGTTTCCCTCACCTGTAAAAAATGTAGCTGGAAATCTTACTAAATTATATCAGGAATACGGCTCATTAAGTGTAAAAGATCTGAATTGCTAATGCAAACTTTTTTATTTTGTAAAGAACATTCTACATGTTCTGTTGCTTAAGTTTAGTACTACTTATCACCCAAAAAGGTTTATGGACACGAAAAAGGCAAAAATACCGGAAGAAAAAAACAAATGTTAATATATATATATATATATATATATATATATATATATATATATATATATATATATATATATATATATATATATATATATATATATATATATATATATACTGTAGAAGCAGAAATATTCGTTGAGGATTTAATTTCGTTATTTTCGTTGGCAATATAAATCAACGAAATTAAATCCATGACGAATTTTTAACCCTGGTATTAATGAATACAAAAAGTTTACGATATGACGAAATTAAATGCCAACGAAATCTTGTTTGGTTTAAAAACGACGAAATTTTGACCCAACGAAAATATATGTTTCTACAGTATATATATATATATATAGATATAGATAAAGATATAGATATAGATATCAAGCCATGACGGTCGTGCCTTCGAATTCTCTACAGGATTAAGGATGACTCTGGCGGTAGGGGTGATAACCTGACTTGATAATGGACGCTTAGAGCGAAGTGATTTTCATTTTCGTTTACATGTTTTAAACTTGACGGATATAACGAATTACGCTTAAAACGAAGTGAAATAGCCCGTCCCTTGCACTGCGTTATAAGCTTGTTACACTGTACAAGCATTCTAAGTTTTTTGCAAAAGTAATGCATGTTCAAATGTCCTATGTCGATTTATGAGACTTTTTTACAATTATTAGAGTAGTAAACACAAACTTTAAATTTTTTAAAGACAACTATAAAATTTACCATTTTGTTATACTTAAAATAGTCATACTATTCTATACATGCAGTAACATATTTGCAACATATTTTGAGACAAAACGACATTGTTGTGCATGTCAGCATAGAGGGTATATAGTCTATGGACCTGTTGCTTTTGTTTGATTTATATATTAAATAATCAGTTTGCTAGAACTGCTATGATGAGCATTAATACCCTTGGGTCTCTTGCACTCAAATCACATAGTACATTTTTCCAGTTACTGTCTGCTGGAGTTTGTGTAATTCATGCAGAAAAGAAAATGTTAGAACATGCCAGTCAACATATTACATATTTACACAAAACGATATATATATATTTGACAGCAGATGAAGCAGTAAATGGAAAGTTTCTGAATTATTGGGAAGGCGACTGTGCAGGAACAAACACCGATAGAGCACACAAGCAGGCATGGTGAAACATATCTCTACCGGACCTGGCAGTCATTAACAAAATCAACTTAATGTTTAGAAAGATTGCAAGTGTTGTTTTAAATTCCAGAACATAATACCAATGTAAAAACATAATTATAAAAGTTTTGCGAAAGCACATAATCAAATAAACATCTAATCAAATATTTATTCAAATTGATATTTAACATTAGAAAAACACCAAATTGTTCTCCTCATTTATAAAACTAATAACTCTATTTAATTGAAAAATGACAATAATAAACTGTCAACCATCTCAAAAACCAATAAAATGAAATAAAAATTCAAAGCAGAGCAACACGGACCTCTAAAAAGATAAAGGTAGGATTAGGTGCTTGGGAGGAGTGAGCATCTTCTTCTGACCGGCCACACCCGCCGTGCGCTCTTTATCGTAATCGTTTGAAAACGGAAAAGTCCGTAGACAATTAGGTGATTAATTATGGTTTAACAATTAGTATGAAACACGCCAGTCAGCATGCGATTCAATGGATGATTTTATTTGCTGACAATGTCGTTTTATTGACCATAGAACATACAAAACTTTAAACGAGACTGTTTTTAGTCCTGTTTTATCAACTTGTATGTGTGTACCTTGCCTCGGCTTAGCACTGAGAGACAAAAACTTCAGCGCGTTTATCATAATGTTTTGTTGTTAGGTTAACGTCGTATCCATTTCCTGTAAAATATCCATTCAAATAATTTCACTCACAAAATCAGACTAATAAATTAATCTTTAGAAAATACACCAGGGGGTTCCAATGAAACAGACCTTAACATATAGACCAAAAAGCTGAGAAAATAAAGCTATAAACCTAATTTGTACTAGTAAATACTGATTCGTTCAAAAATGAAATGAATATCTAAAACAAGATTTTAGTCGATAATCGTTTTGATTCAAGTGCCTGTTGACATTCTTACTTATTGGGCTTGGTATCCCACGCAAAGTTATAAGTGAATCTGCTATCATAGTTGTTTCACAGTTGTTTCACAGTTGTTTCACAGTTGTTTCATATACCAAAATCCTTTTTTGTTTTGAAACGTTAGTAACAATCGAAAAATAAAGATTTCCATTGAAAGTATACGGAGGAATGGCATGTCTAATCCAAAAAAAAAAAAAAACAGAACAAATAAACTGTAGATAACTTTCTTCATTCTGAATATAATTTACTTTTTCCCCATAGATTTTCGCCGTAACGGTCAACAAAGTGGTAGCAGACGTGAACGAGCTGACCACTTTGTCCCCTATGTTCTACGAGAGAGAGAGAGAGAGAGAGAGAGAGAGAGAGAGAGAGAGAGAGAGAGTCATCCAAGTGCCCAAAATATAATCATCTTTCCTGGTGGTATTTCTGAAAAACAACTCTACATCTATAAGAACACGTCGAACCCTTCAAAAAACGTTACTTATATTTTAAACATATGTGAGATCGAGATAATGGGTATTTATAATGCTATCATCTCGGTAAAATATAAACACAAGTTGATTTTTTAAAATATATTATACGCTTACTAGCTGAAGAAATAGACACAATGATACAAAAATTAGATTTGTTTTCATTACGGAGAGTAAAATGTACTTAAAAGAAGTTAACAAAATTATTCAGAATGTTTATCTTAATTTTCAAAGTTAAAGCTGAGATTTATTATTCTTTTTAACAGGCCTTGTATGAAGTGAAAACTGACATACACGTTGAACAAACTAAAAATAATAACTTAAGAGGTATTAGAAAAACTTTGAACATTCAGTTTTGAACGATATATTGGCAGTGTTTTGCTATCGAAATGAAATTGTTGATTTTGTTTTCAAACAACAATGGTGTTTATATTTATATGTATCATTGTCATTTAGTATGAATAATTTACAAGGTAGCGTTTTCTTCTTGTTTAAAATTCTACCAGCAAAATTGATATGTTATTTAGTAATGTAACACAGAATAAATAATAAAATGCATCTGCCATCCATATGGCCTTTTTCTCCCCGATTACAGAGTAATGCATCAATATTATCTCGAACGCATTTGTTTAATGTACATAGTCACTTCAGTAATTGTTTGAATGATGTTTGACTGGGTTTCACTCTTGGGAGTAATTTACTGTAAGTTTATTTACTTAAGTAGTTACTTAATTTTGAAAAGCTTTTTATAAAAAGTATGTTTTAAAGTTTTAAATTTTATTTTTCAATATTTAGAATTTTTTAGAGAATGCCTCAAAATGAGAATTGCCAATGGTACTTTGATTCAAAATGTTCATTTGATTCAAGCAACCACTTTTAAGACGACAAATTAGCAAACTTATAAGGTTTACAATGTAAGAGGAATTATCTTTGATCAATTTGCTGTTTAAGGCACTAAAACCTGAACATTTTATATAATTCTAAAAATAGTTTAAATGCAAAATCAATTGCAAGAGATAAAAAAGGATAAAACACGACTTTCCATTCTAGACATAGATACTACTGATGCACTGATATTAATCTCAATTTGATGAATTTTATAGCGCTTTGTTTCATTTACTTTTTCGAAAATTTGTAGACTCATCTAAACGTCAAAATGAAAACAAATAGCAAAGTATGTGTTCTACATTAAATTGTCCTCAAATTCATCTAATAAGAAATGCGCATGAAATAGTTATACAGGAGTGGAAAGAATTTGTGTGTATTCCATTACTTAAAGCCATTTAAAATGTAATTCTAATCGTATTTGGCAAGAAAATATTTCTTTCAAAGAGGTTCTAGGATTCTTTTGTTTCATTTACATTGTAACCTAATTTTGCGATAAATAATAGACTGTTTTATTTCGAAAACTTCTATGTATAATTTTCTATGTATGGTATTATTAGAAAAATAAGATATTTTGACATGTCCTTTGATATTCAATTGGGTTTATTTGACAAGGTTGTTTTACCAGTTTTACTATACTCTTGTGAAATATTGGGGTTACGAAAATATCATCGAGCGTGTACATTTAAGGTTTCTTAAACAAAAACTTAAGGATGACGTTTACTCAGAATAAAAAAATTCCACTGATGATAATGAAAAACCATTTATTAAAAGTTATAGACCTTAGATTAAAGTGTTTATTTTCTCTTTCAAAAAAGTAGGACAATGACCTTCTTTTTGAGTTAATGGCCATTTAATATATTTTGAAATATTAAGAAAAATCCCATAAAATTTTACACTACGATTGAGATTTTCTTAATTGTGAAAATATTACAAAAAATTAAACACTTTGAAAATTAAAATACAGTTAATGAATGGTAGTGGCACTAAATAGATATATAGCATTAAAATTTCACTGACAGTTTTTAAAAATATTCTAGTCCGAATTTCCTCTATTAGTTTTCAAATCCCTACCCATTTTTGATCAAATTTTACAAAAAATAGAATGATAATTCAAAAAATAATTGTATTAAGCAACTTATATTGACCTCATTCTGTTGGCATAAAATTTATATGATGTTAATGATCAAAAGTTTGAGATGTGATGTCTTTTATCGTTTTTAGCATTTTTTAATATTTTTGCAATTCGTGCCATAGGATTATTTTAATGAATAAGTGAAGTAAAAGCAACAGAAAATATGCTGAATTTCATAGACTAACATCTTAATTCTTAATTTTTAATATTAGACTACTGCCAAAAATGTTTTAGCGGAAAACAAAATTTGCAAAATTTAGTCCGAATTTCTTCTGTTTGGTTAAAAGTATATATTTTTTTTAGTCTAATTTCGTAATATAGAAGAGATGTCGAATGTTTTGTCAATAATAATTCATTTTATAAGTGTTTTGTGTGTTTAGAACAAATTTTGCTCATGGCATTGAACTTTATAACAATCCGAATTTGAGAACTCAAACCTTGAGAAAACAACACCCTTAACTTGAAAAGTAGTACCCCCAGTTTTATGGTTTATGGGGAGACAGGACATTTGCCATTATATATAACAATTTATACGAGAATGATTGGATATTGGGCAAATATGATATTATGCCAGGAGAATAAGTTATGTAAAACTATGTATATGTATCTTTACAATTGTTACATTAGAGGTGAAATCAATAAAAAGTGGCTAGTTTGTATAAAAAAAAAACATTCTTGATAGCTGTGGCTCATCCTTTGTATGGCACTAGCAAAACACTGTTAACGTAAAATGGTTAGAAAATATTGTCAAACAAAATCTTAAAGATCAATTTGTCCAAAAATGGAATAAGGAATTAGATAGTTCGCCAAAAGGTGCTATATATAAAAAAAAAATTGTTGTGAAGGCTATTTATTAATACAACCACGAAAATTAAGAAACTTGTTTGTTAAATATAGAACTACAAACCATCACCTTCCTATACAAATTGGTAGGTGGAACAATACTCCACGTGAAGACCGCAACTGCGGCTTATGTGAAGCCAATCAAATTGGCGATGAATTTCATTATGTTTTAGAATGTAGTGCACTGTCATATGTAAGTAAAAATTGTTTAGTAATTATTATCTTAAAAACCCAAACATCTTAAAACTTATGTCATCTTCAAATCATGTAATACTTATAAAAATGTATACTTTATTTAGAAAAAAATATTTGATTTGGTCGGTCATCCTACCTAACAACTATAGAAAATTCATTGTTTACTTTATTCTGTTTCTTTTTTGTAAATCCTGCTTTTCTTATACTTTTGTATACACATGTAATTCTTCTGCACCTCATGTAACATTATATGATATGAGTGAAATAAATGAACTTGAACTTGCACCCTACCTCTATCATGGAATTGAGTTTCGTGTTAAACAGCATGAGTAGCTTGTATAAACACTCTGAGCTCAAATCATTTGGAAGTTTGCCGATAACATTGGGCAGACAGAATTAGTAACGCATAACCGCTCATGGTTTGTGTACCTATCATGTGTCATGTTTGATTACTGAAATTCTGTTTTATAGGTTTAAGTCATAGGAAAATTGTGCTTAATAAAGAAAGGTTTTGAACAATTCTTGTGGGTTACTTGGTTAATTGTCCCCTACCGTTTTCGGCGGAGGGGACTATAGCTTTCCTCTGCGTCCGTCAGTTCGTCCGTCCGTCCGTCTGTCTGTCCCACTTCAGTTTTCCACACTTTTTTCTTTAAGCGTTTGAGGAATAATATGAAATTTGCTGAACAGCTTCAAAATGTCAAACTACAGATCAAGTGTACACTTTTGTAGCGTCTGGTTGACATATTGTCGAGATAATTAATTTTTCATATTCAAATTTTTTAATGTTCGGGTTCGATATGTATTGAATAAACAAGAAAAGTATGTAGTCAGTAATAATATCGTACATTACTTGTACTATTCATTTTATTGTTTCTAACAAACAAATATGTTCTGTAAAATAGTGTCAAGCATTGTGTTGTAAATTTAATCGACATGGTTTTTTGTATTATTACAATTGGGTTTGTTATCGGGTTGATCTGTTGATTCGGGGTACAGAAGACAGTAAGAAATGATATTCCGCATAACAGTGCATTGTTTTCACAAATTTCTATCAGCAAATACTTAATGAACTTGGCGAAATTACAGGACATAAAATAAAGAGTATTATTTAACCATTTTTTTTTAATTATAAATTTCCGTATCAACTCTGTTCTTTTATCTCTGATTAAAGCATATGATAACGTGCATAACATCTCGTTTATAATAGATGTATGCTTCGAAGCTTTCATGGAATAAAACAAACCGGTAGGGGACGTGTATTGCTAAAGCAATACTTTCAGAATGCTTGTTCTATTGAAAGAAGTTATTTAAAAAACGAATTGCCCTCATGTTTTACTTGTTGGATTTAGTCAAAACTAGAACTAGAGGAAAAATGTCAGCTAATCGGAAGTCTATTGGTGGATCAGGTAATTTCCAGTTAGTATTAGTTAATTTTAGCAATAGCTATTGTCCGTCATTATGAAAGACCGTTTAATGCCATTATTTTTTCCAAAAAAACTATTCTATTGAGCGGTGTCAACTATATTTGCTATGCCATTAAACGGAAACATATTTTGCGTTGTTTTTTTTAATGATAAGATAGATTATATAAAAAAATCTTATTTCTTCATTATTATTATATTCAAATGAATATTCATTAGGTGTTAAATTCGCATAATTTTTATTTCAAACGAAAATTAGCTCTGCAAGTTAATTCCTTGCTATACATTATCTTATATCAAAGAATTTAATATCAATCACAAACTCAGGAAAAATTATTTGGTCGTATAAGAGAACGTACAGCTTGATTATTGTAAATACATCAGAACAGAGTAAAAGACTACTACTAAAATTTAATGCAAAGATTAAAAAAATACAGTAAGGTAAATGTGTATTTATCAATAGTAAATTATATATTTGTATGTTGTTCTGATGTGTGAAAAGTTCAACAAAAAGTGCAAAATTGTCTTTTCGAGATCACATAGAAATTAAAGTTAATTTTTCATCTCTCTCTCTCTCAAAACATTTACCAAAACAGTATACATTTTATATACCTATAGTTTCTTTTTAACAATGTTTACTTTCGAAATGTTGTTAACAGTTGCTTTCAGTTTAGAATGCAAAACGTGAAACATTATATGAATTTAGAAAAATATAAATTGTCACTTTACCATTAGATATTAATTTTCACATTTACACTTCATTAAAGGTAAGGAATTTTTTGTCGAATGGTTGTAATACATAAATTAAAAAAAACAAAGAGTGGTTTCATTAATTTTCGTGGGTATCAATTATCGGGGATTTTCTGAAAACCACGATTTCAAGGATACGTAATTTCGTGGCCAATGATCCTATCAATACAAAATGTTAGTTGAAATTGAACTTCAATGAACATTTGATTTCGTGGATCAACTTAACAACGAAATCCACGAAAATTGCTATTCAAGGAATATTGATGAAACCACAGTACCCATGCCACTAAAAACAAAACTTTCTTTTCATTTCCATTTTTAAGGTCTTCCGTTTCCAACGGAAGACCTTATAGTTTTCGTACTGTTTCTTATTAAGGTCTTCCGTTTCCAGCGGAAGACCTTATTGTTTTCGTACTGTTTCTTCTTATTATTATTATTTTTTTTTCCAAATTTTGTGCACGAGATTTCTCGAAATCTATTCGACCGATCTCAACCATTTTTTCACAGATTGTTGGGCGTGATCTAAACTTCATACATTTTTCTTAATTTTTTCGTAGTCACTTCCGGTACCGAATTGTCGGCCATTTTGTAATTTTTGACGACCCATTTTGTGCAGCTATAAACTCGGAAACCATAAGAGATATGAATATGAAATTTTCAGGATAGGTAGACGATAGTTTGAAATTGTGCAGCATGTAGTTGTTTAATGCCTGTTGCGCCATTTCTTGGAGCTCGCCTGGGCACGAAAATTGGGCACAAATTTTCATTCAAAATTTTCACACGTTTTGATTTATATCTTTTTATCAGTTGATATTTTGTTTAGACATATATAACAAAAGTGGTAAAGAATCAAAAGTTCTTTCCAACAAAATCAATAAAAAGGGGCTGGCCCCTTTTTTAAGGGGCCAAGGCACTCTTAAACTCTATTACAAATAACTTAAAAACGATAAAGTTTTTGTAATGCAATATAGAAGCAAAGTTGTTGATCGTACCAATATCTATTAGAAAGAATTATTGCCACGCCCATTAATTACGTAATTAGGGATTTTTAAGGGCCAAAGTACTTAAACTTTGACGCAATATAACTAGAGAAGTAGACATTGTTTGTTAGACATGATAGAAGAGAAAATGTTTAAATTTATGATTTAAATCGATTCCACTTATCAAAACACGAATTCCTGTCCCCATTAAGGATCTAGAGGGCTGGCCCCTAAAATATTCATACATTTGTATCTCAAAAATGATCAACAATTTTAGATGGGTGTAAGAACAAAAATTGTTAGTATTCTTAAGACCTTTTCAAAGAAATCAAGAAAAAGGGGCTGGCCCCCTTTTTTGGGGGGGGGGGGGCAAGAAACTCGTAAAGTATATTACAAATTACATAAAAACGATTAAGATTTCGTAATGCATTATAAAAGCAAAGTTGTTAATTGTAGCAATATCTATCTGGAAAACTCATTGCAACACCCATTTATTACGTAATTAGGGATTTGTATACATTATCTGAAAGTGTGTGTGTGTGGAGGGGGGGGGGTAATTCTAAAATTATATCGATTATTCATGGTATGATTAAAAACAGAAATCGCAAGGAAGACCTACTCGTTACTCGTAACGAGATCGTATCTAGTTATTATTATTATTTTTTTTTTTTCCACAAATTTTGTGCACGCGATATCTCGAAAACTATTCGGCCGATTTCCACCATTTTTTCACAGATGATTGCCAGTGGTCATAATTCTAGAAGTTTTTTGAAATTTTGAAATCGGCACTTCCGGTTCCGATTTACGGCCGATTTTGTAAGTTTTTACGACCCATTTTGTGCAGACATAAACTCAGAGACTATCAGAGATATAATTATGAAATTTTCAGGATAGGTAGACCATAGATTGTAGTTGTGCACAAAGTAGTTTTTTGGCGCCAGTGGCGCCATTCCTTTGAGCTCGCCTAGGCTCGAAAATTGAGTATGAATTCTGCATCAAAATTTTCATACATTTTGATCTATATCTTTTTATCAGTTAATGTTTTGATAAAACATATATAACAAAAGTAGTAGATAATCAAATGTTCTTTCCAACGAAATCAAGAAAAAGGGGCTGGCCCCTTTATTTAGGGGCCAAGACACCTGTAAACTCTAATTCAAATAACTTAAAAACGAGTAAGATTTTGTAATGCTTTATAGAAGCAAAGTTGTTGATCGTCACAATATCTGTCAGGAAAAATTATTGCCCCGCCCATTTGTTACGTAATTAAGGATTTTTAGGGGCCAAAGTACTGAAACTTTGACGCAATATATCTAGAGAAGGAGACATATTTTGTTAAGCATTGTAGAAGAGAAAATGCTTGCATTGATGATTCTCATCGATTCCATCAATCAAAATACCAATCTCTGTCCCCATTAGGGATCTAGAGGGCTGGCCCCTTAAATATTCAAACATTTGAATGTCAAAAATGATAAACAATTTTAAATAGATGTAAGAACAAAAAACGTTAGAATTTGTAAGACCTTTCGATTAAATTCAAGAAAAAGGGGCTGGCCCCTTAAATTAGGGGCCAAGACACTCGTAAACTCTATTACAAGTAACTTAAAAACGATAAAGATTTTGTAATGCATTATAGAAGCAAAGTTGTTGATCGTACCAATATCTATTTGAAAAAATCATTGCCACGCCCATTTATTACGTAATTAGGGATTTTTAGGCGCCAAAGTACTTAAACTTTGACGCAATATAACTAGAGAAGTATACATATTTTGTTAGACATCATAGAAGAAAAAATGTTTGAAAAAATGATTTAAATTGATTCCACTTATCAAAACACGAATTTCAATCCCCATTAAGGATCTAGAGGGCTGGCCCCTAAAATATTCAATCATTTGTATCTCAAAAGTGATCAACAATTTTAGATGGATGTAAGAACAAAAAATGTTAGCATTTATGAGACCTTTCGTATAAAACCAAGAAAAAGGGGCTGGCCCCTTAAATTAGGGGCAAATAGACTCCTAAACTCTATTACTCATACCTTAAAAATGATCAAGATTTTGTAATGCATTATAGAAGCAAAGTTGTTGATAGCAGCAATATCTGTTTTTAAAACTCATTTCCAAACCCATTGATGACGTAATTAGAGATTTTAGGGGACTGAAATCTTAAATCTTTAATGTGCTGTATGTTAAAAAGCAAAACTCTTTGTTAAGCATTTTAAAGGATATTGACAATCGTATACATTATCTAAAAGGAAGTGGTTGAGGGAGAATTCTGAAATTTCATTGATATTTTAATCGAATCGTTTAAAAAATTGAACGGAAGACCTACTCGTTACTCGTAACGAGATCGTATCTAGTTATTATTATTTTTTTCCCAAAATTTTGTGCACGCGATATCTCGAAAACTATTCGGCCGATTTCGACCATTTTTTCACAGATAATTGCCAGTGGTCATAATTCTAGAAGTTTTTTGAAATTTTGAAATCGGCACTTCCGGTTCCGATTTACGGCCGATTTTGTCAGTTTTTACGACCCATTTTGTGCAGACATAAACTCAGAGACTATCAGAGATAGGAATATGAAATTTTCAGGATAGGTAGACCATAGGTTAAAGTTGTGCACAATGCAGTTTTTTAGCGCCAGTGGCGCCATTTCTATGAGCTCGCCTAGGCTCGAAAACTGGGTACGAATTTTGAATCAAATTTTTCATACGTTTTGATCTCTATCTTTTTATTAGTTGATATTTTGTTAAAACATATATAACAAAAGTGGTAGAGAATCAAAAGTCCTTTCCAACAAAATCAAGAAATAGGGGCTGGCCCCTTAAATGAGGGGCCAAGACACTCATAAACTCTATTACAAATAACTTCAAAACGATAAAGATTTTGTAATGCATTACAGAAGCAAAGTTGTTGACCGTAACAATATCTATCAGGCAAGATCGTTGCTACGCCCATTTATTACGTAATTAGGGATTTTTAGGGGCCAAAGTACTAAAACTTTGACACAAAACGATAAAGATTTTGTAATGCATTATAGAAACAAAGTTGTTGGTCGTAACAATAGCACTTTGTAAAACGAATTTCTAAACCAATTAATAACGTAATTAGGGATTTTAGGGGACTAAAATCTTAAACCTTAAATGTGCTGTATGTGAAAAAGCAAAACTCTTTGTTAAGCATTTCAAGGGATATTGACAATCGTATGCATTATCTGAAAAGGAATGGTTGAGGGGGAAATTTGAAATTTCATTTATATTTTAATCGTATCGTTTAAAAATTGAACGGAAGACCTACTCGTTACCCGTAACGAGATCGTATCTAGTTGTATTTTATGATTTTAAAATTTATACAATGCCTGAAAGCCGTTTGAGGATGTATAAAAGTACGACAGCGCGACTGTAGTGGTTATTTTCTCTTCTGCCAATCTGGTGCTTGTTAAAATGAAATTAAGTTTGCAAATGAAACCAAAAAAAAAAGTTTTTTTATTTATTAGACTGGGTTTTTGCATGATGAGACTGAATGTAATCCGTTGCTCAAGGTTTTAATCTCTATGCGGCATTGTCGTTTTCTTGATAAAGTTGAAACATTTCCTAATTGTATGAAATTAAGGTCGAAAATCCATTTATTGATTAAACCCAAAATCGTACTTCATTTCAATATAATGCAACTCAATATCTATACTGTAATTGCAATGCAGAATTAATAATTAAAGAAACGACTGTAACCATGTGGTTTTTTTTTAGCTCACCTGAGCCAAATGCTCAAGTGAGCTTTTCTTATCACAATTTGTCCGTTGTCTGTCGTTTTCGTCGTTGTCGTTGTCGTCGTCGGCGGCGTTGTCGGCGTTGTCGTCGTTGTCGTCGTTGTCGGCGTCGTCGTCGTTGTAAACTTTTCACATTTTCATTCCTCTTCTCAGGAACCACTGGGCAGATTTCAACCAAATTTGGCACGAAGCACCACTAGGTGAAGGGAATATAAGTTTGTTCAAATCATGGTCCCCGGGGGTAAGTGAGGGGCCACAAGACGGGAATCAAGTTTTACATAGTGATATATAAAAAATCTTTAAAAATCTTCATCTCAAAAACTATCAGGCCAGGAAAGCTCAAATTAAAATGGAAGCATCCTCAGATAGTTTAGATTCAAGTTTGTTCAAATCATGGTTTCTGTTGGGTAGGGTGGGGCCACAACAGGGGAATCAGGTTTTACATAGGAATACATGTATATAAAGGAACATCTTTAAAAACCTTGTTCTCAAAAACTATTTGGCCAGAAAAGCTCTAATTAAAGAGGAAACATCCTCAGGTAGTGTAGATTCAAGTTTGTTCAAATCATGGCCCCTGTTGGTAGGGTGGGCCACAATAGGGGGATCAAGTTTTACATAGGAATATAAAAAGAAAATCTTTAAAAATCTTCTTCTCAAAAACTATCAGGCCAGAAAAGCTCAAATTAAAATGAAAGCATCCTCAGGTAGTGTAGATTCAAGTTTGTTCAAATCATGGTCCCTGGGGGTAAGGAGGGGCCACAATTGGGGGATCAAGTTTTACATTGAAATATATAGAGAAAATCTTTAAAAATCTCCTTCTCAAAAACTATCAGACCAGGAAAGCTCAAATGAAAATGGAAGCATCCTTAGGTAGTTTAGATTCAATTTTTTTTTTCAAATCATGGTCCCTGTGGTTAGGGTGGGGCCACAATAGGGGGATCAAGTTTTACATAGGAATATATAGAGAAAATCTTTTAAAATCTTCTCATAAACTATTAGGCCAGGAAAGCTCAAATTAAAATGGAAACATCCTCAGGTAGTGTAGATTCAAGTTTGTTCAAATCATGGTCCCAGGGGGTAGGGTGGGGCCACAATAGGGGGATCATTTTTTACATAGGAATTATAGAGAAAATCTTTAAAAACCTTGTTCTCAAAGACTATCAGGCCAAAAAAGCTTAAATTAAAATGGAAGCATCCTCAGGTGGTGTAGATTCAATTTTGTTCAAATCATGGTCCCCGGGGGGAGGGAGGAGCCACAATTGGGGAATCAAGTTTTACATAGCGATATATTGAGTAAATCTATAAAAATCATCTTCTCAAAACCTATCAGGCCAGAAAAGCTCAAATTAAAATGGAAGCATCCTCAGGTAGTGTAGATTCAAGTTTGTTCAAATCATGGCCCCAGGGGGTAGGGTGGGGACACAATTGGAAGATCAAGTTTTACATAGGATTATATAGAGAAAATCTTTACAAATCTTCTTCTCATAAACTATTAGGCCAGGAAAACTCAAATTAAAATGGAAGCATCCTCGAGTAGTGTAGATTTAATTTTGTTCAAATCATGTATCCTGTGGGAAGGGTGGGGCCACAATAGGGGGATCAATTTTTACATAGGGATATATCGAGAAAATCTTTTAAAATCTTCTTCTCAAAAACTATTAGGCCAGGAAAGCCCACATTAAAATGGAAACATCCTCAGGTAGTGTAGATTCAAGTTTGTTCAAATCATGGTCCCTGGGGGTAGGGCGGGGCTACAATGGGGGATAAATTTTTATATATAGAGAAAATCTTTTAGAGTTTTTTTCTCAAAACTAATAGGCCAGGAAAGTTCAAATTAAAGAGGAAGCATCCTCAGGTAGTGTAGATTCAAGTTTATAAAATCATAGTCCCTGGTGGTATGGTGGGACCGCAATGGGGGAATGGATTTTTACATAGGAATATAAAGAGAAAATCTTTTTTTAAGACGTTTAGGCCAGAAAAGCATAAAAACTTGTGTAGAGGCATCCTCGGGTAGTGTAAATTCAAATTTGCAAAATCACAGTCCCTAGTGGTAGGGCGGGACCGTGATGGCGGTTTGAATTTTTACATAGGAATATATAGAGAAATCTTTAAAAATATTCTGGGAAAGTTTTCAGTCCTAAACTCAGTACTTAGTGTGAAAACACAGGTTATGCAGATATAAGTTTGATGAAACCATGATTCCATAGAAAAAAGTGGGGCCACGAAATGGGGGGCGGGGGGTTATATAGGAATAGAGAAAAATCTTCTTACAGGTACAACAACAAAAGGGGCTTGGTATTTACCCAAAAAAATGAGGTGGATAAAAATTGGCAGATTTTCAAAAAAAAAATTTAGCAAGATCTACTGTACTTAGTTGTCAAGATATTTTGATACTGTAATGCTAATTTGATCTGAATTAAGGCAATTGTTGCTCAGGTGAGCGATGTGGCCCCTGGGCCTCTTGTTATCAGATTCGACGTACTGTCTCTTTAAACCATAACTGATAGTTTTGCCATTTTATTGTTATGCTATCAATTACGTGCAGTAACATATTTGCGATCTAACGACATTGTTGGTGTATGGTCTATTGACCTTTCGCTTTTGATTGTGGCGCTAAGCATTGATCAGCGCTTTATTGTCGTTAGACTTCTACTTCCGGTGCATCAAATAACCCCCTTATGAGCAGAAGTATACATCTGGTTTCAGAGGTTTATGCACATAACTACACGGAATTTGTGAATCTAATGTACGGGGTATTGTGAATTAAATGTAGGGGACTTACATACATCATTGCAGGGGCTTCCATGCAGTGATGAGGAAATATACAGAAGCTTAAATGTTATATTATATACATACAGAAGCTGGGTTTGCGATTCTCAGTACTATCAGTAATTTGATTTATCAGTTTTTAGTTTAGCTAAGGTGAGCAATAACGCCCTTGGGTCTCTTGCACTCAACTAAGTTAGTACATTTTTGTTTTTTTAGTTACGAATGTCACTGTCTGTTGGGGTTTGTGTAATTTATGCAGTCAAGGAAATGTAACGACGAACCAGTCGTCAACCTACAGATATACAGCAGAGGATCCTAAAATCGATTTAACAGCAGATCTAGCAGTGAATGGAAAGTTTCTGAATCATCGGGAAGGCGACTGTGCAGGAACAAACGTCGAGGGAATACACATCGAGGCATGGTGGAACATTTCTCTACCAGATCTGGCAATCATTTACAAGATCAACCTAATGTTCAGACAAGACAGTAAGTTTGTAAATCCAGAGTTCGATGCATACAGGGCTGCTTAGTGAAATGTCAAAAAACTAAAATCCATTAGGGAATTATTTTTTCTATTTATATTATATTGTTTTATATCAGTCTGTTTTTGTCTGCGCTTCACCACGATTAAGGATATTAAAGAAAATATCGTTAATTTAGTTTAAACCAGATTAATATTCAAATAATTTAATAAAATTTGAACTTTAAACTGTACAAAGAAATGACGCGTCAAAACAGATTAAATCGAAAAGATAGTAATATTTTTTTCTTTAGTAAGAGTATATAAAGCATGTGTTTTGTCTAAATTTGATTTTTATATTTGTTTTCTTGTAGTTACCCGCCATTACGGTTACCATGTCTTTATCAACAAAGAGGATATTAACATTGAAGGTTTAGCCTCCCTGGCTCCCGTGTACCATGAGGAGGATGAAGAGCATCCGGGTGTCCAGAACATCATCATGTTCCCTGGTGGTATCCAAGGGAAGCAAATGTACATCTATCAGAACAAATCCACTCCCACAGATATTGACAAGAGCGATCAGAAAAACAACGTGTTGGACATCTGTGAGGTGGAAATCTGGGGTATATGATTTTGATTTTCTTATATATACTGATCTTCACAGCAAATATAAGATACTCATTCAGAATGATTAAGTGGGTTGGTAAAAGTAATCATGATTTTTTGAAAGGGTGAGAGAGATTGTGTTAATACTCATTAATCAGCAAGACCATATCATTTTTGGTGTTTGTCGTATGATTTTCAATAAAATTATGTTTTATTTGTATATATAACCAATATATAGTAATTTAAGGCAACGATATGATCTTTTTCTTTACATTATTCGACCAGTTTATATCAGAATTTTTTATATTCTATTGTTTTTTTCAGAACTTCAATTTTTTTTTATACAAAATTACTATTTTTATATGGAGAAAGTAGTTTGCTTACATACAATATTAAAAATACTATATTTTTATAACAGAAATCCTAACGCATTGTTTGATATCAGGACACAATTTGTATCAAATATTTGAATTTTTTTTATCAGAAAATTTTTTCCATTAAATTCTGAATTCTGATTTTAGAAAAAAAAATTATATTATAAATGTATAAAATGTCACTCTTAGTGTTTAGGTTATAAAGGACTTCTAAGAGTGTATTGTGTCGTTAGTTTAAGCATTAGAAATAACAAAACTTACAGCTATCTTTCAGATCCCGATCCTATTATGTCATATTTGATGGGTAATTTTTCTTGTAACATTGTTTTGGCTACATTTTTTTGAATAAAAAAAATCATTGCTATTAATATTACGAAAATAATATCTAGCATTATACAATACTCTACGTTTTCGTATAATTTAAAATTTTACAAAATCTTTGGATTATAAACAATAATTTTTGTTTCTTACCACCTTAATGCAACTTAAATATATGATTTTATAATTAACTGATTTCTGTTATATAAACTTTAAATTTTCACATTCTAAACAAGTCTCCTAGAGTTCCTAGGGGGTCGTCTCGAAAGCTATCATTTTTTGCTATGTGACCCTATGGAAATTTGTTTTAAAAAGGGCTTAATTTTTACATTTTATTTATTGTAAACACATTGCACCAAACACTTGTTTGATGGATTTAATCTCTAACTTATAGAGGAAATAAAGAATGACTGTCTGTCCTTATAGTTTCGTACAGTCTCTTCTTCTTATTGTTTTTTCCACAAATTTTGTGCACGCGATTTCTTGAAAAGTATTTAACCAATTTACACAATTTTTTTCGCAGATGATTGGAAGTTATCTGCATTTATTTTGTTTTTAATATTTTGCCGTCGTCACTTCCGTAACAGATTTATCGTTGATTTTATAACTTTTACGACCCATTTTATGCACGCTTGATCTCCAAAAATATCAGAGATATAAACATGAAATTTTCAGGATAGGCAGACCAAAGTCCGAAGTAGTGCCTATTATTAAGGTCTTCCGTTTCCAACGGAAGATCTCATAGTTTTCGTAGTTTCTTATTAAGGTCTTCACCTTATTGTTTTCGTACTGTTTCCTATTAAGGTCTTCCGTTTCCAACGGAAGACCTTATTGTTTTCGTACTGTTTCTTATTATTATTTTTTTCCACAAAGAACTATATAATTATGATATTAGTCAAATTTGGCCCCCAAAATTCGCTATTTTTTAAATGATTCAGGTACATTAACTTGTTGTGTTATTTTAAAAAAGAGTTGACATGAAATATGTTTTTCACCCATTTATTTGATTTATATGCACTCACTGGCAGTATATGACGTCAGAAGTGACGCTATTTTTATAATTCAATCAAAATCAACCAAAATTTGACATTTTTCGTATCTTTTTTCGAATGGGAAATATAGAGCGACTCTTTGAACAAGAACGAACTTTTTGTCACTTATAAGTATTGTAAAGATACATCTTTGGTGAAAATATTTTGTTTGTTCAAGCAGTCGCTCAATGTTTCCTTTAAGAAAAACTGCCTCAAAACAAGCCGTTTTATGCTAAAAATGAGAAAATGGCGGGAAAAGGTCGACTTTATGATGTCATATTTTTAAATTGTGGGCACTTAAATCAAAATGAAAATTATGAAAAAACTTCAAATGTATATTTGTACAAATAAAACAAAGAATTACAGTAAAATGACAATGTTCATTTTAGGGGGCCATTTTAGGCTCAAACCATATATAGTCCTTTTGTGCACGCGATTTCTCAGAAACTATTAGGCCGATTTTGACTATTTTTTCACAGATGATTGCCAGTGGTCATAATTCTACATTTTTTTTGAAATTTTGAAATCGTCACTTCCGGTACCGAGTTACGACGGATTTTCTATTTTGTTACGACCTATTTTGTGCAGAGCTGATCTCAGAAACTATTTGAGATATGAATACGAAATTTTCAGGAAATGTAGTCTATAGTTTGAAGTTGTGCACTATTATTTTGTTTTACGCCAGTGGCGCCATTTCTTTGAGCTTGCCTAGGCACGAAAATTGGGTACGAATTTTCATTCAAAATGTTCATCCGTTTTTATCTGTATCTTTTTATCAGTTGATAATTTGTTAAATATTATATACCAAAGGTGGGAGAGAATCAAAAGTTATTTCCAATAAAATCAAGAAAAAGGGGCTGGCCCCTTTAATTAGGGACCAAGAGACTCGTAAAGTCTATTACAAATAACTTGAAAATGATAGATATTTTGTTATGCAATATAGAATCAAAGTTGTTGATCTCTACATTATCGGTTTGAAAAAGTCGTCGTCAGGCCCATGCTAGATGTAATTAGGGATTTTTATTCATTGCCTTAAAATTTGGGGGGGGGGGTGTTAATTTTTAAACTGTATCGATATTTCATGGTATCATTTTAAAAAAAAAACCGAACGGAAGACTTACTCGTTACTCGTAACGAGGTCGTATCTAGATACTATTATCAAGGTCTTCCGTTTCCAACGGAAGACCTTATTGTTTTCGTACTGTTTATTATTATTTTTTTTCCCCAAATTTTGTGCACGCGATTTCTCGAAAACTACTCAACCGATCTGAACAATTTTTTCACAGATGATGGGAAATTATCTGAATTTTATATGTTTTTGAATTTTTTGTCGTCGTCACTTCCGGTCCGGATTTACGGTCGATTTTGTAATTTTTTACGACCAATTTTGTGCAGAGTTGATCTCAGAAACTATAAGAGATATGACTTTGAAATTTTCAGGATAGGTAGAGCATGGTTTGAAGTTGTGCACTATTTAGTTGTTTTGCACCAGTGGCGCTATTCCTTGGAGCTCGCTTAGGCACAAAAATGGGGTACAGATTTCGAATCAAAATTTCCATATGTTTTGATCAGTATCTTTTTATCAGTTGATATTTTGACAAGACATATAGAACAAAAGTAGTAGAGAATCAAAAGTTCTATCCAATAAAATCAAGAAAAAGGGGCTGGCCCCTTTAATTAGGGACCAAGAGACTCGTAAATTCTATTACGAATAACTTGAAAACGATAAATATTTTGTTATGCATTATAAAAATCAAAGTTGTTGATCTCTACATTATCGGTTTGAAAGAGTCATCGTCAGGCCCATGTCTGACGTAATTAGGGTTTTTATTCTTTATCTTCAATTTTTTTTTTTGGGGGGGGGGGGGTAATTTTGAAATTGTATCGATATCTCATGGTATCATTTTATCTAAAAAAAAAAAAAATCGGACGGAAGACCTACTCGTTACTCGTAACGAGGTCGTATCTAGTGATACCAAATCCTGCACAATCTTCTACAAAAATCGTTATGTGCATGGCGTTTAAGAGTGGTAGACAATAAGTTGAATAATGTTGTCTGAGGAGGGATTGGAACGCACCTTTGGGTTCGCGCGTACGAATTTCATTGACCATGCAGAGAGTGCAATCAAAACCACTTAATTCACGGACGTGAGAGTGTGTTAATGCCACGGTAAGGACATAAATAGAAAGGTCAGGTCTAAATAATGTTAGTAATTGATTGAACAGTGGGGAACATGTCAGTTTCAAAAGCTGCGATCGGAAAGCAAACCGAAAGTAGAAATCGCGGGTTCAGTTTACACCAACGCAAGGATGTCGATAAACAATTAGTTATGCATTCTGCACATGTATTTCTGCTTTAAAAGTTTTTTTCACGTCGTTTACAAGGATAATCTACTGTTTGAATTAAATGGGATTGATATAATTATGCTTGATAAATGAAGAAATGACGAAACACGTAACATGTAAATTTATTCAGTATAAAATCGATGACTGTAATTTTCACAGTTTCAACATTCAGAATAATGCATATCTTTTCTGATTTAACAAAATACAAAAAATATACATGCATCTGAATAGTTATACGTTTGCTTACATCCCGTGCACTGTGTACATTTTGATTCCCCGTACAATCAATACGTGCTGTTTGATTTCAGGATTTTAATTATAAATTGTTCATTCTGCTTAAGATTTGGCCGACAATAAGAATGAGGTCCGATGTACATTTACATGAGTTTTTATTTAAAATTGAGTGAAAGGATCGGGAGTTTCAAATTTTTCCCCTACAGATCAAGCCATACACTGCAGCTGAAGATTCAATAGTCATTTTTAGTCGCCTTAAACTCCTAAAAGGTGTCAAAAAGTAACCCCCGGACCACATTTTAAAATTGTATTCTCTCCTCTGTACAATAAACCGAAAAGATTTTAAAAATCAGATGAATAGTATAAAAGTTACAATTTTTTTTAAAAACAATTTTTAATTTTTTTTTTTTTTTTTTTGGGGGGGGGGGGGTTAGCCCCCTCTAAAACCCTTAATTTTTGGCAGTTTTATTCCCAAGACCCTTTCTAGGTCTGCGCATAACGTTATTCATTATATAGATGAAATATGGAAAGCTTCACTTTTAAACTGTGCGAGAAAACGAAGAACGCGTGATTTCAATATTTTACCTTATTAAGGTCTTCCGTTTCCAACGGAAGACCTTATTGTTTTCGTACTGTTTATTATTATTTTTTTTTTCCAAATTTTGTGCACGCGATTTCTCGAAAACTACTCAACCGATCTGAACAATTTTTTCACAGATGATGGGAAATTATCTGAATTTTATATGTTTTTGAATTTTTTGTCGTCGTCACTTCCGGTCCGGATTTACGGTCGATTTTGTAATTTTTTACGACCAATTTTGTGCAGAGTTGATCTCAGAAACTATAAGAGATATGACTTTGAAATTTTCAGGATAGGTAGAGCATGGTTTGAAGTTGTGCACTATTTAGTTGTTTTGCACCAGTGGCGCTATTCCTTGGAGCTCGCTTAGGCACAAAAATGGGGTACAGATTTCGAATCAAAATTTCCATATGTTTTGATCAGTATCTTTTTATCAGTTGATATTTTGACAAGACATATAGAACAAAAGTAGTAGAGAATCAAAAGTTCTATCCAATAAAATCAAGAAAAAGGGGCTGGCCCCTTTAATTAGGGACCAGAGACTCGTAAATTCTATTACGAATAACTTGAAAACGATAAATATTTTGTTATGCATTATAAAAATCAAAGTTGTTGATCTCTACATTATCGGTTTGAAAGAGTCATCGTCAGGCCCATGTCTGACGTAATTAGGGTTTTTATTCTTTATCTTCAAATTTTTTTTTTTGGGGGGGGGGGGTAATTTTGAAATTGTATCGATATCTCATGGTATCATTTTATCTAAAAAAAAAAAAATCGGACGGAAGACCTACTCGTTACTCGTAACGAGGTCGTATCTAGTGATACCAAATCCTGCACAATCTTCTACAAAAATCGTTATGTGCATGGCGTTTAAGAGTGGTAGACAATAAGTTGAATAATGTTGTCTGAGGTGGGATTGGAACGCACCTTTGGGTTCGCGCGTACGAATTTCATTGACCATGCAGAGAGTGCAATCAAAACCACTTAATTCACGGACGTGAGAGTGTGTTAATGCCACGGTAAGGACATAAATAGAAAGGTCAGGTCTAAATAATGTTAGTAATTGATTGAACAGTGGGGAACATGTCAGTTTCAAAAGCTGCGATCGGAAAGCAAACCGAAAGTAGAAATCGCGGGTTCAGTTTACACCAACGCAAGGATGTCGATAAACAATTAGTTATGCATTCTGCACATGTATTTCTGCTTTAAAAGTTTTTTTCACGTCGTTTACAAGGATAATCTACTGTTTGAATTAAATGGGATTGATATAATTATGCTTGATAAATGAAGAAATGACGAAACACGTAACATGTAAATTTATTCAGTATAAAATCGATGACTGTAATTTTCACAGTTTCAACATTCAGGAATAATGCATATCTTTTCTGATTTAACAAAATACAAAAAATATACATGCATCTGAATAGTTATACGTTTGCTTACATCCCGTGCACTGTGTACATTTTGATTCCCCGTACAATCAATACGTGCTGTTTGATTTCAGGATTTTAATTATAAATTGTTCATTCTGCTTAAGATTTGGCCGACAATAAGAATGAGGTCCGATGTACATTTACATGAGTTTTTATTTAAAATTGAGTGAAAGGATCGGGAGTTTCAAATTTTTCCCCTACAGATCAAGCCATACACTGCAGCTGAAGATTCAATAGTCATTTTTAGTCGCCTTAAACTCCTAAAAGGTGTCAAAAAGTAACCCCCGGACCACATTTTTTTAAATTGTATTCTCTCCTCCGTACAATAAACCGAAAGGATTTTAAAAATCAGATGAATAGTATAAAAGTTACAATTTTTTATATAAATTTTTTTTATTTTTTTTTTTTTGGGGGGGGGGGGTTAGCCCCCTCTAAAACCCTTAAATTTTGGCAGTTTTATTCCGAAGACCCTTTCTAGGTCTGCGCATAACGTTAATCATTATATAGATGAAATATGGAAAGCTTCACTTTTAAACTGTGCGAGAAAACGAAGAACGCGTGATTTCAATATTTTACCTTATTAAGGTCTTCCGTTTCCAACGGAAGACCTTATTGTTTTCGTACTGTTTATTAAGGTCTTCCGTTTCCAACGGAAGACCTTATTGTTATTGCTTTGTTTCTTTTCCTCTATTATTATTATTCTTTTTTTTTTCTCCCACGTTTTCTCAAAAACGCTTCAGCCGATTTTGATAAAACTTTCAGATCTTGTTTATGACAAAATTTGTAAGAAAAGAACGTGGGATTTTTTTGGTTGTCACCTCCGGTCCCGAAGTATTAAAGATTTTATGTTTTTGCTTGTTCACAAGTTTTCTCCAAAAGTGTTTAAGATAGAACTTTTAAATTTTCAGGGATGATACAAAGTGTCCAGCCGCAGCGTACTTCGCATATCCGAACGTCCGCCGTCACTTCCGGTCGTCAGCGGAAGGAAATGAAAAACCTTAATTTTTCAATTTTTGGGACTTGAATTTTTTTATTATTTCAGTCGATAAAGACGCCCTCAAAACTTGCAAATATGAAATTTGTTTTAAAATCGAACCACGCATTCTTGAGATTTTGGACCCCAAAATCCTGAAGCGAAGGTCCGCGTAGCTCAGTCGCTAGAGTGTTGGACTTGTGCCCAGACGACCCGGGTTCAGTCCTTGAGTGCCGAATGTTTTTTCTCTCTTATTTGTGTTTTGATTAATGATTTCGTCTTTAAAATGATGGATTTGAATGTTTTTCGTTTTATTTTTGTCATAATTAAAAATAATAGCGGCTTATTTCAGTACAAATATGGAGCTCTTTTCTGTCAGCAGCTCTCTAAATTTAGACGCTCGTCGCATTGCCGGTATCAAAGACATTTTCTTAATTTTGTTTTGTTTAACGATTTTATCTTTAAAATGATGGATTTTAATGTTTTCCGTTTTATATTTATTATATATTGAAATAATAGCGGCTTTTTTTAATTACAAAAAGATAGTTTGTTTCTGTCAGCAGTTCGCTATATTCAAACGCTCGTCGCATCGCAGGCATCAAAGACGTGCCGCCAAAGTACTCCTGCAGTACGCTAGGTCGCTTTGCCGGCATCAAGAAATGCCGCCATCTCAATGACACACACAATATTTAGCAATGCACCCACGTTTAAGTAAGTATTCAACATGACCTTAAAAGGAGGACTGATTAGTATTTATTCACATATATAGATACACGCATGTATATAAATGTGTTTCATGACATACGTTGCTAATATACTGATTCCCTGAACACTATAAAAAAACTAGAAAATATCTCTCTCTCTCTCTCTCTCTCTCTCTCTCTCTCTCTCTCTCTCTCTCTCTCTCTCTCTCTCTCTAAAGTACAAATGTTTTAGCATTTAAATAAGAACTAGTACAGGTAACATGCAGTAAATTGGATAGAGGCTAAATGTACATTGGCGTCCAAAAAGTATACACGTATTTATTTCAAGTTACGGGATAATGTCTTTGGATTCAAATAATTTGAAATTCAATGTTTAATGATTGTCTTCATACTGATTGGAAGTCGACGCTAAAAGTCATTTTTATCAAAGATGGTGGACTTTTTCCTTTTTTGTGCATGTCTATATACTGATACAAATATGTTGCCTGTCTGGGATTAAGAAAAACCTCCAAAGTTTATACACATAACTATACAAACGAACGGGTGACTGGGGCAAGGTTTGAAAACTGACCAGCCGTTTATGAGTGTTTGAGCCTAAGATAAACAGATGTTAAAAAATCAATAGTTACATCTTTCAAACAACGCTTATACATTGTTCTAACATATGTATTTTGTTTAGAAATTGTGTAATTTGTGATATTTAGAATTTGATATTCTACGTTTAATAATGAAGTCACCGACCGACCCCCCCCCCCCCCCATTCAGAAAATCATTTAGTTTTTCTGACCCGATTTTCCTTGATCTTTGATCTTGGGTCTTTAATTTCAACTAAGTACCATTCTAGATTACTGTACTAATTACCAGACCAATTCGTTCATTATTAACAGAGTTATGACGTTTTTGGCATTTGAGTTTCAATTGTCGTGATTGACATGTACTGTAAAAAAATCATAACTCCCAAGCCCTTCACTCAATCCTAATGAAAATTCGTGAAAATGAACCTCGGACACCATTCTTATTGTCTGCCAAACATGCAGCGGATTGAACAATCAAGACGAAATTTCTGAGATTAAACGGCGCTTATTGCCTATACCGGGAAATTAAATTTACACAGTACACGCACCGCTCCCCCCCTCCTATTTACAAAATCGTTTAGTTTTTCTGGCCTGATTTTACTGGATCTTTCATCTTGAACCTGTTATTTTCAACCTAGTTCAATTCTAGATTACTGTACATGTAATAACCGAATCCCAGATCCACACCTCAAAAATCTATTTTCGATTTATTTACGACGAAAATCAAGCTCAGGTCTTTTCATCCCCCCCCCCTCCAGACACAAACACGCATCAATATTTCAAATGACCTCGCACTGTTCCCAAACCCGAATAGTCAGACATCTCACACGTTGTTTTTCATCTCATACAAAAACTCAGCTCTTCTCCCGGGCGGAAACGCCCCTAATTCAAAGACAAATTCGGGAATTATTTCGCGTCAGCCATGTTTTGAGACATCTGCAAAGGCTGTGTGTTCTTATCTCGCCGGAGCCAAGATTTATTCTTTCTCTCTATTTCTTTCTCTCCTTTTTATTTAATTTTCTAACTAAATATTCAACATAAAAGGGTTGTTGGGCTAAAGTTCAAGTTCAAAAACACTCTTCAATTTAGATTTAGACAAAAACAGTCTTTTATTATTAGGGTCTTCCGTCTTCAGCGGAAGACCCTTCTATTCTTATTGTTATTAGGGTCTTCCGTTTACAAAGGAAGACCCTCTTTTTTTTTCTTCGGTTTCTTTTTATTACAGGTTATTAGACGTGTTATTAGGTCAAAAGACCTCTAATTTAATATGAAATAAAATGGGGCTGGTCCTTCAAAGTAGGGATCCAACTGGGTGTATAATTCTTCATCCATCGCTCTTTAAGAGATCACATCTGCATTTCCTGATATGTTTCGTTGATGAAGATAAAAGGCAAGGTCATTTCCTCTTCTAAAAATCGGACGGAAGACCTCCTAGTTGCTCCCAACGAGATCGTATCTAGTTATTATTTTTTTTTCCAAATTTTGTGCACGCGATTTCTCGAAAACTACTCAACCGATCTGAACAATTTTTTCACAGATGATGGGAAATTATCTGAATTTTATATGTTTTTGAATTTTTTGTCGTCGTCACTTCCGGTCCGGATTTACGGTCGATTTTGTAATTTTTTACGACCAATTTTGTGCAGAGTTGATCTCAGAAACTATAAGAGATATGACTTTGAAATTTTCAGGATAGGTAGAGCATGGTTTGAAGTTGTGCACTATTTAGTTGTTTTGCACCAGTGGCGCTATTCCTTGGAGCTCGCTTAGGCACAAAAATGGGGTACAGATTTCGAATCAAAATTTCCATATGTTTTGATCAGTATCTTTTTATCAGTTGATATTTTGACAAGACATATAGAACAAAAGTAGTAGAGAATCAAAAGTTCTATCCAATAAAATCAAGAAAAAGAGGCTGGCCCCTTTAATTAGGGACCAAGAGACTCGTAAATTCTATTACGAATAACTTGAAAACGATAAATATTTTGTTATGCATTATAAAAATCAAAGTTGTTGATCTCTACATTATCGGTTTGAAAGAGTCATCGTCAGGCCCATGTCTGACGTAATTAGGGTTTTTATTCTTTATCTTCAAATTTATTTTTTTTCGGGGGGGGGGGGGGTAATTTTGAAATTGTATCGATATCTCATGGTATCATTTTATCTAAAAAAAAAAATCGGACGGAAGACCTACTCGTTACTCGTAACGAGATCGTATCTAGTTTTTTTCCAAATTTTGTGCACGCGATTTCTCAAAAACGTTTCGACCGATTTCAACCTTTTTTCACAGAAGATGGGATTTGCTCTAAACTTAAAACATTTTTGATATTTTTTCTGTCGTCGCTTCCGGTACCGATTTATCGGCCATTTTGTTAATTTTTACGACCTATTTTGTGCAGAGCTGATCCCAGAAACTATCAGAAATATGACTATGAAAATTTCAGGATAGGTAGTCTATAGTTTGAAGTTGTGCACTATTATTTTGTTTTACGCCAGTGGTGCCATTTTTTGGAGCTCACCAAGGCACGAAAAACGGGAACGAATTTTCATTCAAAATGTTCATACGTTTTGATCTGTATCTTTTTATCAATTGACATTTTGTTAAGACATATATAACAGAAGTAGTAGAAAATTAAACCTACTCAATCAAGAAAAAGGTGCTGACTCTTTTTTTTTTGAAGGGGGGGAGGGGGTAGGGGGCAAGAGACTCGTAAAGTCTATTACAAATTACATAAAACGATTAAGATTTTGTAATGCATTATAGAAGCAAAGTTGTTGATTGTAGCAATATCTATCTGGAAAACGTATAGCCACACCCATTTATTACGTAATTAGGGATTTGTATACATTATCTAAAAGTGTGTGTGTGTGGGGGGGGGGGGGGTAATTCCGCAATTGTATCGATTATTCATGGTATGATTTAAAACAGAAATCGCAAGAAAGACCTACTCGTTACTTGTAACGTGATCGTATCTAGTTATTTTTCTTTTTTTCCAACCAATTTTGTGTACACGAATTCTCTAAAACTACTCGACCGATTAACATGAAACTTACAGGTCTGATAGATAATGATCTAAACCTTATTAGAATTTTTTTTTAATAATAATGTCACTTCCAGTTTTGAGGTATTTACAATTTAACGATTTTCAGAGGGTCGGCTTGTTCAGGGGTAAACTCCTAAACGATTTAAGATACTGAGTTCAAAATTTCAGGGATTGTAGACAAAAGGTTGTTGATCTGACATGTGGTATATATATTTTCCTGTGACCAAAAGCGCCGAAGCTCGCCCGAGCTCGAAAATTACAGTTAAAAAAGCGTCGTGATTTTTCGTGGTTTTCTTTCAATATCTCTTTCCTGGATTGTATTTTGTTATAACATGTAAAACAAAAAAACTTTATAAAGTCAAGAGTTTTTATGTGACATCAAGAAAAAGGGACTGACCCTTCAAATAAGGGGCTGAAGGGGCTCTAAAGTCTTTTAATGATAACTCTTCACTGTGGCATATTTTGTGATACATTATAGAAGCAATTATGTTTATTCTAGTTATTCTAGTTTAGGGGATTTTAAGGGGCCAGAAATCCAAAAATTTTATGCTCAATATCTCAAAATGAAGGAAAAGTTCGATAAACAATATTGAACAGAAGATACTAAAAATATTAAGCTTAACAATCTGCAACCATAATTTCTTTGTTATCTGGTCCCTAAAAGGAGTTACAGGGTTGGCCCCCAAAACGAACCTCTCAAGATATCTCGAAAACGGTACAAAATTTGTATACACTTGTTGAACAAAATGTGTTAAAATTTATTAGAGATTATATTTGAAATCAAGAAAAAGGGGCTGACCCTTCAAATAAGGGGTTGAAGGGGCTCTTAAGTCTTTAAATGATAACTTTTTACCGTAAATATTTTGTGATACGATATAGAAGCAATTAAGTTCATTTTAATGTTATTCACCAATACATGGCAATCATTTAATCCTATATTACGTAATTAGGGATTTTAAGGGGCAAAAAGTCCAAAACTTTGATGCTCAATATCTCAAAGTTGAGGAAAATTTTGAAAAGCAATATTGAACAAAAGATGCTCAAAATATTGAGCTTAACAATCTGCAACCATAATTTCTTTGTTATGCGGTCCTTAAAAGGAGTTACAGGGTCGGCCCCTAAAACGGCCCTCTCCAAATATCTCGAGAACGGTACATAATTTTTAAACACTTGTTGAACAAAATGTGTTTGAAAAGACAAGAACTTTCTTATGACATCAATAAATAGGGGCCGGCCCTTCAAATAAGGGACTGAAGGGGCTCTAAAGTCTTTTGATTACTTTTTTACTGTGAAATACTTTGTAATACGTTATAAAGGCAATTAAGTTCGTTCTAAGGTTATTTACCTGTACAAGGTAATCATTTACTCCTATATTACATGTATGTAATGAGGGATTGTAAGGGGCCAGAAATCAACACTTTGATCCTCTATATCTCGAAATAGAGGACAATTCTGGAAAGCAGTATTTTACAAAAGATGCTCAAAATAATGTGCTAAACAATGTACAACCATATATTGTTTGTTATCTGAACCCTAAAAGGAGTTTTAGGACCGGATATCAAAACGATTTTCCCAGATATCTCAAAAACGGTAACCAATTTCTAAACATTTATTAGCGGTACACAAAAATACCTTTTAACTTAAATGAATGAAAAGGAGCTGATCCCTCAAATGAGGGACACCAAAGCGATAGATAGTCGTCCACCATTCTCATAGATTCCGCCTCCTTTTCCGGATACGTTTCATTGACGAAGATCAAGAGTAAGGTCATTCCTTATTCTAAAAATCGAACGGAAGACCTCCTCGTTGCTCGCAACGAGATCGTGTCTAGTTATTTATCTTTTTTTTCTTACAAATTTTGTCCGCGCGAGTTCTCGGAAATGGCTCAGCCGATTTTCGTGAAACTTTTAGATCTGATAGATATTGATCTGAACCTTATTTGACATTTTTTATATTAATGACGTAATTTCCGTTTCCGATATTTTAACGTGATAGCGATTTTTGGAGGCTTAATTTGTTCATGCAACTTCTCCTGAACTATAATAGATATTGAATTCAAATTTTCAGGGATTGTAGACAAAAGATTGTAAATGTATATGATGTCAATCAAATTTGTCTGATTAAAAAGGCGTCGAAGCTTGCCTGGACCTGAAAATTGAGTTTAAAAAAACATCGAATTTTTCTAGGTTTTCTGTGTTTATCTCTTTTCTGAAAAATATTTTGTTAAAACATGTATTGCAAAAAAAGATCATATTTACAGGACCTTTCCTTTGAAACCAAAAAAGGGGCTGGCCCCTAAAACTAGGGGACCAAAGGGCTCTAAAGTCTTTCATCTGTATCCTTTTACTGAAGGATATTTTGTGAAATATTATAGAAGCAAATATGTTTTTCTCACAGTTATGTATCCAAGAAATGTAATGATTTTATCATGTGTTACGTAATTAAGGGTTTTAGGGGCCAAAAGTCCAGAAATTTGATCACCTATATCTCAGAAAGGAAAAATATTTTGAAATGCAGTACAGAAAAAAAGTTGTTCAAAATGATGTTTTCAACAATATGCAACCTTCAAAATTTTGTTAACGGCCCCTATAAAGAGAAAAGGGATCGGCCCCTTAAACCTTCTTTCTAATATATCTCAAAAACGGTAACGAATTTCTAAACACTTGTTGAACAAAATGTGTTCAGAATTAAATGGTCTTCCATTTGATATCAGAAAAAGAGGGACTGGTCCCTAAAATTAAGTGCCCAAAGGGCTCAAAAGTCTTTTATCTATAGCCCTTTACTGAGGGATATGTTGTGATACGTTATAGAAGCAAAGATGTTAATCTTAAATTTATGTATTGAAGAAATGTCATGAGTTTATCATGTGTTATGTAATTAGGTGGTTTTTAGGGGCCAAAAATCCAAAATTATGATTACCAATATTTTAGAAAGGAAAAATGAAATGAAATACTGAAGGAAAATTGTTCAAAATGATGTTTTCAACAATATGCAACCTTCAAAATGTCGTTTAAAGGCCCCTGTAAGGAGATAAGGGATCGGCCCCTAAAACGTTATTTCCTTTATATCTCAAAAACGGTGATGAATTTCTAAACACTTATTGACAAAATTTGTTCAGAATTAAATGACTTCTGATTTGTTTTCAAGAAAAAGGGGCTGGGCCATTAAAAAAGGGGATATAAGGACTTTGAGGTCTTTTATCTATAGCCGTTTACTGTGTGCTATTTTGTCAAAGGCTATTAAAGCTGAATAAGGTATAATATGTTTTTACATCCTGTTAATATAATGATTTTCTCTTGCGTTACCTAATTAGGTTTTTTAGGGGCCAGAGGTAACCAAGTTAAATCTTTAATTTTTTCCATATTTTGTTTTGTTGTCGAAAATCAAAGTCGATGATGTCATATTTCTTATAAAAATCGGACGGCAGACCTCCTCGTTGCTCGCAACGAGATCGTGTCTAGTTACTTTTATTTTTTTTTCCAAATTTTGCACACGAGATTTCTCGAAATCTATTCGACCGATTTCGACTATTTTTTCACAGATAAACTTCATACTTTTTTGTTATTCGGTACCGAGTTATCGGCCATTTTGTAATTTTTGACGACCCATTTTGTGCAGCTTTAAATTCAGCAACAATTAGAGATATGAATATGAAATTTTCAGGATAGGAAGACTATAGTTTAAAGTCGTGCAGCATGAAGTTGTTTAACGCCTGTTGCGCCATTTCTTAGAGCTCGCCTGGGCACGAAATTTGGGTGCGAATTTTCATACAAAAATTTCAAACGAAAGACCTTCTTGTTATTCTTCGGTTTCTTTTTCCCTATTATTAAGGTCTTCCGTTTCCAACGGAAGACCTTATTGTTATTGCTTTGTTTCTTTTTCCCTATTATTAAGGTCTTCCGTTTCCAACGGAAGACCTTATTGTTATTGCTTTGTTTCTTTTTCCCTATTATTAAGGTCTTCCGTTTCCAACGGAAGACCTTATTGTTATTGCTTTGTTTCTTTTTCCCTTTTATTTTTTTTTTCTTACGCTTTTTTGTACAAGCGATTTTTTGAAAACGACTTGACCGATTTTCGTGAAAATTTCATATCTTGTAGATATTGATAAAAACCTTATATATAATATTTTATTTTAATGACGTCATTTCCGTTCGGGAGATATTGACGTTTTAGTGATTTTTAGAGGGTCATTTTGTCCTGCTATCTCCTCCTAAACGAAAAAAGATATTGAATTTAAATTTTCAGGGATTGTAGACAAAAGATTGTAGATGTGTTTAAAGGCATTTGTGATTGTCTGGCTTCAAAGGCGTCGAAGCTCGCCTGGACCCGAAAATCGAGTTTAAAAAAACGACGTAATTTTTAATGGTTTTCGTTCTTTATCTCCTTTCCTGAAAATATTTTACCATAACATATAGAGCAAATAAAATTTATATTTACAGGATCTTCCGTTTGATAACAAGAAAAAGGGGCTGGTCCCTTAAATAAGGGGCCAAAAGGGCTCTAAAGTCTTTCTTCCATAGCACTTTACTGAGAAATATTTTGTAATATGTTTAAGAAGCAAAAATGTTCATCTTTTACTAATAAAACTATACATTATAAATTTTTTATTATGCGTTACGTAATTAGGGGTTTTAAGGGGCCAAAAATCCAAAATTTCGATCGAATATATCTCAAAAAGGACAAATATTTTGAAAAGCAATATAGAATAAAAGATGCTTAGAATGATGTTTTAAACAATATTCAATCATAAAATTTTCGTTATCTGGCCCCAATAAGGAGATGAGGGGTCGGCCCCTAAAACGTCATATACCAGATAGCTCTAAAACGGCAAAGAATTTCTAAACACTTGTTGAACAAAATATGTTTAATATCAAAAGAACTTTCGTATGATACCAGGAAAAAGGGGCTGGCCCTTCAATTTAGGGGCCATAAGGGCTCTAAAGTCTTTCTTCCATAGCACTTTACTGAGAAATGTTTTGTAATATGTTTAAGAAGCAAAAATGTTCATCTTTCACTAATAAAACTATACATTATAAAAATTTTATTATGCGTTACGTAATTAGGGGTTTTAAGGGGCCAAAAGTCCAAAATTTCGATCGAATATATCTCAAAAAGGACAAATATTTTAAAAAAGCAATATAGAATAAAAGATGCTTAGAATGATGTTTTAAACAATATTCAATCATAAAAGTTTCGTTATCTGGCCCCAATAAGGAGATTAGGGGTCGGCCCTTAAATGTCATATCCCAGATAGCTCAAAAACGGCAAAGAATTTTTAAACACTTGTTGTACAAAATATGTTTAATATCAAAAGAACTTTCGTATGATGCCAAGAAAAAGGGGCTGGCCCTTCAATTTAGGGACCAAAAGGGCTCTAAAGTTTTTCTTCCATAGCACTTTACTGAAAAATGTTTTGTCATATGTTTAGGAAGCAAAAGTGTTCATCTCACATTTATTTAACAACATATTATAATTATTTTATTAGTGTTCCGTATTAAGGGGTTTTATTGGGTTTTAAGGGGCCAGAAGTACCAATCTTTGATAACATACCTCAAACAGAACAAATATTTTAAAAAGCATCATTTTGAAAATCAATAAAAAATAAAATGCTGAGAATGATGTTCCTAATAAAATTCAACCATCAATTTTTTTTTGTTGCCCCAATAAGGAGATAAAGGGTCAAATATCAAAGTCAAGGTCATATAACCTTCAAAAAATCGCACAGAAGACCTCCTCGTTGCTCGCAACGAGATCGTGTCTAGTTATTATTATTTTTCTGCCTTTTTTTGTGCACGCGATTTCTCAGAAACGGCTCGGCTGATTTCAATCAAAATTTTCGATGTGATAGATAGTGGTCTGAACTTGATTGGAAATTTTTTGTATTGATGACGTCACATCCGTTTTTGAGATATTGAGATTTTTCTAATTTTTATATGGGTATTTTGTCTTCTGTTGTTCTCCTAAACTATTAGAGATATTAAGCTCAAATTTTACGGTAGGTAAAGGAAAGATTGAAGTTTTGCATGATTGTTGTTTTGTATGTTTAGCACTACTGGCGCCAAAGCTCGCTATGGCTCGAAAATTGACATTAAAAAAGCGTCGTGAATTTTTGTGTTTTTCTCTCTTTATCTCTTTTCCGGAAAATATTTTGTTAATCATGTAATGTAAAAAAAGTTTACATTTACATGACCTTTCTGCTGATATCAAGAAAAAAGGGCTGGTCCCTCAAATTAGGGACCTAGAAGGCTCTAAAGTCTTTTATACATAACTCTTTACCGAGGGATATTTTGTAATAAATTATAGAAGCAAATATGTTTATCTTACAGTTATGAAGCCAAGCAGTATAACGATTTTCTCATATATTACGTAATTAGGGGTTTTTAGGGGTCAAAAGTCCAAAACTTTGATCACCTATATCTCAAAAGAAAAAAAATTTTGAAATGCAGTATAAAAGAAAGATGCTCAAAATGATGTACTTAACAACATGCAACCTAAAAAATTTGGTACAGCAGCCCCAATAAGGAGATAAGGGACCGGCCCCTAAAACATTCTGTCTCCGATATCTCAAGAATGGTAACGAATTTTTGAACACTTCTTGAACAAAATGTCTTTATAATCAAATGACCTTTCATTTGATACCAAGAAAAAGGGGCTGGCCCCTATTTTAGGGACCTAAAGGGCTCTAAAGTCTTTTACCCATAACTCTTTACCGAGGGATATTTTGTAATAGATTATAGAAGCAAATATGTTTATCTCACAGTTATGTATTCAAACAATGTAATGATTTTATGATGTGTTATATAATTAAGGGTTTTTAGGGGCCAAAAGTCCAAAATTTCGATCACCCATATCTCAGAATGGAAATATATTTTGTAATGCAGTACAGAAGAAAAGTTGTTCAAAATGATGTTCTCAACGACATGCAACCATCAAAATTTCGTTAAACGCCCCCTAAAAGGAGATAAGGGACCGGCCCCTAACACCTTCGTTCTCATATTTCTCTAGAACGGTAACGAATTTCTAAACACTTGTTGAACAAAATTTGTGTAGAATTAAATGACCTTTTATTTGATATCAAGAAAAAGGGGCTAGCTACTTAAAAAAGGGGACCAAAGGGCTATAAAGTCTTTAATCTGTAGCCATTTACTGAGAGATATTTTGTGAAATGTTATAGAAGCAAATGTGTTTATCTTATAGTTATGTATTCAAGCAATGTAATGATTTTATCATGTGTTACGTAATTAAGGGTTTTTAGGGGCCAAAAGTCAAAAAATTTGATCACCCATATCTCAGAAAGGAAATATATTTTGTAATGCAAAACAGAAGAAAAGTTGTTCAGAATGATGTTCTCAACAACATGCAACCTTCAAAATTTCATTAAACGGCCCCTATAAGGAGTTTAGGACTTGCCCCTAAAACCTTCTTTCTCATATATCTCCAGAACGGTAACAAATTTCTAAACACTTGTTGAACAACATTTGTTTTGAATTAAATAACCTTTCATTTAATATCAAGAAAAAGGGACTGGTCCCTAAAATTAGGGGACCGAAGGGCTCTAAAGTATTTTATCTATAACCCTTTATTGAGGGATATTTTGTGAAATGTTATAGAAGCAAATGTGTTTATCCTGCAGTTATGTATCAAAGCAATGTATTGGTTTTGTCATGTGTTTTGTAATTAGGGGTTTTTAGGGGCCAAAAGTCCCAAATTTTGATCACCCATATCCCAGAAAGGTGAAATATTTTGAAATGCAGTACAGAAGAAAAGTTGTTCAAAATGATGCAAAAGGGCTCTAAAGTTTTTTATCTATACCCTTTATTGAGGAATATTTTGTGAAATGTTATAGAAGCAAATGTGTTTATCTTATAGTTATGTATCAAAGCAATGTAATGATTTAATCATGTGTTACGTAATTAAGGAATTTAGGGGCCAAAAGTCCAAAATTTTGATCACCCATATCTCAGAAAGGAAAAATATTTTGTAATGCAGTACGAAGAAAAGTTGTTCAAAATGATGTTCTCAACAAAATGCAACCTTCAAAATTTCGTTAAACGGCCCCTAAAAGAAGATAAGGGATCGGCCCATAAAACCTTCTTTCTCATATATCTCCAAAACGGTAACGAATTTCTAAACACTTGTTGACAAAATGTGTTCAGAATTAAATGTCCTTTCATTTGAATCCAAGAAAAAGGGACTTGCCCCTTAAATTAGGGGATCAAAGAGCTCTAAAATCTTTTAACTATAGCCCTTTAAAGAGAGCCATTTTGTGAAAGGTTATTAAAGCTAGATTAGGTATAATACGTTTATATATCCTAACAATATAATGATTTTCTCTTGCGTTACCCAATTAGGGTTTTTGTGGGACCAGAGATAAACAAGTTTGATCTTTTCTATCTTAATTGAAAGAAATGCAAGTATTTAAAAAAGCAAGAGAATTTATAAAAAGCGGTACAATTAAGCATTAGTACTTCACTCCTTTTTCCATAACATGTTTTGTTGTCGAAAATCAGAGTCGATGATGTCATATTTCATTCTAAAAATCGAACGGAAGACCTCCTCGTTGCTCGCAACGAGACCGTGTCTAGTTAAGGTCTTCCGTTTCCAACGGAAGACCTTATTGTTTTTCTTCGGTTTCTTCTTCCCTATTATTATTAGGGTCTTCCGTCTTCAGCGGAAGACCCTTCTATTATTCTATTGTTTCTTTTTCACTTTTCTTATTAGGGTCTTCCGTTTCCAACGGAAGACCCTCTTGTTATTCTTCGGTTTCTTTTTATCATTATTAGGGTCTTCCGTTTCCAACGGAAGACCCTCTTGTTATTCTTCGGTTTCTTTTTATTATTATTAGGGTCTTCCGTTTCCAACGGAAGACCCTCTTGTTATTCTTCGGTTTCTTTTTATTAGGGTCTTCCGTTTTCAACGGAAGACCCTCTTGTTATTCTTCGGGTTTTTTTTATTATTATTATACTTTTTCTTTTTTTTTCTGACTCCTTCTCGGCTTTATAACTCAAAAAGTTTCCTACCGATTTTAATGAAACTTTCAGAGATAATGTGAAACTATTATCCCTCAAAGATGTTAAAGTTTACTTGACAACGTCAATTCCGTTTTGACGTAACGTCATTTTTAAAATTTTCAAAAAGTTATTTTGTCCGCGGCGTTTCTCAAAAACGTTTTGAGATAGAGGCTTGAAATTTTCAATGGTTATGATTTGGTCAATTTACCTCTGTAATAAGGCTGGAAATGAAAATCTATCACTTCCGGTCGAAACCGGAAGTGAAACAAATTTTTTGAAAAAATGAATTTTCTGATCAAATCAAAAATGAATATGTACTTTGTAAAGCTAATTTAACTGAATCTAAAACTGAAAGCCGTTTTAAAATCGGACGATGCATTACAGAGATATCGGGGTTTGAAAATCGATTTTTCCGGAAATTTTGATTCCGCGTCCTTAGTTTAAAAAATAGCGTAATGTTCAAAGTAAAGTTAACTCGTACCAAAAATAATTGTTAAGTCGTACTTGAACACATTCGGAAATTTTTTTGTTAAGTCGTTCTTAAAATCGGAAAGGTGTTTGTTAAATCGTACTAAAAATCATTGGTATTTTGTTAAGTCGTACCAGGAATAATTCGATTTTTTCATCTTTTTATTCAAGTTACTCTTGTTATTGGTTTAAGAGCTCTACTTCCTACAGGAACTCCCAGCTTTACTTCCGACATTAACGGAAGACCCACTCGTTGCTTTGCAACGAGCTTTGCTCTAGTTAGGGTCTTCCGTTTTCAACGGAAGACCCTCTTGTTATTCTATGGTTTCTTTTTATTAGGGTCTTCCGTTTCAACGGAAGACCCTCTTGTTATTCTATTGTTTTTTTTTATTATTATTATTCCTCTTGTTTTTCCTTCTGACTTCTTTTTTGCTTTATATCTCAAAAACTATTCAACCGATTTGCAAGAAATTTTCAGGGATTATGTTAAATACTTGTCCCTTGAAGCTTCTAAAATTTCAGTTATTAAGTCACTTCCGTTTTCTAGTTACGTCATTTTAAAAATTTTCAAAAAGTGATTTTGTCAAGGACTTTTCTCGTAACGTTACGTCAATTTTTAAATTTTAAAAAAGTGATTTTGTCCAGGGCGTTTTTCAAAAATGCTTCAAGATAGAGACTTGGAATTTTCTGTGTTGAAGCATTGATCGTTTTTATTTGGACATAAGGCTGGAATTTAGTTTCCGTCACTTCCGGTCCAAATCGGAAGTGTTTTAAAATTTTCGAATTTTCGAATTTTTCGTTTTAATTTCAAATGTTCACGAGATTTGTAGAGTTGGTTTCGCTAAATACGAAACTGAAATCCGTTTGAAAATCGGTTGATGCATTACTGAGATATCGGGTTTAAAAATTGATTTTTCCGGAAATTTTAATTCCGCGTCCTTGGTTTAAAAAATAGCGTAATGTTCAATGTAAAATTAACTCGTACCAAAAATAATTGTTAAGTCGTACTTGAACACATTCGAATTTTTTTGTTAAGTCGTTCTTAAAATCGCAAAGGTTTTTGTTAAGTCGTACTTAAAATCATTCGTATTTTGTTAAGTCGTACCAAGAATATTCGATTTTTTCATCTTTTTATTTTAGTTACTCTTGTTATTAGTTTAAGAGCTGTGCTTCTTACAGGAACTTCCAGCTTTACTTCCGACATTAACGGAAGACCCACTCGTTGCTTTGCAACGAGCTTTGCTCTAGTTATTATTATTATTCTTTTTCTTTATTTTTCTGACTTTTTTAAAGCTTAATATCTCAAAAAGTTTTCAACGGATTTACATAAAACTTTTAGGGATTATGGAAAATCACTGTCCCTAAAAGATGTTAATTTTTTAAGTACAACGTCACTTCCGTTTCTACGTTACGTCAATTTTTAAATTTTAAAAAAGTGATTTTGTCCAGGGCGTTTTTCAAAAACGCTTAAAGATAAAGACTTGGAATTTTCTGTGTTGAAGCATTGATCGTTTTTATTTGGACATAAGGCTGGAATTTAGTTTCCAACACTTCCGGTCCAAACCGGAAGTGTTTTAAAATTTTCGAATTTTCGAATTTTTCGTTTCAATTTCAAATGTTTATGAGGTTTGTAGAGTTGGTCATGCTGAATACGAAACTGAAATCTGTTTAAAAATCGGAAGATGCATTATAGAGATATCGGGGTTTAAAAATTGACTTAAAACTTAAAATAATTCGTATTTTATTAAGTCGTGCCAGGAATAATTCGATTTTTTTTTCTTTTACTCTTGCTGTTGGTTTAAGAGCTCTGCTTCTTACAGGAACTTCCAGCTTTATTTCCGACATTGACGGAAGACCCACTCGTTGCTTTGCAACGAGCTTTGCTCTAGTTAGGGTCTTCCGTTTTCAACGGAATACCCTCTTGTTATTCTTCGGTTTCTTTTTATTAGGGTCTTCCGTTTCCAACGGAAGATCCTCTTGTTATTCTTCGGTTTCTTTTTATTAGGGTCTTCCGTTTTCAACGGAAGACCCTCTTGTTATTCTTCGGTTTCTTTTTATTATTATTATTATTATTCTTTTTCTTTTCTTCTGACTCCTTTTTTGCCTCATAACTCAAAAAGTTTTTAACCGATTTTGATGAAATTTTCAGAGATTGTTGCAAGTTGGCGTCCCTCAAAAATGTTAAAGTTTTAAAGAGAACGTCAACCCCGTTTTGACGTGACGTCAGTTTTAAAATTTTCAAAAAGTCATTTTGTCCGCGGCATTTCTCAAAAACGCTTTAAGATAGAGGCTTGAAATTTTCAATGGTTATGATTTGGTCGATTTACCTCTGTAATAAGGCTCGAAATGAAAATCTGTCACTTCTGGTCGAAACCGGAAGTGAAACAAATTTTTCGAAAAAATGAATTTTCTGATCAAATCAAAAACGAATATGTGTTTTGTAGAGCTTATTAAGCTAAATCTAACACTAAAAGCCGTTTTTAAATCGGACAATGCATAACAGAGATATCGGAGTTTAAAAATTGATTTTTCCGGAAATTTTGATTCCGCTTCCTTGGTTTAAAAAATAGCGTCATGTTCAAAGTAAAGTTAACTCGTACCAAAAATAATTGTTAAGTCGTACTTGAACACATTCGGATTTTTTTGTTAAGTCGTTCTTTAAATCGGAAATGTTTTTGTTAAGTCGTACTTAAAATCATTCGTATTTTGTTAAGTCGTACCAGGAATAATTCGATTTTTTCATCTTTTTATTTTAGTTACTCTTGTTGTTGGTTTAAGAGCTCTGCTTCTTACAGGAACATCCAGCTTTACTTCCGACATTAACGGAAGACCCACTCGTTGCTTTGCAACGAGCTTTGCTCTAGTTAGGGTCTTCCGTTTCCAACGGAAGACCCTCTTGTTTTTCTTTGGTTTCTTTTTATTATTATTTTATTTTTTATTTTTTTTCTGACTCCTTCTCGGCCTTATATCTCAAACAGTTTTCATCCGATTTCAATGAAATTTTCAGAGCTTTTGTAAAGTTACCGTGCCTAAAAGATGTTAAAGTTTCAGCATTTACGTCACTTCCGTTCAAATTTGGCGGCCATTTTTAAATTTTAAAAAAGTGATTTTGTCCGGAAGAAATCTCCGTAAACTTTAAAGATATCGCTTTGAAATTTTTACTGATGATAGATGTATCAATTCTATAATGTACTGGGGGGTTTAAAATTTTGTTCATTAATTTTGCTTAAAACCGGAAGCAGTTCCAATTTTTGGAAATTTTCATTTTTTTTGAACAAAATAAGACAATACACCAGTCTTATAGAACTTGCCATGGTGAATTCAAATCTGAAATCCGTTTGATAATCGGACGATGCATTACAGAGATATCGGGGTTTAAAAATTGATTTTTCCAGAAATTTTGATTCCGCGTCCTTGGTTTAAAAAATAGCATAATGTTCAAAGTAAAATTAATTCGTACCAAAATTATTGTTAAGTCGTACTTGAACACATTCGGATTTTTTTTTGGTTAAGTCGTACTTGAAATCGGAAAAGTTTTTGTTAAGTCGTACTTAAAATCATTCGTATTTTGTTAAGTCGTACCAGGAATAATCTTTTAATTTTTTTTCATCTTTTTATCTTAATTACTCTTGTTGTTGGTTTTAGAGCTCTGCTTCTTACAGGAACTTCCAGCTTTACTTTCGACATTAACGGAAGACCCACTCGTTGCTTTGCAACGAGCTTTGCTCTAGTTATTATTATTATTCTTTTTCTTTTCTTCTGACTCCTTTTTTGCGTCATAACTCAAAAGTTTTTTAACCGATTTTGATGAAATTTTCAGAGATTTTTGCAAGTTGGCGTCTCTAAAAAATGTTAAAGTTTTAAAAAGAACGTCACCTTCAATTTGACGTGACGTCATTTTTAAAAATTTTAAAAAGTCATTTTGTCCCGGACTTTTCTCAAAAGCGCTTTAAGATAGAGGCTTGAAATTTTCAATGGTTATAATTTGGTCGATTTACCTCTGTAATAAGGCTCGAAATGAAAATCTGTCACTTCCGGTCGAAACCGGATGTGAAACAAATTTTTCGAAAAAATGAATTTTCTGATCAAATCAAAAATGAATATGTGTTTTATAGAGCTTATCACGCTGAATCTAACACTGAAATCCGTTTTAAAATCGGACGATGCATTAAAGAGATATCGGGGTTTAAAAATTGATTTTTCCGGAAATTTTGTTTCCGTGTCCTTGGTTTAAAAAATAGCGTAATGTTTAAAGTAAAATTAACTCGTACCAAAAATAATTGTTAAGTCGTACTGTAACACATTCGGATTTTTTTTGTTAAGTCGTTCTTGAAATCGGAAAGGTGTTTGTTAAGTCGTACTCAAAATCATTCGTATTTTGTTAAGTCGTACCAGGAATAATTCGATTTTTTCATCTTTTTATTTTAGCTACTCTTGTTATTGGTTTAAGAGCCCTGCTTCTTACAGGAACTTCGAGCTTTACTTCCGACATTAACGGAAGACCCACTCGTTGCTTTGCAACGAGCTTTGCTCTAGTTATTATAATATTTTTTCTCTTTTTTTTCTGACTCCTTCTCGGCTTTATAACTCAAAAAGTTTCCAACCGATTTTGATGAAATTCTCAGAGATAATGTGAAACTATTATCCCTCAAAGATGTTAAAGTTTTCTTGACAACGTCACTTCCGTTTTTACGTTACGTCATTTATAAAATTTTCAAAAAGTCATTTTGTCCGCGGCGTTTCTCAAAAACGCTTTAAGATAGAGGCTTGAAATTTTCAATGGTTATGATTTGGTCTTCATAACTCAAAAAGTTTTCAACTTTTTTAAAGGAAACTTTGAGGGATTATGTGCAATTATATTGCCTCAAAGATGTTAAAGTTTCCATAACAACATCACTTCCGTTTTGACGTTACGTCATTTTTAAACTTTAAAAAAAGTCATTTTGTCCCCGACATTTCTCAAAAACGCTTTAAGATAGAGTCTTGAAATTTTCTGTGGTTATGAATTTGGCAATTTACATGTGCAATAAGGCTCGAAATGAAAATCTGTCACTTCTGGTTGAAACCGGAAGTGAAACAAATTTTTCGAAAAAATGAATTTTCTGATCAAATCAAAAACGAATATGCGTTTTGTAGAGCTTATTAAGCTGAATCTAACACTGAAATCCGTTTTAAAATCGGACAATGCATAACAGAGATATCGGGGTTTAAAAATTGATTTTTCCGGAAATTTTGATTCCGCTTCCTTGGTTTAAAAAAAAGCGTAATGTTCAAAGTAAAATTAACTCGTACCAAAAATAATTGTTAAGTCGTACTGTAACACATTCGGATTTTTTTTGTTAAGTCGTTCTTGAAATCGGAAATGTTTTTGTTAAGTCGTACTTAAAATCATTCGTATTTTGTTAAGTCGTACCAGGAATAATTCTATTTTTTCATCTTTTTATTTGCGTAGTCTTGTTGTTGGTTTAAGAGCTCTGCTTCTAACAGGAACTTCCAGCTTTACTTCCGACATTAACGGAAGACCCACTCGTTGCTTTGCAACGAGCTTTGCTCTAGTTATTATTCTTTTTCTTTTCTTCTGACTCCTTTTTTGCTTAATAACTCAAAAGGTTTTTAACAGATTTTTATGAAATTTTCAGAGCTTTTTGCAAGTTGGCGTCCCTCAAAAATGTTAAAGTTTTAAAGAGAACGTCACTTCCGTTTTGACGTGACGTCATTTTTAAAAATTTCAAAAAGTCATTTTGTCCCGGACTTTTCTCAAAAATGCTTTAAGATAGAGGCTTGAAATTTCCAATGGTTATGATTTGGTCGATTTACCTCTGTAATAAGGCTCGAAATGAAAATCTGTCGCTTCCGGTCGAAACCGGAAGTGAAACAAATTTTTCGAAAAAATAAATTTTCTGATCAAATCAAAAATGAATATGTGTTTTGTAGAGCTTAATAAGCTGAATCTAACACTGAAAGCTGTTTTAAAATCGGACGATGCATTACAGAGATATCGGGGTTTAAAAATTGATTTTTCCGGAAATTTTGATTCCGCGTTCTTGGTTTAAAAAATAGCGTAATGTTTAAAGTAAAATTAACTCGTACCATAAATAATTGTTAAGTCGTACTGTAACACATTCGGATTTTTTTTGTTAGGTTGTTTTTGAAATCGGAAAGGTTTTTGTTAAGTCGTACTTAAAATCATTCGTATTTTGTTAAGTCGTAACAGGAATAATTCGATTTATTTTATCTTTTTATTTTAGTTACTCTTGTTATCGGTTAAAGAGCTCTGCTTCTTACAGGAACTTTCAGCTTTACTTCCGTCATTAACGGAAGACCCACTCGTTGCTTTGCAACGAACTTTGCTCTAGTTATTATTCTTTTTTTTCTTACGCATTTTTGTGCACGCGAGTTCTCGGGAACGGCTTGGCTGATTTTAATGAAACTTTCAGAACTAACACATATTGATCTGAACCTTATTGGAAATTTTTTACATTGATGACGTCATTTCTGTTTTAGAGATATTGACGTTTTTACGATTTTTAGAGGGTCGGCTTGTCCGGTGTTTTTCTCCTAAACGAAAACAGATATTTGACTCAAATTTTCAGGGTTTGTAGACCTATGTTTGTGGATATGACAGAAGCATTTTCATTGTTCTGTGACGAAAAACACCGAAGCTCGCCTGCGCTTAAAAATTGAGATAAAAAGCGTCATGATTTTTTTGTGGTTTTCTTTGAATATCTTTTTTCTCAAAAGTATTTTGTTAAGACTTATAGAACAAAAAAACTTCAAAAAGTCAAGAACATTCATTTGACATTAGGGAAAAGGGGCTGGCCCTTTAAATTAAGGGCCGACAGGGCTCTAAAGTATTCTAATAATATCTTTTTAATGTGAAATATTTTGTTATACTTTATAGAAGCAATTATGTTCATCCTAACGTTCTGTACCTATACATGACAGTTGTTTACTCCTTTGTTACGTATTTAGGGATTTTAAGGGGCCAGCAGTCCGAAATTTTGATCTTATATATCTGAAAATGGAGAGAAATTTTGAAAAGCAATGTTGAACAAAAGATGCTCCAAATAATGTCGTTAACAATTTGCAACCATAATTTGTTTGTTATCCGGTCCCTAACATGAGTTATAGGGGTCAAAAGGGCTCTGAAGTCTTTCTTCCATAGCACTTTACTGAGAAATATTTTGTAATATGTTAAAGAAGCAAAAATGTTCATCTTACAGTTATTTATCTATTCATTATAAAAATAGTTTCATGCGTTACGTAATTAGGGGTTTTAAGGGGCCAGAAGTCCAAAATGATGTTCTAAACAATATTCAACCATTAAAATTTCGTTTTGTGGCCCCAATAAGGAGAAAAGGGGTTGGCCCCTAAAACGTTCTTTCCCAGATAGCTCAAGAACGGAAACAAATCTCTAGACACTTGTTGAACAAAATATGTTGAATATTAAAAGACCTTTCATTTGACACCAAGAAAAAGGGGCTGGCCCCTTAAATTAGGGGCAAAAAGGGCTTTTAAGTCTTTTTCCCATAGCACTTTACTAAGAAGTAATTTGTAATATGTTTAAGAAGCAAACACGTTCATCTTACAGTTATTTAACTATTCATAATATAAAAGAATTCGTGCGTTACGTAATTAGGGGTTTAAAGGGGCCAGAAGTTAAAAATTTCAATCACTTATATCACAAATAGGACAAATATTTTGAAAAGCAATATAGAATAAAAGATGCTTAGAATGATGTTCTAAACAATATTCAACCATCATAATTTCGATCTCTGGCCCCAATAAGGAGATAAGGGGTCGGCCCCTAAAACTATTCTTTCCAAGATAGCTCAAGAACGGTAACGAATTTCTAGACACTTGTTGAACAAAATATGTTGAATATTAAAAGACCTTTCATTTGACAACAAGAAAAAGGGGCTGGCCCCTAAAATTAGGGGCCAAAAGGGCTCTAAAGTCTTTTTTTCATAGCACTTTACTGAGAAGTAATTTGTAATACATGTATGTTTAGGAAGCAAAAATGTTTATCTTACAGTTATTTAACTATTCATAATATAAAAGAATTCATGCGTTACGTAATTAGGGGTTTTAAGGGGCCAGAAGTTCAAAATTTCAATCAATTGTATCACAAAAAGGACAAATATTTTGAAAAGCAATATAGAATAAAAGATGCTTAGAATGATGTTCTAAACAATATTCAACCATCATAATTTCGTTTTCTGGCCCCAATAAGGAGAAAAGGGGTCGGTCCCTAAAACTTTTCTTTCCTAGATAGCTCAAGAACGGTAACGAATTTCTAGACACTTGTTGAACAAAATATGTTGAATATTAAAAGACCTTTCATTTGACATCAAGAAAAAGTGGCTGGCCCCTAAAATTAGGGGCCAAAAGGGCTCTAAAGTCTTTTTTCCATAGCACTTTACTGAGAAGTAATTTGTAATATGTTTAAGAAGCAAAAATGTTTATCTTACAGTTATGTAACTATTCATAATATAAAAAAGTTCATGCGTTACGTAATTAGGGGTTTTAAGGGGCCAGAAGTTCAAAATTTCAATCACTTGTATCACAAAAAGGACAAATATTTTGAAAAGCAATATAGAATAAAAGATGCTTAGAATGATTTCAACCATCATAATTTCGTTTTTGGCCCTAATAAGGAGATAAGGGGTCGGCCCCTAAAACTATTCTTTCCCAGATAGCTCAAGAACGGTAACGAATTTCTAGACACTGGTTGAACAAAATATATTTTTAATATCAAAAGACCTTTCATTTGACATCAAGAAAAAGGGACCGGCCCCTAAAATTAGAGGCCAAAAGGGCTCTGAAGTTTTTCTTCCATAGCATTTTACTGAGAGGTATTTTGTAATATGTTTAAAATGCAAAAATGTTTATCTTCCAGTTATGCATCCATATATGATTTAAAGAAATCTCATATGTTACGTAATTAGGGGATTTAAGGGGCTAAAAGTCTTTTGATGATAACTTTTAATTGTGAAATATTTTGTAATACATTATAGAAGCAATTATATTCATCGAAACACTATACACCTATAAATGACAATTGTTTACTCCTTTGTTACGTAATTAGGGTTTATGGGAACAGAAGTCCGAAAGTTTGATCTTCAATTTATGTTCTTATTCGTTTCACTCAAACGAACATAAAATATTTATGAAATAAACACAAACTCGTGAGTAGGATGTGAAGCGCTCTGAAAGTGCAGTTTTAATTAATTTCAATATAACAAAAATTTCTTTCTTTCTTAACCAAATCTTCCACATCTACAAAATAAAATTGCAAATTTTAGACAGTGGATACATCTATATATTATACAATATGAAGCAAAGGGCGGGTGGGTGGGACTTAAATGACTGCACGAAAAAGAGCCTTCGAATGACTTTACTAGTACACAATAACTTTCGCGGTCATTCATAGCCCGTGCTATGAATACCAATATTGTCACCTGACTAGGTGACAATAATAACAACCAATAGATGTAAAGAATAAACAAACACTACCACGTGTTTAAGTAACATTAATAAATACATATATTAAAATGGAGAAAAATTTCGAATGCTTAACAATATGCAACCATCATTGTTTTGTTACCTGATCCCTTAAAGGAGTTATAGGGCCGGCCCCTAAAATGATCTTTCCCAGATATCTCGAGAACGGTATCTAATTTCGAAACACTCGTTGAACAAAATTAGATCCCCCCGCATTTACTGATATGTTTTGTTGATGAAGATCAAAGGCAATTTCATTTCCTTTTCTTAAAATCGGACGGAAGACCTCCTCGTTGCTCGCAACGAGATCGTGTCTAGTTATTATTATTTTTTTTCTTCCTTTTTTTGTGCACGCGATTTCTCAGAAACGGCTCGGCCGATCTCAATCAAATTTTAGGATGTGATAGATAGTGGTCTGAACTTGATTGGAAATTTTTTGTATTGATGACGTCACATTTCTTTTTGAGATATTGAGATTTTTCTAATTTTTATATGGGTATTTTGTCTTCTGTTGTTCTCCTAAACTATAAGAGATATTTAGCTCAAATTTCTACGGTTGGTAAACGAAAGATTGAAGTTTTGCATGATTGTTGTTTTGTATGTTTAGCACTACTGGCGCCAAAGCTCGCTATGGCTCGAAAATTGACATTAAAAAAGCGTCGTGAATTTTTGTGCTTTTCTCTCTTTATCTCTTTTCTGGAAAATATTTTGTTAAAACATTGATGTAAAAAAAGTTTATATTTACAAGACCTTTCTGTTGATATCAAGAAAAAGGGGCTGGCATCTCAAATTAGGAACCTAGTCCAAAACATTGATCACCTATATCTCAAAACGGAAAAATATTTTGAAATGCAGTATAAAAGAAAAGATGCTCAAAATGATGTACTTAACACCATGCAACCTAAAAAATTTGGTTCAGCGGCCCCAATAAGGAGATAAGGGACCGACCCCTAAAACATTCTTCTCAGATATCTAAAGAATGGTAACGATTTTCTGAACACTTGTTGAACAAAATGTCTTTATAATCAAATGACCTTTCATTTGATACCAAGAAAAAGGGACTGGCCCCTAATATTAGGGACCTACAGGGCTCTAAAGTCTTTTCACTATAGTTATTTACTGAGGGATATTTTGTAATAAATTATAGAAGCAAATATGCTTATCTGACAGTTATGAAGCCAAGAAGTATAACGATTTTCTCATATGTTACGTAATTAAGGATTTTTAGGGGTCAGAAGTCAGTATAAAAGAAAAGATGCTCAAAATGATGTCCTTAACAACATACAGCCTAAAAAATTTGGTTCAGCGGCCCCAATAAGGAGATAAGGGACCGGCCCCTTAAATATTAAATATATTGTAATAAATTATAGAAGCAAATATGTTTATCTGACAGTTATGAAGCCAAGCAGTATAACGATTTTCTCATATGTTACGTAATTAGGGATTTTTAGGGGTCAGAAGTCAGTATAAAAGAAAAGATGCTCAAAATGATGTCCTTAACAACATGCAGCCTAAAAAATTTGGTTCAGCGGCCCCAATAAGGAGAAGGGACCGGCCCCTTAAATATTCTTTCTGAGATATCTCAAGAATGGTAACGGATTTCTGAACACTTGTTGAACAAAATGTCTTTATAATCAAATGACCTTTCATTTGATACCATAAAAAAGGGGCTGGCCCCTAATATTAGGGACCTATAGGGCTCTAAAGTCTTTTTCCTATAGTTCTTTACCGAGGGGTATTTCGTAATAGATTATAGAAGCAAATATGTTTATCTAACAGTTGTGTAGCCTAACATTATAATGATTTTTCTCATGTGTTACGTAATTAAGGATTTTTAGGGGTCAAAGTCCAAAAATGAGATACCGTGCCTCAAAGATGATAAAGTTTCAGCATTTACGTCACTTCCGTTCAAATTTGGCGGCCATTTTTAAATTTAAAAAAAGTGATTTTGTCCGTAAGAAATCTCATTTAACTTTAAAGATATCGCTTTGAAATTTTTACTGATGATAGATGTATCAATTCTATAATGTACTGGGGGGTTTAAAGTTTTGTTCATCAGTTTTACTCAAAACCGGAAGCAGTTCCAATTTTTGGAAATTTTCATTTTTTTGTACAAAATAAGAAAATACTACAGTCTTATAGAATTTGCCATGGTGAATTCAAATCTGAAATCCGTTTGAAAATCAAACAATGCATTAAAGAGATATCGGGGTTTAAAAATTGATTTTTCCGGAAATGTTGATTCCGCGTCCTTGGTTTAAAAAATAGCGTAATGTTCAAAGTAAAATTAACTCGTACCAAAAATAATTGCTAAGTCGTACCTGAACACATTCGGATTTTTTTTGTTCAGTCGTTCTTAAAATCGGAAAGGTTTTTGTTAAGTCGTACTTAAAATCATTCGTATTTTGTTAAGTTGTACCAGGAGTAATTCGATTTTTTCATCTTTTTATTTTAGTTACTCTTGTTGTTGGTTTAAGAGCTCCGCTTCTTACAGGAACTTCCGGCTTTACTTCCGACATTAACGGAAGACCCACTCGTTGCTTTGCAACGAGCTTTGCTCTAGTTATTATTAGGGTCTTCCGTTTCCAACGGAAGACCCTCTTGTTATTCTTCGGTTTCTTTTTAGGGTCTTCCGTTTTCAACGGAAGACCCTCTTGTTATTCTTCGGTTTCTTTTTATTATTATTATACTTTTTCTTTTTTTTTCTGACTCCTTCTCGGCTTTATAACTCATAAAGTTTCCAACCGATTTTAATGAAACTTTCAGAGATAATGTGAAACTATTATCCCTCAAAGATGTTCAAGTTTTCTTGACAACGTCAATTCTGTTTTGACGTAACGTCATTTTAAAAATTTTCAAAAAGTCATTTTGTCCGCGGCGTTTCTCAAAAACGGTTTGAGATAGAGGCTTGAAATTTTCAATGGTTATGACTTGGTCGATTTACCTCTGTAATAAGGCTGGAAATGTCAATCTGTCACTTCCGGTCGAAACCGGAAGTGAAACAAATTTTTCGAAAAAATGAATTTTCTGATCAAATCAAAAACGAATATGTGTTTTGTAGAGCTTTATAAGCTGAATCTAACACTGAAAGCCGTTTTAAAATCGGGCGATGCATTACAGAGATATCGGGGGTTAAAAATTGATTTTTCCAGAAATTTTGATTCCGCGTCCTTGGTTTAAAAAATAGCGTAATGTTTATAGTAAAGTTAACTCGTACTAAAAATAATTGTTAAGTCGTACTTAGAGACATTCGGATTTTTTTGTTAAGTCGTTCTTAAAATCAAAAAGGTTTTTGTTAAGTCGTACTTAAAATCATTCGGATTTTGTTAACTCGTACCAGGAATAATTCGATTTTTTCATCTTTTTATTTTTGTTACTCTTGTTATTGGTTTTAGAGCTCTGCTTCTTACAGGAACTTCCAGCTTTACTTCCGACATTAACGGAAGACCCACTCGTTGCTTTGCAACGAGCTTTGCTCTAGTTATTATTATTTTTTTTCTTTTTCTTTTTTTTCTGACTCCTTTTCGGCTTCATAACTCAAAAAGTTTTCAACTTTTTTAAAGGAAACTTTGAGGGATTATGTGCAATTATATTGCCTCAAAGATGTTAAAGTTTCCATAACAACATCACTTCCGTTTTGACGTTACGTCATTTTTAAACTTTAAAAAAAGTCATTTTGTCCCCGACATTTCTCAAAAACGCTTTAAGATAGAGTCTTGAAATTTTCTGTGGTTATGAATTTGGCAATTTACATGTGCAATAAGGCTGGAAATAAAAATCCGTCACTTCCAGTCGAAACCGGAAGTGAAACAAATTTTTCGAAAAAATGAATTTTCTGATCAAATCAAAAATGAATATGTGTTTTATAAAGCTTATCAAGCTGAATCTAACCCTTAAATCCGTTTTAAAATCGGACAATGCATTAAAGAGATATCGGGGTTTAAAAACTGATTTTTCCGGAAATTTTGTTTCCGCGTCCTTGGTTTAAGAAATAGCGTAATGTTCAAAGTAAAGTTAACTCGTACCAAAAATAATTGTTAAGTCGTACTTGAACAATTCGGATTTTTTTTGTTAAGTCGTTCTTGAATTCAGGAAGGTTTTTGTTAAGTCGTACTTAAAATCATTCGGATTTTGTTAAGTCGTACCAGGAATAATTCGATTTTTCATCCTTTTATTTTAGTTACTCTAGTTATTGGTTCAAGAGCTTTGCTTCTTACAGGAACTTCCAGCTTTACTTCGACATTAACGGAAGACCCACTCGTTGCTTTGCAACGAGCTTTGCTCTAGTTATTTTTTTCTTTTTCTTTTTTTTCTGACTCCTTTTCGGCTTCATAACTAAAAAAGTTTTCAAACAATTTCAATGAAACTTCCAGAGATTATGTGCAATTACAATTCTTCAAAGATATCAAAGTTTCCATAACAACGTCACTTCCGTTTTTACGTTACGTCATTTTCAAAGTTATAAAAAAGTCATTTTGTCCGCGGCATTTCTCAAAAACGCTTTTAGATAGAGCCTTGAAATTCTCCGTGGTTATGTATTTGACAATTTACATGTGCAATAAGGCTGGAAATAAAAATCCGTCACTTTTGGTCGAAACTGGAAGTGATTCAAATTTTTCGAGAAAAAATTTTGTTTAATCAAATAAAAAACGTATACGTATTTTGTGTAGCTTTATAAGCTGAACCTAATACTGAAATCCGTTTGAAAATCAGACGATGTATTACAGAGATATTGGGGTTTAAAAATTGATTTTTCCGGAAATTTTGTTTCCGCGTCCTTGGTTTCGAAAATAGCATAATGTTCAAAGTAAAATTAACTCGTACGAAAATAATTGTTAAGTCGTACTTGAACACATTAAGAATTTTGTTGTTAAGATGTTCATAAAATCGTGAATGTTTTTGTTAATTCGTACTTAAAATCATTCGGATTTTATTAAGTCGTACCAAGAATTTTCGATTTTTTAATCTTTTTGTTTTAGTTACTCTTGTTATTGGCTTAAGAGCTCTGCTTCTTACAGGAACTTCCAGCTTTTCTTTCGACATTAACGGAAGACCCACTCGTTGCTTTGCAACGAGCTTTGCTCTAGTTATACTTTTTTTTTCTTTTTCTGACTTTTTTGGAGCGGTATTTCTCAGAAACTATTCAACCGATTTAAACACAGAATTTCAAATGATTACGTTACTTCCGGTTTCAAATATGGACGATTTTGTAATTTTTTAAGGGTCATTTTGTCCACGCATCTCCTCTGAAACTAATCATGATAAAAGCTTGAAATTTGCAGGGATTGTAGATGAAGGTCTGTAAATTTCCCTCTATGCTTCCAATTGCGAAAAATGCGCAAAGCCTAGAAGCTCGCCTGAACCTGAAAATTAGCACCAAATTTTTTCACAAAATGTTCGCACATTTTCCGTAATATCTTTTGACGTATAAATATTTTGTTACAAAAATGTAATGCAAAAGCTGTTTCAATTTGCACGGGCTTTTATTTGATATCAAGAAAAAGGGGCTGGCCCCTCAAATTAGGGGCCAAGAGGGCTCTAAAGTTTATTTGCAATAACTTTTTAGTGAACAATAATTTGTTATAGATTATAGAAGCAAAAATGTTCATTGTACAGCTGTTTATCTATACAGTACCATACTTAAGTCATATATTACGTAATTAGGGGTTTCAAGGGGCCAGAATTTCAAATCTTTGATCATTAATATCTGAAAAAGGAGAAATATTTTGAAAAGCAATGTAGAACAAAAGTTGTTCAAAATATTGTTTTGTACAATATGCTACCTTAAATGTTCTTGTTTATGACCCCATTTAGGAGTTAAAGGGTCGGCCCCTAAAACACATTTGTACATATATCTCAAGAACGGTGAACATTTTGTGAACACTTGTTAAACAAAATATGTTTATATTTACAAGACCTTTCATTTGATGTCAAGAAAAAGGGGCTGGCTCCTCAAATTAGGGGTCAAGAGGGCCCTAATGTCTTCTTACAATAACTCTTTACTGAACAATATTTTGTTATTAATTATAGAAGCAAAAGTGTTCATTGTACAGCTGTTCATCTATACATTACCATACCTAAGTCATATATTACGTAATTAGGGGTTTCAAGGGGCCAGAACTCAAAACTTTGATCATTAATATCTGAAAAAGGAGAAATATTTTGAAAATCAATGTAGAACAAAAGTTCTTCAAAATAATGTTCTTAACAATATGATACCAAATATGTTGTTGTTAGTGGCCCCGGTAAGGGGTTAAAAGGTCGGCCCCTAAAACGCATTTGTACAGATATCTCGAGAACGGTTTACAATTCACGAACACTTGTAGAACAAAATATGTTTATATTAGCGAGACCTTTTATTTGATATCAAGAAAAAGGGACTGACCCCTCAAATTAGGGGCCAGAAGGGCTACTAAGTATTTTCATAATAACTCTTTTCTGACCAATAATTTGATATTAATCATAAAGCAGCAAATAAGCTTTAATTAAGCTTAATGTAAAACCGAAACCCGTTTCAAAATCGGACGATGCATTACAGAGATATCGGGGTAAAAAAATTGATTTTTCCGGAAATTTTGATTCCGCGTCCTTGGTTTAAAAAATAGCGTAATATTTAAAGTAAAATTAACTCGTACCAAAAATAATTGTTAAGTCGTATTTGAACATATTCGGATGTGTTTTGTAAAGTCGTTCTTGAAATCGGAAAGGTGTTTGTTAAGTCGTTCTTAAAATCATTCGTATTTTGTTAAGTCGTACCAGGAATAATTCGATTTTTTTCATCTTTATATTTTAGTTACTCTTGTTATTGGTTTAAGAGCTCTGCTTCTTACAGGAACTTCCAGCTTTACTTCCGACATTAACGGAAGACCCACTCGTTGCTTTGCAACGAGCTTTGCTCTAGTTATTCTTGGGTATTTTTTTTTCTTACGCATTTTTGTGCAGGCGATTTCTCGGAGATGGCTGAATTGATTTTCATGAAACTTTTAGATCCGATAGATATTTATTTTCACTAAATACACATCTTTTTATTTTGATGACGTCACTTCCGTTCTTGAGATAATGACATTTTAGCGATTTTCAGAGGGTCGGCTTGTCCAGGGATCTCCTCCCAAACGGTAAAAGATATTGAGTTCAAATTTTCAGGGATTGTAGAAAAGAGATTGTAGATGTGCTATTTGGCATTCATATTTGTCTTGCTCAAACGGCGTTAAAGCTCGCCTGGTCCCGAAAATTGAGACTAAAAAACGTCGTAATTTCTCATGGTTTTCTTAGTTTATCTCTTTTCTAAAAAATATTTTGTTAACTCTTGTAATGCAAAAAAAGTTTATATTTACAAGACCTTGCATTTGATATCAAGAAAAAGGAGCTGGCCCCTAAAATTAGGGGACCAAAGGGCTTTAAAGTCTTTCATATGTAGCCCTTTACTGAGGGATATTTTGTGAACATTTATAGAAACAAATATGTTTATCTTAAAGTTATGTATCCAAGCAATGTAATGATTTTATCATGTGTTACTTAATTAAGGGTTTTTAGGGGCCAAAAGTCCAGAATTTTGATCACCAATATCTCAGAAAGGAAAACTATTTTGAAATGCAGTATAGAAGAATAGATGCTCAGAGTGATGTATTAAACCATATGCAATTTTCAAAATTTCGTTAAACGGCCCCTATAAGGAGTTAAGGGATCGGCCCCTAAAATGTTCTTTCCCATATATCTCATGAACGGTAACGAATTTCTAGAAAGTTGTTGAACAAAATGGGTTGGGATTTACATGACCTTTTATTTGATATCAAGAAAAAGGGGCTGGTCCCTAAAATTAGGGGACCAAAGGGCTCTAAAGTCTTATATCTGTAGCCCTTTACTGAGGGATATTTTGTGAACGGTTATAGAAGCAAATATGTTTATCTTAAAGTTATTTATCCAAGCAATGTAATCACCAATCACCAATATCTCAGAAAGGACAAATATTTTGAAATGCAGTAAAGAAGAAAAGATATTCAGAATGATGTACTAAATAATATGCAATTTTCAAAATTTCGTTAAACGGTCCCTATAAGGAGTTAAGGGACCAGTCCCTTAAACGTTCTTACCCATATATCTCAAGAACGGTAACGAATTTCTAAACAGTTGTTGAACAAAATGGGTTGGGATTTAAATGACCTTTTATTTGATATCAAAAAGTGACTGGCCCCTAAAATTAGGGAACTTAAGGGCTCTAAAAATTTTCATCTGTAGCTCTTTACTGAGGGAAATTTAATGAAAGGCTATAGAAGCAAATATGTTTATCTTACATTTCTGAATCCAAGTAATGTAATGATTTATTCATGTGTTATGGAATAAGGATTTTTTAGGGGTCAAGAGTCCATAAACTATGACCAGCTATATCTCAAAAAGGAAAATATTTTGAAATGCAGTGTAGAAGAAAAGATGCTCAAAATGATGCACTTTACAAAATGCAACCTTCGAAATTGGGTTCAGCGGCTCCAATAAGCAGATAAAGGACTGGCCCCTAAAACTTTTTTTTCTCAGATATCTCAAGAACGGTGACGAATTTCTAAACACTTGTTGAACAAAGCTCTTATCCCTGAAACAAAATAGTATCTGGCCCTCAGAATGTGGACCCCGTTTTTCAATTATAAATCATGTTTAGCTGTTAAATAGCAAAATCAAGATCGAACATATATCTCAAATTCTAAAATCAGACGGAAGACCACCTCGTTGCTCGCAACGAGATCGTGTCTAGTTTTATTTCTTTTTCTATTCATATGTGACTTTCACTGTATTGATTGCTTATTATTTTTGTACACAGGTGATATAGATACAAACATCTGTAAACAAAATCAAAATGTAATAATTTTATAGGTTGCCTTAACCAAAGTCAGGAACAAAACTGCACGTGTTCTTTTGGCGATCATTATGCTGGTCTTCCATCAGGTCGGTTATTCGGTGATTTACTCCACCAAGTAAAACATTACATTATTTCCCATGTTTATCTATAATAGAATTTAATTGAATAAGATGGTATAAACAAAAAATCTATAAGATTTTTACTGTATCTTGACGATACGACACTAATATGTATTATATTTTTACTTTCTATGAAACAATGAACATTTTCATTTCAATTCAAGAAATATTTTCAGAAATATTGTCATCGGAAGTTGCCTGGCAAAAGAATAAAGACATACTGACCATGACATGTCATCGGGGCTTTGTTAAATATAAAAACAAAAACAATTTGGAGTCAAGGTTTCATTTAAAACATCCCAGAAACACCATTTTCTTTAATTGTTCAGATGGTAGGTAGTATATGAGAATTTTACCCACATTTCTACGTGAATTTTTTGTGTCTAATTCAATGTGACGTGAAAAATAATTTGATCCTCCTACACTCATTTAAAACCTTTCATTAGTTTTAACTTGATGCGAGACTTTCGAATTGTATTATGTGTCTATCAAGTAAAAAGTAACATTCAATCGTATGGCCGACTGGTGGCAAGTAACATGCACGTTATGTGTTTATTCATTAACGATATTGAATAAAATGGGTTAAACCATCTTAGAAAGGTATGCCTGTCATATATTTATTATGTGACATAAACAATAAAACTTCCCATAAAACCACTCAGATAAGACCTTGGTTATTCTAAACTAATGCACCGTTACAGTTTACAATAATTTTTTACAGTCTATTGTGTTTGTTGTAACACGTTTGCTTATTTGTTATACAGCTTGCGCAGGGACCGCCTATAATGCTAAAACTACATACGTACAACACATTCAACCAAGCATAGTGAGTGTTGGTGATAAAGTAACCCTCGTCTGTAAAAATGGACATAGACTTGTAGCAGGAAATCTTACCAGAATTTGTCAGAAAAACGGTTCCTGGAGTGGAGAAAATCCGATTTGCAAACGTAATGATTATTAGTATTTGCAAAATTAATAGATCATTCAACGCGCTCTAAATTTCTTTAAATATAGAAAGAAAACTGTGTAGATATGGGTGAATAAGGCGTGTAAAATGCCTATTACATGGTCGGACAAGGTACTTAAAATTTGAAATATCAAATTAATCTAATATTTTTAAATAAAGTCATTTCAAAAAACAATATATATTTAACATATTATTGATTTTAAACCAATAAACATGTTCAATACTTGGAATATATGGACTTAAACAGGCGTATGCGTATCAAAACCTGCAAATACTGTCATTTTTTTTAGAACTTTAAGCCTTTTTTATAGAGTGGGTATGGGCTCCATATTTTTCTCATAGTCTAATTACGGTCTAATGGAAAACAAACCGATTTCAATCACCAAAATGTGGAGAGATAACACACTATACATTAAAAATATTATTTTGTATCCCAACAATTGAACGTTTTGAAAAAATAATACAAGTCCTTAAATTCGTAGCCAGGGTGACACATACTATATAAAGAGCCTACTTTGTTGTGTCTGAAATGGCTCAGTGGTTACAGTTCCTGACATGAGATAACCTCTTATATCTAGGGTTTTTATAATATACGTTCGATACGACCAAAATTTCAGGCGATATTTTTTTTCTTATTTTTTGTTAAATGTATTAAAAACTGAATATAGTTAGAAATTGTGCTTTGGCAAACTCGTATTTTGATATATTTGAATAGATTCAATTGGGAAAAAATAAATTCAAAATTGTATTTCATGACTAAACCCAATGGGCATTTGCGCCATCTTATTCCCCCATCTTCAAATTTATTAATGAAGTATTTCCATCAAATTATTTGTCATGCCAATTTGCTTATTTTTAAGCTTGTACGGTGGCCACATTCTATGCTAACACTACAGATGCACATTATTTTCAACCAAACGACAGATTGAACGTTGGAGATAATGTCACATACACCTGTAAAAGAGGCCATAGACTTGCTGCTGGAAATCTAACCAGAGTTTGTCAAGAAAACGGTTCATGGAGTGGAGAAGAACCGATCTGCAAACGTAATACCAAAGTGTCTTTGTAAATAACTTTTTATGGTGTAAAATATTATGTTTACCGTATCTTCCTGGAAGTAGAATATTAATCAAAGTGCATGTTGGTGTATGTTTTATTGTAATATTTTCATTGTTTATTTTCAGCTTGTTCTGAAGCCGCGTACAACACTAGTACTACTAACGCGCAGTACTACGGACCTAACGGCACTCTGAGTGTTGGTGATAATGTCACATACACCTGTAAAAGAGGCCATAGACTTGCTGCTGGAAATCTAACCAGAATTTGTCAAGAAAACGGTTCATGGAGTGGAGAAGAACCGATCTGCAAACGTAATACCAAAGTGTCTTTGTAAATAACTTTTCATGGTGTAAAATATTATGTTTACCGTATCTTCCAGGAAGTAGAATATTAATCAAAGTGCATGTTGGTGTATGTTTTATTGTAATATTTTCATTGTTTATTTTCAGCTTGTTCTGAAGCCGCGTACAACACTAGTACTACTAACGCGCAGTACTACGGACCTAACGGCACTCTGAGTGTTGGTGATAATGTCACATACACCTGTAAAAGAGGCCATAGACTTGCTGCTGGAAATCTCACCAGAATCTGCCAGGAAAACGGTTCATGGACAGGAGAAAAACCGTATTGCAAAAGTAATCATTTGAATATTTTAAGTGTTGCTAAAGATAGAAAATAGGAACATACTAACTATTGAACTGCCAGTTTAAATTAATACTTCTTATCATACTCACAGAGTTATATGTGGGCGGCGGAAAGGGAAAAAAAATACTGGAAAATATGAAACGAATACCTATCTCAGTTGTAATGATTGAGATAAAGTGCATTATTAAAAGCAATTTTTGCAATACGAATATGCAATAGTGCATAATTAAAGATTAAAAACAAACGACGAGGGTTATTTTTTTTTAGCTCACCTGTCCTTCCGTCCGTCTGTCCGTCTGTCCGTCTGTCCGTCCCACAGGGTGAACCTCTACCATTCAATTAACTGAATGTTGTCTGAAAGGTCTATGCCATTAAGTCGCCTTTCAGTTTCATTTCAGTCACCTTTCAGTTGACTGAGGTTCACCCTGTGTCCGTCTGTAAACTTTTAACATTTGGACTTCTTCCTTAAACGGCCTGGCCAATTTCAGCTTAATTTGGCGCAAATCTTCCTTCTAGAAAGGCAAATATAAATTGCAGAAACGAAAGACCAATCTTTATTTAAAACGGAGAAAACTTCGAAAATGTAGAAAAAGGGGGGGGGGTGCATTTTTAAAAATCTTCTTCTCAAGAACTGCTGAATTATTTTCAACCTAATTTAGCATAAATGATCCTTATGGAAAGGAAAATATAAATTGCAAAAATCATGAGCTATTTCTTACTCAAATTTGAGTTATTACGAATATAATAATAAAGGAAATGCGAGTTTCGATCAGATTTTAACTTCGGGTTCGGTATTCCATACTTAAAGCAGCTATGTTGAATGATAAACGGGTCGATCTCACAAATGTTGTCCAGCAGTTCGCGTACAAAGGAGATCTTTGAAATTTGCAAGATACATTGGTGCCGATTTTGTGAAGTAAATTGAGGTTGTATATTTCAATGCGTTGACAGTTTTCACATTTGACGGTTTCGTTCATTTTATATTATTTATGCTTTGTTACCTATCGCCTGTATTTTGTAATTTTTACGTATCAAATCAAAAATGAACTTCGGTAAGTCAGACAGTTGACTGTTTACCTGCGCAAATTAAGCAAAATCTGGTGTATTAACAAAGTACTAAAATACAATTCATTCTATTGGTAATATTCGTACGTATGCTCGTTTGCGTAACGGATTAATGCAATGTGTTTTCATTTGTGGAGATGCTCAGCATTTTCTTGAGTTTATTCAGTTTAAACAGAGTTTAATATCGCTGACGGAAATATGTACTATATATTATTATATATGATTCATTTTGAAAAATAAATTGTGCTTTTTGTTTTAGTGCATGTCTCTTCTGTTTAATTGTTTACTATTTCTATTTACTAACCATATTTGAGTGTTAAGCTTCAAATTATAAGCAAGATACAGTGCTGTGTACACAGATATGAGGCTATTTTTTGTTTACATTTTAATGCTGAATAGGAAATACCAAGTGAAAAATCTAGCAAAATTGTAAGCACTGTATCTTGCTTATTATTTAATGATTGACGCTGAAATTTTGGTTGATTATTAGAAATGTCTCGCTAAAATTTAAATACTTGTACAAAAACTTTAAATGATGATATGCTGTAACTACTTTCTGGGGCCCCCTCTTTATACGATGAATTATATGAATTCCATATTAATTTTGATAGTTTTTCAGACACGATTAAATAGAAACCGACACCGTTAAAACAGTTTCCATAGTTCTGACACATTTTGTTACGGGGATAAAGGCATTATAGCTATTCCTAAGAAAATATTACAGCGTAAAATCGTCCTGGTTTGTAGCCATTGGTTGATTTTTAATAAAATGAAAATAATGGGTGGGTCTTAGTAAAATAGTGATATGCCTATCAATTCATTAACTATAACTCTTTTACATGTCACGTGACAACATTTTTCATTCGGGTGATTTCATCAATCAAGTGAGTAAGGTTAAAAGTCACGGGAGTTTACGCCACGTAAACAAGAGTCGTTTATATTAATGGGAAAAACCAATTAAATTTTTGATTTTTTTTAATTTGAGGAATTGAGCGCATAAATCTTTTTCCCATATAGTTCATTCCACTAACTGGTGTAATATCGAACAATAAATATTATAATAAATAGAAGAACGCAAATATAGGGAATTGGAAGTTAACAGTGTAACCCTACCAAAAGTTTAGTTTTATATCTTAGATAGGATTTTCTTATTTTTGGTAAAAATGGTATTCCATAAAGGTAAAATATTAAGTGTATGCAAAAATATGTGTTAAATTCGAATACTTTACAATAATCATTTTTTGTTATTCTATCGAGGGGCCATATGGTACAATATCCTTTGACCGCCCATATAAAGTCATTGTTGCTCAGGTGAGCGATGTGGCCCATGGGCCTCTTGTTTCTGCAATACTCGCTATCTTCATATCCGTATAAACCATTCAGGAAATAGTTTTATTAGCTAAACACTTCAATTTAAAAAGATTACAACTTGCTAAAAATCGATCTTAATATTTTCATGGGTCAGATATTATATATGTAATATTTGATATATATTTTTAGGATGCAAATGCTCTTGTAAGAGATTAGCTTCACAGAATTTCATCAAAGATCCAATTGTCCTTCAACAGAGAATTGAGGAAACCAAAAAATTCCTGGCGGTGAATAGATCGGAGTTGTCTGCCTTTAAGAGGAAGAAGATATCTAGCCATGATGGACGTGCCTCCTCTACAGGAATAGGGATGGCTCTGGGGGTAGGGGTGATAACTTTTGTTATTGGCGCCATTGTATGTAGTGATCTACTCACGTGCCGGGCAAGGAGACGAAGAAGAACGTTCCGTAAAGCGTGACTTTGCGTACCGTGGAACACCTTGCGTACACCTTGCGAAGTTAAACAGCCACTGTAGCGTAATTTTTAAAAAAAAATTCTATACCAACTTATGTACTGTTGATTACGTGAAATGATCCTTTTTTATAGTTAGATTATTCTTTTATTGATCTATTGCATTTTAAAACATGTATGATATACGAGTATATCTCTGGTACGATTTTTACAGCGACATGAAAATTACATTTTGTCATTGATAAAATTAACATAACAGAGTATTTGAACTGTCATAAACAGCTATTCAAATTTATTTTTGATTTTAGCGTTTTTATTGCAAATGTTTTATACAATGGGATTAGGAAGCACACATTCTTAAAACTTATTCGACCTCTCTCTAAAATATCTTTTGGAAGCACACACACAATAAAAATATACATAAGAACGCTGGCTAAGCCACTCTTAAAGTTAAATCTCATAGATAACCTCGATGTATCACAAATGGAACACAATAATATCGCATTCAGCTAAAGCAACAGTCCCTCTGCACTCTACACGTCGTCGTCTGTTGGTGTGACGTCATTAGACGGTCGTGTAGAGGAGAGAGTCGATGATAATCGTTCGAGATCTGTTCTACTCCTCTCTAATCTTCGACTTTCTAGATTTCGCCATCGTTGATTAAGCTCTCTCATTTTCTTGGCCGACTTTAATCTGAAAAAGAGGGTTTAAATAATTCAGAAATTATGTATCTCATTTACAGGTAAAGTTCCAACTACTATCTGGTACCAGTGATATAATTGATTCTGTTATTAGGTGCCATCAGGCTAAATTTTACATTATTGACAGATAATTGATATTATGTTATTAGATGTTGCCAGGTTTAATTCAAACCATCGACGATCTATTAATATTGTATAAAATATATCTCAACTGACCGTTTTATAAAATGAATTAATAATCAGCATTATCAATATGAGCTCAGTTGCATTCATCTTCATAATCGGTAGCAAGATATGCTTTATTGATTAATGCACTGTTTCATAAGTCAATGATTCCTGGTATTTCTGTTATTCCGTATTGAAACGAGAGAACAACACAGCTAGTTATGTTTATGATAAAGATATCAACATCGTGGTCTGACCTCCGATCCCGTGACGTCACTTCCCGTATCTGAGTTTCCGATTTCTTTTTATGGAAAAATTCGCTCCATTTTTTCTCCTCTTGTTGCTCCTTTGGAGAGAGGAGATCTTCATCCTCAACCAGAATATGTGGAGCTCGGGCCATAACTTCAGAATGGCTGAAACGGAGAATAGATTAAGCTTGTTTCTGGATAAACAATAATATACTAGGAATTCTTTGACATATTTAAGGAATGAATTCAATATTTATATGTTTTATTCGATATAAAATGGTTTGGAGCAGTTTACGCTTTATTAACCGCGAATGTTTCAAACCATTTTATTTAAGGAATGAATTCAATATTTATTTGTTTTATACGATATAAAATGGTTGGGGCAGTTTACGCTTTATAAACCATTTTATATCGTATAAAACTAATAAATATTGAATTCATTGCTTATAATTTATTTTTTTTAATCTTCATTGTAGATAAAAACGGTCATTTGACCTTTAAAATGAAGTAAAATGGTACAAAATTCAATCCTAACGTCAGGCGTATTGATGCGTTGTTGATGTTAGTCTTACTATGACGTAGGCAACATTCTTTATACGATATACATGTAAAATAATTTTTAGCCAATCAGAAGGTGCGTTACAACCAGAATGAAATTATATTCAATATACATACCACTTTTATAATTAAAAATTAATTTAATATTTCAAATCGCTTCCTATTACAAAATATCTAACATTATCATTTACTGCAATTTTAACAAACTAATTTTGAGAATATGTCATGTCAATCATATCTCATTAGTTCATTTTTGAGCCGATTGTTTCGATTTTTTATATTTATTTGTGTATGTTAAAACGGTATTTTACAACATGTAAAATTTACATACTTTTAGAATGACTACTGAGCTAAAAGATTTTTTTAAATATATTTTGTATTGGAATTTTTTTAATTAAAGTCTAAAATACATATTACTAGAATAAAATGTTAGCAACGTGGCTCCATTCGTGTCATATCTATTGTATCCGTTGTGTTGTAATTATTGTCGTTGATGTAAATTCAGAAGCATTGGTGGAGCCCATAGATTTTTCAAACATTGTCTATAGTCTAAATATGAACAAATATATAATTATACCTTTTTATTTAAAGTTTGCTTTAAATGTTTGTGTATTTTATTATATCAGCGTTTAAGGCGTGCTATCTCGAGTTAGATCTTTCAAAATTATCGAATTTTTAGATCTTAAGTACTCGAGGGCTGATTCGTCACGGTCATTGTTAAACTGTAATGGCCTCCTTTGGAAGAAGAGCTCTGTATAAAAATATAGGAAAATACTTAAATTGAAAAGTAATAGTTTATAGATTGATATATCACATCTCCAAAATGATTTAGATTTAATATGTAGTTTGTTGACGATCAAGTCTCCGAAGTGATTTATAAGACAAATCTCAATAAATATGTTATGACTGTAATGGTGTACTTTTGTGTCTTTTATTTGATGTGTTATATTTTAAGTAGTAGTAGATATCAAAATTAGATGTAGTTTTTTGTTTACATACATATATGTACATGTATGCACAATCTGTTTAGGGTTTTGAGACAATACAATATTGTAACAAGATTTATAAACTAGCGATGAATTACATGTATGTGCTTTCAGGATTTCTTTCATTGTAAATGTCATGCAGCCAACCCATGGTTCACGAATTTAAATGCCCTTTCAGGCACGTAGCATCGGTTTTGAAAATGTGTGTGAGGTGGTGGGGGGCAGACTCATAAAAAAAATCTTGAACAAAACAAATGGGGGAGAGGAACTGCCAAAAATAATAGAAATCCTAATCCGGAAGGGGAGACGTATTACACCTATAACTTTGATTTTCCTGTTCATTTTCTTGTATTTACTTTAATTTTTCACTCGGTCTCAAAAAAGGACCTAACTGTTTGATAATTCACTTTTTTATATGCAGATTTAAGAAACATTATTTGCGACGACAAGTTGCTGAGCCCTCCCCCTCCCATCCCCGGCTCCCACTGATGCTACATGACTGCCTTTGACAACTTTCAACACTTGGTCATCACATCCATTAGGGTACCGTATGAGGTCCTGATTAACCTTTCTGCACATTGCTCATTAAAGATGTATACAGCGCAAATAAATCGATGCATCACTGTTTATTTTGTACTCTTTACAAATCAATATGCACTTCTGGTCAGCTTGCTGCTATCATTGTGAATTGGTGACCGTCATCTGTTAATATTTGAACGACTGTTTCTCAGAAACTACTCAAGTTTTTTCTACTATATTAGGTGTGTACATCTGCAGGTGGAGGGAAACATAGATTATCCCTTCCTTGTCATTAAAATTAGACGAGCTTACCTTGGGTCGTACTCCCACTATATATTCCTATTGTAAATGTGAGACCGAAATCTAAAGTGAGCTCGTCTAACTATTATGACCCCGGAGCCTGATCTACAGCTGGATATCCGTCCAATATAGAATGAATTCATTAAATATTAAAACAACGAAACCATATTTCAACTCTGGGTTTTTCTAAGTCAGTAGACTATCTTTTTTAATTGAGCCGGTTTTTTTTTTACCAAGTTAGGTATTAGTTATTAGAACTCACTGAACCCATTTCCTTCTGTCAAATTAAACAAAGCGCCTCGAAAATTCTTTTTATTTTGTTTAAAGATTTTATGAATACCATAATTAAAAACAAATGTTGTCAAGACATAAGTGTCATGTATAACTTTCCAGTTCTGAGGAGGGCAAACAGTGAGAAAGTTTATCAAGAATTGAAATGTGTAAAATCCTTTTAGAAACCTTGCAAATGCAAGTGAATGGGTCTTATACATAAAGTTACAAATGTAACAAAAGGCGACAAAATTGACAGGTTATTTACATCGCCTTGATTTCATTGATTACCGTCATATGTGTGATAGTTTTGGCTTGATCACACAGATACTTCACAATCGCCGTGCAACAGTTTTATATGTTTTCGATACTATTACAAAAACTATTGTGAACGCAAAATTTTTCAATATTGAACTAACAAATGACCCCTTCTCTCTCTCTCTCTCTCTCTCTCTCTCTCTCTCTCTCTCTCTCTCTCTCTCTCTCTCTCTCTCTCTCTCTCTCTCTCTCTCACTCTCTCTCTCTCTCTCTGTAATACTAATATGTTTAATTCTCTCATTTCATGATCCTCTTGTCTATGTTCTCGTTACAATGTACTTTGAAATTCCAACAACTAGCTAAAATATACAACAAAGTCAGGTTATAATTCTCCCAATAGAACTTGTCTTTGATTAATGTCCGTATTTTGTCTACATGGTCTATCCAATCAATCAATTAAAACACATCTACACGGCTTCTGTATATAATGTTTTTAACAGTCATGTTAGGCTTATATTTTAAGTTTTATTTTCACTGCTGATCATAAATTTATAAAAGAAAGGTGTCTAGGTGTCCAGGTAGCGTAGTGGACAATACACTCGCTTTTCACCGCTGCGACCCGAGTTCGATCCCCGTGATCGACAGAGGTCGTATTTGATAGGGTTTGGCGGTCGCCCGCTTGGACACGTGGGTTCTCTCCGGGTACTCCGGCTTCTTCCCACACCAATGACCCCCTCGCGCTAACATCCGTGCCAACGAGAGATATTAATATAAGTTCTAGAACTTGTTTATCAATCGTTGTAAAATAAATAAAGTTCAGTTCAGTTCAGTTCAAACGTGAAAAAAAAATTCAATCTTTTCTAGTACATGTACATGTATATCACTTGAAATTAAATTATTTTATTGATTCAAATTATTTAAGGAATGTACATTTATTACATATGTAAAGTCAAGAAAAGTGCCCTCTGCAAAAACAAGTCGGTGAAGGCAGTCTCCACCCCCAACCCAATGCTTTGATCTGTACACATGTTGTGCTGTGGAGTATTCTCATGATCCCAATTTTGACCTGTCCAAATCCGCGTAAAAAACTATGAATGAGACATTAAGGCGCAAAGTCCTGCTTCACTTTTCACGCAACGGCTGAGATTTCGATCTGATGATTTGAATGAACTCATTCATTGCTATATATCATGGGGATGGGGTCAAATGAATTTTTTGACATTTGTTTTGTAACAAATACAAATATAATACTTTGAATCGATGTTTTGGAAGAAATTATTGAATTAACACACACACTTGACTAGTAATTGTTTAATTTAGTAATGTACATTTATAAAGACACGCGAGTTATATACCCTTTTGAAGATAAATGAAATCGTCCAAATTGATCGAAAGTCGGTCACATCCCGCTTCGGCGATTTATTTCCTCCGTTAAATATTCCAGTCATATGAATATATATTTGTTTAAATCCAAACTGATGATTCTTTGGTTATGATGATAATCCAACACCAATTATTACTTACATTGTACAATAGACAATATGTAACAACTTGTTGCGATGACCCTCACCCCTTTTTTATCATTTAAATATGGCTAATCTATTTTAAAATCAGGATTACAAACATGCATGATGAACAGCCATTTTACTTGAAACTCTTGCTCACTGTTGCTTATTACATCCAATATAATATTGTCATCAATTGTGAATGTAATGTGCCGTTAATAGTGAGATTGCTTGCTCCCATTGTCTGCACTGTTTCGGAGAAGGCAACTTTCAAACCTTAGAATATGCCTCACGTCATACGCTGTTGCTGTAAACTCGACATTTTTAAAAGTAATCAAGTATTTTAGTACTGGCTGAGGTGACTTACTTTTTAATGTCAGTGATGTGGAAGTATCAACATATTGTAATGTAATTTCTGTTGCAATAAAGAATATCTTAATTCCTTTATTATGTTGTCAAAAATAGTGGTTGGGTCTAAAACATAAGACATATTTTTTTCTTTACTGAATACAATCTTTTCTAACAAATGTGTCGGAAAACCCAAAATAGCACCACCGCAACATAACGTCTAACTTCTAACTGTATCGGGAAAAAATATATTAGTTTTAAAGTTTTCGTTGACAATTGTCATTCTTAGATTGCTGTATAAATATCTTTGATATTATACAAATGCATAAACGCATAATGTAACTACCACTGATTTGCGTATTGTACAACTGGCGAGAATGTTTGTAATTATATATTTTTACCGGTTTATTTACATCCACAATGTATTTTCAATCTATTTCTTAGGAAAATTTATTGTAATTCATACAGCTATAAACTGATAAGACATAAATCTAAGCGATCCAGTGAAACGATTTCGGGGTATTATTTTACGCATTGTTTTAATTAAAAAAATGCTTTAATTCCAAATGCTAATCTAAAATCGTCTTTATATCAAGTGATATAATGAATATTTTTTTAATCATTCATTGATGTCCTCTTTGTACTATTGGTGTTAAATATTGCGTGACTAATTTCTTGATTGATGAATACTTATTTAGCTACATTTAGAGCACGGACCCAACGAATCTGCACGGACTTGCACGGACCTCTTGTGGAACGATCTTATAGACAATCATTTACACACTTAACTCATTTTTGGGAGTTGATTTTCATCAACTCTCCTATGCAGTTACTCTGACAAACCGAAAGTGAAACAATGTTTGAACCAAGGCACAAATCATCGCCCTTGACAAGAATTAGTTCGTGAGAATAATTGATAAATCCTAAATAATGTAAGCTAAAACATTGTTTTTCAAGGAAACATATTTATAAATACCTTGAAATTAGGCAGATTTTAAATGGTACGAACAATTTATATAATTTTTGTAGTTGTATGTATTCTTACGCCAGAGTTCAATATAGTCTCGTTCAACTCGACGCTCGGCTGTCTCTGTAAATCTCCGACAAGCAGAGAGTATCTCTTGCTTGTCGGAGATTAACGGCGACAGCCGAGCGTTTGGTTGAACAAGACGAGAGTTCAATATTGCTTGGATCCATAAATTCTCCAGAAATATTTCTATCACTGATACATAGTTTGATTGAATTTATTATATCTTTAAATATTGCTTAACACGATTCATATGGGGTTTTATCAACATTCTTGTGTCAAAAAAGTACGAAAATTCATATATAAAAACGTGCGTAATTCAAATACAGATCAGAAACTACCTATACTTGTCATGCAAAATAACATATCATTGATTTTGAAATAATAACCATCGATAAAATCAACTCCCGTCAGTTCTTCGGTACTTTGATTAATGGATAAGAAGGGATTCAAAGATCGATGTAAATGTAAACAAAATATGCTTTCTCTGGTTATAAACATGGACTATGAAGATAGCAAGCATTGCGGAAAAATATACATTTACTTAAATTTCTTCAAACATATTTCTCTACAATGATAGCTAGTACCTTTTCACCCGCATAAATCACAAAATAATGCATTAAATAACGCTTAAATATATGGGCTTTTAGTTTACATTAATTAACTTTCATTTTTTCGTTAATTTATCTTTACGCTTCATTACAGTTCATTGATTGATTAATTGGATGTTGAATTTAAACATTATACCCTTAGAATCGCGTTTTAAACCAAAATTTGTGTTATTATTTAAGAAAAAATAAATAATATTTTAATATTTAAAAATAAATTATATATATATATAAATATAAATATATATATAAATATAAATATATATATATATATATATATATATATATATATATATATATATATATATATATATATATATATATATATCTAAAGTGTCGGATCAAAAGATACAAGGTTATAAGATGAAATATAAAAAAGCACTAAAAATAACCAACGACACGAACAATAAAGTAAAATATTGTCAAATTTTCGGGACAACCTGTCCCTTCTTCAGGTCAACAAAATAAAAACTAAATAAGAAAGAAGAAAAACATCTACAAAACTAGCACTAAACTAAACTAAATAATATATAAAAACTAGATAATGTTTAAACACCGGGTCAAAACGTGGCAGCTACATCTTTATATTTAAGAATTCGAGCCCGAGAAAGAAAACTCCCGTCCGACGCAGCGGACGGTCTGTGAAGAAGTGCTGAAAGATAACGCAAACGAATTAACTTGCTAATTGGGGGTTGCTGAGGGGGGGGGTGTAGACTCAACTATACTTTCAAAAAAGATTCTTCCCTACCAAATTTTTTTTCCTCCAAATCATGAAATTCCTAATCCGTGGGGGGGGGGGGGGGGTGGGGGGGGGTGTAACTTTAATTTGACTACTCATTTTCTTATTTTCATCTCAATTTTTTACTACCTTCCAAAAAAGTGGGGGGGCCAACTCCAATATAATTCATTTTTTTATATGTAAATTTTAAAAAATTCGTTGCTGCGAGAAAAAGCGGGGGGGGGGGGGGGGGGGCACGTGCCTGTATCTTATAACGTTGTATCTTTTGATCCGACACTTAAGATAACGAGTGTTGTTGGTTTGCTAGTGCTTCTTATATCTTTTTCACCAACGGTATCTTTTGATCCACTCGTTTATCTCTGGACATTTACATTTGTTTATTTATTATTGTTTCATTTGTTTCATTTGTACCCTGCCATGTTTCTTTACTACAAACGTACTTGAATCCTTCGTGTTCATTCAAATTTCGTTACTCTTCCATACATTTCATAATGTTCCTATAACAATTCGGCCTGACGTTATTTTCGTAACTTTTATTCAATTTGATCGGGACCCCATCTATTCATTCCGGCTTTTCGTTTCTCTTTATAACGCTTTAATAATGTCAATTCAAAGTAGCCAAACATTTAAACTCCTTTAAAATCAGCATAAAAAATCTATAAAATCTCAACACAGGATCTCCAGTATTCAAGCATATTTACAATGTGACACGATATCAAAAGGTTTCAAAATCAATTCTGAACCAAATGTTGGACCGGTTTCCAAAAATGTTATGACACGTTGGGAAAGCATTCTCAAGAGATGCTCAAAAGAACTTATGTCACTCTGCCTTTCTTGGGACCATCACAAGTTACAACAATACGAGAACAACATCACAGCTCTGAATTTATCTCTTACCAAAACTAACTCTGACGCGGACTTGAGGGAAGCCAACAATATCATTCGTACTTACAATGAGGCCCTCACCAAAATCTTACTAAAAACACAGGAAAAGAAATTCGTCCGTGATAATATCAGTTTAAAATTTAACAGCAGGACAAACAACATTACTAACGTGTCTCAAAAGAAAACCAAAGCACCCCGTTGTAGACGCTTTGTACGGAAAACAATTCCAACAGCAGACGGGGATATTTCTACCGCTAAGGTTTGTCCTGTACTTAACGTCTCTAGTGTATCTCTTACCGAATCCGAAACATCACTACTTTCCAAAGGCCTCAACTTTTGCCCTACACCCCGGGAAGTAAACGAAAGAGCTGTAAGAGAGGACACTAGGGCTTTTTTCCGTAGACTTAGACTGAAAGAACATTTCTCTAGAAAAGACTCCAGTTCTGATTTAGGTGACAAGTCCCAAACTTCTTTACAAGACCTTGAAAACCATAAAGTATATAGACCTAAGAGCAACTGGGAACCAGCCCCTGGTAAATGCAGAGCCTTAGAATCATATATAGAAGCTGTCGAGTCAGACATCGAGAAACTCCTTTCCAAACAACACAGACACCCGGATAATCTAAATAAAGAAGAAAGATCAGCGTTACAAACCCTAAAGAACCGGGAAGACATCGTCATTAAAAAAGCAGATAAAGGGTCAACAATTGTTTTGATGGACCAAGACAAATATCGTGCAGAAGCATACAAACAATTGTCAGATGAACGTTTTTACCAAAAGCTTGACACTGATCCTACAGATGACTTCTCAAATACTATTACCAAAACATTAGATACTATGTTTGAAAATAATGAAATTGGTTACAATATTTATTCTACCCTTCTTCCTATCAACTGTAAGCCCGGTCAAATTTATGTTCTTCTAAAAATTCACAAACCTGGAATGCCAGGACGTCCCATAGTAAGTGCCATTGGACATCCCACTGAAAAAAATTCAGAATTCATCGACCTTCATCTCCGTCTACATGTTGAAAATTTACCGTCATATCTTAAAGATACAACGGATTATCTTAACAAAACACCATCTTCAAATCTTCCACATAACACTATTCTCGTGACGATGGATGTCACATCCCTTTACACCAACATTCCGCATGACGAAGGTATTGCAGCCTGTAAAGAGGTATGGGACGCTAGAGAGGTTCAGATCCCTGCAACTGAATCTCTCACCAAGCTCCTAGAGCATGTTCTAAAATTCAATAATTTTATGTTCAATGGAGAACACTACCTTCAAGTCAGTAGCACTGCTATGGGAACCAAAATGGCACCATCTTATGCCAATATATTCATGGGTAATCTAGAGCGCAACCTACTAACACAGTCACCCTTCAAACCTTTTAGGTGGTTGCGCTTCATAGACGACATCGAAATGAAGTGGGTTGACAACAGAAACAACCTCGATGATTTTTTTACCTTTGTCAATTCTTTCCATCATTCTATCAAATTTACGACTGAAATTTCCTCATTCAACAACACGTTTCTTGACACTACTTCAACTTTAGTCGATGGTAAACTCGATTTCAATCTTCATACTAAACCTACAGATTCCCACCTCTATTTAATGACGTCTAGCTGCCACCCACCTCATACGTTTAGAGGCATACCAAAAGGCCTAGCCACCAGAGTCAGACGTATTTGTTCAACTCAAGAACTATACTCTGAGCAAAGTCAACTCCTAAAATCCCACTTATGTGCCAGGGGCTACAGCTCGCACTCTGTACAGAATGCAATTGATGATTTTGATAAAGAGGATCGTTTATCCCTTCTGAAATATAAACCCAAAAACGAAGACAACAAGGTCCCATTTGTCACTACTTACCACCCTGTCCTTAGGGGCCTAAATGCAGTCCTAAAGAAGAACCTGCCAATCCTTTACAGCAATGATAAAATGGTTGAGGTTTTCAAAAAAAAACCCGATGGCAGCTTTCAAGCGCCCTAGAAACCTTAAGGACATGGTGGTAAGAACCAAACTAAAGAACCCTCTGCCTAATGGTGGCTTTAGAACCTGTTCTGACACCAGATGTCTGTTGTGCAAACACAGCTCTGATGCAGACGACTTCTCTAGCCCCATTACTGGCCGTACTTACAAAATTTTCGCAAATACTTCTTGTCGTACGGACAATTGAATATATCTCATCAATTGTAAATTTTGTCAGAAACAATACGTAGGGGAAACAGAAGACCTCCGCAGGCGCATCAATAATCATCGTTCCACCATCAAAACTAAGAAAATTAAAGAACCCGTCGGGGAACATTTTAATTTAGATGGTCACAAATGGGAGGACATGATGGTTTTGGTCATTGATCACAACCCTAACTGGATAGATGCGGAGAGAAAAAATAAAGAACAATTTTGGATGCATAGACTGAAGTCATTCCGCCCTGACGGCATTAACAAATTAAGTTACTTCACCAAAATGAACATCAACTAAGTACTGCTTTGTTTTCGTAGCAATATCACCATCTTCATCTTTTTCGGTCCATGTACAAACTATTAATCATGTTATTTATCAAATTATTAGCTATTTCCTTAATCGGTTTTGTTCTTTTTCTTTATTTCACTTCCATTAGTTTTTACATTCATGATTATTTATGTGGTCTTTTACAGGGCCAATCTTCCCTACAAACTTTCACTACGAATTATCTTGCTAGTACAACTTAATTAACAGCAACCCCCAATTAGCAAGTTAATTCGTTCGCGTTATCTTTCAGCACTTCTTCACAGACCGTCCGCTGCGTCGGACGGGATTTTTCTTTCTCGGGCTCGAATTCTTAAATATAAAGATGTAGCTGCCACGTTTTGATCCGGTGTTTAAACATTATCTAGTTTTTATATATTATTTAGTTTAGTGCTAGTTTTGTAGATGTTTTTCTTCTTTCTTATGTAGTTTTTATTTTGTTGTCCTGAAGAAGGGACGGGTCGTACCGAAAATTTGACAATATTTTACTTTATTGTTCGTGTCGTTGGTTATTTATAGTGCTTTTATATATATATATATATATATATATATATATATATATATATATATATATATATATATATATATATATATAATTTAAAGATAATAAATATCCAGAATAAAATCACAAATTGATCCTATTAACCGCAAACGTTTTCGCCATTTCTGGCTCTTCAGGCAGTTATATACAAATATATATATATATATATATATATATATATATATATATATATATATATATATATATATATATATATATATATATATATATATATATTCCAAAAATAAATATAGTGGTAAATAATCCAAAAAATAAATTATAATGAAACTAGTTGAGTTTATTTCGGTGTTGTGATTTTTTTCATATATATATATATATATATATATATATATATATATATATATATATATATATATATATATATATATATATATATATATATATATATATATATATATATATATACACTTTTGTATCAACATTACTGCTTTGGTGTAACGGCTGCTACCTATTTCCTAACTCAAATTGAAAACTTTTGAGGGTAATGCTTATGTTCATAACTGTCAACGCTTATATTATCATATTTATTCCACTCAAAATTAATTATTAAAAATTTGATTTTTTGTTCACAGTTACCATCATTTCTACCTGTTTAGGCTTATGTAATTTATGCCGTTAAAAATGTAGAGACGGACCAAACATCAGTCTATTGTTATCGACACATACTTTTGACATCAAGTCAAGCAGTAGATGGGAAATTCTGGAATCATTCCGGTGGCGAATGTGCTGGAACAAAAGTCGATGATTTACATAATGAAGCATGGTGGATGATAGATCTACCGTATTTGGCTACCATTTAAATCAATCTTATGTTCAGGGACTTGTGTAGGTTATTTTATTAATTAATACGGGATCTTGTACATTAGTTTCAATCCTGTAGAATTTAGTATTGCAAATTCTTATAATTAATACTCGAAACCCCCTATACCTTAACATTTGAAGACAAAAAACACATATATTTGGGAGTTGATTTTAATTTGATTTTAATCAACTCTTCAATGCAGTAACTCTGGCAAATCGGAAGTGAAACTGTCTTTGTACCTTTAAGTAATCACAAATCAAATCGGCTGTCTTAGTAAATCTCCGTCAAGCAGAGAGTCTATCTTGTTTGTCAAAGATTAACGGAACAACCGAGCGTTTGTTAAAGTAGACTAAAGTTAAACATTGCTTAGATCGATACAATTTTCGAGAAATATTTTCATTACTGATACATAGTTTAATTGAATTAATTCAATCTTTAAATATTTCACAACATTATTCATATGGTATTTTCCCAAAAGTGTCGGAAAAGCCCGCAAATTCATAATATAAAAAACGCCGATAACATATCATTTGAATAATAGTTGAAAAAATCTGATAGTTGACTGTGAATTGCTCTTCCAAATATCGTTGATAATGTTGATAGATACTGTCAGGTCTCAAATTTCTTAATGATTTCAAGTTTTGCAGCAAGAAGACTTTTTTTTTACATTCAAATGTATCATTGTTATTTACTATACATAATTTACAAACTATTCTTTCTTTCTTTTCTAGAATTCAACCCGCTAAATCGATATGCATTTTAATAATTCAACACAGAGGAATAATTAAAAAGTATATACCATCCATCTGGTCTTTTCTATCAGATTGCTGGGCCATGCATCAATAACATCGTGAACGCATTTGAATTTTGCACGTATTCATTCATTTTTTGAATTATGTTTTACTGTGTTTCTCTGTGGGGAATAATTTATTGTAAGTATAATCTTTTTTATGTAAATACTTCATCACAAGTTTTCTAAATAATTTTATTTTCAATCTTTGGTACATTTTTAAGAAAATGATCACAAATAGGTACTCTATACAAACTGTGTGTTTAGCAGCCATAAAAACAAAGAAGCAAGGTTCATAACAAAAGTGTATAAGGTTTTGAATTTTCCTATGTAAGATATTTGCAAATCTGCGGATATAAACGAAATTATCAGTCCGTGGAAATATGACCGCAGATAGGAGAATACATATGTAATTTAATCAGCATTACCGTCTACAATAAATACAAAGATATAACACCTGAAAGTTTTGTCGCTACATAGGCAATTTCGCAACATATGATGCTAATATGAAGTGCTTATTACGTGATTATATAATAATTACAAAAAACGATTGTATAGATCTGATATAATGCCCTTATCATATAATTCTTATATCATAATTACTGTGGAATCATTTAAAAATTGGGGGGGGGGGATTTCGTGGATTGTTGGTTTTTAGCTCATTCCTATGGATGTAAGGTCGTAAGTACGTCAGTTTACATTTACCGTAAGATAGAATACTCTTTTCAATTTTTTTTGTGGTTAAGGATGTTAATTAGTGGGGAAGGGCTTCCCACGAATGCTATGAAAATTGAGCCACCATGAATCTTATCAAAACCGAAGTATATGATTCTGATATACCTATGACATGATACTGATATAATGCTCTTTTTAAATTCTCATATCAGCGCAATTATATAAGAATCATATCATCATTATATGAGAATTATATGTGGCGAAATCCCCTGTTAACAGTTTATGATTTATAAAAACTAGATTGCATTCTTTCAGAACAAAAAAAATCCAACAAGTTTTTATGTACATCTCTTTTTTTTAAATGCCTCGGGTATCTGCAAGTATCTTTGCAATTAACGGTTTTAAAAATTTGTAAACATTTATATTTGATTGGTGACTATAATGCACCAGCTGGTAATTCATGTGATTTTGAACCTACTAGCAATCTTATTGCTTATGATCTTAAATGGAGAGAATACTGTTACATTTGAAAGCTTATAAATACTTTTTGTAAGGTTAGTTAGATGTACAGCAACCAATAAATTTAGGTATATATTAATTGATTTTTGTACTAACAATATTTTATTGTGAATGAACAAATGGGTAAAAACATACTTAAATGTCGCTTAACTTGTAAAAATGGATTAATACTTATCAAGTGCCTCATTACTTTATTTTAAATTGAATTCTTAATTTGAAGTGTAGATTTTTGTACTTTGTATTCAGATGTTTGATGTATTTGTCCTTTAATCATTGTACTAGAGATATTTATGTTCCCAGTGAAACTCCGTCTTAAGTAAAAGTTTGGTCAGCTAACAAAACCAGCGACTCTCCAAAGAATATAGGGCAATGTGATCTAAATAAAGTTCAAAACCAGCTAAATACAATGAACCAGGCTCTAGACGCGATGAAAAAAAGGACATTGATTAGGTTATGAAAAGGATATATGCATGTACGCTATATCCATGTTCTTACTAAACGAGTTTTACTCTATTATTGTTTAATCTTATATATGATACAGGTATTGTACCAGAATGGTTAATAGGCATATTAAAACCTATTTATAAAAATAAATGTGACCAAACACAACCCAAAAATTACAGAGCAATTACTTTGTTAGGTGCCTCGACAAGCTCTTCACGAGCAATTTATTAGATTTACTTGATTTTTTTTATGATATAAGGTTCCTCGACCGACCAAAATGTTATTTAATGGATTGATAGACAACCTTTTTGAAATATACGAGATCAATATCGCCTTTTATTTAATTTTTTATGCTTTTTTGTATTTTTCAGCGAATTTGGAAAAACTGTTTTGAGGACAAACAATATAATTTAGAGCTCAAAATTTGGTGTCAACTATTGTGTAATTTAATTATTAATAAATACTTGCCACAGATCGTTTGGTAAAGTATTCAATTTTTTAATAAAAAAAAAACTACTGCAGTTTATTCTGAGTAATTGCAATGAATTATTTATAAACTAAGTTAATGACCAAACCATTTTACAAAAAAATATTAAAAAGGTTATATTGCCATATTTTATGAATATTTATAGATAATTGTTTATGCATTACGTGATACCAATTTATAGCTCTAAGATATCCTGTTTGCAGCCTAAACAATGTTAATGGTTTTTATCTTTTGAAAAAAAAAAATCATATAAAATAATTGGAAGGCGATATCGCTGTCATTTTTGAACAATCATTTCTCAAAGGCGATTGTTCATCGATCTGTCGAATAATGCTTTGGTGTGTCGAAACACATTAAATTTAATAATAATGTCAGTTCGGCTCCACCGTTACCAACTTTCCTCAGGTTAATACTTCGCCTCAAATCTGAATTTTGATCTCTAATGCATGCAATTTTCTTCCAAGGATTCGAGTTGAGGACTGAGTTGAGTAATTTGAATTTTTTTGGGACGGCGGGCCCGGTTTTAGAAAAGACTTTTCTACACTTTCTTCTCAAAATGTTTTGTTGCAATTTTTTTTACAGACGTGAACGTATCACAAAAACTTGTTCGGCGCCTTTTTTGATTTTAAACAAGCTTTTAATACATCATGACGCAAAAGTTTATGGTATAAAGGTTTTTGAAAGTAAAATTGCTTGATAAAACCCCACTTTTTTCCTATCGTAACCTTTGAGAACGTCAAGGAAAAATGTGTCACCTGTCTTATTTTCCAAATATATAAACGACATTGAAAGTTTTATGATTGAGAGAAATGGCAGTGGGATAACTAGTATTACAAATGACGCAGAGGCATCTTCGCTAGACATGGGTTTCTGATCCGCGTTCGTGTGAAGCGGTGCAGATCAGAAAGACTTGGCTAGCGAAAATGGATAATCTGCTTCTTTATTGTAAAACTTATTTCTATTTTATTTTATGTAAATGACACTGTCTTGTTATCAGAGAAAGCTTCATATTTACAGCAAGCACTTTATGAATTTTGTAAATACTGTAAAAAAAATGTACAAAGGGAAATAAGGACCTGCTCCCAAATTTACTTTTATGTATAAGGATGATACATTAGAAGCACAACAATAGTATAACTATCTAAGAGTAGTATTGTCACATTTGGCTTTTTGATAGAGCCAAGAAACATCGATAAACACAAGCTTAAAAAGCTGTGCATTACATGTTAAGAACTATTTGATTATTTGATTTGTCTGTTGACAATCAGTGGATTTATTTGATAAATTTGTTGTACCAGTTTTTTATACTTTTGTGAATTTGGGGGTTACGAAAATATTGATAATATTGAGCGTGTACACTTTAGATTTCTAAAACACATTATAGATAAAACAAGAGGCCCACGGGGCCAAATCGCTCACCTGAGCAACGATGACTTTATTTTGGCGTTCAAAGAATATTGTACCATATGGACGCTCGGTAGAATGACAAAAAATAAATATTGTAAAGTATTCAAATTTTACAATTACTTTTGCATACACTTAATCTTTGACATTGTACCTTTATGTAATACCATTTTTTCCAAAACCCAAAAAAATCTTATGAAACATATAAAACTAAACTTTTGATAGGGGTACACTGTTTACTTCCAATTCCCTATATTTTCGTTCTGCCCCATATTTCCCACACTATATAAGGTTAAGAGATATTTGAGAGCATATAGGTACAGTTTTTTCCTTTATACTTACTAGTTATTCTATTTTTAAAACAATTGTTATTACATTTATTGTTCGATATTACACCAGTTGGTGGTATGAACTATATGGGAAGAAAATTTCTATTAAAAAAATCCTATAGATGTAAAGAATAAAACTGTGCCTCAATGCGCTCAATTTTTAAAATTAAAAACATTCAAAAATTGAATTGGTCTTCCCAATCATAAACGGCTGTTGGTAATTTCCCGTGACTTTTTAACCATACTCACTTGACTGAGGAATACACTCGAATGAAAAATGTTTCAGTTCACATTTAAATGAGTTATGATAGTCAATGTATTGACAGGCATATCCTTGTATTTTCCTAAGACCCACCCATTATTTTCATCTTTATTAAAAAACAACAATTGGCTACAAACCAGAATGATTTTACGCTGTAGTTTTTTCTTAGGAATAGCGATAATGCCATTATCCCCTTAACAAAATGTGTCAGAAATATGAAAATTGTTTTAACGGTGTCGTTTTTATTTACTCGTGTCTGAAAAACTATCAAAATTAATATGGAATTTAAATAATTCTGAATCATCGTATAAAGAGGGGCCCCAGAAAGTAACAGCATATCATTTTTTGTACAAGTATTTAACGTTTAGCGAGATATTTCTAATGTATGATCAACCAAAATTTCAGCGTCAACCAGGAATTATAAGCAATATACAGAGCTCACAATTTTGCTAGATTTTTAAATTGGTATTTCCCATTTAGCATCTAAAATGTAAACAAAAAATGGCCTCATATCTGTGTACAAAGCTCTGTATCTTGCTTATAATTTGAAGCTTAACACTCAAATATGGTTAGTAAATAGAAATTTTAAACAATTATGCAGAAGAGACATGCACTAAAACAAAGAACACAGATTTTATTTTTCAATATGAATCATAAATATACCTAGTACATATACATATTTCCGTCAGCGATATTAAACTCGGTTTAAACTGAATCAACTCTAGAAAATGCTGAGCATCTCGACAAAACAAATTGCATTAATCAACCATTACGCAAAAGATTATACCGACTTTCCAATAGAATGAATAGTATTTTACTTCTTTGTTAACACATCAGATTTTGCTTATTTTCCGCAGGTAAACAGTCAACTGTCTGATTTACCGAAATCTATGTTTGATTTGATACGTAAAAAATACCAAATACAGGCGATAGTTCCCCAGGTAACATAACATTAATAATATGAAAATCAACGAAATTAAAAACAAGCTAACATAACACAACCGTCAAATGTGAAAACTGTCAACGCATTGCAATATTTAACCTCAATTTACTTCACTAATTCGGCACCAATGTATCTTGTATGTTTCAAAGATTCCCTTTGCACGCGAACTGTTCCACAACACCTGTCGGATCGACCCGTTTATCATACGTCATGGCTATTTTAACACTACTTTAAGACCGTCCGGTTTAAGACGTATGGAAAACCAAACCCGAAGTTATAATCTGATCGAAACACACAATGAACCCTCTTTTTCTACAGTTTTTAGGTTTTCTCCGTTTTGAATAAAGATTGGTTTATCATTTCTGCAATTTATATTTGCCTTCCCATAAGGGTGCTAGTGCCAAATTCAGTTGAAATTGGCCAAGCAGTTTTAGAGAAGAAGTTCAAAATGTAAAAAGTTTACAGACGACGGACAAAATGTGATCAGAATAGCTCAGGTGAGATAAAAAGTGGTACCCCGAACTTAATGCTATATGGAGAAACATGTCGATTGGCATTGTTAAGGTCTTCCGTTTCCAACGGAAGACCTTACTATTATTGTGCTTGTAAGATTATTAGGGTCTTCCGTTTCCAACGGAAGACCCTCTTGTTTTTCTACTGTTTCTTTCTATTATTATTATTAGGGTCTTCCGTTTCCAACGGAAGACCCTCTTGTTATTCTACGGTTTCTTTTTAGGGTCTTCCGTTTCCAACGGAATACTCTCTTGTTATTCTACGCTTTCTTTTTCTTTAATATTCTTTTTTTTCTTTTTCTGACTTTTTTGGAGCGCTATTTCTCAAAAACTATTCAACCGATTTACACAAAATTTTCAGGACTCATAGAACATGATCAGCGCTACATTTGATAAATTTTTGAAATGATGACGTCACTTCCGGTTTGAGATATTGACGATTTTATTAGTTTTCAAGGGTCATTTTGTCCATGCATCTCCTCCGTAACTAATAATGATAGAAGCTTGAAATTTTCAGGGATTGTAGATGAATGTCTGTAGATGTACCCACATGCTTCCAATTATGACAATTATTCAAGGCCTCGAAGCTCGCCTGAACCTGAAAATTAGCACCAAATTTTTTCACGAAATTTTTCCACATTTTCTGTAATATCTTTTGACGTATAAATATTTTGTTTAGACATGTAATGCAAAAGTTGTTTCAAATTTAACGGGCTTTCATTTGATATCAAGAAAAAGGGACTGGCCCCTAAAATTAGGGGCCAAGGAGGCTCTAAAGTCTTTTTACAATAACTCTTTACTGAACAATAATTTGTTATCAATTGTAGAAGCAAAAATGTTTATTGTAGGGCTGTTTATCTATGCAGTACCATGACTATGTCATATATTACGTTATACGGGGTTTCAAGGGGCCAGAAATTCAAAACTTTGATCACAAATATCTGAAAAAGGAGAAATATTTTTTAAAAGCAATGTAGAACAAAGTTGCTCAAAATAATGTTCTGAACAATATGATACCAAACATTTTGTTGTTAGTGGCCCCGTTAAAGAGTTAAAGGGTCGGCCCCTAAAATACAGTTGTTTAGATATCTCGATAACGGTTTATCATTCGTGAACACTTGTAGAAAAAAATATGTTTATATTAGCGAGACCTTTTATTTGATATCAAGAAAAAGGGGCTAACCCCTCAAATTAGGGGAAAAAGGGCTATTAAGTCTTTTTATTATAACTCTTTTCTGACAAATAATTTGATTATAATCATAAATCAACAAAGGAGCTTTTATTAAGATTAATTTTGAAACTGAAATCCGTTTTAAAATCGGACGCTGCATTACAAAAATATTGGGATTTAAAAAATTGAGTTTTCCGGAAATTTTGATTCCGCGTTCTGAAATAGGAAAATAGTGTTATGTTCGAAGTTACATCAATTCGTACCTAAAATAATTCGGAAATTGTTAATTCGTACTTGAACACATTGGGGGCTTTTTTAATTAAGTTGTTCTAGAAATTGTAAAGGTTTTTGTTAATTCTTCTTGAAATCATAGTAAAGTTAAGTCATAGTTAAGTCGTACCAAGAATTATTCGATTTTTTAAAAATATTTCTTTTAATTTTCCCTTGTAGGTGGTTTTAGAACTCTGCTTCTTACAGGAACTTCTAGCTTCACTCTCAGCTTTACTCTCGACACTAACAGAAGATCCACTCGTTGCTTTGCAACGACATTTGCTCTAGTTCTTATTTTTCTTTTTCTTTTTTCTTCCTAGACGCGAACTTTGAGGCTTCATATCTTGCTAATTTCTGAACATTTTTTGCTCAAATTTTCAGGGCTCATAGACATTACAAAACACTATCTTAAACGTTTCATGAACTTTAAAATTCCTCTTCCGTTAACGAGTTATCCCCCTTTTTAAATGTTTTAGGGCCTTTGGTTTCCAGACAAAGGCTCCGAGACTATGATAGCATGGAATGGGAATCTAACGAATTTGAATAATAGAGACATTGAAGTTGTGCACATCGATTTTTGTTTTTGGATTATGTTTTTTATTTAGAAAAAGGTAGGGGGTCACAAAATAGGATTCCAAAAAGTGCAAAAATTAAGACATATTTTTCTGTGTATCTTTTAAACGAAAAATATTTTGTTATGACCTGTAGAATAAAAGTTGTGCAGAATTATAAGGGCCTTCATTTGACACCAATGAAAAAGGGCTGGCCCCTAAAATTAAGGGCCAATAGCGCTTGAAAGTTTTTGCTTAATAACTCAAAAACGGTTAGAATTTCGATATGCCTGTCGCTGGAAAAGTTGTTTGCTTGGATCTCATTAAGATCGTTACAATGTTATTTTGTTGGTGATTTGTGTTTTATGAGTGTAAAAACCTTTACATGTTAACATGTACTTCGTTTCATTTGGCAAATTGACGAAAGTCTTTGTGCGTACAACTGGCATAAAGTTACCACAGAAAGTATGCTGGTTTATACGGTGGCTTTTATTCATAAGAATTTTTTTTTTTAATACATGCTTTTTTAATGAGTTTAAATTCTTTTAGTGCACAATCCTTAAAAACGAGAATCGGAAAACAAAACAGTTTTTTTCTTTTCTAGTAAAACACAAAATACGGATTAAATGTTAATTTAAATCTATGTATTACATTTCAGTTTTCATACTGCGTGCATCTGAAATCTATCTTGAATCAGAGCTGTGTGTGTGTACCACTACGTAAGCTATCCATCGCCCGCGGTCGAGAAAATTGGTCACCATGGTTGCGGCTGGGCTACCTAGCGGTCAGCGGTTATCTGATACACAAGAGTCGCGACTCTCATATGCAATTTTGTTTAGCCGCAAACACAAGAATTGTTTTAGTTTTGATTACACATAACAGTTTACTTTCCTTGAATTGGATTAAACAATAGGGTGTCAATTAAGAAATCGTTCAGTTAAATAATTAAAAAAATGTCGTTCTCAATCTAAAGCAATATCAGACATAGATCAATTGTGGGTTTAAAGTAAAAAAAAAAAAAAACTTCTATTTGATAGATTTTAGTAATTATACTGCAAATTTTTCAAATCTTCCTGTGTTCTGAACTGTGCGTTGTACCTTTTCGTAATCTATCCTTCGCCCACGACCGAGGAGATCAGCCACTGCTGCACTTCATAGCGGTAAGCGGTTATCTAATACACAAACACTTACACCGTATATGAACGTGTTTGAGTTTAAATATGATATAAAAGTTTGTCAATCTTGTATTTATTTAATTTAACATTGGAGTGTAAATGAAGAAGTCGTTCTGAAAGTTAATAAACCCGATATTACTTCAAATCGGAAACATCGTCAGACATGAATTAATGGTTGGTTTGTAAGTCTAAAACATTTTCAAAACTGTACAAATAATGGTTTAAATCAACAACAAAAATGATGATCATCCCGCGCACATGGCCGAGACGATTTTTGAACCCCAATAACTCTGTAATGCATCGTCTGATTTTCAAACAATTTCAGTATTAGATTCAGCTTAAAATCTACAGAATTCGTATACGTTTTTTATTTGATCAAAAAATTCAAATTTTCGAAAAATTTGATTTACTTCCGGTTTCGACCGGAAGTAACCGATTTTCATTTCCAGCCTTATTGCACATGTAAATTGCCAAATTCATAACCACAGAAAATTTCAAGACTTTATCTTAAAGCGTTTTTGAGAAATGTCGCGGACAAAATGACTTTTTTTAATGTTTAAAAATGACGTAACGTCAAAACGGAAGTGACATTGTTATGGAAACTTTAACATCTTAGAGGCATTTTATTGCACATAATCCTTGCAAGTTTCCATTAAATTAGTTGAAAACTTTTTGAGTTATGAAGCCGAAAAGGAGTCAGAAAAAAAAAGAAAAAGAAAAAAACTAGAGCAAAGCTCGTTGCAAAGCAACGAGTGGGTCTTCCTGTGGTGTCGAGAGTAAAGATAGAAGTTCCTGTAAGAAGCAGAGTTCTAAAACCAACTACAAAGAAAATTAAAAAAATATTTTTAAAAAATCGATTAATTCTTAGTACGATTTAACAATGTCTGAATGATTTCAAGAACAAATTAACAAAAACCTTTACAATTTCTAGAACTACTTAATAAAAAAAGTCCCAAATGTCTTCAAGTACGAATTGACAGTTTCTGAATTATTTTAGGGACAAGTTAATGTAACTTTTAACAAAACACTATTTTCTTAACCAAGAACGTGGAATCAAAATTTCCGGAAAACTCAATTTTTCAATCACAATATTTTTGTAATTGTAATGCGTCCGATTTTAAAACGGATTTCAGCTTTAAATTAAGCTTAATAAAATCTCCTTTGTTGCTTTATGATTTATATCAGATTATTGGTCAGAAAAGAGTTACTATAAAAAGACTTAATAGCCCTTCTGGCCCCGGCCCTAATTTGAGGTGTCAGCCCCTTTTTCTTGATATCAAATAAAAGATCTCGCTAATATAAACATATTTTGTTCTACAAATGTTCACGAATGGTTAACCGTTATCAAGATATCTAAACAACTGTATTTTAGGGGCCGACCCTTTAACTCCTAAATGGGGTCATTAAATTTACGGTATCATATTGTTCAAATCATTATTTTGAACAACTTTTGTTCTACATTGCTTTTAAAAATATTTCTCCTTTTTCAGATATTAATGATCAAAGTTTTGAATTCTGGCCCCTTGAAACCCCTAATTACGTAATATATGACTTAGGAATGATACTGTATAGATAAACAGCTGTACAATGAACATTTTTGCTTCTATAATTAATAATAAATTATTGTTCAGTAAAGAGTTCTTGTAAGAATATTGAAGACCCCTCTTGACCCCTAATTGGAGGGGTCAGCCCCTTTTTCTTGATATCAGATGAAAGGTCTTGCAAATATAAACATATTTTGTTCAACAAGTGTTCACGAAATGTTAAGCGTTCTTAGGATATCTTTACACATGTGTTTTAGGGGCCGGCCCTTTATCTCCTAAATGGGGTCATGAACAAAAAATTTAAGGTGGCATATTGTACAAAACATTATTTTAAGCAACTTTTGTTCTACAATGCTTTTCAAAATATTTCTCCTTTTTCATATGTTAATGATCGAAGTTTTGAATTTCTGGCCCCTTGAAACCCCTAATTACGTAACATATGACTTAGGTATGGTACTGTATAGATAAACAACCCAACAATGAACATTTTTGCTTCTAAAATTAATAACAAATTATAATTCAGTAAAGAGTTATTGTAAGAAGACTTTACAGCCCTCTTGGTCCCTATTTTGAGGGGCCAGCCCCTTTTTCCTGATATTAAACAAAAGCCCGTGTAATTTGAAACAACTTTTGCATTACATGTTTTAGCAAAATATTTATACATCAAAAGATATCACAGAAAATGTGGAAAGATTTCGTGAAAAAATTTGATGCCAATTTTCAGGTTCAGGCGAGCTTTGAGGCCTTTAGCAATTTTCATCATTGGAAGCATGGGGGTACATCTACATACATTCATCTACAATCCCTGAAAATTTCAAGCTTCTATCTTGATTAGTTTCGGAGGAGATTCTTGGACAAAATGACCTTTTAAAATTTACAAAATCGTCAATATCTGAAACCGGAAGTGACGTCATCATTTAAAAAATTTATAATATGTAGCGCTGATCATGCTGTATCCGTCCTAAAAATTTTGTTTGAATCGATTGAAATAGCGCTCCAAAAAAGTCAGAAAAAGAAAAAAAAGAATAACTAGAGCAAAGTTCGTTGCAAAGCAACGAGTGGGTCTTCCGGTAATGTCAAAAGTAAAGCTAGAAGTTCCTGTAAAAAGCAGGGTTCTTAAACCAACATAAGAAACTAAGACGAAAAAAATTGAATTATTCTTGGTACGAATTAACAAAATCCGAATGATTCCAAGTACGAATTAACAAAGCTTATCGATTTCAAGAACGACTTAGCAAATACAAATCCGAATGTGTAAAAGTACGATTCAACAATTATCGAATAATTTTAGGTACCAGTTAATTTAACTCTGAACATAAAACTATTTTCTTAACCAAGAATGTGGAATCAAAATGTCCGGAAAAATCAATTTTTAAACCCCTTTATCTCTGTATTGCATCGTCCGATTATAGAACGGATTTCAGTTTTGAATTATGAATAATAAGCTCTTATTTTCTGTTATTATGATTAATAACAAATTATCGCAAAAAATAAGTTATTATGAAAAGTCTTCGTAGCCCCTTTGGCCCCTTATTTGAGGGGTCACTCCTTTTTTCGTGATATCAAATGAAAGGTCTTTTAAATATAAACATATTTTGTTCTACATGTATTCACGAGTTGTTGACCGTTCTAGAGATATCCGAACAATTGTGTTTTAGGGGCTGACCCTTAAACTCCTTACCAGGGCCACCAACATAAATGTTTTAGATACCATATCGTTAAGAACATTATTTTAAGCATTTTTTGTTCTATAATGCTTATCAAAATATTTTTCCTTTTCTAGATATTAATGATCAAAGTTTTGGACATATGGCCCCTTGAAATCCCTAATTACGTATCATATGACATATGTATGGTACCGTATAGATAAACAGATGTACAATGAACAATTTTGGTTCTATAATTGATAACAAATTATTTTTCAGTAAAGAGTTATTATAAAAAGAATTAATAGCCCTCTTGGCCCCTTATTTGAGGGGCCAGCCCCCTTTTCTTGATATCAAATAAAAGGTCTTGTAAATATAAACGCATTTTGTTCAACAAGTGTTCAGAAATTGTTGACCGTTCTAAAGATATCTGAACAAATGTATTTTAGGGGCCGACCCTTAAAATCCTTACTGGGACCACCAACAAAAATTTTTTAGGGAGCATATTGTTAAGAACATTATTTTAAGCATTTTTTGTTCTATAATGCTTATCAAAATATTTCTCCTTTTCTAGATATTTAAGATCAAAATTTCGGACTTTTGGCCCCTTAAAGCCCCTAATTACGTAACATATGACTTAGACATGGTACCGTATAGATAAACAGATGTACAATGAACATTTTTGGTTCTATAATTGATAACAAATTATTTTTCAGTAAAGAGTTAGTGCAAAAATACTTTAGAGCCCTTTTGGCCCCTAATTGGAGGGGCCAGCCCCTTTTTCTGAAATCAAACAAAAGATCTAGTTAATCTGAACAACTTTTGCATTACATGTCTTAACAAAATATTTACACATTAAAAGCTAGGGCCGAAAATGTGCGAAAATTTCGTGAAAAAAATTGGTGCCAATTTTCGAGCTCGGGCGAGCTTCGCCGCCTTGCGCATTTTTCAAAATATAAAATAAATAGGATCATCTACAAACATTCATCTACTATCCCTGAAAGTTTCATATTTCTATCGCAATTAGTTTTTGATAAGTTACGTGGACAAAATGGTCCTTAAAAAATCACTAAATCCTCAAAATCTCAAACCGGAAGTGACGTCATCGGCCAGAAATTTTATAATATCAAGTTTGTTTGATGCTCAATACGTCCTGTTAATTTCATGCAAATCGGTCAAGTAGTTCACGAGAAATAGAGTTCGAAAAAAGTCAGAAAAAAAATAAAAAATAAAATAACTAAAGCAAAGCTCGTTGCAAAGCAACGAGTGGGTCTTCCGTTAATGTCGGAAGTAAAGCTGGAAGTTCCTGTAAGAAGCAGAGCTCTTAAACCAATAACAAGAGTAACTAAAATAAAAAGATAAAAAAATCGAATTGTTCCTGGTACCACTTAACAAAATACGATTGATTTTAAGTACGACTTAACAAAAACCTTTCCGATATCAAGAACGACTTAACAAAAAAAATCCGAATGTGATCAAGTACGACTTAGTAATTGTTTTTGGTACGAGTTAATTTTACTTTGACATTACGCTATTCTTTAAACCAAGGACGCGGAATCAAAATTTCCGGAAAACTCAATTTTTAAACCCCGATTTCTCTGTAGTACACCGTCCGATTTTAAAACGGATTTCAGTTTTAAATTAAGCTTAAAAAAAGCTTCTTTGCTGCTTCATGATTAATATCAAATTATTGGTCAGAAAAGAGTTATTATAAAAAGACTTATTAGCCCTCATGACCCCTAATTTAAGGGGCCAGCCCCTTTTTCTTGATATCAAATAAAAGTTCTCGTTAATATAAACATATTTTGTTCTACAAGTGTTCACGAATTCTAGAACGTTCTCGAGATATCTAAACAACTGTGTTTTAGGGGCCGACCCTTTAACCCCTTACCGGGGCCACGAACAACAAAATGTTTGGTATCATATTGTGAAGAACATTATTTTGAACAATTTTTGTTCTACATTACTTTTCAAATTATTTATCTTTTTTCAGATATTAATGATCAAGTTTTGAATTCTGGCCCCTTGAAACCCCTAATTACGTAATATATGACTTAAGTATGGTACTGTATAGATAAACAGTGGTACAATGAACATTTTTGCTTCTATAATTAATAACAAAATATTGTTCAGTAAAGAGTTATTGTAAGAAGACATAAGAGCCCTCTTGACCCCTAATTTGAGGGGCCAGCCCCTTTTTCTTTATATCAAATAAAAGGTCTTGTAAATATAAACATATTTTGTTTAACAAGTGTTCACAAAATGTTTACCGTTCTTGAAATATCTGTACAAATGTGTTTTAGGGGCCGACCCTTTAACTCCTAAATGGGGTCATAAACAAAAACATTTAAGGTAGCATATTGTACAAAACATTATTTTGAACAACTTTTCTTCTACATTGCGTTTAAAAATATTTCTCCTTTTTCAGATATTAATGATCAAAGTTTTGAACTTCTGGCCCCTTGAAACCCCTGATTACGTAATATATGACTTAAGTATGGTACTGTATAGATAAACAGCTGTACAATGAACTTTTTTGCTTCTATAATTGATAACAAATTATTGTTCACTAAAAAGTTATTGCAAATAGACTTTAGAGCCCTCTTGGCCCCTAATTTGAGGGGCCAGCCCCTTTTTCTTGATATCAAATAAAAGCCCGTGCAAATTGAAACAGCTTTTGCTTTACATGTTTTAACAAAATATTTATACGTCAAAAGATATTACGGAAAATGTGCGAAAATTTTGTGAAAAAATTTGGTGCTAATTTTCAGGCTCAGGCGAGCTTCTAGGCCTTGCGCATTTTTCGCAATTGGAAGCATGGAGGGAATTCTACAGACATTCATCTACAATCCCTGCAAATTTCAAGCTTTTATCATGATTAGTTTCAGAGGAGATGCGTGGACAAAATGACCCTTAAAAATTTACAAAATCGTCCATATCTGAAACCGGAAGTGACGTAATCATTTGAAATTTTCAAAAATTAGTAGCGACATTGATGCTTTATAACTCCTAAAAATTTGGTGTAAATCGGTTGAATAGTTTCTGAGAAATAACGCTCCAAAAAAGTCAGAAAAAGAAAAAAAAAGTATAATAACTAGAGCAAAGCTCGTTGCAAAGCAACGAGCGGGTCTTCCGTTAATGGCGGAAGTAAAGCTGGAAGTTCCTGTAAGAAGCAGAGCTCTTGAACCAATAACAAGAGTAACTAAAATAAAAAGATGAAAAAATCGAATTATTCCTGGTACGACTTAACAAAATCTGAATGATTTTAAGTGCGACTTAACAAAACCCTTCTTGATTTCAAGAGTGACTTAACAAAAAAAATCCGAATGTGTTCAAGTACGACTTAACAATTATTTTTGGTACGAGTTAACTTTACTTTGAACATTACACTATTTTTTAAACCAAGGACGCGGAAACAAAATTTCAAGAAAAATCAACTTTTAAACCCCGATATCTCTTTAATGCATTTTCCGATTTAAAAATGGATTTCAGTGTTAGATTCAGCTTGATAAGCTCTATAAAACACTTATTCAATTTTGATTTGATCAGAAAATTCATTTTTTCGAAAAATTTGTTTCACTTCCGGTTTCGACCGGAAGTGACGGATTTTTTTTTCCAGCCTTATTGCACATGTAAATTGCCAAATTCATAACCACAGAAAATTTCAAGACTCTATCTTAAAGCGTTTTTGAGAAATGTCGCGGACAAAATTACTTTTTTTAAAGTTTAAAAATGACGTAACGTCTTTCAGGCATTATAATTGCACATAGTCCCTGAAAGTTTCCTTCAAATAAGTTGAACACTTTTTGAGTTATGAAGCCGAAAAGGAGTCAGAAAAAAAAGAAAAAGAAAAAAATAATAATAACTAGAGCAAAGCTCGTTGCAAAGCAACGAGTGGGTCTTCCGTTAATGTCGGAAGAAAAGCTGGAAGTTCCTGTAAGAAGCAGAGCTCTTAAACCAATAAAAAGAGAACTAAAACAAAAAGATTAAAAAATCGAAAATTCTTGGTACGACTTAATAAAATCCGAATGATTTTAAGTACGACTTAACAAAAACCTTTACAATTTCATGAACAACTTAACAAAAAAAATCCGAATGTGTTACAGTACGACTTAACAATTATTTTTGGTACGAGTTAATTTCACTTTGAATATTATGCTATTTTTTAAACTAAGGACGCGGAAACAAAATTTCCGGAAAAATCAATTTTTAAACCCCGATATCTCTGTAATGCATCGTCTGATTTTCAAACGGATTTCAGTATTAGGTGCAGCTTATTAGACTCTACAAAATACGTATACGTTTTTTATTTGATCAAAAAAATTATTTTTTCGAAAAATTTGGATCACTTCCGGTTTCGATCGGAAGTGACGGATTTTTATTTCCAGCCTTATTGCACATGAAAAGTGCCAAATTCATAACCACGGAAAAATTCAAAACTCTATCTTAAAGCGTTTTTGAGAAATGCCGCGGACAAAATGACTTTTTTAAAACTTTAAAAATGACGTAACGTGAAAACGGAAGTGACGTTGTTATAGAAACTTTAATATCATTGAGGAATTTTAATTGCACATAATCTCTGCAAGTTTCATTGAAATTGGTTGAAAACTTTTTGAGTTATGAAGCCGAAAAGGAGTCAGAAAAAAAAGAAAAAGAAAAAAAATAATAACTAGATTCGATCTCGTTGCGAGCAACGAGTGGGTCTTCCGTCCGATTTTTGAATAAATAAGATTAAACTTATCAATTCAAAGATAAAATCGTAGATCTAAGCGAAAAAAAGAGAAAAAAAATTTGCGGCACTCGAGGCTTGAACCCGGGTCGCCTGGGCCATGTCCACGACTATAACGACTGAGCTACTCGGACTCCGCTTCAGAACTTTGACGCTAAATTTCTCGAGAATGCCTTGATCGATTTTAAAACTAATTACATATTCTTAATCAGTGAAAGGGTCACTATAAGGTGTAAAAATTTCAAAGAAAAATATTAAAAAATAAAAAAGTCAAAAAATTCAATTTTTCAAATTTCCTTCCGGTGAATACCGGAAGTGACGGCGGACATTCTCTTGACCGAGGTACATTAGAAAAACGGTAGATCTATCATCTCTGAAAATTTCAGCTCTATATCTTTGCTCGTTTTTGAGAAACCCGACAGACAAAATTGACTTTTTAAAATCGTAAACGGACGATAACTTCCGACCGGAAGTGTATTTTCAAAAAATAAAAATTATATATCAGGTTTAGATAAAAACACGTTTATATTGAAAATTTGAGCGAAATCGACCCTGCCATCTCCGAGAAATCGTCTGCACAAAATCGGTAAGAAAAAAAAAGAATAATAATAATAACTAGAGCAAAGCTCGTTGCAAAGCAACGAGTGGGTCTTCCGTTAATGTCGGGAGTAAAGCTGGAAGTTCCTGTTAGAAGCAGACCTCTAAAACCAATAACAAGAGAAACTAAAATAAAAAGATGAAAAATATCGAATCATTCCTGGTACGAATTACCAAAATCCGAATGATTTTAAGTACGACTTAACAAAAACCTTTCCGATTTCAAGAACGACTTATCAAAAAAAATCCGAATGTATTCAAGTACGACTTAGCAATTATTTTTGGTACGAGTTAATTTTACTTTGAACATTATGCTATTTTTTAAACCAAGGACGCGGAATCAAAATTTCCGGAAAAATCAATTTTTAAACCCCGATATCTCTGTAATGCATCGTCCGATTTTAAAACGGATTTCAGTTTCGTATTCAGCATGACCAGCTCTACAAACCTCGTAAACATTTGAAATTAAAACGAAAAATTCGAAAATTCAAAAATTTTAAAACGCTTCCGGTTTGGTCCGGAAGTGACGGAAACTAAATTCCAACCTTATGTCCAAATAAAAACGATCAATGCTTCAACACAGAAAATTCCCAGTCTTTATCTTAAAGCGTTTTTGAAAAACGCCCTGGACAAAATCACTTTTTGAAAATTTAAAATTTGACGTAACGTAAAAACTGATGTGACGTTGTAAATAAAAATTTTAAATCTTTGAGGCACAATAATGCTACATCATCCCTGAAAGTTTCATGTAAATCCGTTGAAAACTGTTGGAGATATTAAGCTTTAAAAAAGTCAGTAAAGAAAAAGAAAAAAAATAATAATAAAAGGAAACAATAGAATAACAAGAGGGTCTTCCGTTCAAAAACGGAAGACCCTAACTAGATTCGATCTCGTTGCGAGCAACGAGTGGGTCTCCCGTCCGATTTTTGAATAGATAAGATCAAACTTATCAATTCAAAGATAAAATCGTAGATCTAAGCGAAAAAAAAAAGAAAAAAAATTTGCGGCCCTCGAGGCTTGAACCCGGGTCGCCTTGGCCATGTCCACGACTATATCGACTGAGCTACTCGGACTCTCGCTTCAGAACTTTGACGCTTAATTTCTCGAGAATGTCTTGATCGATTTTGAAACTAATTACATATTCTTAATCAGTAAAAGAATCACTATAAGGTGTAAAAATTTCAAAGAAAAATATTTAAAAATAAAAAAGTCGAAAAATTCAATTTTTCAAATTTCCCTCCGGTGACGACCGGAAGTGACGGCGGACATTCTCTTGACCGAGGTTCACCAGAAAAACGCTAAATCTATCATCTCTGAAAATTTCAGCCTTTTATCTTTACTCGTTTTTGAGAAACCCGACAGACAAAATTGACTTTTAAAAATCGTAAACGGACGATAACTTCTGACCGGAAGTGTTTTTTCAAAAAATAAAAATTATATATCAGCTTTAGATTAAAACACGTTTATATTGGAAATTTGAGCGAAATCGACCAAGCCATCTCCGAGAAATCGTCTGCACAAAATCGGTAAGAAAAAAAAAGAATAATAATAATAATAATAATAAGAATAAGAAAAGTGAAAAAGAAACAATAGAATAATAGAAGGGTCTTCCGCTGAAGACGGAAGACCCTAATAATAATAAGAATAAGAAAAGTGAAAAAGAAACAATAGAATAATAGAAGGGTCTTCCGCTGAAGACGGAAGACCCTAATAACTAGAGCAAAGCTCGTTGCAAAGCAACGAGTGGGTCTTCCGTTCATGTCGGAAGTAAAGCTGGAAGTTCCTGTAAGAAGCAGTGCTCTTAAACCAATAACAAGAGTAACAATAATAAAAAGATGAAAAAATCGAATTATTCCTGGTACGACTTAACAAAATCCGAATGATATTAAGTACGAATTAACGAAAACCTTTCTGATTTCAAGAACGACTTAACAAAAAATCCGAATGTGTTCAAGTACGACTTAACAATTATTTTTGGTACGAGTTAATTTTACTTTAACATAATGCTGTTTTCTTAACCAAGAACGTGGAATCAAAATTTCCGGAAAACTCAATTTTTAAATCCAAATATTATTGTAATGCATCGTCCGATTTTAGAACGGATTTCAGTTTAAAATTAAGCATAAAAAAGCTTCTTTGTTGCTTTATGATAATTATCAAATTATTGGTGAGAAAAGAGTTATTATAATAGCCCTTCTGGCCCCTAATTGGAGGGGTCAGCCCCTTTTTCTTGATATCAAATAAAAGGTCTCGCTAATTTAAACATATTTCGTTCTACAAGTGTTTGCAAATTGTAAAACGCTATCGAGATATCTAAACAACTGTGTTTTAGGGGCTGACCCTTTAACCCCTTATCGGGGCCACTAACAACAATATTTTTGGTATCATGTTGTTAAGAACATTATTTTGAACAACTTTTGTTCTACATTGCCTTATCAAAATATTTGTCCTTTTTTCAGATATGAATGATCAAAGTTTTTAACTTTTGGCCCCTTGAAACCCCTAATTACGTTACATGTGGCTTAGATATGATACTGTATAGATAAACAGCTGTACAATGGGCATTTTTGCTTCTATAAATAATAACAAAATATTTTTCAGTAAAGAGTTATTATAAAAAGACTTTAGAGCCCCCTTGGCCCCTAATATGAGGGGCCAGCCCCTTTTTCTTGATATCAAATTAAAGGTCTTGCAAATATAAACATATTTTGTTCAACAAGTGTTTAGGATTGTTAACCTTTCTCAAGATATCTGTATAAATGTGTTTTAGGGGCCGACCCTTAAACTCCTTACCGGGGCCACCAACAACAAAATTTTAGTTTTCGTATTGTTGAAAACATTATTCTAAACAACTTTTGTTCTACATTGCTATTCAAAATATTTCTCCTTTTTCTGATATTAATGATCAAATTTTTCAACTTCTGGCCCCTTGAAACCCCTAATTACGTAACATATGACTAAGGTATTGTACTGAATAGATAAACAGCTGTACACTGAGCATTTTTGCTTCTATAAATAATAACAAAATATTGTTTAGTAAAGAGTTATTGTAAGAAGACTTTGGAGCCATATTGGCCCCTAATTTGAGGGGCCAGCCCCTTTTTCTTGATATCAAATTAAAGGTTTTGCAAAATTAAACAACTTTTGCATTACATGTATTAGCAAAATATTTATACATCAAAAGATATTACAGAACATGTGCGAAAATTTCGTGAAAAAATTTGGTGCTAGTTTTCAGGTTCAGGCGAGCTTTGAGGCCTTGAGCAATTTTCATAATTTGAAGCATGGGGGTACATCTACATACATTCATCTACAATCCCTGAAAATTTCAAGCTTCTATCTTGATTAGTTTTGGAGGAGATGCGTGGACAAAATTACCCTTAAAAATTTACAAAATCGTCAATATCTGAAACCGGAAGTGACGTCATCATTTGAAAATTTAATAATATGTAGCACCGATCATGCTTTATCAGTCTTGAAAATTTTGTGCATATCGGTTGTATAGTTTTTGAGAAATAGCGCTCCAAAAAAGTCAGAAAAAGAAAAAAAAGAACTAGAGCAAAGCTCGTTGCAAAGCATCGAGTGGGTCTTCCGTTAATGTCGGAAGTAAAGCTGGAAGTTCCTGTAAGAAGCAGAGCTCTTTAACCAATAACAAGAGTAACTAAAATAAAAAGATGATAAAAATCGAATTATTCCTGGTACGACTTAACAAAATACGAATGATTTAAAGTACGACTTACCAAAAACCTTTCCGATTTCAAGAACAACTTTACAAAAGAAATCCGAATGTGTTACAGTACGACTTAACAATTATTTATGGTACGAGTTAATTTTACTTTTAACATTACGTTATTTTTTAAACCAAGGACGCGGAATCAAAATTTCCGGAAAAATCAATTTTTAAACCCCAATATCTCTGTAATGCATCGTCCGATTTTTAAAAGGCTTTCAGTGATAGATTCAGTTTAATAAGCTCTACAAAACACATATTCATTTTTGATTTGATCAGAAAATTCATTTTTTCGAAAAATTTGTTTCACTTCCAGTTTCGACCGGAAGTGACGGATTTTTATTTCCAGCCTTATTGCACATGTAAATTGCCAAATTCATAACCACAGAAAATTTCAAGACTCTATCTTAAAGCGTTTTTGATAAATGTCGCGGACAAAATGACTTTTTTTTAAGTTTAAAAATGACGTAACGTCAAAACGGAAGTGACGTTGCTATGGAAACTTTAACATCTTTGAGGCATTATCATTGCACATAATCCCTGAAAATTTCCTTTAAATAAGTTGAAAACTTTTTGAGTTATTAAGCCGAAAAGGAGTCAGAAAAAAAAGAAAAAGAAAAAAAATAATAATAACTAGAGCAAAGCTCGTTGCAAAGCAACGAGTGGGTCTTCCGTTAATATCAGAAGTAAAGCTGGAAGTTCCTGTAAGAAGCAGAGCTCATAAACCGATAACAAGAGTAACTAAAATAAAAAGATGAAAAAAATCGAATATTCCTGGTACGACTTAACAAAATCCGAATGATTTTAAGTACGACTTAACAAAACCCTTCCTGATTTCAAGAACGACTTAACAAAAAAAATCCGAATGTGTTCAAGTACGACTTAACAATTATTTTTGGTACGAGTTAACTTTAATTTGAACATTACGCTATTTTTTAAACCAAGGACGTGGAAACAAAATTTCCGGAAAAATCAATTTTTAAACCCCGATATCTCTGTAATGCATTTTCCGATTTTAAAACGGATTTCAGTGTTAGATTCAGCTTGATAAGCTCTATTAAACACATATTCATTTTTGATTTGATCAGAAAATTCATTTTTTCGAAAAATTTGTTTCACTTCCAATTTCGACCGGAAGTGACGGATTTTTATTTCCATTCTTATTGCACATGTAAATTGCCAAATTCATAACCACAGAAAATTTCAAGCTCTATCTTAAAGCGTTTTTGAGAAATGTCGCGGACAAAATGTCTTTTTTTTAAGTTTAAAAATGACGTAACGTCAAAACTGAATTGACGTTGTTATGGAAACTTTAACATCTTTGAGGCATCATAATTGCACATAATCCCTGAAAGTTTCCTTCAAATAATTTGAAAACTTTTTGAGTTATGAAGCCGAAAAGGAGTCAGAAAAAAAAGAAAAAGAAAAAAAATAATAATAAAAAGAAACCGAAGAATAACAAGAGGGTCTTCCGTTGGAAACGGAAGACCCTAATAATAAAGAAAAAGAAACCGTAGAATAACAAGAGGGTCTTCCGTTGGAAACGGAAGACCCTAAAAAGAAACCGAAGAATAACAAGAGGGTCTTCCGTTGAAAACGGAAGACCCTAATAAAGAAAAAGAAACCGTAGAATAACAGAAGGGTTTTCCGTTGAAAACGGAAAACCCTAATAATAAGGAAAAGAAACAATAGAATAACAAGAGGGTCTTCCGTCGGAAACTGAAGACCCTAACTAGACACGATCTCGTTGCGAGCAACGAGGAGGTCTTCCGTCTGATTTTAGAATTTGAGATATATGTTCGATTTTGATTTTGCTATTTAACAGCTAAACATGATTCAGAATAGAAAAACAGGGTATACATTCTAAAGGCCAGATACTATTTTGTTTCAGGGATAAGTGCTTTGTTCCACAAGTGTTAATAAATTCGTCACCGTTCTTGAGATATCTGAGAAAAAAACGTTTTAGGGGCCAGTCTCTTATCTCCTTAGTGGAGCCGCTGAACAAAAATTTGAAGGTTGCATTTTGTAAAGTATATCGTTTTAAGCATCTTTTCTTCTATACTGCATTTCAAAATATTTTCCTTTTTGGGATATATATGGTCATAGTTTTTGACTCTTGAAACCTAAAAACCCCTTATTACATAACACGTGAATAAATCATTACATTACTTGGATACATAACTGTAAGCTAATCATATTTGCTATTATAGCCTTTCATTTAATTTCCCTCTGTGTATAGCTACAGATGAAAGATTTTAGAGCCATTTGGTCCCCTAATTTTAGGAGCCAGCCCCTTTTTCTTGACCTCAAATAAAAGGTCATTTAAATCTCAACACATTTTCTTCAACATCTGTTTAGAAATTCGTTACCGCTCTTGAGATATATGGGAAAGAAGTTTTAGGGGCTGATCCTTTAGTTCCTTATAGGGGCCGTTTAACGAAATTTTGAAAATTGCATATCATTTAGTACATCATTCTGAGTATCTTTTCTTCTAAACTGCATTTCAAAATATTTTTCCTCTCTGAGATATGGGTGATCAAAATTTTGGAATGTTGGCCCCTAAAAACCCCTTATTACGTAACACATGATAAAATCATTACATTGCTTGGATACATAACTGTAAAATAAACATATTTGCTTCTATAGCCTTTCATTAAATTTCCCTCAGTGAATAGCTACAGATAAAAGAATTTAGAGCCCTTTGGTTCCCTTATTTGAGGGGTCAGCCCCTTTTTCTTGATCTCAAATAAAGGTCATTTAAATCTCAACAAATGTTGTTCAACAACTGTTTAGAAATACGTTACCGTTCTTGAGATATATGGGAAAGAACGTTTTAGGGGCTGATCCCTTACCTCCTTATAGGGGCCGTTTAACGAAATTTTGAAAATTGCATATCATTTAATACATCACTCTGAGCATCTTTTCTTCTTTACTGCATTTCAAAATATTTTTCCTTTCTGAGATATATGTGATCAAAATTTGGAATTGTGGCCCCTTAAAACCCCTTATTACGTAACACATGATAAAATCATTACATTGCTTGGATGCATAACTGTAAAATAAACATATTTGCTTCTATAACTGTTCACACAATATCCCTCAGTAAACGGCTATAGATGAAAGACTTTAGAGCCCTTTCGTCCCCTAATTTGAGGGGCCAGCCCCTTTATGTTGATATCAGTTGAAAGGTCTTGTGAATATAAACATTTTTTTACATTACATGTCTTAACAAAATATAAACAAAGAGATAAACAAAGAAAACCAGAAAAAATAATGACGTTTTTTTATTCTCAATTTTCGGGTCCAGGCGAGCTTTAACGTTTTTGGCGATCAAAATGATTTTAAACCTTCATGCACAATTTCAGTCTTCCGTCTATCATCACTGAAAATTTCAAGTTTATATCTGCTATAGTTTAAGAGGAGTACTGCCGACAAGATACCACTCTGAAAATCGTTAAAACGACTTTATATCAAAACCGGAAGTGACGTCATCAATAAAAAAAAATTTCAATACGGTTCATATCAAAATCTATTATATCGCAAAGTTTCATGAAAATCAATTGAGTAGTTTTCGAGATCTCGCGTGCACAAAATTTGTAAGAAAAAAAAAATAATATAGAAGAATAGGGAAAAAGAAACAAAGCAATAACAATAAGGTCTTCCGTTGGAAACGGAAGACCTTAACTAGACACGATCTCGTTGCGAGCAACGAGGAGGTCTTCCGTCGCATTTCTAGAAGAAAATATGACATCATCGACTTTGATTTTCGACAACAAAACATGATATGGAAAAAGGAGTGAAGTACTTATGCTTCATTGCATTTCCTCCAATCAAGATTGAATAGATTAATTTTGTTTACATCTGGTCCCTAAAAACCCTAATTGGGTAACGCAAGAGAAAATAATTACATGTATATTGTTAGGATATAAAACGTATTATACCTATTCTAGCATTAATAACCTTTCACAAAATGGCTCTCATTAAAGGGATATAGATAAAAAAAAATTAGAGCCCTTTGATCCCCTAATTTAAGGGGCCAGCCCCTTTTTCTTGGAAGCAAATGAAAGGACATTTAATTCTGAAAACATTTTGTCAACAAGTGTTTAAAAATTCGTTACCGTTCTGGAGATATATGAGAAAGAAGGTTAAAGGGGCCGATCACTTATCTTCTTATAGGGGCCGTTTGGCGATATTTTGAAGATTGCATATGGTTAAGAACATATTTTTGAACAACTTTTCTTCTGTATTGCATTTCAAAATATTTTTTCTTTCCGAGATATGGGTGATCAAAATTTTGGACTTTTGGTCCCTAAAAACCTTTCATTACGTAAAACATGACAAATTCGTTACATTGCTTGGATACATAACTGTGAGATAAACATATTTGCTTCTATAACATTTCACAAAATATCTCTCAGTAAAGAGCTACAGATTAAAGACTTTAGAGCCCTCTGGTCCCCTTATTTGAGGGGCCAGCCCCTTTTTCTTTATATCAAATGAAAGGTCATCTAATTCTAAACAGATTTTGTTCAAAAAGTGTTTAGAAATTTGTTACCATTCTGGAGATATATGAGAAAGAAGGTTTTGGGGGCCGATCCCTTATCTCCTTATAGGGGCCGTTTAACAAAATTTTAAAGGTTGCATATTGTTTAGAACATTAATTTGAACAACTGTTTTTCTGTATTGCATTACAAAATATTTTTCCTTTCTGAAATATGGGTGATCAAAATTTTGGACTTTTGGCCCCTAAAAACCCTTAATTACGTAATACATGACAAATTCGTTACATTGCTTGGATACATAACTGTGAGGTAAACATATTTGCTTCTATAACATTTTACGAAATTTCTCTCAATAAAGGGCTACAGATTAAAGACTTTAGAGCCCTTTGGTTTCCTTATTTTAGGGGCCAGTCCCTTTTTCTTGATATCAAATGAAAGGTCATCTAATTGTAAACAAATTTGTTCAACATGTGTTTAGAAATTTGTTACCATTCTGGAGATATATGAGAGAGAAGGTTTTAGGGGCCGATCCCTTATCTCCTTATAGGGGCCTTTAAACAAAATTTTGAAGGTTGCATATTGTTTAGAACATTAATTTGAACAACTTTTCTTCTGTGTTGCATTACAAAGTATTTTTCCTTTCTGAGATATGGGTGATCAAAATTTTGGACTTTTGGCCCTGAAAGACCCTTAATTACGTAATACATGACAAAATCGTTACATTGCTTGGATACATAACTGTGAGATAAACATATTTGCTTCTATAACATTTTACAAAATATCTCTCATTAAAGGGTTACAGATTAAAGACTCTAGAGCCCAATGTTTCCCTAACTTTAGGGGCCAGCCCCTTTTTCTTGATATCAAATGACAGGTCTCGTAAATATAAACTTTTTTTGCATTACATGTGTTAACAAAATATTTTTCAGAAAAAAGATAAACTAAGAAAACCATGAAATATTACGACGTTTTTTTAGTCTCAATTTTCGGGACCGGGCGAGCTTTAACGCCTTTTAAGCATGACAAATATGAATGCATAAATGCACATCTACAGTCACTTGTCTACAATCCCTGAAAGTTTGAACTCAATATCTTTTACCGTTTAGGAGGAGATCCCTGGACAAGCCGACCCTCTGAAAATCGCTAAAACGTCATTTTCTCAAGAACGGAAATGACGTCATCAAAATAAAAAAATGTACATTAAGTTCGGATTAATATCTATTAGATCTGAAAGTTTCACGAAAATCGGTTCAGCCATTTCCGAGAAATCGCCTGCACAAATTTTGTAAGAAAAAAAAATAATAATAATAGGGAAAAAGAAACCGAACCAAAACAATAAGGTCTTCCGTTGGAAAACGGAAGACCTTAATAAAGAAAAAGAAACCGTAGAATAACAAGAGGGTCTTCCGTTGGAAACGGAAGACCCTAATAATAAAGAAAAAGAAACCGTAGAATAACAGAAGGGTTTTCCGTTGAAAACTGAAAACCCTAATAAAGAAAAAGAAACCGTAGAATAACAAGAGGGTCTTCCGTTGGAAACGGAAGACCCTAATAATAACTAGAGCAAAGCTCGTTGCAAAGCAACGAGTGGGTCATTCGTTAATGTCGACAGTAAAGCTGGAAGTTTCTGTAAGAAGCAGAGCTCTTTAAAAAAATCAATTTTTCAACCCCGATATCTCTGTAATGCATCGTCTGATTTTAAAACGGATTTCAGTTTTTAATTAAGCTTAATAAAAGCTGCTTTGTTGCTTTATAATAAATATCAAATTATTGGTCAGAAAAGAGTTATAATAAAAAGACTTTGAGCCCTTGTACCCCCTAATTTGTGGGGCCAGCCCCTTTTTCTTGATATAAAATAAAAGGTCTCGCTAATATAAACATATTTTGTTCTACAAGTGTTCATGAATTGTAAACCGTTCTCGAGATATCTGTACAAATGTGTTTTAGGGGCCGACCCTTTAACCCCTTACCGTGGCCACTAACAACAAAATTTTTGGTTTAATATTGTTCAGAACATTATTTTGAACAACTTTTGTTCTACATTGCTTCTTAAAATATTTCTCCTTTTTCAGATATTAATGATCATAGTTTTGAGTTCTGGCCCCTTGAAACCCCTAATTACGTAATATATGACTTAGGTATGGTACTGTATAGATGAACAGCTGTACAATGAACATTTTTGCTTCTACAATTAATAAAAAAAATGTGTTTCAGAAAAAAGTTAATGTAAAAAGACATTTGAGCCCTTTTTGCCCCTAATTTGAGAGGCCGGCCCCTTTTTCTTGATATCAAATTTAAGGTCTTGCAAATTTAAACATATTTTGTTCAACAAGTGTTCATGAAATGTTAACCGTTCTTGAGATATCTGTACGAATGTGTTTTAGGGGCCGACCCTTTAACTCCTAAATGGGGTCATAAACAAAAACATTTAAGGTAGCATATTGACTAGAACACCATTTTAAGCAACTTTTGTTCTACATTGCTTTTTAAAATATTTCTCCTTTTTCAGATATTAATGATCAAAGTTTTGAACTTCTGGCCCCTTGAAACCCCTAATTACGTAACATATGACTTAAGTATGATACTGTATAGATAAACAGTTGTACAATAAACATTTTTGCTTATATAATTATTATCAAATTATTGTTAAGTAAAGAGTTATTGTAAGAAGATTTTAGAGCCCTTTTGGTCCCTAATTTGAGGGGTCAGCCCCTTTTACTTGATATCAAAGGAACGCTCGTGAAAATTGAAACAACTTTTGCATTACATGTTTTAACAAATTATGTGTACATCGAAAGGTATTACAGAAAATGTTCAAAAATTTCGTGGAAAAATTTGGTGCTAATTCTCAGGTTTAGGCGCGCTTCGAGGCCTTGAATAATTTTCATAATTGGAAGCATGTGGGTACATTTACAGACATTCATCTACAATCCCTGAAAATTTCAAGCTTTTATCTTGATTAGTTTCGGAGGAGATGCGTGGACAAAATGACCCTTACAAATTTACATCATTTAAAAATTTTATAATATGTAGCGCTAATCATGCTTTATCTGTCCTTAAAATTTTGTGCGAATCGTTTGGATAGTTTTTGAGAAATAGCGCTCCAAAAAAGTCAGAAAGAGAAAAAAAAGAATAACTAGAGCAAAGCTCGTTGCAAAGCAACGAGTGGGTCTTTTGTTAATGTTGGAAGTAAAGCTGGAAGTTCCTGTCAGAAGCAGACCTCTTAAACCAATTACAAGAGTTACTAAAATAAAGATATGAAAAAATCGAATTATTCCTGGTACAACTTAACAAAATACGAATGATTTTAAGAACGACTTAACAAAAACCTTTTCGATTTCAAGAACGACTTAACCAAAAAAATCCGAATGTGTTCATGTACAACTTAAAAATTATTTTTGGTACGAGTTAATTTTACTTTGAACATCACAGCTGAGAACATATATGTCCCCAGGTTATTTATGGCTGCAGATAATCAATTGTTATGTAATTGTGTTACAATGTATCGAAGGTTATCGAAGGTTAATGGGTATCGAGGGGTGCTTTCACTACAGTGGTCAATTGTAAAACAATAAGGCTATTAAGCCAATCATCTTCACATTAAAAGTGAGAGATCGTAATCTGAGAATGTGGCTAATAAATTAACCTGTTGAACACGCTTAACTTCTATAGCAGAGTAATATATGTTATAATTAAAAGTTTTAAGTCATGTGAAATTTGTTTCTGGGATTTAGAAGTTATGAAATACGACTAAATTATGCAATGCAGTCTGTCGCCATAGAAATCATCAAAGTACTGCAAGTGTCGACAGATTTCTTCCATGATAGTTCACTTGACTTACAGACTATAATATAGCGACAGATCTGCCTCCCAAAAGTATATGCGCTTCTCAAAGTTACTCTTAAATAAGATAGATATGTGTTCTTGGGGATTTTTAATTATTTATTGCTAATTATATGAAAATTGATTTTAAAAAACCCCTTTTATTAAAGTTGTGTAGTATAAGGTTGTAATGCAACTTAATATACTAACAAGATTAGCTACAGCCATTGCAATACTCATTTCAGGTCAACAATATATGAATACCCAATCTATTAAAATACAAGATATAGTTTCCAGAACTATAATTATATGCATGTATACATGGAGGTTGCACCCTCATTTGTATGGCTGTAGTAGAGGAGGTAAACGTGTAGCGATGTACATACAATGTATGTCTGCATATACGGATTCCGAACCGTGGCTACAGACGATACCCATTGACAGTCTTTCAATACATCTATGCGCAGTTTGACATAGAAACTGACCAGTTTCATAACTTCTTCGAATTTCTCTAACACGGACTGTCTAATTCATCCACAGAATTCCAATTTATGAAAGCGCAATTGAAGTTTTATTCAATTTAATAAGTCAGCCCACGGGCTGACTAAAAACTCAGCAGAATAATTTATTTTTTAAATCTGAAATAGTCTAAAACAGAAGCAATAATACCTTTATGGCTTTCCCTACATCTTCCTATTTATTTGTATTTTTAACCTCAAATTTAGAACTGTAGGAATTCAGTTTCAAAACTTTTCAAACTTTTCAAAAGCTTTGAAAACCATACCAATTAGAAATCATTTTGATTCAAATTGACACATGTCATTGAGGAGACATCGTCGGAACCCACGGGTCTCTTATCTGTTACATTGCTTTCAATGCAGTGTAATGAATAGAAAACACGTGGGTTCCGACGATGAGAGGAGAGTGCAAATGTGCATACAAAACATTGGTCACTACATGCATATTCAAAAAGTACAAAATATTAACTTAACCAAAAATTGCTTTGGACCTGAGGATGTGTCATGACCTTGACCAAAAATTATTTGGGCAAGATCAAGGTCGCTGGCAGGAAAAGTGTGTGTCCGATCCATATCATTTTTTATGAAAAAACATTGAAAGTTCTTTCTCACACAAAGATTGCTTATGACCTTAGTGTGTGTAATGATTTTGTTCCAAGGTTATTATGTCAAGTTCATAATTCGTGTTTGCTCTATACTGTTTTTAAGGAGAATCATTGGAAGTTGCTTTTTCATTAAAAAATTGCTGATGACCTGAGGATGTGTCATAAACTTGACCCAGGGTCAGTTGTGCAAGTTCAAGGTCATTTGAAAAAACAATATGCTTTTTCCTGTCTGTCATATCTTGCATACATGGAAATGATTAGAAGCTAAAATTTGACACAAAGATTGCTTGTGACATGAACTTTGATATGTCCTGACTTGAACTTTTATCATTTGTGCAAGTTCAGTGTCACTATAAGAAAAAGAACCATCAATTTTTTTCTAATGGAGAAATACTTTAGTTGTGATTTTTTTTCTTAGTGGGGAGGGGAGGAATTATTTGTGAGGTTGCTCACAGAAACGCCAAATGGTCCACAGAGAGCACTCTCCCCCTTTCTCGCAACCAAATTTCCCTTAAATTAGCATAAAGGAAATTGAATTTTTGGGCATTGTTCCCCCCTTCCCCAACATACATTTTAGTAGAAAGCAATATAAATTTTTATGGCAAATTGAAAACAAATCATAGTAAACAAAATAAGTTATAGCTGCCTCACAACTCCCCCCTCCCCTACCACTACCATTAATTAGATTTTGAAGATTTTAGTAATTCTTTCTTTTATTTCCTTGTTTAACTTAATACATTTCGGATAAAAAAATTTCCCCGAAGCAAAAACGATGCTGAGTGCTTGCATGGCCAAACATTATACGAAAAGTTGTCCCTCCCACTGAGCACCTCTCGTACAGCGCACCCTCAGGTCATATTGACAATCGAGTCTGATTAAAATCACCACCCTTCTGCTTACACTCATTAGGGTCTGATAGGTATCGATAACAGGTCATCTTCACATGACCTCCATATTTGCACACAACCTTTATATACTTTCAGTTACCAAATACATGCTTTTATCTGTTAATGAGAGGTGCAACTCTTCAATACTCAGTTTGGGGATTACATAGAAAGCAGGCATGAATTAATTTGCCTGTCTCCATTTTAAAAGTTCCAATATATTTTCTAAAGCCCTGATTGGTCAGAAGTTTAGGTCGTGTGAATATGACCCCCTATCAATACCTGTCAAACCCTGTAAGAAATAGAAGGGTGCTTTTAATCAGACTGATTGACAATCCTTTTACCGACAGAAAGCTGCAACGGAAGACCTATTCGTTGCTTTGCAACGAGCTCGGCTCTAGTTTAAACAATAAAATGCTTTCTTTGGGGATTCATTCGGGATATGAAGGTAGCGACATTGCAGAAAAAATAGATAACCCGCTAACGCGGGTTGTGATTTTTTCTGCAATGATCAATACCTTCATAACCCGCATTAATCATCAAAGAAAGCATTTTATTATTCATATTAACATCTTTCTTTTAACTAATTAATAAATTGATTATGAAAAGTTAGTAAAATTCACTAAATAACTGTTAATGTACATAAGTAAGTTAGCTAAAAGAAACAGCCAAATAGTCTCCTGTGAGACTTCGAGTCTGCCATCATCATGATTATTTTATGCAGTCCGTGATTTTTTTAGGTTGCTGGTGGCTTTGACCAATCGATAAACAGGGCGTGTCCATTTTATTCCTGTCAGTATCTTGTCAGTTTCAGCCTTTGTAGATTTCGACCAATCGATAAACGGGGCGTGTAGATTTCAGTTTGGCTGTTTCTATATAGCTACGAATTAACTATATGTTTCCGTAAAATATAGAGGAAATAATACTTAGTAGATGTAAATAAATATTTATGCAATAATGATTTGTTTTTTTGCAAGGATGAATTAATATCATGAAAATAAGTTATGTAAATTCGTGTATATGCATCTTTTTAATCTTTATACATGAGATAAAATGAATTGTAATTGGTTTTCCTGTATCAAAATATATTCTTGACAAATGTGGTCAGCAAATCATTATATATCGATGTTGAATGGCTTGAGAGTCATTTAAAAGACATTCAAATCCCTCAACTCTTCAAAAAATATGTAAACTAATTAGCAACAGATTTGAATTGGTCAGTTCTTTAAGTAAGCAATAAAGAATGTATTTCTCTTCCTTTTTATTGGAAATACTGAAACCCTTCTTTACTACACATTTCCATACTTACGTCAAGTCGTTATATCCCAGTGAACTTGAAATAAAAGATACTTCAGAGTCTGCTTCATCTGTTTCATATTTGGATATTTAACCTGAAATGGACATTGATGGTAAACTAACAACAAAACTTTATGATTAATGCGATGACTTCGATTTTTCTGTAGTCAACTTTCCTAATTTGTGTTGCTATATACCTTTCATTACCTGCATATGGTGTTTTGTTTCTCAGTTAATTCGATACACAAGGGCATGCTTTTCGTATGAACAGTTTCTGATGCGAAACAAGCTTCTGACAAACAAGTTGATAAAACAGGTTTATCAACAATCTCGTATATCTCGATTTTCAAACAGGTTGATAGAACAGGACTATCAACAGTCTCGTTTGACATAATCTTTTCGTAAGTTCGATGGTTAGGTTAACTATTTAAGCTATATTCACACGCGGCAGTGTGTTTTCTCAAAAAAAAATTTGTTACCAAGTTAACGTAAGTGAGTACTAGTCAAGTCAATTTACTGTAAGATTTGCAAAACCTTAACAGAATTGCAAACTTTATTTTTAATATAACTGAAAGTGTAATGCCTAGACAATCAAATCCAAAAGTAGAAAAATCTAAACCTATAAAATGAAGAAATTTTGGTGAAAACCCTTGTTTCTCGAAAAAAAAAATAGTGAAAAACTGAGAAACACAAACTTGTCCTATTTATATACTTAAAATGGACATGGTATCATATTCAATTATATATTTAATGGTATAATATTTAGATATCATTCACTAATTGATACGATGGTCAATTAAAAAATACGAAGACAATGTCGCTGTCTGTCATATAGTTTTCATGAAAGTCACAACTAACACATCAATTTATGCACAAACATTTATTTCACTGTTATGTGAAGTTTCATTACACTTGAAAAGGTCATTGTGTTACCTTATTTTAAATGCATCATGGTTAGTCATAACAGAGCAAAGTTAAGTGTAAACATGACGTCATGTTGAAAAATGTATAGTTATTCAAATTATCACATCTTTATTTCATACTTAATATCTAGTGTCTTTCTACAGTATTTTAAAACGACTTAGTATTTTATTTGCTCACAGTTGTTTGAGAAGCAGAAGTCATTTCTCTGATGTTTTGATTTTTTTTAAGTGTGTTATCCTTCGTTAACAATGGAGGAACATTTTAAACGTAGGACGTTATCAGATGTTCTTAAAAATATTTACTAATGTTCTAATTATTTTGGGCTCCTGTGATGTCCATATCGCTGTTTTCATCATCTAAAAATTCTGTAAAATTGAAAAACAAATGCGCCAAAAACTTTTGTCATCGTTTTCATCAACATGAATTATCATAGCTTGTATCAGGTTTTTTCAGAGTTAAACTTATACTTTTATCCCTTTTCGCTCCTCCTTGACGTTCAGCGATGCCATCTTTTTAAATCATATTTAATGAGGACTACATGCCTTTAATGAACGATTTCTGTTCAATTCAAATATATATCCACTCATAATTTGCTACAATGAATATCATGACAATACTGAATTTGATATTTAAATATTATTTGGTTTTAAGCCCAATATTTAGAAATATGACATTTGATATTATATGAATTATTTTTTGCATAACACAATCTTTGACCGTGCACCGGGACCTCATTTTTGCAATTTTTAATTAAATTTAGATATAAAGAAATAAATGCAATGTTTGTTAGCTCAAGTTAATGGAAATTATTGCTAAATTATGTCTACCAAGTTTTGTGATATAAAAAAAAGCTATCACAAAAGTTTTCGTATTTTTGGAATGGCCCCCCATGTACTTCCCAGTCATGTTTTTGTTCAATTCTAAATAAAGTACGAAATTTTAATTAGAGGAAAAAAGTAGTTCTTCAAAAATGGATTAAAAAACACTTGAAACATACTGCATGTCATGTAGTTTAAAATCCTTTTAACACACAACTCTCTGCATATAGTAATATTTCTAACCAACTAAACAACTAACAATAGTCTAAATCAGAGCATTTCAAACCAATATAGTTCACTTATATGAACATATCCTGAATAATTAATGTCGGTTCGAATTTTTCTACTGAATGATGGACAATTTTATTTATGCGCATAATTGAGTTTGGAAAGAAGTTAAAGATCTATAAATTTTTGTTAGTCTTAACAAAATTTGCATATATATGTCTATTTTGTGGTTTATTTAAGCATTGAATGCTTATTGTTGGACGTCGTTGGTCCTATGACACACCAAGGCGGTGCAGACAAATTGAATACCGCGGTATGATAATTTGTCTGCACCGCCTTGGTCTGTGATAGGTCCGACGACATCCAAAAATAAGCATTCAATGCTAATTTTTTCATTCTGATATCTATGTGTATGAAGTACCTCTGTACCGTCGCTTTAAAAACTTAATATGCTCTCTTATCAGAGATATGAAAGAAACATGGAAAAGCTATATTAACATATTATCTAGTTCCCTTGCGCGACTAAAAATTTAGTGCTAGAAACTGTGTAGAGAATTTTTTATTCACGAATAGATATGATTTAATAATTATTTTTCATAAGTACATACTAATATCAAATTAGGTATGTAATTATGACGAAGCGAAGTGTATTCACAGGAAATTAAATGTCGCAGATTTCCAATGCAAACATAAGGGGAAACATACACTGAAAGTAAATAATCATCAATGTACATTAATTGTGACGGTTTTCCCTTTCATATTAGTTCAAATAAGTCATACCAACAAAAAATTAAAAAGAAAGATTATTTTACTGATATTTACTATTCTTTATCAAATCACCTCGTAAAAAATACATGCCAAATAGTTTCCTTCTGACTAAAGAGTATGTCGCCTTTTCTATTTTATGACATGTCAAAGATTGCGCCACTGACATAGCATTCAGTTAATTCAGCTATCCAACATGCATCCGTAACTTTAAATTTGGTAATGGCGCGTAGGTATGTAGTAAAAGGTTTGTACATGGAATACGATGTTCACATTAAAATTAAAAAGTTTAAATCCTTCTCATAGCCATGAAGTTGTATGAAAATGGTGCTTATCTCAAGTTTCTTTGGTCTGAAGCGGTTACGAAACTTAATTGACTCTCCCTAGATAGGACACCAGTCCATCACAGCTTGTTAGCTGGTACTCAATAAATATCAACTGGATGGACTGAGACAATACAGATTAAGTGACTTATATAAAGTAGTAACACCACAATAGAGTGTCCTCATCGGAATTTGATCCAGCGACCTTTGGGTTACTAACTAAACGCATATTAACACTGAATCGGAACCAGCTGCTTTAATTGCATATTCTATTAAAATGGTTCTACATCGGTGGGTTTAATTGGTGTGTTCCCGTTTTGCACTCATTAGATAATATGGTATAACCATAAAAACCTTTTTTTGCATAAACAACAACACTTCTGATTTACAAAAACAAAATAATTACGTGATATTGGGCCTCTTGTTTTTATTTGATTTCATTAAGCCAGTCGGATAGCATTGCTAAGGTGAGCGGTATGGCCCCTCTGTCTCTTTTTTTAAAATTTGTTTCCTCAATTTGCAAAGTACATTTTTGATTTTCAGTTACGAGCATTACTGTCTGTTGGAGTCTGTGTAATTTATGCAGACGAGTAAATGTGACGACGGACCAGTCATCATTTTACCGATATGCAGACCCCACAATCAATATTAATTTGACGGCAAATCGAGCAATAGATGGAAAGTTTCAGAAGCATATCGAAGGCGACTGTGCAGGTACAAACACAGAAAGAAGATACAGACAGTCATGGTGGAACATTTCTCTACCGGATCTGGCAGTCATTTACAAAATCAACTTAATGTTCAGAGAAAATAGTAAGTTTGTGAATCCAGAATACGATAAATGCAGGATTACATTGTGAATTAATGTAAAAACTAATTCGATAAAAAGTAAAATAAAATCTATTTGGAAGTTATTGTTCCTAAGAATATTAAAGAAGATGTTGTTTAACTAGTGTTCTTCTTTTTCCTCATTTTTTGTAACCAGAGTAACATTCGACAATTTTTAATAAACCTTGAAATCTAAAGTGTACAGAGAAATGACGCCTCAAAACAAATTGAAACAAAATGATTGTTATATTTTTTCTTTACTAAGAGATTATATAACATGCTTTTTGTTCGTTTGTTTTATACTTGTTTTCTTGCAGTAACCCGCCATTATGGTTACTACGTCTTTATCAACAAAGAGGAGATCAACATTGAAGGTCTGACCTCCTTGACTCCCGTGTACCATGAGGAGGATGAAGAGCATCCCGGTGTCCAGAATATTATCATGTTCTCTGGTGGTATCCAAGGGAAACAAATGTACATCTATCAGAACAAATCTAATCCAAATTCTGGAAATGGTGAGCAGAAAAACAACGTGTTGGACATCTGTGAGGTGGAGATATGGGGTATATGATTTTGATAATTATATATTCTGATCTTAACAGCAAGTATATGGTACTCATTCAGAATGATTAAGTGAATGTGTACAAAGTAATGATTCATTGAAGGAGTGAGAGAGATTGTGTTGACACTCATTATTTAGCAAGACCTTAAAATTTTTGTCTTTGGTTTTCAATGTTTTATTTTGTACGTATAACCAATAAACAGAGTCATGCAAAAAGTATTCGTGAAAATGGCGTCACGTTACTATTTTTTTTTTTTTTTTTTTTGCAGTTATCGCGTATTTTAAAAGCAAATGTTACCTAGTTGAATTAGTCGTATATTTTGCTATCGGTATCATAAGTGGCCACCTGCCAATTGTGACGTATTTTTTATAACATTGTGACGTATGTTATTCCTCTGATACATAATCAAAACAGGCGATGGGGAGAAAAGGAAAAGAGTTAAGCCCGGAAAGAAAAAAGAATAGTTATAAATTTTTTGAGAGAGGAAATTCAATAACTAAAATCAGTCGATTATTACAGAGATCCCACAGTAATGCGAGTAGCTTTATAAGATGTTATTTATTGCGTGATGAAATAAAAAAAAATAGTCGCAGAAAAGCGGACCTAAAACAAAATTACGCCCCGCGAATACAGAAAACTAGAGAGGTTGGTTAAAGTCAATAGAAGAGACATTTTGGCCGATATCTTAGTGAAATTTAACCAAAACAATGCAAATTCAGTTGCCAAAAGAACTTTACAATTTCATTTACACGATAATGGTTTTAGACGAAGAGTTACCAGAAAAAAGTTGGTGATAGAAAAAAGCGGCTTTCGTGGTGTATGGAAAAGCGGAGATGGTCTGTCGAAAATAATTGGATAAAAATCATTTTTTCGGATGAAAGTAAGATAATGTTTGGCAACGATGAAAGAGTGTACGTATGGAGAAAAGCGGGGGAAGGTTGGCGGTCAGATCTTGTCTCACAAAAACCGCGGCCGAAGTTCCAAGTCATGATATGGGGGTGCATTTCGTGGTTGGGACCTGGCACAGTTGCATCCGTGGACGGAAATATTAATGCAAATAAATACCGAGATATTTTAGAAGATAATCTTTGGCCTGTTGTCGCACAATATTTTCCCGGATGGGGTTATATTTTCCAGGATGATAATGCCCCGCTCCATTGCACTAGATCGACGATCGAATACAAAACTCGAAACCATATTCCGCAACTCTCCTGGCCTGCCCAGTCTCCCGATCTCAACATAATAGAAATTTTGTAGCTTTTAAATAAAAGAAAACTCCAATCAAGAAAACAGAGCATAAATTCATCGGCAGATTTATTCTAGGAAATTGAGAACATTAAAAAAAATGAACTTTATTTGTTTTACAACGATTCATAAGCAAGTTCTACAACTTATAGTAATATCTCTCGTTATGTCATTAAAACATTATTTGTTTTGTCATTATATCCAAGGGATAACTTTTTCTTTCACATATTTAAAGCTATTGTATAAAGTCACCAAATTGTGAAATTAAAAAGAATATTTACATCGTAATTTGGTACGAATAAACGATACCCCCCCCCCCAAAAAAAAAAACTAAATGGCATGTTGCGGCGTATGTAAGCCTATACAAAAAATTTTTTAACGCAATAACACTTTTAAAATAATAATATGCTTTTTCTAAATTCTGTCAACAGATTTTCATTTCACTTTTTTTCTTCGATTTAATGCATAGTTACAATATCAGTACACGATTTCACGTTAACAAGCGCCATTTTAGCATTTTACCCATTCAAATTCTTAAAATTACAATTTCTTAACCAACAAACGTTACATATCATACTAATTAAAATACAACGGAAATTTAAAACTTTGCATCTACGGCTGTATTAAAATGTGAAGAAGCGCAAAATCATGCACACTCGAACTGTACACGAACTCGTTAAGAAAAGAAAGAAATGTGATTTGTTGGCTTTTTTTTTTAAATATTCTTACAAAAAAATGGTTGCATTGTACTGTGGTAATGAGTTTCTGATCGAAGAAATAAAATCAATATGGTAGTAACTGATTTTTTTTCAATTTTCAATGAATAACGGTTTCTCAGATTACATTAATAACGGTAATTGCAATTATTTTCTACTGGTTGCTTCTTGTCTAATATCACAAATCTGTGTCCAATCAACGCTCATCTCCCGATTTCCTTAAAAATTTTAGAAGGTGAAATTTGACCCGTTTCTAGAAAGTGACCTCTCTCTCTCTCTCTCTCTCTCTCTCTCTCTCTCTCTCTCTCTCTCTCTCTCTCTCTCTGAATCAAGTGTCAAAAAACTAAAAATATAATTATTTTATTTATTCTATAAAAGTTTAGGAAAGTGGCAGGCTTCTGATTCTGGTTTCAAAACATTCTTTCTACCAATTAACCCAATCATATTTTTAAAATGGTGTATTGTCAGCTACTTTTAAAAGAAATTGCGAAAAAGTTAATTTGATCATCCATTTGGATCTGAATAATTCTTGTGTAAATTCAACGTAAACCATGGTACTTTTGATCTTACACTCTCATGGGGATGAAAACATCGACTACCAAGTTTGCTGTTGAATCATATCGGTTTATAACAAGCACAGGGCAGAAACCTTCTTTAAGCAAGTCTTTAACAGGCACGTAGCATCGTTTTTGAAAGTGGGGGGGGGGGGGGCCAGACTCATCCAAGAAATCTTGACCAGCAAAAAAAAGAAAAAAAAAAAAGGGAAATTTAAACTTTTCCAAAATCTTCAAAATCCTAATCCGTGGGGGGGGGGGGGGGGGGGGGGGGTGGGGGGGGGGGGGGGGGCTGGCGTAGTATATCACAACTTCAATTTCACTATTCATTTCCTTATTTTCATATCAATTTTTTACTTACTCCCAAAAAAGTGGGGGGGGGGGGGGCAACTCCATGATAATTCAATTTTTTATATGTTAATTTTAAAAAATTTGTTGCTGCGAGAAAAAATGGGGGGGGGGGGGCAGGCCCCCCCCCTGGCCCCCCCTGATGCTACGTGCCTGTTTAAATGTGATTCATTCATGCTAAGAGGATATACAACATTTACGTCACCTTAAAGTCATCTTTAACCTGGATCTTATAGGTCATTAATATCCCAAACTTCTTTAAGTGACATTGAAGGAACCTTTAATCATCTTAAAGTGGCATTAACGTTCCTTTTAAGTTGTATTTAAACTGTAAACTGTTTCATATTAGATATGCAAAAGGATAAATCATTTTAATTATCATTCATTATAATATGCGCTTATTTATTTCAACATTTTCTGTTTTTATTTTCCATTGTTCATTTGTTATCGTTTAAACTGATTGTTTATTCATGCATTCACTCATAGTATGGTCGTTGTACGGGTAGTCGCGTGGTTGCGTTTGGAGGGTAGATCGGTGAGAAAATATGTGTGTGGGACTGGTTATTCGGATTTGTTTGGATAATGCGTGTAACGAAGATCATTTTTCAACGCTGAAAATTGAGACCAAAATCGTGAAATTTATCCCCGGGCTCATTTTTCAGCGGCATGAGAAATATTTTTCTAAACTCTGATGACCTTGACACGTTGAAAATTGATCCTGTTGAGAATTGACCCCAACCTCAAAGTTTAGAACTGAACTTGAACTTACTCTACACGGTTTAAATGTACAATCATGCACATATTTGAACATTTCAGTTTTTAAAATTTTCATACTGTCCAATACATATGCGGACGTGGCTGATTTCTTAAAGGTTGAAATGTCCAATTAATCATTTAATTTTGAGACTGAAAATATGATATCCATTTATTATTACAATGTAAATAAAGCTAAGAAGATGACCGTTTGCTCTGGAATAGAACAGGCGTGTCAGGCTAGAAAAAAATTTTGACAAAGAATTGATTTTCATTCCCTCGTGTGACAGAATTTTAAGTTTAAACTTGTCATAATCTCTGATAAATATATCCAGCAAATATATTGCCCGTTATTGTAATTTTTCAGGCAATTCAACAGAGCTCTGTTGGACAGGCACCTGACGTTGTATATTTTTCTAATAATTGAAAATATATAACCTGAAGGGTATATTATACAAATGTTGACTGGGATTGGGGGGAACATTATTACTTATTAGGTTTCTTACTGACTGTTTAAAGAAATTTTTAGGGTCGCTTACGTCCATAGAAGTCGAGGCGGAGCCGAGCCTTCTATGGACCTTACCGACCGCACAAATTTCTGTAAAAGGTCAGTAACAAACCTAATAAGTGTTTTGTATTGTTGAAGACCTAAATTTTGATATGTAAAAAAAAAAAAAAGATAATATATAACAATTATATTCATAGATTAATTCTCTTTTTTTACCTTCCTCTTCAGTCGTCTGTGCAAACCTGAAGGCATGTTCACGGAGCTATCTTAGGACCAAGGTGCGTCCTAAGTACATCTTAGGATACGTCTTAGTCTTAAGGACGTTGTTTACTCAGGGTTTAAGTTCTCGAATCCGGATTGTTAAAAAGTTCAATTTCATGAGTAAAATTTGTTTTAAATACAAAAAGAATTTATGAAATGAATTACTATTGACATAACAATCGATTTTTTATACTAAATTATGGAATTTGGCTTAGACAAAGTTTGACTTTTAGCAAAACAGAGGAAATTCGGACTAAATTTTTCAGATTTTGTTTTCCACTGAAATATTTTTAGTAGTACTATAATATTTAAAGTTAAGATTTAATTTGTCAGTCAACATATTTTTGCATATTTTCTGTTGGTTTTATCTTGCCTTTTCGTATATATAATAGTATTGCACACACAACAAAAATATTGAAAAATGCTTAAAAATGATAAAAGACACCATATCTCAAAATTTTGATCATTGACCTCATATAAATTTTATGCCAGCAGAGAAAGGTCAATATACTTAGTTTAATACTATAAATGTTAAAGCATTATCATCATTCAGTTTTTTGTTATATTGAATCAAAAATGGGTATTAATTTGAAAACTGATAGAGGAAATTCGGACTAGAATATCTTAAAAAATTGTGAATAAAAACTTAATGCCTTGTATCTAATTAATGTCAATACCATTCATAAACTGTATTTCATTTCTTAAAGAGTTAAGTAATTTGTATTAATTTCACAATTAAGAAAATCTCAATCATAGTGTAAAAATTTTATGGATTTTTCTTACATTTTAAAAAAACATTCAATGGCCATTAACTCAAAAAGTAGGTCATTGACAAACTTTCATGAAAGTGAAGAATAACCATGTAAGGTCTATAACACACAATAGTTGGTTTTTCATTATCATCAGTGGAATTTTTTTTCATTCTGAGTAAACGTCATCCTTAAGTCTGCTTCTCGAAGCTCTCCTAAATTTAGGGAACGCCATAACTTTGTCCTAACTTTAGGACATCATCACTTACCTTGTCCTAAGACCATCCTTAGGCTGTATAATAACGTTTTGGGGGATATTGGGGCTGTTGTGAAGCTTTTTCCTAAGACCGATAGAATAAAGCAATATTTTCTACAGTTCCAGCATTTCCAACAAACATCTTATTCCTAATCTTGGAGGAGGGGAGGGGGGGGATAGTCATTTATTCTATCATGTACGTTCATTTTATCACTATAAATTGTAGAGGGACCCTGAACTCCAGCCCCCCCCCCCCTAACTTCCCCGTTGCTACATTCTTATTACTCACTTATTTTTTTATATTTACAATGTACACTAAGTAATTTACATTCATTGTTTTGATTCCTTTTGATAAGATTATTCAGATAAGATTATTCAAATCTCCTTGGCTAGAAAGTAAAACATCGGATTATACATGTATAAGCCATGCGTGATCATTCAAATTTTTCTCACTTCATTCTGAAAAAATAATCTTTGAAAAAATCGTATTGTTGAATAAACTGTGTTTAGGAATTTTCTTGATATAAATACTTATTTACCATCGCGTATTCTATATGTAGCAGATTAAAGGGGGATTGGTTGTGTTTCTACATGTAACGTTAAATTCTATGAAAAGCGCATGTTTATGCATAACATATACTTGAATGAAAAGATTATCAAATGTTAATTTACACTCAAAGAATGGACACGTATTATTCAATTAATTATTTGCTTGTAAGCCAATTGTTATGCTACATATTTTCATCGAAAAAGCAGTAATTTCGATTTCTGGAGGTGCTGTTTAATTTTTTTTTTTTTTTTTTTTTTTTTTATATTGTTTGTTTGTTTGGGTTTTTGTGTATTTTTAACTATTTATAAGTTGTTATTGTTCACTGATGTATATTTAAGTAAATGTAAACGTAATAATTGCTTGTTTTAGGCCTATTGTGTTACATGTAACTACCGTACAATTTTCTCTGGCAACATGTTTGACGATTTATCCCTGCACAAGTCTCTCAAATTCGATTTTTATGAATAAATGTGAAAAATAAGAATGGTTGTAGAAAGTTAGGATATCCTAACTTAAGATGTTCCTAAGTTACCGTCGAGCTACATCTTAAGACGCGTCCTAAGTTGATCTTAAGATGTTCCTAACTTTTTTCCTAAGTCATATCTTAGGAACACAAATAGGTCATATCTTAGGAAACTTTCGTGAACATACCTTCTGGAATCCATTGTACAGTCGTAATATTACGTCACAGTCAAAGGGGGGAGGGGTCACTCCAAATATTTTGGGGATTAAAAATTAAAGGTATGGTTGAACGTTTGTGTAAAAAATCAGCTCAAAAAACGTTACGTCCGCCATGTTGCAGTATAAATTTTAACGCTTGCCGTGTAAAGAAATTTATCAGGCAATCACGTGACGCGACTCATCCAATGACGTCGACACATTCTAGTCCGAGGCAAAACAATGTTTATATTAGCCCCCGAGGGACAAAGCAACGCGAATCGGAGAGCAATATATTCGTCCAAAGGGGGCTAATATAATCAATGTTACCCTCAATCCCAGTCAATGTTTGTTTTGTTAAATAAAGAAACAAACCAAAATTCGAGAAAGGATTTGAAATTAGATCGCGGTAATTTTCTCAGCTCTATAGATATAGATAGTATTGAATTCCTGAATTCAATAGAAATAGAGGGAATATTCTCTAGATATTATTCATAGCCAGTCAATTATAAAAAAAAATATTGACCGGTCAACATTAATCGGACGACCTAATATTACAATTATTGACTATTCATCTCTACAGAGTTATGTAGTAGAATATACTACTGAATATAACAAAAAGATATAACGTCAGGTACCTGCGCTTCATTTGAAGATGTCAGAATATTTCACTGACAAAATAATAAAAGAAAGGTTGTAATATATATATATATATATATATATATATATATATATATATATATATATATATATATATATATATATATATATATCACTTAAAATGGCTAACGACACAAACAATTGATATTGTCAAATTTTCGGGACAACCAGTCTCTTCTTTCGTCCGGAAGAAGGGACTGGTTGTCCCGAAAATCTGACAATATCTATTGGTGTCGTTAGCCATTTTTAGTGCTTTATATATATATATATATATATATATATATATATATATATATATATATATATATATATATATATATATATATATATATATATAGCAACACGTTGTTCCTTTTTTTTTACGACTTAACAAACATTTTTCATGAACTTGCCAGATTAACTCTATTGAAGCACCATCCAATTTTCTGCATATGCATGGCATAGATCTTTTTAAAAAATGCAATTCTTTCTAACATTTCCTTTACTTACCTGTAAATTAGAAACACAGGCAACTTACGTAATATTTTTTCTCAAAATTAAAAACATATACCCTCTACAGCAAAAATGTTAACAATTTAAAGAAGTAGGTTTGCATCTAAATATACAGTTGGAGGGTGGTTGATCTAATTATTTTAATGGTATATATATATATATATATATATAAAGGCATGCAAAAAGTTGAATATTTTAAGATTACTCAAGCGTACAATTGATAGATAAACACTTGTTAAAATTCGACTTTTATCAGACCTAAATTGGAAGGTGTAAATTATGGAATAATCCTTTCAGAAAAGAAAATTTCATCAACTTTATTTATCTTCAGGGATTACGTTTACTCAGGGGCGAAAAAAAATCCACTAATAGGAACGAAAAACTACTTATTCTACACCGTAGCCCCACTATTGTGGTGCTATTTTTCATTTTAAAATAACTAGGTCAAAGACCTTCTTTTTCTGCTAGTGACCTCTAAATGTTTTTTGAAAAAATTGTCAAAATTTGTCAGAATTGTCCACCATTTTCAAGGTTTTCTTTATTTTGTAATTATTAGAAATAATAAAACAATTTGTATGTTAGGAAATGATAAAATACGAAAAGCTTTACTAATTTTATATTTGACTGAATCGTTTTAAGCTCATATTTTAAGTTTAATATCAATTTCTAAAATTGTACCCATTTTTTTTTTTTACAAAAAACTGACTAATAGGAGCTCTAAACCATTCATTGCCTAAAACTGTTTTTGTTGTCTGTATTATGTTGACATTAACATTATTTAAGGTCAAAGATCAAAATTTCGATATATTTTATCTAGAATCGATTTTATGTATTTTAAAGATTTTTCCAATCGCGTGCCAGCCAATGATATAAAGACGAGTAAATACAACCATAAAATATGTAAAATGATATGAAAAAACATATAGAAACTTAACTTTTGCAATGCAACAGAAAGTTTTTAAGAGAAAAAAAGAAAATTTAAAAAATATTTCCTCTGTTTTAATATTAATCTACCTTTGTCGGAGCATATCTTCCTCATATATACAAATCATGGATATCAATATCAATATTTGTTAATAACGTTGTTATTTTGTGTTGTTAAAACAACTTTGGACTTCAGATATTAAACTTGAAATTTCAAACCCTGAGTAAACGTAATCCTTAAGTCAAAACTTAATAAACAAAATATATCTAGAGCTTACAAACACTTCGGTAAAGGAAATAGGGAATATTATTTTACGTCAATTACGGAATAAAGCTAGTAAAGCTTATTGATTTAAGGATTTTTAATTGATGAGAGTTTATGAGATGTTTATACTGTGGGTCTGAATCTGAAGGAAATGTGATTATTTTTCCTGGATGTCCAAGATACACTCAACAAAGAAACGAGCATTTTATACAACTTATTGACATTAGTGTACCTTTTCATATAAACTATATACTTTATGGTAGTTCTGATTTTTCATATAAATAAAATTGTAAAAAAATTTCCCATGTTTATAGTAATATTAGAGCTCCAAAGCGTTTTTTATCCTTTTAAATTACACTGTTTAAACCTATTTAAGTATTATACTTGTATATTTACTTATTATATAGTTCCCTTTTATTTACTGTTCTTTTCAAATGGGCTGGATAATGAAAATCTCATTCTTATGTTTGTATAAATGAAGGTGATAGGTTTGTTAATGTAGGTGTGAGAGAACATGTCAGCATTTTTTTTAAAATCAAATTTGTTTTTTCATTAAGCTTTTGTTATAGTGTTCACTTTAAACATTTTGTTGATATTCATAAAATATTTTTAATTTCTCTTTTTTTAAGGTTGTATTAATCACACCAATGAGAAAAACTGCACATGTTCTCATTATGAAAATGAAACTTTTGTTCCGCAAGGTTGGTCACGTGATGGTAAAAAGAAATATACTGTCTAGCTTTCTACGCATTTTTACCGCTATGAATATATATTAAAAAAAGTTAAAACCCCATAAAGCCTCAATAGAATTAAAAGTATACTTTTTTACAGTTAGTGTGTTCATTTTTTTTTATTGTCTTCGTTATTGTACTGGAAATGGTTAATCAATGCAATACATTTTATCTGGTTATCTTAACTCAAGTAAGCTGTTTATCATCCATTTATCCATAAGTCAGTTTGTCTCACAGCTACTGTCTGTTGAATTTCTTTTCCAAAAAAAAAAATGAATGTTTGAATTCTATTTTTTCTAGAAATTTTTACATCGGAAGTTGCCTGGCCCAACTTTCCAAATAGCATTACTTTGAAATGCCACAAGGGTAATGTAGTTATGCAAAATTATACAGACCAATGTGAATTCAAGCCAAAATGTGTTTTAGAATACCGGGACCAGTCCATCCTGTTCTTTTGTTCTGGTAAGTATATGCTTAATGATACCGGAATCATTTGCATTTATTGAAAATTTGTAAATTATTTCAAGCGCTGATATTAATTAGCAGTACATATCTATGTCCATTCTGTGCTTGTAAAATTCAATGACTCTATTCAACCGTCAATGTTCTTCCTTTCAAGTAATTTATTACATTGGATATTTCCTTTTGTTCTTTTTTTTACTCAGAGAAATACCAGTATTTACCTTTTTCTGACAAAAAATAGGAAATAAAAAATGTTGTTTTATGAAAGTGATAAATGTCAGTTATCGAATTCGTTATCAATTTCAAGAAAATGGTAGAACAACATTAATATTTCGGTAAACAGTTTAGACTATACTTACATAAACTTGTCAGGAAAACGGTTCATGGAGTGGAGAAGAACCGATTTGCAAACGTTATTATTCATTATGATCTACGTCATATTAATGTATCTTTGTAAATATTTTTTCATGATATGGAATATGATATTTAATGTACTCGTAATAATTATAATCATTTGCAAATAGAAAAATACAGGATCATTGAGCTGGTTCTAGTTTTCTGGGGAAGTGATAGGAAACTATGTTCTTTAATTAATGATTATTAATCATCAAATTATTTATTATGCCAATTTGGTTATTTTTAAGCTTGTGCAATGGCCACATTCAATGCTAACACTACAGACGCAGAGTATGTTCAACCAAACGATACATTGAACGTTGGATATAATGTCACATACACATGTAAAACAGGCCATAGACTGGCTGCTGGAAATCTCATCAGAATTTGTCAGGAAAACGGTTCATGGAGTGGAGAAGAACCGATTTGCAAACGTAATACCAAAGTGTCTTCGTATATAACTTTTCATGGTGTAAAATATTATGTTTACCGTATCTTCCTGGAAGTAGAATATTAATCAAAGTGCACGTTGGTGTATGTATTATTGTAATATTTTCATTGTTTATTTTCAGCTTGTTCTGAAGCCGCCTACAACACTAGTACTACTAACGCGGAGTACTACGGACCTAACGACACTCTGAACGTTGGAGATAATGCCACATACACATGTAAAACAGGCTATAGACTTGCTGCTGGAAATCTCACCAGATTTTGCCAGGAAAACGGTTCATGGACAGGAGAAGAACCGTATTGCAAAAGTAATCATTTAATATTTTTAAGTGTTGCTAAAGATAGAAAATAGGAACATACTAATTATTGAATTGCCAGCTTAAATTGATACTTCTTATCATACTCACAGGGTTATATGTGGGCGGCGGAAAGAAAAAAACTGGAAAATATAAAACGAATACCTATATCAGTTGTAATGTAACCTTTTAACATTTTGAACTTCTTCTCTTAAACGGCCTGGCCAATTTCAACTAAATTTGGCACAAATCCTTCTCATAGAAAGGCAAATATAAATTGCAGAAATGAAAGACCAATATTTAATCAAAGCGGAGAAAACCTCGAAAATGTAGAAAAAGGGCGTGCATTTTTAAAAATCTTCTTCTCAAGAACTGCTGAGTCAAATTCAACGTTATTATGCATAAATGATCCTAATGGAAAGGAAAATATAAATTGCAAAAATCATGAGTTAATTCTTACTCAAATTTGAGTTATTACGAAAATATTAATAAAAGAAATGTGAGTTTAGATCAGATTATAACTTCGGGTTCGGTATTCCATACCTTCTAAAACGGGACGGTGTAAAAGTAGGTTCTTTGTTTGAAGCAGCCAATGTTGAATCAACGGGTCGATCTCACAAATGTTGTCCAACAGTTCGCGTGCAAAGGAAATCTTTGAAACAGGCAAGATACATTGGTGCCGATTTTGTGAAGTAAATTGAGGTTGAATATTTCAATGCGTTGACAGTTTTCACATTTGACGGTTTCGTTCATTTTATATTATTTATGCTTTGTTACCTAGGGAAACTATCGCCTGTATTTTATAATTTTTACGTATCAATTCAAACATTAGCTTCGCTAAATCAGACAGTTGACTGTGCAAATTAAGCAAAATCTGGTGTATTAACAAAGTACTAAAATACAATTCATTCTACGTGGTCATTCGTACGTATGCCCTTTTGCGTAATGTATTAATGCAATAGTGTTTTAATTTGTTGAGATGCTCAGCATTTTCTCGAGTTTATTCAGTTTAAACAGAGTTTGATATCGCTGAGGGAAATACGTACTAGGTATATATATATGATTCTTATTGAAAAATAAATTGTGCTCTTTGTTTTAGTGCATGTCTCTTCTGTTTAATTGTTTACAATTTCTATTTACAAACCACATTTGAGTGTTAAGCTTCAAATTATAACCAATATACAAAGCTGTGTAGAAAGATATGAGGCCATTTTTTGTTTACATTTTAATGCTGAATAGGAAATACCAAGTGAGAAATCTAGCAAAATTGTGAGCTTTGTATCTTGCTTATAATTTTACGATTGACGCTGAAATTTTGGTTGATCGTTAGAAATGTCTCGCTAAAATTTAAATACTTGTACAAAAAAATTGAAAGATGATATGCTGCTACTTTCTGGGGCCCACTCTTTATACGATGAATTATATGAATTCCACATTAATTATACCCCACGCAAACAAAGTTGGGGGGGGGGGGTAAATAAGAATCACTCCGTCCGTGTGTCCGTCTGTCCGTCTGTCCGTCCGTCTGTGCAATCGTGTCCGGTCCATATCTTTCTTATAGAGAAACATTTGAAGTTCTTACTTCACACAAAGATTGCTTTTAACCTAAGTGTGTGTCATGACCTTGACCAAAGGTCAATTGAGGAAGTTCAAGGTCATTATTTCAAAAATGCTTAATTCTGTCTGTGTCATGTCTTGTATTTATGGAAATATAAGAAGCTAAAATTTGACACAAAGCTTGCTTGTCTCAGGTCACATAAAATAATTTTTAGATTCTCCTCCCCGTCTCTCTGAAAATGGCCTGCCCCGATGAAATTTTTTTTAGGAAAAAAATGTCTGGACAAAAAATTCGGAAAAAATCGGGCTCAGTATACCAATAATTCAAAATGTTTAAATATTAAATGGCTGCTTGACATGTGGATTTCGTTTGATTCCAGTCATGGTTGTTATCGGAGGGATGCAAATGTCCTCGTGCATTAACAGTAAACTTGTTAAGTAAAATAAAATGGAATTATAGGATAGAAATTGGTTTGTTTACTCTTATAAGCATTAACAGTTTTAAAAGATAGAGCAGTTATTATTTATAGAAAATGGACAGTGAAATAGATTAATCCAATATTTTCTATAATAGCCAAAATACATGCGTTATGATTTTTTTTCTAAGCGGGAGGTATCAATTGTGAGCTTGCTCACAGTACCTCTAGTTTTGATAGTTTTTCAGACACGATTAGATAAAAACCGACACCGTTAAAACAGTTTCCATAGTTCTGACACATTTTGTTACGGGGATAAAGGCATTATAGCTATTCCGAAGAAAATATTACAGCGTAAAATCATCCTGGTTTGTAGCCATTTGTTGTTTTTAATAAAAATGAAAATAATGGGTGGGTCTTAGTAAAATAATGAAATGCTTACAATACATTAAGTATAATAACTCTTTTACATGTCACGTGACAACATTTTTCATTCGAGTGTATTCATCAATCAAGTGAGTAAGGTTAAAAAGTCACGGGAGTTTACGCCAGGTAAACAACAGTCGTTTATAATGGGGAAGACCAATTAATTTTTTTAATTTGAGGAATTGAGCGCATAAATCTTTTTTCCATAAAGATCATTCCACTAACTGGTGTTATATCGAACAATAAATATTAAATAAATAGAAGAACGAAAATATAGGGAATTGGAAGTTAACAGTGTACCCCTATTAAAAGTTTAGTTTTATATCTTGGATAGGATTTTCTTATTTTTGGTAAAAATGGTATTCCATAAAGGTAAAATATTAAGTGTATGCAAAAATATGTGTAAAATTCGAATACTTTACAATATTCATTTCTTGTTATTCTTCCGAGGGGCCATATGGTACAATATCCTTTGAACGCCTATATAAAGTCATTGTTGCCCAGATGAGCGATGTGGCCCCATGGGCCTCTTGTTTCTGCAATACTCGCTTCATATCCGTATGAACCATTCAGGAAATAGTCTTATTAGCTAAACACTTCCATTCTAAAAGATACAACTTACTAAAAATTGATCTTGATATTTTCATGGGTCAGATATTATATATGTAATATTTAATACATAATTTGTATTTATTTTAGGATGCAAATGCTCTTGTAAAAGATTAGCATCACAGAATTTCATCAGAGATCCAATTGTCCTTCAACAGAGAATTGAGGAAACCAAAAAAATTCTGGAAGTGAAAAGATCGGAGTTGTCTGCCTATAAGAGGAAGAAGATATCCAGCCATGATGGCCGTGCCTCCTCTACAGGAATAGGGATGACTCTGGGGGTAGGGGTGATAACTTTTGTTATTGGCACCATTGTATGTAGTGATCTTCTCACGTGCCGGGCAAGAAGACGAAGAAGAGCGCCCCGTAAAGCGTGACTTTGCGTACCGTGGAACACCTTACGAAGTGGAACAGGCACTGAAGCTTATTTTTTTTTAAGTTTTTTTTATTTTTTTTTCTATAACAACATATGTATTGTTGATTACGTGAAATGATCTTTTTTTGGTTAGATTATTCTTTAATTGATCTATTACATTTTAAAACATGTATGATATACGAGTATATCTCTGGTACGATTTTTTCAGCTACATGAAAATTACATTTCGTCATTGATAAAAATAACATAACAGAATATTTGAGCAGTCATAAACACAGCTATTCATATTTGTTTTTGATTTGAGCGTTTTTATTGCAAATGTTTTATACAATGGGATTAGGAAGCACAAATTCTTAAAACTTCTTCGACCTCTCCCTAAAATTTCTTTTGAAAGCACACACACATTAAAAATATACATAAGAACGCTGGCTAAGCCACTGTTAAAGTTAAATCTCATAGATAACCTCGATGTATCACAAATGGAACACAATAATATCGCATCCGGCTAAAGCAACAGTCCTCTCTGCACTCTACACGTCATCGTCTGCTGGTGTGACGTCATTAGACGGTCCTGTAGAGGAGAGAGTCGATGATAACCGTTCCAGATCTGTTCTACTCCTCTCCAATCTTCGACTTTCTAGATTTCGCCATCTTTGATTAAGCTCTCTCATTTTCTTGGCCGACTTTAATCTGAAAAAGAGGGTTTAAATAATTCAGAAATTATGTATCTCATTTACAGGTAAGGTTCCAACTACTATCTGGTACAAGTGATATAATTGATTATGTTATTAGATGCCATCAGGCTAAATTTTACATTATTGACAGATAATTGATATTATGTTATTAGATGTCGCCAGATTTAATTCAAACCATCGACGATCTATTAATATTGTATAAAATATATCTCAATTGAACGGTTTATAAAATGAATTAATAATCGGCATTATCAATATGAGCTCAGTTGTCTTCATCTTCATAATCGGTAGCAAGATATGCTTTATTGATTAATGTACTGTTTCATAAGTCAATGATTCCTGGTATTTCTGTTATTCCGTATTGACATGAGAGAACAACACAGCTAGTTATGTTGATGATAAATATATCAACATCGTGGTCTGACCTCCGATCCCGTGACGTCACTTCCCGTATCTGTGTTTCCGATTTCTTTTTCTGGAAAAATTCGCTCCATTTTTGCTCCTCTTGTTGCTCCTTCGGAGAGAGGAGATCTTCATCCTCAACCAGAATATGTAGGAACTCGGGCCATACCTTCAGAATGGCTGAAACGGAGAATAGATTATTGATAAGCATGTTTCCTTGAATTTTTTTTTGGATAAACCTAAATATACTAGGAATCCGTTGATATATATTCAATATACATACCACCTTAATAATTAAAAATGATTTAAATCTTTTAAACCACTTCCTATTGTATATTATCTAACATAATCATTCATCGCAATTTTAACAAACTAATTTTAAAAATATGACATGTTAATCATATCTCATTAGTACATTTTGAGCCAATTGTTTCGATTTTTGGGAGTTGATTTTAATCAACTCTCCTATGCAGTTACTCTGGCAAACCGAAACTGAAACAGTGTTTGGACCTAAGCACAAGTCATCACCGCTGACAAGAGTTAGTTCTTGAAAATAATCGATAAATTCGATGCAATGTACGCTGAAGCATTTTTTAAAAAGGAAACTTATTTATAAATACCTAATAAATTGTCAGATTTTAAATAGTACGAACAATTTAGAAGTTTTTTGCAGTCTTATGTATTCCTACGCCAGAGTTCAATATAGTCTCGTTCAACCATCGGCTGTACATCTCCGACAAGCAGAAGGTCAGTCTATATTTAGAGGTTGCATCATCAAGCTATCACGTGACCTGGTATCTCTTAACGGAGACAGCCGAGCATCTGGTCGAACGAGACTAGAGTTCATTATTGGTTGGATCCCATATACTTTTTGAAATATTTCGAATACCGATACATAGTTTGATGAAATCAATTCAATTTTTTAATATAACACGACATGATTCATAAGAGGTTTTCTCGAAATTCTTGTCGGAAAAGTCCGAGAATCCATATTATAAAAATGTGCGTAATTAATATTCAAATAGAGATTATAAACTACTTGCCAAGCAAAATAACATATCGTTGATTTTAAGATAAATAATAATCGATAAAATCAACTCCCGTCAGTACTTCAGTACTTTGATTTATATTTATTTGTGTTTGTTAAAACGGTATTTTACTACATGTAAAATTTGCAGACTTTTAGAATGACTACTGAATTAAAAGATTTTTTTTTAATATAATTGTTATTGGAATTTTTTTTATTAAAGTCTAAAATACATATTACTAGAACAAAATGTTAGCAATGTGGCTCCATTCATGTCATTTCTATTGTATCCGTTGTGTTGTAATTATTGTCGTTGATATAAATTCAGAAGCATTGGTGGAGCCCGTAGATTTTTCAAACATTGTCTAATATGAATAGTATGAAAGTTCATTTTCGAGCAAACAAATTAATATATAATTATACTTTTTATTTAAATTGTGCTTTAAATGTTTGTGTAAAAGTATTTTATTATATCAGCGTTTAAGACGTGCTATCTTGAGTTAAAACTTTTAAAATTATCGAATTTTTAGGTCTTTTAAGTACTCGAGGGCTGATTCGTCATGGCCATTGTTAGACTTAATTGATCTCCTTTGGAAGAAGAGCTCTGTATAAAAATATAGGAAAATACTTAAATTGAAAAGTAATAGTTTATAGCTTAATATATCACATCTCCAAAATGATGTAGATTTAATGTGTAATGTGTTGACGATCCAGTCCCCTTAATGATTTATAAGACAAATCTCAATAAATATGTCATGACTGTAATGGTGTACTTTGTGTCTTTTATTTGATCTGTTATATTTTAAGTAGTAGCAGATATCAAAATTAGTTGTAATATTTTGTTTACACACATGTTTGCACTATCTGTTTAGGGTTTTAAGACAATACAATATTGTAACAAGCTTTATAAACTAACGATGAATTACATGTATATGCTTTCAGGATTTCTTTCATTGTAAATATCATGCAGCCAACCCATGGTTCACGAATTTAAATGCCCTTTCAGGCACGTAGCATCGTTTTTGAAAATGTGTGTGAGGTGGTGGGGAGGCAGACTCATAAAAAAAAATCTTGAACAAAACAAATGGGGGAGGGGGAGGGGAACTGCCAAAAATAATAGAAATCCTTATCCGGAAGGCGAGACGTATTTCACCTATAACTTTGATTTCCCTGTCCATTTTCTTGTATTTACTTTAATTTTTCACTCGGTCTCAAAAAAGGGCCCAACTGTTTGATAACTCACTTCTTTATATGTAGATTAAAGAAACATTATTTGCGACGACAAGTTGCTGAGCCCCCCCCCTCCCATCCCCGGCCCCCACTGATGCTACGTGACTGCCTTTGACAACTTTCAACATTTGGTCATCACATCCATTAGGGTACCGTATGTCATGATTAACCTTTCTGCTCATTAATCATTAAAGATATATACAGCGTGAGCGCAAATAAATCAATGCATCACTAGTCATTTTGTACTCTTTACAAATCAATATGCACTTCCGGTCATCTAAGTCACTCACGAGACTTGCTGCGATCATTGTCAATTGGCGACCGTCATCTGTGATCATTTGAACAACTGTTACTCAGAAACTACTCAAGTGTTTTCGACTATATTTGGTGTGTAACATCTGCAGGTGGAGGGAAACATAGATTATTCCTTCCTTGTCATAAAGTTAGACGAGCTTACCTTGGGTCGTACTCCCACTATATATTCCTATTGTAAATGTGAGACTGAGATCAAACGTGAGCTCGTCTTACTATTATAACCCCGGAGCCTGATCTAAGGCTGGATATCCGTCCAATATAGAATGAATTCATTAAATATTAAAACAACGAAACCATATTTCATCTCTAGGTTTTTCTAAGTCAGTAGGCTATCTTTTTTAATTGAGCCGTTTTTTTACCGAGTGAGGTATTAGTTATTATAACCTACAGAACCCATTTTCTTCTGTCAAATCAAACAAAGCGCCTCGAAAATACTTTTTATTTTGTGTAAAGATTTTATGAGTACCATAATTAAAAACAAATGTTGTCAAGACATAAGCGTCATGTATAACTTTCCAGTTCTGAGGAGGGTACACAGTTAGATAGTTTATTCAGAAGAATATGTTTAAAATCCTTTTAGAAGCCTTGCAAATGCAAGTAAATGGGTTCTTATACATAAAGTAACAAATGTAACAAAAAGCCACAAAAATGACATTTTGTGACATCGCCTTGCATGATTTCATTGATTTCAGTCGTATGTGTGATGATTTTGGCTTGATCACCGAGAGACTTCACAATCGCCGTGCAACAGGTCTATATGATTACGATACTGTTACAAAAACTATTGTTGAATTCAAAGTAATTCAATGTTAAACTAACAAATTACTCTCTCTCTCTCTCTCTCTCTCTCTCTCTCTCTCTCTCTCTCTCTCTGTGTAGGAACTCACCTGTTTAATGATCATTTCAAGATCCCCTTGCCTCTGTTCTCGTTACAATGTTCATTGAAATTCCACCAAATGGCTGAAAATGTCAACAACGTCAGGTTTAAGTCTCCTCTTGTGGTATTTAGTTCTGTTAAAAACACGTATATTTAAATCCCACTGTAGGTAAAAAACACAAGGCTATTTTGTCGGTGATTGTGCTGGTCCTTCTATTAGTAAGAAGATTCAATCAGGCGGACAGCGGCCACTGATTGATTATCGATTATTGGTCCCCGTTAATCTTACTAAAGAGTCCCGATGGAAAAGGCTCTTTTGATCCATGCCCGTAATTTGTCTACAAAGTCCATCTAATCAGTCAGATATCAATTAAAACTCATCAAAACGGCTTCTGTATATTAAATTTTTAATATGTTAAGACTTTCATTTTAAAACTGCTAAAATTTATATATATATTTTCAATTAATTGTGCTGGTGTCTTGTATGTATCGAATCTATCTCTTACATTTTTGTTGTAACTTCAGGATCATTTATTTTCATTGCACTGCAATAGACTACATCGGAAAAAAAATTCGTCTAACATTATTTCGCTCAAAATTCAGGCTTATGAATATGTACCTGTAATACAGGTATAGATATGTACACCTGTGATATTTACCTGCTAAGGTGGGCACGTGTGCTTGTCAACCCGGGGACTTTATTGCAGAATTAATTTATGTTGGGTATTTAAATCGTTTCAGAAGCTTAATAAATCCGGGCCACTCCACAGACACTGGGACCTAATAGCTAACTCAAACACCTTTTTATGTCATGAGACTAAATTCCTTTGTCCATATTGAAGTTCCGTTCACTGTCAACAGGTAGATACAATATATCAAATTTACAGGTAACCAAACCCGGGAACATATTAACGAGAGTTAGGAGACCAAACATTTAGGACAGTAGCCATCGTTAGAAGGGGTTTGGGTCATACAATAAAAATACCCGTTATCTTTATTTTTCTTTTCTAACTACATATTATAAGGTTATATTATTTTATTATTAGATAGATATAAATGAAGTTTTACTTAAAAACGACCTCTCTGACTTGATGATATATATTGCAATCGATGCAAAGTCTGATAACAGAATAAATTCGTTCTTGATGGTCATAAAAATTCCAGAATAATATTTAGTGCCCTGTGTCCATCAAGTCCAGGTAAGTTACATATTTTCTCTCTTTTTATCGGAACCAAATCAATCGAATACACAACGATTAATGGATAAAGTTAATTAGTAACATCATATAATTTATAATGATTTTATTAAGAATTTTATGTTGTTCATAGAAACACTAAGTCAGACCGAGTTGTATACCAAAACAGATATGTTTACTTTGAATTTTTAAACTAAAATGGTTGGTATTTATGAAATTAAAAAAGGATTTAAAAAGTCGATTTGCATTTTAACTTCATTGTTTCTAATCACAACTCCTTCCTTTGGTACACGTAACTATCAGCGGGGAAAATGTTCTGTAGATATCCGACGACATTCAGATTGGAATCAAACAGATAATAACTTAATCAAACTTGATTTCGGTAGGAGAAATTCTGGAAATCTATTTACACCGTGTAGTCCGAAGTCTAATAACCTGACTGATGACAGTGATGTACCGAACGATATACATAGTAATTGTAAACAATAGAAATTAACACTATTGGCAGCAAAGGCAGATGGCATGTATATATTGTTAATCTTTAGTTTTAAGTGAGACCAGTGTATTAAACTCATCAGTAGGATCAGTTAGAATACATATCCATAACTGAAAGCGGAATATACAAAATAGAACAAATGTAATTTTGAAGTTTCATAAAAAATGTTTTGAAATCAAGTTTATTAAACTTTGACTCCACGATACATGTATGTCTTCCGAGGTCTTTTCTCTTATGATGTCATTTGCTCCTCTTTATGTTCCCACTGTCGGTGTTGCTTTATTTTGTGATCCTCTTCTTGGTTTGTTCCTGTCTTGGTTAAGGCGCTTTTGGTTTTCCTGTCGTCAGTACTGTTGTCGGTATTGCTGGCCTGATGAGTATGATTCTCCTCTCCGTGTCGTATCAAATATATATACATATACTATACTCTAATGCGTGTTTGAGCAAATGACCCCAGCATTAAAACAAAATCGATCCTCAATTATCTCCTCTGACTGTTGTGTATCTAATCAACACTGCTTAATGAATACATCTCCCCAGAGAATCTTAAGCTCACACCCACAATGAGAGCAGGCGATGAAACCAAAGGCGCTCGCCATGATGAGACTGTGTGTCTGGTTCTTGTAGTACAATGTACGGCTAATAAAGAGTCTGGGTGATCAAGTCAACAAAGAGTCTCAGGGATCAAGTCAACAAATGGCGGGACCTTGATGCTCAGTGGGCGGATGATTGAATCAGAAGATCAAGAATGGGGTAATTAATCAGACTCCGCTCACGGAATCCGCAATGTTTCTTCAAACCTTGATCATGGCCGGGAATATCTGTATTATAATGTGCTTAAAGCTTCTGTCACTAGCATTACGCATTTTATCATTTAATGGACTATGGTTTTTACAAGTAAGTTATTTATTTTCTGACTAAGAGAAAATATAATAGTTGTCTTTTAGTTGGGAAATGTTTAACAACAAAAGTTAAACCGATGTGCTTTTTAAAATTCTAATATTGTTTAATTATTTTGAAAAAGCTACAAGTGAACTCTCAACATTAAGATTGTCAAGACGACATATTCTACCGAATGTAATTTTACATCAGATCGGCCATTTCTATGATACATTATGTTGACAATCTAGATGTCTTTTTTTAAGGGAATACGTACAGATGGGGTTTCAATGAAAGATTAGAACTAGATGCCACATCAAATGGAGATGCAAAACAATCAAATTCTCCAACATTTTTCTTCCTTTAAAAATATTCGGAGAAAAACTTTAACAGTGGCCGCTGCTTGATGGCAAAATGCATTTTCTTAGTCATTAAAGTGATCGACGTTAGATTTTGTGCGTTTAAACCTCAGGGTTTTTTTGTAAAGTGATAGAGTTTGCCTTCAGTCAATCACCACAAGGATTTAATTTATTCTTGAAAGCAAAACATATATATTTAAACTTTTTATAGACTATTTCGATCTCTTGAAATTTAATCTTTCCTCCCCTCCACGTGACCTTGTATAAATGGTTACCAGATTTTTTTTTCCCCGAAAGTTGTTTTTCTTTCAGGTAACTTTATTTTACACGTCTAGCACATGCCTTTTTGTTCGTTTATTTAATTGTTTGTTTATCACATTGGTAATTTTGTTGTGAAAGCAAAAAAGAATCCACCTTTATCCTCATTCTGAAGTTCCTTAATATTCAATACGTAGATGTATCTAATTATGTATCTCTGAGTTCGTGAGTGTGCAAGTGTCCTGCTCATTTGCATTCACACCTTGTGTTCTTAGCTTAGTCAGATTAAGTTACTCACTCTCCGTGCAGCTTTGGGGTGTTGTTACTCGGTTGTTTGGGGAATTCATAAATTTAATATTAAAGGTAGGCATATTTCTATAAGTAAAAATGGAAAGCAATAATAACGGGATTTAAACTTGTAAGAGGGTACTTAAAATGCGGCACACTTAAAAAAAACTTTTGAGTTAATACCAGTGACACAGAATTTACCTAGCTTGGAAGTCTCCATATACAGGTATGACAGTATTTTAATTTTTTCATGTTTTACAACATGTCCGATTGTTTATTTGTTTCCATTGTTGTTTGTTTGTTAAAACAGGAAGCGAATTGAGTTTTGTACGACGTTTCTTTTGTCAATCAAACAGGTTAGAGGTTAGTCGACACTCAGTGTGTCATTAAAACTTGTTCCGCCCTTTCTGTATCATAAATTTCTTCCAAATGAAGTCAATATGAGCTGGTGTAAATTTATACACAAAATTTTTAAACGTGCAAAACGTATAGTTACACATGCAGGAAATGTGTTTGTAAGTTTCTTCATCGTTTTTTTTTTTACGGTGTTGGCTTTATTAATTGCTGTTTTGTGTTGTATTGTGTATTCAACTGAGAATATAAGCAATCATTTAGTAAGCTGTTGTCTTCTCTTTCTTCCGTTGAATAAACTGTTACTTTTATCTTTCTGTCTAACTCTTCATTGTTTTTGTACCGTGTATCTATAAATCTAAAATTTCGCCATATTTTTTTTTTTTTAAAATGATTGCCTTACATGCTTCTATATAAGACACGTCTCTTTAAAATATTTTATCCATAGGCTTAAAAAATATGAACAAAAGATTTTTTTTTAATTTTTATAAGTAATGTTTTGATGCCTGTTGACATAACCTGACATGATTTATTAGATACTTCATTTATTCACACTAAATTTGGAGCTCTACAGTTTGTTACTTACAACCAAAAACAGTTTTGCCACCGTTTTATAAAAAACACAAATAATCATGTTAGAATAATTTAGAGCATATATCCTTCTTTGAACGATGACATCATGTTTTAGAAATGGTACAGTAACTTTAACGAACCATAAAAATTGGTGTATTATCCACCTATACTTCTTGTTTGGTTTAGTTCAAAATGCCGTAGGTTTGCTTTTTCTTGCTTGGTGTGTCTGCTTCTAATAATAGTCAAAAATAGGTGTTATAACGTTCAAATGTTACTAGATTAACACACTTGGAACGAAACATACAACACTAACATTAACTTATGAACCTTTACTTTTAATTAAGTTGACTTAAATCTTTTAATTAGTTGATTGACCTGCGACAATCTGAGTTAGTAGAAAAAAGCGCCATTTTAGCTGCATTATCCGATTAAAATTAGAATTGTTATAGTAAGTTTAATCTGTAAATAGGCCAACCATAAGCTCGTGTAATACTAGCATATATATAAGTATACAATTACTAAACAGAGAGGGAAATGATAATAATGCATACAACACATTCTCAAGATAAGCGATCTCTAATGATGTTCTCTCTCTCTCTCTCTCTCTCTCTCTCTCTCTCTCTCTCTCTCTCTCTCTCTCTCTCTCTCTCTCTCTCTCCAGGATCCTAATGTCATTTACATTAAATTTTCATATTCAATTTGCAAAAATGATTTATCGATTGACTATATTTGTAGGATGTTTTTACCTATTCCGTGTTGCGTAAGATTTTAAATAGTTTTAGATTTCAGCCCTCTTTGTGTAGAAAGACGACGAATAGCGATAGACGGCAATAGAAACCTAAATACCAATTAAAATCAAGTTTAATAACTGGTCTAAGGGACTTTAATATTCTTTATCAGAATTTGTCAATGCATGCACGACATAATTTATAAGTCTTAGATTCCATCCGAATGAAATAACGGAAACATGGAGGTAGGTAAGATGTCCGTCTTCTGTGTAATTTTATAATCTATTAACGTTGCCATCAGTCCGTCTAATTGTTCTTCCTACATTGATACCTCATAAAACATGTTCTACCACTACTCGTATTTTGTAACCAGGGTCAAGTTTTTTAACATGAAGAGGTTTATGAAAGAAGTTTTGTTCTTCAATTTTGTTTGTCAACCCATTGATAAACTGAAAATAACTTATTAAGGCACCATGCGGAGTTCCCAACATTTCATCAACCATCGATGTAGACATATGTGTCTATAAGATCAAATGCTTTTTGGAGATGTCTTTGATATTTGTAGCTCAAACATGGCGGACTTATTAAAACCGACGAAAAGTAGCAGACTAAAGGAGAGAACCTTGACTGATACTAAAATTTCTCTCAACAAAGAAAAATCAAGTATGTCTACAAGTCGAGCAGGAAGTGGCGTAGGTGACGGAAGTGAAGTCAAAAATGAAATTGATGTCGCAAAAGAAAATGACAATGTTCGAAATAGTGCGGATATAAACGAAAACCAAATTAGTGACGTTTTAAAAGAGGCCAAAGCCATAGATGAAAATGACCTTGATGAATACGACCCAGATCTGTTCATTACAGAGGAAGAAAAAAAGGCTTTTGACTATATGTTAGAACAGAAACGAGCAGAAATCGTTCAGCGGAAGGAGACGTTTCAAAATTGGGTGGACGCCATTACGAGGAGACGAATGTTTGCTCTGAGCAGAATGAGGAAAATTAACTTGTCTCACGGAAAAAGGAATAAAATGTACGGAAAACTGGAGGACTTCATTAACGAAGTGTACAGTGGAACTGATACACCGGCAGATATTTCATCATCCAAGGAGGACGAAAACGGAAATATTTCTGAGCGGAGTAATACAGAAAACAGATCTGTGGACTCGAGTCGTGTGGGGTCGAACTCGGAGCTAGGTCGGGAGGACACCGGGTTTGTGTCACGTGACCTAGATCAAACCCCGACTGTTGTCCCTGACCAGACGCCTCACGTGGCCCAGTTACACACATGATGCGGGAATGTGATATTTTGTTTATTTAACCATTTCTTTTATATTATTATAAATTATTTAATAAATGGTGCATGATATATTATAAAACATGTAAAGAATAAACCGATTTTTTTTATACTGTGGCATGCATTCAAATACGTCAACGCTACGGAGAATTCTGATATCTTCTGCGAAAGGGTATTAACAGTTTTGAAAGAAAAAAAAACGTGAAACCCATTATAGCATTGAATGATTTATTTTTGACGTTGTCGTGTCAATAACTGCCGTCAGGTGAGCGCGTTATTCAATTTGTCTGCTCACCTGACGGCAGTTATTGACACCACGACGTCAAAAATAAATCATTTAATGCTTATATTTACGTCCCTTACTGAAGAAATCAATTGTTTACTTAAATAAATCGATATAAAGTGCAGATCACGGAGGGAGTAAATTAGTAACAGCAAGAACATCTGATTTGTAAAACCGGTTTAAACTGGTTATCACAGAGACTGTTAAGATGAGATCGACGAGCATGAAAATATAATCCATGAAAAATAACTATTAAAATGTTGCTTTTAACAATAAAGTCAACTGTTTTGTTAAATAATTATAAAACATGATGTTTTGACAACATTTATGAAATACATTTTTTAACCGATAACATAGAAATCACTGTTTGAGAACTACTTATGTAAATTATTTGTAAATTAATACGCAGTGAAAAGGTGTTGCATTTAGAGGCATTTAAACATCACGGAATTTAATGGAAAAACACAGTAGAATGTAAATATTTCGTGAAAGATTGAGCTGTTTGATTCTTTCTTTTCGTCACAATCATAGATTGATTTGTCTATTCCTTCTTTCTTTATTTTCCTTATTTAAGAATACTTTATTTTCTTTATTTAAGAATACAGTTCGTCTTAATTTCAGAATTTATATATTGTGCTAAATAAAACTTCAAGGTATAAATTATTTGTGCCATACCTACTGATGTTACGAATATTCACACGGGTAATGAAAATCGTTATTTGTTCCTAATTCACATAATTACGAGAGCTATCGAATTTGTTCCCTACTTGTAAAGTATAATTTGTTAACTGTCGTTGTTTTCGTTTGTTATGTACGTGTATGTGGTACATTTTAAATCCGCTTTAATAGATATGTGTATTTAGCCCATTTTTGAAAATCTTCAACTGTGTAGGACTCCGAGCTGATTCCTTGTGCGACAATATATATACATACTGGATATATCATTTAGATCTAGTTTTCCCAAAATGGTGCCAATAATATTTTTGTTGAGGTATCAGATTTTTTTCCTCCAATATTTGCATGAATGTGTTTTTTATGTTACAGACACAGATTGCCGCACCTAGTGTATTTTGGTAAGGTGAACTAAACTGCAAGGTTCTGCATCAATGCTATACACACCCGGAAGATTTATATAAATGGGGTGTGAAGAAGGGTTTCTCGTTACGTTACACTCCAATTATTACTGAATGAGGGGGAATTTCGGTTTTATGAAAATAAAGGGCTTTCATCTACTTTTTTCAAGAATTTCCACATGCATGTACAAGTTTCTCTTAAAATATCACAAGATGAATATTGATTCATATTCCATTATCAATTATTTTTATACATTTCAATTTCTTGTTAAATCAACAACATATATTGATTTCCAATTATGTGATTTTTGGTTAGAATATGTATTTAAATAGAAAATATTGTCACATACTGTGAAAAATTTTTTAGGACCCCTGGTACCCCTTTCGACCCTGAAACATCTACGAAACTTTATTTGTTTTTTCTAATCATACGTCAGCCTTTTGATTTCCCACCTGACTAGTTAGTGTACATGCGTTTAATACGTGTAATACTCATCATCATGGTTTAAATACTATTTAGGTAAAATTAAGATACGATTTGAACTACTAGTAATGCTGACTTCAATAATATTATTTAAAATGGGAGAAATCTATGAGTAACATAAGCGTGATCATCCTGTTTTTGTTTCCTTTCATTTCAATCGTGATCTTTAAAAAATAAAAATGACTCAGGTGTTTATTGATCAAAGAGATATTGAGAGGGAGAAAACCCCCAACACGGATACTCACAAAGATGAGTGACATAACTTTACAGTGTAAGAGGTCTCTAAGCTTTGTAATCCATCTCTCGATCGGGATCATCCAATGTATATTTTGTTTTTATCTGTGGTATCTAAGTTACCTGAGAAATGTCACGCCTGACTGCGCCCCGTGTCCTCTGTACAACCAGGAACGAACGATCACACTTCAATGACTGCCCAGATTTTTTCAGTGAGGGAGAAGACACGCTCCCGTAATGCCGACTCTCGCCCTGATCCTAAAACTCTCTGTTTTGTTGGATATTATTTATGTGTTAGCTCAAAAGGTAGGTTCTTTGGACTCCTTATAGAGTCGGTGCAAATACAAGATGTACATTAGATTTATTACATGGCTTAACGATGTGTAAAAAAAAACTTAAAGATAATTGCGATGTACTAGGATATTGATGATCGTATTGTTGGAATACCATCAATGAAAACTACAAAGTTTAACTTGGGAAAAAAGAATTGAACAACTTAATATGAAAATTTGGAAAACTTCATAAATTTTAAGAAAAACAATAATTATCAAGAAAACATGAATTTTAATTTTTAGAGATGTATGAAGTTGTTTCACACAAGATGGATGTGAGGGGTTGGGGGTTGGGTCATTTGTTCTATATATTGAACCAAAGATACTCCTGAATTCCTCAAGACGTTTTTTTTCTCTTTGAGGTCTCGCTTACTTTCTTATTTCACCCCATGTTTACACATTGACAAAGTCTCGATCGTGTGTACAGCTATAAAACATGTTTTGATACACAGTCAATCAGTGATTCATGTATTGAGACTGTCCGCGGGCGGGTCCCAAACTACCCCGGGGCGAAATCTAACGGAACTGTGACGTCTCAGCCTCTGTACATTTTACACCTGTATTTGTCAAAACTCATGTAAAAACTTCTCCTTATGTACTACAATCATTATTTAGATCATAATACAATACAAAACATTGTTGTTACTAACTGAGCTTGCAATTCTATTTAGTGAATTTTTTCCAAAAATTTTGTTGAGATATAACCAACTTTCTCTGGTCGACTTTAATGCGCATTGACCATTGAACGTAATGTTCCTTGGTTCTGCATGATGATGTGCATTGCGTGTTACATGATTAAAACAACACAATATTTGGTACAGAATCAACACATTAGGTCACGAAAATGTACGTAAATAGACCTTTTTCACCAGAAAGGTGTTTTCTGGTCACACCAGACTTTGTGTGTAATGGTGTTTTCTGGTCACACCAGACTTTGTGTGTAATGGATTCTGTGGGATTGTAAGAGACCCTCTTATGATTCACTTTGCAGGTGCCCACACTTGTGGTTAAACACAATGCAGGGGGATCGGTCCATGCACGTGCGTTAATTTGCGGTAGAGACCAAAACTGACCTTATGTTTATCATTGCCCCTTGGTCAATAGCAAATATTTTTTTTATTAAAGCCCTTTTCAACCCTTTATCAAAGACTAATACAACCAACATGCTATCGATCAGAGAAGCAGTCATTCTTTCTTTTTAGAAAACGAATTCATAATATCTAGATTAGTATTCATGAGACAATGTCAACAATGAAGAATTGCTAATTTTTATATCTTAAAGAAAGAACCATTTTTTTCAACAGATGAACCTACTCGTGTGTATATGAAAACAGTAAACGCAGTTGGAGAAAGAGACCCTCCCTGCAGTATGCCAAAAGTATTAACCGTTAGTGTAGTACTCACTAATGGAACAATATTCTACAACCTCGAACTACAAAAAAGAGACCAGGAGCCTGAGGGCAATAAACCTGTGTATAGCATCAGGAGATCGGCAGCAATGCGGCCCTCTCTTGTACGAGAGACTATTGCTTATCAGGTATGTGATTTTTCATAGCACTAATTCAAGTTCCATGATAGAACATACCTTCAAAATTTAAAATGCAATTTAGGATTGTTTACAGCTTTACTGATAGACATATAGCCGTCTATTTCTAACAATAAAATAAGTATTTGATAAATAAAAGAAAATCTTGATCTAATCCAATATCTTTCATTGTCCTGAGCCCTGGTTTGTTCGATTCTTGGAGGTGACTAACGAAAACAAACACGTTTGACACCGCTTACACGCTACGTCGTTAGATAAGCTGTCAGTTGTAACAAGCTAAGTGACGTGGTCACTCAAGCGTAAAATGGACTTTTTATGCCGGATTGATGCCATATTTAGTGGGTTTCTACTACAACATGGCGAACATGCATATAAACAAGGGAGCAATGAGTCCTAAATACAGCGTACACGATCATATACGTGTGGTTCAAATTACCGATACAGCAACAAACAAGACATTTGGTTCCAGACACCGAAATCAGATCGTGTTTTATTGTTATGATCGCAGTACATCATGTAAATAAGCACAAAGACAGCAGGGACTTTGATCTACAATAGGCTATTTCAGTTTGTCTTTACATTCGGTTCAAGGTGTAGCTCTCTTGTGTCGAAGTTTAACATCTTTGTCAAAATTTGGAGAATGACTTCACGTCTGTGTCATAGTTCACAAGCCCCTTATCAGCTGTTTACCGTAGAATGATGATGAACTGACAGAATCCATTAAGATATGAACAACACCGGGAATAGGTGACCTCCCTGTTGTACTCCAACACGATTTACCGCGTGTTCTACACAGGAAACGTGATCACATCCATGACTTGATTTTATAAAACGTCAAAGATTTGTGCTCTTCCGTTTTCCACCTGATTAATCAGTTAGCTGTTCAGCTTTTTTATCTCTGAAATGTTCTTTATCTCACAAATTAAATCTAGCTTAAATGACATGACACAACCTAAACCTTCGAGTTGACAATGATACCCTGCAGGGAGACATCCTAGAATAATAAGAAAAGCTAAATGAAAATTAATTTTTACAAATAAATAAGCAACATCAACACAAAATAAATCGAAAGTAAATGGAGATAAGCTTAAACCTTAAAGTCTGTCAACTTTAACTTTATTTGGGACAAATTAAAATAGCAATGAATACAATGAATGTTCGTTTTTTGAGTAAATAAAATTTTGTTTTCTTTAGAAATCCGCAATGTACACCAGTTCCCTTGAAGCGGAGCTGCCGATAGAAGTTCAGTGTCTACAAGGAGGGGGAGAGGCCGTGTACTCGTTTGTAAGTCGCAAACAAGTGCTGATTAGTTCTAATTAATTTTATTAAAAGAAAAAATCACTTTATCTCAATTATTTTTCCTTAAGCTTTTTATAACATTTCAAAAATTATGTTTAGATATTGTTTACTCGCTTATTGTCATGAATACATGACTCGCAATATGTCTTGTTATTCAGATAACACGGCCTGATCGAATTGTATCATTTTCTAATTTTTATGGATAGAATGGAATGTTTTCCCGGAATTCTACACAATACAGCTTACTTCCGGGGTCAGGGGGTTCAAACGCCATGACGCAGGTTCCCCGACCCCTGGGTCGTCAGCATGACTACAGGATGCTCCGTAAGACGACCCTATCTTTATTTTATTTAATCACAGATCTATCTCTATTGTATCTTCTGTAATTTGTATTCACTTTTAAATCTAGCATAAGTTGAGATTACAAGTAATATACAAGTTAAAAATATATACTTTCGCTATGTAAATTTTATATAGTCATATTTATTACGAATTGATTTTATTTGAGGTACATTTATAGCAAACTCCTTAAATGTAGTCTTTGAAAAAAAATCAAATTTAATTCTTAGTAGTCCAAATCATTCCATCTTGAGATCACAAAAGTTATGAAAAATATAAGGGTTAAATCAGTGAATTTGTATACTCTACAGCCGGTGATAACAGTATTAAAAGAATCAAAGAGTCTTTCAATCTACAAAAAATGAAATCCCGGTCACGGCGCCAAATTACCGGAACACACGTCATAGACTTGTTGGTTGTTATAGATCACGGAATATATACCGAGTAAGTTGTACGTCAAATAAATTGACAATGTTTCAAACTGGATTAACAAGTATTTTGTTTTCAATGACAGTAGAAATTAACATAATTATGTGTAACATATTTTATTTCATTTATTACACCAGTTGGTATAATAGGAGCGTCGGAAGCTCCCAGTTTGTCCGGGAACAAGCAGCGAAATCCAACATCCAGACGTATTACTCACACTTCCTTAACGAGGTACGTCTTCTGTCAGTAAACATGTGTTATCTTTGTGGTATTTTGTGTTTGCATGCCTTTTCTCGGAAAAGAGGATTTAGAACATAAAAGTAAACGTGTAGGGATGTGTCACGTGTAATAACATCATTTTCGTTTGTACGTGATATTTCATTTATTTTTACAACCTCAAAGAAAATCGATAAGGAAACATAAAAAGATAACAATTAATTATTGGAATAAAGACAAATTACCTTTTAAAAATACTTTATTAGTTTTGTTTATCATAAAGACTAGTTTTAAATAATAAAACGCTGGATAAATGACGTCACGAGAAAAAATATTGAAATTTACAAGCTTAATTATGCATTGGAATTGCTTTTTTCTACGTTTATTTTACTTTTGATTTAAGGTTGACTTAAGGTACCATGGAATGAGAGCGACGGACCTGAACTTCCGCGTGAATGTGGCTGCCATATTGCTCGCGGACGTAAGTAAATCAAATCTAAATTACGAGTACTGTTAACTTTAAATATTACCTCTTTGTCTCATATTAGATATTTGAATGGATGTTCTGCTTTTAAAATAATCATATACAATTGAATTAATCATCGCTGGATGTAAAAAGGTGCACGTATTATTTATAAACAGAGAAGTGATTCGTACGTATGGACAGAGGTAAAAAAGGAGCCCGGAACACCTCGGGAATTACTGAACGCTGACGAGGCGCTGAAGGACTTCCGGTCTTGGATTAATAACAGTAACGACTTGCCGTCCCATGATCATGCCATACTGTTCACTGGGTAAATTTTGTTTTCAAATTTGAATTGAATTAATGTTCTCAATCGATACATTTATAAATAAGATGGGTAATAGAGAGTTGTTGTTGATAGTCTGAAAATGTGTGTGGGTTTTTTTATTTCATTGTGTTTGTTTTTTTTAAGATATAATCTGTACACCTCTGACGGATTTCAAAAGAAGCTGCATACAGCAGGTGCGTTTGCCTTTTTGTTATGTACAGCAAAACTCGTTTATAACGAATTTCAAGGGACCATAGAAAAAACTTCGTTTTAGCCGTAATTCGCTATACGTTAATAACGAATTCGTAAAAAATATTATAGCGAATTCGTTATAAAATGATAAAGGGTTTTTCCGGCTAACAGTTTTCTACACTATCGTAAGTTATTAAATGTTATAAAAATAGTATTACCGTCATTTACAAAAAATTTTAATATAACCATTTCATTTCAATTTTTAAAAAAAGTTCGTATACTATTTGAATTTGAGTATTTGATATATGCATCTTAAAATTGCATGTTCTTCAATGAAAGAAATGGAAAACATTTGTTATTAAAATGATAATATACGTTAAAATTTTGCCAGCAGGGGTCTTAAAATTACTTCGTTATAGCGGTAAATTCGTTATAGCCATGTTCGTTATATACATCAATTTTCTATAGGTTTATATAAGAAATTTGCCGGGACATGAATAATAATTCGTAATAGCCGTAAATTCGCTATATCCATGTTCGTTATATTCGACTTTTGCTGTAATACATTTATTAACACGAGATGATTTTCTTCATCTGCCAAAAACATTGAATACCATATCAATCGATTGATGAATTCTATAATCATGAGTTTAAATATAAAATGAACAAGAAATGAATTACATGTCAAATCCAATCCGTTAAATAGTTCATATTGGACTGTTTTTAAATAGCATTATTATCTCAACTGTCTATGACACGTTTGGTTTTATTACCTATAATGTTGTGAATTGTGCAGGCACGTAGCATCGTTTTTGAAAGTGGGGGGCCAGAATCCAAAAAATCTTGACAAGCCAAAAAAAAAAAAAGGAAATTTCAACTTTTCCACAAAATCTACAAAATCCTAATATCCGTAGGGGGGGGGGCAACTCCATGATTATTCAATTTTTTACATGTAAATTTTAACAAATTTGTTGCTAAGAGAAAAAGTGGGGAGGGGGGGGGGCAGGCCACCCTTGCCCCCCCCCCCCCCCCCCGATGCTGCGTGCCTGTTGTGATTGGATACATGCATTATTCGGGTGTGCTTGTTCTGTAGGTCTGGCGTTCATTGGCTCCATGTGTAGGGGAGGGGGAGACAGCGTATCGGTGGTGGAGGACCACGGGGGGTTCCAGAACATCGCAACAGCAGCTCACGAAATAGGTCACAGGTAAGTAATATATACCAAAAGTTTTGTTCAGTTGAATAAACTTGTCCTTTGGTATATATTCAGTTTACAGTATATTTTTATTTTTTGTTACAGTGTCTGAGAATAGCCTTACAATGTCAATTTAAAAAATTAGCCAGTCTCTGTTTACAGTTCTTTTATTAACATGTATTGTCTCTCCTTGTTTACAGTATTTTAAAGTTAGTATTTTTGTCAGTCTGTTGTTTATAGCTATCTGTTTGTTTACAGTCCGTCTGTTTGTTTACAGTCCGTCTGTTTGTTTACAGTCCGTCTGTCTGTTTACAGTCCGTCTGTTTGTTTACAGTCCGTCTGTTGTTTACAGCCTGTCTCTTTGTTTACAGTCTGTCTGTCTGTTTACAGCCTGTCTGTTTGTTTACAGTCCGTCTGTTGTTTACAGCCTGTCTGTTTGTTTACAGTCCGTCTGTTTACAGTCCGTCTGTTTGATTACAGTCCGTCTGTTTGTTTACAGTCCGTCTGTTTGTTTACAGTCTGGGCTCATTACACGACGGAGAGAACAACGCGTGTAACCCTAACGATCGGTTCATCATGTCCTCCTCAGAAAACACAAACAACATGGCGCCGGAAAAACGGACCAATCAATGGCACTTCTCCACGTGCTCCATAAACTACTTCCGGGAATTCCTTACGAACAGCATCAGGTCTGCCTAACATTACATGTGGTTGGTATAATTTTTATTTTGCACCAGTATCTCTGCTCTAATAAAAATGTTTCTCGTGTTTGATATTTGTTCAGAAACGGTATGTCGTGCCTCACAAGCAGTCTCCAGGTCCCCTCGCAATCATTGGTGCCCCCGGGCCAGCTTTACTCGCCTGATGACCAGTGTAAACTAATCTGGGGCCCCAAATCCTACCTCTGTCGGGTAAGACTATTTAAATACATCTGATATTCTTTCTTTAATAACTTGATCTTAAAGTTTAATTATTAACTTAGTGTTTAATACATAAGTAACGAGTTAATTGTGTTTGGTTTCCAGGGAAGTGAGTTTGGAAATGTCGGGTCTATTTGTACCGCCATGTACTGTCGCGATCCAAGCAGCGGAAATGATTGTGTTCTTCACACTGCCGCCAGGGGGACTTCATGCGGGAACAAAAAGGTAACCTATCAGATCAAAACATCGTCTACATGATGACCATGCATTGTATGTAACATTATATAAATAGTGCCTGTTTGGGAGGGTAACAGTTGAAATTGACACCCCCGAGAAAACCATTGTCAACCGACGCGAAGCGGAGGTTGACAATGGTTTTTGGAGGGGTGTCAATTTCAACTGTTATCCTCCCAAACAGGCACTATTTATTTTGTTATACTGAATGTCTTAATTTTTAAGAAAATTTTACTGCTTTCAAATAGGAATAACATGAATTCTACAGCGAACCGTATACGCAAAATTTTCGCGCATGTAACAATTTTTAATCTTACCCGTTGCTAAGTGCGTTGCTAACGCTGAGGGTAATAGAAAGGATTATGAACTGCGTCCTAACCAATCAGATTACAGTATTTAACATGAAAGTATAACAATACAAGAATGTTTTACTGTGAAAATATGTTATCTTTGCAATTTTTAATTTAGTGGTGTGAAGAGGGAATCTGCACGTTTTCAGAAAAAGCACCGGAAATTGACGGTATGATTTTTGTCTGTCTTTTCTCTAATTTCATAATATATAAAATTTAGGTATTTCTCTGATGCGATTTTATTTTTTTCAAAGATTATATGCAACTGGAAAACAAGACAACTATGTACTCAGTTTCATATGCTTCTACATTCATTTGGTGTCGTTGTTTCAGAATCATGTGCGTTAGGTGATCAGCCCGGAATCGCTTTCATTAACAAAACTTGTGATGAGCTGATTAATGAACTTCCACAGTACTGCTACAAGGAGAAGGTTCGAGCCCGCTGCTGTTCATCTTGTTCCAAACACTACTCTTGGATAGCGGGTCGGTTGAATTTTCTGTTCATCTTGTTAATTTTTTTTATTTTTCAAATCATAATATGAATTTGCAAAGAGAAGAAATGTCATCACTTGAGTACAAAGTACAGTGTATAGTTTGTTAACATTGTCCTCTTCCTTTGCCGTTACGTGTGGTTTATGATGACTGTTGTTTGTGACGTTGTAGGTTGTGAGTACGGAGACAGAGTGCTGGGCTGTAAGGAGTTTCACTGTAACATGGTGAACGATCCCAGCGTCCTGACCGACTGCTGTAACACTTGTTCCTACGGGACCCTCATCCCGACCACGCCCTCTCTCGACTTCTCCGTGCGCCCCTTTACCACGGAGGAACCGACACGGCACAGACCGGCTACCTGTGTGGATTCCGCCGATATTAACGGCCAAAGCTGTCAGCGGTACATCGGAGAGCAGGGACGTCACTCGTGTTACAATACCAGGCTGTCGGCCTACTGCTGCCAGTCATGTAGGGCAGTGCTCAGTGTCCAAATTCCAGGTCAATACTAAAAGTTTATACAATTCTAATAAGCTGTAAATTGAAATAAAATTAATGAATTTCGTTTTATAGAAAATTTCCCACTTTCCTTATTTTTTCTACTTTTTCAGCAACGAAGCATAGTTCAAAGCATAGTCTATGCTGATTTTATTCAGTAGACATTTAAATTATTTCACTAATCTACTTTTAAATAAGCCGAAGATTTGTTTTCTACTTTCAGACTGCCCGTACGGTGACAGACTCCCGACGTTTTGTTCCAGACAGGTGAATGTAACAGAGCGATGGTGTAGGAACTTTCGCCCCCATTGCTGTGACACCTGCACCGGTTCCGCCCCCCGTGTGTTCGGCTCCCCCTTTGTGTTCATTGCTGTCGCTGTGCTACTGTTTAACCTTTGGCTGACGTGATAAAAATTTAAGGAACTTTCAGCTGTTGTCTGTGATAAATAAAACAAAGCCATATCTAGAGCGGTGACCCAAGACGTTGTATACGAGTTTTTTTTTTAAATTTTCCTTTCTACATCATGTTTTTATTGTTGACTTGTTCTATATTTACAAATAAATTTTAAAGTCTGTATTGATGAAGTCATTTTTAGATGTGTCCCCTCTCATCAGGTGTGTGCTCTATTCCTATAACCACTAATACAACCCCCCCCCCCACACACACACACACACACACTCCCACATGGCACCATTCAGGCACGTAGTGGAGGAACCAGGGGGGCCTGCCCCCCCCCCCCTTCCACCACCTTTTTGCGCAGCAAAGATTTTTCTTAGCTTAAATTCACATACAAAAATTTGAATTAACATGGAGTTCCCCCCATCCACTCCCCCCCCCCTATAAGGGACCATGTAAAAATTGAATTGATAATAAGGAAATAAACAGTGAAATTGAATTTAAAGGTATAATCCCCCCCCCCCCCCCCGGATTTTCAGGATTTTTGGAAAGTACCTATTTGTTTGTTTGTCAAGATTTTTTGGATGAGTCTGCCACACACCCCCCCCCCCCCCCACTTTTAGCTACATTTGTACATGTCTGCCATTTAATGCAACAAAGCATTGAGCTTAATTATCACAGTGATGGAGGATGTGAAATGTTAATTCATGCTAGACTTTTTCTTATTATGAATTTTTTGTAGTCTCGGTATATATGTACGCAAACATTAAAATGCTATCTTAAACAAAGATCTCAATTAGATTTATTACATTTGGATTTGGTGAGTGAATCAACTCCAATATAAAACCATTGAAAAGTTTGTAACAAAAAAAAATAAAACCTCTCAACACTGATGAAAAACCTAATTGTTCTAGTTTTTATATACGACGGAAAATGCATAGGACCGAGTAAAACACATTCACTTTGTCTTGAACCGGATTGGATTGATTGTACTTTTTGGAATATTTATTGAAAATTTGAATCACTTTTTTTTTTATAGATCATGATTTCAGTTAGTACGCTGCCTGTCGAGACAAATAATGGTTGATAAACTGTCATACTGACAACCATATACTGAACTCTAAAATAAAAAGTGCCTTTAGTCATATTGAACAAGATACATTGTATTAGAGAGATCAATAACTGTTAAGTTGCAAAAAAAAAAATTATTAAATTTTTATTTGTTGTTCGTTTTCATTGCGTTTAACAAAACCAATACCAACTGTATATGTTTAATTTATAAGTAAATACCGTTTATCCTCTCATCAACTCGAGATTGAGCGTGGCAGATTTTATAATATCCATAGAAATGAGAGAGTTTGTAAACTATGTTCACTTTCACAGATTGAAGATGAGTTTCATTTTATTTTAATCTGTCCATTTTATAAGGAAATAAGAAAGACAAGCCCCACTTTTTCTCGCAGCAACATTTTTTTAAATTAACATATAAAAAAAATGAAATATCATGGAGTGAGTCCCCCCCCCCCCCCCCCCCCACACTTTTTGGGAGCATGTAAAAAATTGATATGAAAAGAAGGAAATTAGGAGTGAAATTGAAGTTATAAAGTTATAGAAATACTACGCCACCCCCCCCCCCCCCCCACACACACACACCCCACACACACCCCCACCCCCACGGATTAGGATTTTGAAGATGATTTTGGGAAATTGAAATTTCCCTTCTTTTATTTTTTTTTTGCCTGTCAAGATTTTTTGGTTGAGGCTGGTCCCCAACGATGCTACGTGCCTGAAAATAGCAAATACAAAACAGCGAATTGAACTGTATAATGACTATGCATATGGTACCATAAAATAGAAAAATACAAAATAAAATCAATGTATAAATGTATATAGTGGAAACGCATTAGGGTGAGTTCATATGAATCGGACACTTACCTATATGTTATGGTATTTGCATCCAACAATTACGAGGTCCACCCTACTGGAGCTCCACTACTGATTCTGTTATACATTAGTCCATAACTATGTTTTCCTTATTATTACCATATCATATATTTTTTATGGTGTCTTCCACGCATTATAAGGTAACTTTAAGATTTTCATTATGCCTACGGTATGCTGTGTTGTTTCTCGGCTAAACAACATTTATCTGAAGATTGTGAATATCTAATTGTATTTCAAACCATTCAATAAATTATAAAAATTAACTTTTTGATGTTAACTTGGTCCATAAATGATGAATAAGAATTATTGATATTGTCTCCTGCACTTCCTTTATTGACTTGTAATTGTACTCGGGCTCGATGTTCAATGTTTTACTTTCGGTTTAAACAAAAACTGTTTGGGTAAGAGAAACCACAGGCACCTGAATTTTTATTAATCAGTCGCTTAATAAGTCATATATCGAAAAATTCTACCCCTACTATATATAAATACACACATATGTGTATTTATATATAGTAGGGGTAGAATTTTTCGATATATGACTTATTAAGCGACTGATTGATAAAAATTCAGGTGCCTGTGGAGAAACAATAAATGAAGCAAAGTCTGTACAGATCGAATTAAGTTATTTTGCTGATAAAGATTTATAGTTCTAGTATTTTGCTTGTTGTGTCGGTTGTTTTAATGGGCGTGTACGTATAACTGGGTTTTATTCTGTATCAATATTGGTAACTTAGCATTTAGCACATTAACAGCTGATTCACAAAGTTAACCTTTAAGCATGGGTTAAAAATCAAATATTTAATGTTTAAACTTTATAGCAGAGAAAGCTGCCAGAATAATTTCATATTTATATCGATATTTATATGTTTGATACATGGACATGCGTATATATAGGGTGCACAACTGCACATGCTTTAAGTAATTGAACTGATGAAGATAGCTGAATATTTGAATGTAACTCAGAATGTAATCTTTCTGATTTTTTTAGCATTTAACTGATCCTTTTTCAAAGTATCAACGATCAACTCCACTCACAAGTATTTTCAATGGATCCCTCAATTGTGCAGCAAACCTTCAAGGCAGCCCCTCTCACGACAGAGTTCTTTCTACAAGGCAGCGTAATGGAGAACTCTCTAGAAACACTGGTGAACCGCCTTAAAGGCCTTTGTGACAATGCCGACTATCAGCAGGAATCCTTTCAGGATCATGAAATGGTCTTTCACATAAGTATGTCAACTTAATCACAAGAACTTATTTGACTTTGTACTGCTTTTCCAACATACCATTCATATACGCATATCTCTACTGTTTAAATTTTCTACAGAGAACACATCAGTGCCGACCCCTCTAGTGTTTAGAGTTCGGCATTCTTTAGTTCAGACGGAATGTTGGTAAGTTATCCCACGCTAGTACTCTTTCTCTTCTTGATTATATTTTTCATCCATCATTTATTCTTAGTCTCTCTTTTTCTTTCTCTCTCTTTCTCTCTCTCTTCTTGGTAATTATGATAATCTTTAACATTTGTATTTTTTATTCTTACAGGAAACAATTTGTTCAAAAATAAGTCATTAAATGTTGTCTGTTGTTTTATGACAGGTCCCTGAGATATTTAGGTCATGCAGAAGTTGGAGATAAGAACCGACCAACTTTGGTGAGGAGTTATATTGACTGTCCTACCTCAGAGAACGTTGCCCAATTTATTGGGGAGCTTGGCTTCAGGTGATTAAAGTCTTGTTCTCTTCTTCAACAGCTTCTTGTCCTCTACTGCGAGATTTAACAGCTTTTTGTCTCAATATCACTGTACACAATTCAAGTGTTTTATGAGTTTATTGTTATTATGATAAGTACATTATTCAAACTAATAGCTCTCTGATCCAGTTTTGTTATTAAAGACCATCAAATTCTCATACAAAGCTGTTTACCTCTACATTATTTTAGTAGATATGGCTTTTTTTACCTGAGTATTGTCTATTTGTCCATCTGTACTCTCTCAATGTCCTGGAGAACTTCTTGAATTCTTTTTATAGTTTTGTTATAGTAATAGAGTTTGTCCACAAAACCAAACCTTTCCCTAGTGTACATGTCTATTTTCATACCAATATTTGATGTTTTATTTTATTAGAATGGACCACGAGTTTGTTGTGAAGGGGTTTTATTTCCACAAAGGGAGAATGAAGATAACTGTTTCCAAGTTCTACAAGGTACACCCAGCTGTTAGATAGAAGGCATTATCCTGCCTGTGATGAAAATCTAATGTTCATTGGTCAAGAGGAAAAGTGTAAACCAACTTTTATTTGCGTGCGAGAAATATTCACATCATTCGTGAGATCCTCTTCGGTGCGAATATATCTCGCTGTGAACTAATATTAACTGTATGGGAGTTATTTCAAAACGAGTGTGGAAAAAGCGTGGTCGCAAAAAAAAAAATCGGCATGAATGAGTTTATCTTCGGTAAATATCGAAATAGTATTTATTATAATGTTTTATTATCAGAATTAAAAGATTATGTACATTATACTTACATTATATAGTTTCCAACCTTCTCCACATCACTTATTGACTAGATAGTAATTCAGTTCATTTCTTCCACAATGTGACTTAACATCAGCACTACTCCAAATTCACGTACAAACTGCTTACTTACTGTCGACATGGTCAGTAGACCTACATTTTTAGGTCACCTGAGTAAACTCAGGTTACCTATTGCTATCCGTTTTCGTCCGTCGTCGTGCGTCATCCATCGTCCTTCGTGCGTTAACAATTTAACAATTTTAACTTTGTCTTAAAAACTACAAGGCTAATTGTTACCATTTTTGGTGTGAGGCATTTCTATGGTAAATGGAATCTAAATTTTGAAATTCATGGCTCTACCACCCCTGGGGCACCACAGGTGGGGCCAAATATGCAAAAAAAAAAACCCAAGTTTTCAAAAATCTTCTCTACTCCCATACATGTAAGGAAAATCTAGTTGCATGGTTATGATGTCCATGAAGCTCTCTACCCCAAAATTGTGAAATTCATGGACCCTGGGTCATGGGTTTTGGCTCTAGGGTGGGGCCAATATGGCCATATAGTTAAAATGTATTAAATCTTAGAAAATCTTCTCATCTACTCTCATACATATTTGTTAAAAACTGAATGCATGATTATGATGTCCATGAAGCCCTCTACCAAACTTGTGAAATTTATGACCCCTGTGTCAGGGGTTTAGGCTCTAGGGTGGGGCCAATAGGGCCATATAGTTAAAATGTATTAAATCTTAGAAAATCTTTTTCTCTACACCCATATATATTTGTTAAAAACTAAATGCATGATTCTGATGTCCATGAAGCCCTCTACCAAACTTGTGAAATTTATGACCCCTGTGTCAGGGGTTCAGGTTCTAGGGTGGGACCAATATGGCCATATAGTAAAAATGTGTTTAATCTTTAAAAATCTTCTCTTTACTCCCACACATGTGGGCAAAAAACTGAATACATGGTTATGATGTCCACTAATTCCTTCTGAAATTCATGGCCCCTGGGTCAGGGGTTCAGGACTTGGGGGGGGGGGGGGGGGGGCAATATGGTGATACAGTGTTAAGGCATATACCGGTAATGATTAAAAATCTTCTTCTCTAATCTCACACATCTTTATGAGAAACTGACTTCATAATTATGTTTACCAGGAAGTCCTCTTCTAAAATTTTTAATTTCATGTCCCCTGGAGTATGGGTTTTGACTCTAGGGCAGGGCCGAAATGGATGTATAGGAGTTAATGCATATGATGTTTAAAAATTATCTTGTTTACTTCCACACCTGAAAGGAAAACTAAATTTGTGAATCTGTAGACCAGATCTTTAAGTTTTTCGCCAAAATTATAGGTTTCATTACATACCGGTAGTTCTTTTTGAAAGATTTCAGGCAGGGAGGTGGTCGTCATTACAAATTTATAAATGTTCTACTCCAGAATGAATCCTAATTAAATGCATATTTGAGACTCCTCTACAAGTTTGTGTATGGGTTATATGCTACTCAAGTGACCGTTAAGGCCAATAGGCCTCTTGTTATATCATACAGGATATGTTCATGTAAGTTTTAAAGATATTGAAAAAAGAATTACGTGGAACAAATATAAGACCTCATTAACAAAAAGAAAGCTTTGAAAGCATTGGCAGTGACTTAAAGTTGTCAATTTCTTTCAAAACTTTTTTTTGAGTTCAGTAAAATAAATTTGCTTTCTGAAGCTGTTAATAAGAGTAAAAGAGCTGCAATATACATGAATGAGTTTTCTCCCCTTGACTGTAGATGAATCAGCCAGGAAACACAACCAATGACACGATAGAGACAGTGTGTCCGTCGTACCTCGTGGAGCTGAGTGTGGTGACGTCGTCCGGACAGGAAGCAGTCGGAGATGACATGAAGAATTTTGCTGAGCAGCTCAAACCGTATCCTTTTCTCTGACCTCAAACAAAAAACTCTTGTGATAGACTTTTATTTTGTATTTGGGGGTGGAGTGGGGTTAAATTTCAGGTTGTGTAGCACAGAGGCTTGTACCGGGTATTTGTAATAAAAGTTCATCCTTTACTAGTGTTATTATTATACTACAGGGTGAACTTTTATTACAGAAACAAGCTCCTGTGTTTTGTGGGTATTATCACTGAAATTTTAAAACATGGTTTTAGTTCAAGAGAGCAATTTAATTTCCCTTTGAATTTAAAGGGTTTGCTGCAACAGGATTTAATGTAAAATTTTAAAATGATAATGTTTTTAAAATCTGTAAGAAACCGGAGGCCTTTTACATTATTGGTGGGTGTTGACCTTGAACACGCTGATTGAATTACAGAAGCACAATCATGTGGAATTCAACAACATTTCTTGGCATTCTGAATGGGGTTGTTAATTTTGCCACTGAATTGTTTGAAAAGTACAAAATATGCAAAAATGTTTTAAAAGTTGTTAACAGGAAACTGTCCAGAATTTTTTTTTTGAATTTACAACTGATCTTGTATTTAATAGTCAAAAGTCAAGTAGTTTTGAGAAGAATAATGTATAGTACAATTGATCCCATTGGTGTGTGTTTGTTTGGCGGCGGGGGCTGCGTGTAAGCTGGGTGGATTACATGCAGTGTTTGTACATGGTGACTCAATTCCATTGTCTGTGTGTTTCACTGTGTAAGTTTATGTTTATGTAATATAACCCTATCTGTGTTTCAGACCATGATGGTGAGCAATCAAAGCTTTAATGAGTTGTGTGACATTGATGATATTGATACAGAAATATTTATGTTCCTTAGTGATGAACAGATTAGTTACTCTTGAAAAAACAGATCACAGAAAAATCCAGCTGGCACAGACGTAGTCAAAACTTTGGTATAGTGAAAACATTGATGTAGTGGAAACTGTGACATAGTGGAAACATTGGCATAAAAGAAACTGTTGATACACCAACATAGAAAATAACATTGTAAAAATCATTTATTACATGTATTTGAAACATTTGAAAAGCTGAATGGCAGCGAATGCTTGCACATTCAATGGATAAAGTAAAACTATGGCTTAGTGTGAAAATCAGCTTTGTGGAAACATAGAAATAGTGGAAATAACTCTGAAACAAAACATGGCGTAAACACAGATCAATATGGTGGAAATGTAAGAATTAGATAATTCCCGACAATGATGACAGACACTGAAGATGGCATGCTCCACGCCAGGAACCCCACGTAATAACTTGGAACATGACCGACTGATCTACAACATAAAAATAAATTATGTGTAAAAATTAACAACACACGTGTTTGTTTTTGATTACGTAATATTTACCCGATTGCACAGTTTATGTATGTCCCAAATATTACTGTAGTCAAATTGGCCGCAGTATTATTACTGGGTGTAGTTTTTTTAGCAGTACGACACATTAACTTATGTTTTAAATGTAACAAGTACACAAAAAATAAAAATAAAAGATTTCCCGGTTGTCAGGACAAAAGACCTCGTTTTCTTTATTGTTAGCGATCCCTACCCATTATGTGACTTGTGTCTGTACACATTTCCCCAACCGTATATACAGCTACCAGCGCTTACCCAGTCTGTGACCGATCTCTGATCAAGAAATACGTATCTCCCCAAGCGTAAACCTCCACCACCCTCCCCGGCATTTCCGGCCATTGATTCCACAGATGGACGGACCGTTATACGAAGACATGGATACCGGAGAATGTCCTTGGTCGTAAGTAAAGAAGAATTGGTGACCGAAAATATCCCAGGTTCGTAAGTACAGGGCTTGAAGAAAGGGGAAATGTTAATTGTTCGAAGGTCCTCGAAGACTTGGAAAAGAGGAGGTGCTCCTGATTTGTAGGTACACGAAGACTTAGAGAAAGGGGTATACGTACGGCAGGTTCGTAAGTACACGTAAACTTTGAGAGCGGGGTTATCCCTGGCTCGTAAGCACAAGGAGACTTGGGGAAATATATGGGAGTGGGTCGTAAGCACAACTTGGACTTGGAAATCTTGGGAGTGGCATCCCTGATTCAGAACTAAGTATGCTCGTCTTTGTAAGATATCGACTTCTCATCAATGGAATATAAAAATAACTTCTAAAAACCTGTCTACAAAGAGAAATGGATCGGACATTGCTATTTCAAATTACTAATTACATTGGATAAAATTGTGGTAAGCAATTGGCGGTGCTTACATAATTACTAATTTTGTAATGCTTTTACGTGTACAAAACAAGATCTGATCGCAAAATGAATGGATTTGAGATAAAATGAGAGAATGGATCCGTATTCCCACAGTCTCCATTTGCATAAGACGTAAACTCTGCAATCTTCAAGTTTTGAACGAGACATTTAAATACAGGTAGTGGAATGCACAATGAACAATCAAGGTATGTTTTTACCTGTGGACAGTGAATTCACTTCCTGGTTATGCTTTCTTACTTTGGGCAGCTAATTCACAGGTTTATGTAAGGATTTACTTCAGGTAACAATCAGGTGAGGATTCTTCTAATTATTAACATACCTTGTATAATTAATTAACGCTCACTCAGGTGAAAATAAAAGCGTCCCAGATTCATGACATTTATGTTGTGTTTATGTTATAGGAGGTAATGCCTGAATTGAAACGAAATAAACGTAATCAGGGTCTGCTCATTACCGCGGGGAGCAGATTTACAGAGGAGAGAGAGAGAGAGGAGGGACCTCTATATAGTTACTGAATTCCTGGCTTAATATGACCCCAATATGATATTTTCCTTGGGGAGTGCTACATGTAAGATTACACTTCACATGCGCGGATCTAGGAAAAGGGAAAGGGGTCGGATCCGCCTGGAAAATTCAAATTTATTAAATTTCCATAGTATAATAACCGAACATAGGCTCGCCCCCTCCCCTGGCAAACATAATTATCTCATTAATCCCCCCCCCCCCCGATAAATTTTATGGATTTGCGCATGCTTTATAAACACATAAAAACAAGAAAAATCAGGAGCACCGACCCTGAGCCCCACATTCTTACAGGTAAAGGTATTGCGTTTATACCTGTCATAGGTGATAAAATATCTTTGTAAAAGATTAATTCATCATCGCTTATGTATTCATGCAAACATTGGACTTAGACAGCAACCTGGCCTGAGATGTTACAGTGATACTGTGAATAAAATGAAGAGGTCTGGACTCCTCCCAAAGCAACATTCTGCTATGTTGTAGAGACATGTTGGCGGCGGGGGTGACCTTCAAACACAACAATGATAACCTGACGGTGAAGGAGTTTTACGACAAGTACCACACCAGCCTCCCCCAGCTGATAGTGGTCACCCAGGGATACTGCGGGGACATCGGGCTGGAGGAGTTCAGCATTGGCCAGGTTGGTGTTTTTGCAGGATGGGGTAGGGTGGGTTGGAGGGAGCCGTGTGCGTCCGAAAGAGATTGCACAAAAAGAAAAATTAATGTAAGCATGTTAAGGGGATTTGTTTGCCTAGAAAGTTTTTTATGATATTCAAACTCTTTGGAAAGAAAATAAATGTTTATAGAAAATACCCTAGCATTCTGTTAAAATCTCTTATTACAGATTCTACTGAAACCTTATGACCTGATCTGATGTTATTAATAATATTTAATAGGTAATTCGGATTCACACATCGTCCGCACAGAGACGGGTGGTGGCCAAGGTGGAGAAAGGTCTGTCCGTGCTGGAGGGGCGCGAAATCAGCATCCCCGTGGACTACGACATGAAGTTCTTTATCCTGAAGGGCGGCAAGAAAGGTGAGGCTCTTACGGCAAGAAAGGTGAGATTCGGGCGGCGAAAAAGGTGAGACTCGGGTCGCAATAAAGGTGAGATTCGGGCGGCGAGAAAAGTGAGATTTGGGTGGCAAGAAAGGTGAGACTCAAGCGGCGAGAAAAATGAGACTCGGGCGGCGATAAAGGTGAGACTCGGGCGGCGAGAAAGGTTAAACTTGGGCGGTGAGAAAATGCTGCATTCTGAGCGGCAAGTGAGAATATGTATGAAGTTGAAAAAAATGATTGGTGTAGAGCGGCAATTGAGTAAAAGAAACAAGAAAGGTGAGTTTCGAGCTGAAAGTAAAAAAAGCTAATTGTGTTAAAAGCGAAGAAGTGGATGTTATTAAGCGGAAAGAAAGAGAGTTGATAGGCAAAACAAAATTATTGTCGAGCTGCAATAAAAATAAGTGTTTCGCGGTTTAGGAAGATGAGTTTTTCGCGGTTTCAGAAGATGAGTGTTGAGCGCAATAAGAAAATAATTTTGGGGGTTTAAGAAGATAAGAGTTGAGTGGAATAAAAATATGAGTGTTGAGCGGTTTAAGCATATGATAAGTGTTTGGCGGTTTAAGAAGACGATTGTTGAGCGGTTTTCAGAAAATGATGAGTGTTGAGCGGTTTAAGAATATGATGAGTGTTGTGTGGTTTAAGAATATGATGAGTGTTGGGCGGTTTAAGGAGATGATGAGTGATGAGCGGTTTAAGAAGATGAGTGTTGAGCGGTTTTAGAAAATGATGAGTGTTCAGCGGTTTAGGGAGATGATGAGTGATGATCGATGTAAGAAGATGGGTGTTGAGCGGTTTATGGTATCAGATCCATAATAGCCTCGGATTCAATGAATCTGGGTGCATAACAGATATGTATGGGCCTAATACTCAATATATTTGGACATAATTTTCCTATTTAAGTATCAATATGTAGGAGTGGAATGTGTCCCAATTAATGACCTTTTCCTTTATTTGAAGAGTTGCCCCCCTTTGTTTTTATTCTATAAAAATTAATTCTAAAAAAATCTACACGGTATAAAATTTATTTTCAATCGTTTTTGTGATCCTTATGATAAAATACATCTTTCCACCAAAGCATTTTTTGATATTCCTAGTAATTCCTTTTTTATCTTAAAAAATGTGCTCGTCTCCATAGCCCTTAATGCAATCTTAATTAATTAATTACTGCTTAGTTAATAATATTTTTGAAAATTTCTCTCGGTGAATTTTTTTCTACTCTTAAATGCTTTAAATAAATATCAAAGTATTAAATATATGATGGGTATTCGAGGTTGGAAAAATTTGGTCCTAATATGGATCGGATACCTTAATAAATGATGAGTGTTGGGCGGTTTAGGGAGATGATGAATATTCAGCAGATGAAGGAGATGATGAGTGATTAGCGGTGTAAGAAGATGAGTGTTGAGCGGTTTCAGGAGATGATGCGTGTTGAGCTATTTAAGAAGATGAGTGTTTAAGAGTACAAGTATGATTCATTGTGCACAGTGCTCAGTTGGCGGATCTGACGAGGTTGTGTTCTGTATCTTTGAGTCATTTGTTCTAATTTACTTTTTCTAGGTCCTGTCTGACTTTTAAAATATTTGAATAAATCAATATCTTTATAATTTTTGTCTTATATACAGTGACAAACAATATTATACTATATGTAATACTTAATCATTTCCCTGTAAGATAAGTTACAAGGAAAAAAATTAAAATCAATTTGTACATTTTGTCACATAGAAATACAATTAATTCAAGTTTATATCTTATTTATTTTGACAAACAGGAGGAAAAGAATCCTCTCTCCTTGAAATCCTTGAGAAGCATTCACTTCCGGTAGAAGTGACCCCGTCTGACTCGCATCAGCTGATGAATATTCAGGGTCAGGACCGGGAGACCGGGAAATCGTGTCACCTCAACCTGGTCCACTCCTACGAGGACAGGTATCTCCTTGGCAACGCGGTGTCGGACGGCAAGTACTTTACGTGGAATGTTCAACTGGAAACTTTATTTACTTGCATCCGTACATTATTATGCAACCTTCACAACATATAACTCTATAACTATAACGTAACGTAATACAAATGAGCAGTTAGGATTCACAGCAGTACTTGTGTACCCAACTATTAAAATAGCTCATGCACAATATACTGGAAAGTAAAGAATCTGATGAAAGTTGGTCCCAGATTCAAATGTAATATTGGTTGTAGCGAGCTCTGTTGGCCAAAGGCATTAATATTGCACAGTGTCCACGAGTTTCTGCTTTACACATACATGTATATACAGCACGTGTTGTTGTTATCAAAGTTTTATATTAACAGTTTACAGATTATGAGGATATCATTACGGTCGAGGCGTGATCAAATCTGTTATTCCTTATTCCTTAGATATAGGAGGAATAGGCACTAAAGTGTACATTCAGTATTAATGACACATTCATTTAAATGTAATTGACTTTAAAAATTAAAAAAAAAAAACGAAGCACTTTTCTGGAAGTGTATCTCAAACGAGAATCTTCTATCTAGTTTCGCTTTCGCCAACCACAGAGTCGATATTTGAATTTATATAATTCTTTTCTCTGTTGTCAAGTATACAGACATCAAGTCCTAATTAATCACCATCAATGATACTGTTACAAAATGTAGACGTAACATGATGTTGATTAATACATTTATTTCGGCGAAAGCTCAGCAAGAAGGATTATACAGGTTAACTTTTTATACAGCCAATGAAACAACGCGTAAATAGCAGATATAGAATTATTATAAAGGTATGTCGTATGCCTGTAGGTATGTTGTACGCCCAGGTGACCGCCGTGCCCGTCTACCTGCCTGACCTGAGGCTGTCTATAGCCGTGGGGATTGAGGGCTTCTCCGAGGCCCAGTGGGCGACAAGCCTCCAAAACATGGAACTCAAAGTCATGCAGAATGTCAAGTTTAACACCGATTTTGGAAACCCCAGTAAGATATTCCATAACACCTGTTAATAGCTCAGCATGTTCCTCCATCGTTCTTAGGATGTAGAGAAACATATAAAATCAATTTTGAGTACCTACTTTTTATGGATATGAATTTTCCCAATTTTCAGTGATATTAGATTAAATACAAAACGATTAGTAAACAATGAAACCGTTTTGACCGATATATTAAATATGTGTAAAATATTGGTATTTCCATGACATATATATTCTTTTACACTGAAATGAAATAAACTGAGCAATTTAGTGGTCTATATGGTTTATTTTCTGTATATGTAAATTGATTCTTTGGACTATTTTCTGTAGATGTCGCTGTTTACTCCCACGAATCTACCACACACAACGAGTACTCAGACTTTACGTACCGCGCCCCCGCGGAGTACTACAACATGGACGACATACTACGTCACAAGATCGCCAACCGGCCCTCCAAGCTCCTCCACTACATTGACCAGTCGGCGGATATGTACGAATTCATCCCCATGGATGCCGTGAGCAAAAAACCTCCGCCTAAGGCGCCTAAACCAGCAAAGGACAAGAAAGCTCAACCGGTGAAACCCATGACTCCGCCCCCACCGAGTATTCCCGACAGACCGGCGGTGTTTCCGGGAACCGAGCAGGCTGAGAGCGCACCGGAAGTCAACCGTCTTGACAACAGAGTATCACGCGTGCCAAACGTGGAGGAGTTGAAGATTCACGAGTTAGGGAGAATGGATGAAGGAGCTAAAGCTAGATAAGTACGTGAGTGTATTCGCCGAGCAGGGCATTCGATGGAGTTCTGCTGAAGGAATTGTCCCGTCAGGATTTAAAGACTGAAGTTTGGAATGTCTTCCTGTAGAGGCTATCAAACTGAACAAGTTCGCGTTGACGGGGCATGTCCCGTCCTAAAGATCCGAAACATTAAACCATCGTCTTCTGTGATAACTTGGACTCTAAGACAGAAATGATATCACTTCGATCAACAAAGAAAATACCGGTGATACATAGCAGAGAAACAAGATTTATATCTATAATGACAAATGTTCAAAGTCATCATATGTTCGTTTTCTCATATTAAGAAATTAACTGTACGAGGAAACTCTGAAATGTGCATATAATATACCCCTTTAAATCTTATGTATGCAGGCAAAGTACATCTATATCTTATTGATGTAGTTATATTGTAATCTGTCCCGAGATTTTGCTTCCAACACTTTTTTCTTAGAATTTCGATAGTCATTAGTACCTTTGGGCCCAAGCTGCATTCATACACTAGAATGAAAAAAGCTTGAAACGCTCCCTCAAACGCCAGAGGTATTAATACTCATAAAAAATAAAAAAGTATACGGGCGTTTTGCACTGTAAACGATATAAAAAGTACTCAAGTGATAATGTTTGTGTTTCGAGTGACTTCCGAATGGAAAAAAGAAAAGAACCATGCGCTACCCCCATCATCTCTTTCCAATTTTTTTTTCTATGATTATTTTTTCAATTTTATTTGTTATCATTAACAACCCATTATATACATGTATGTCTCAAGTCGAAAAATAACATAATTATCACGCCTCGATCGGTAACAGTTTATTTTCACACTTGTTTCCCCCGACAGGTATGTGCATTTCATATGAAAAACAACGAAAAGTGATAGAAACGTAAACCTAGACAGAGTAGACTAGTAGATTCAACATTGTATTCGCCTTTTATCACTATCAACATATCTGCATGCATTTCCGTCAGTTATTATATAACAGGGACATTTGTTTAAGGAAGTTATTAGAGTAAACACAACTGACACAAACAAGTAAACACAACTAGACTGTGCATGGCTAGCGGGCATCCCGCGGCTCGTTTGATTCGCCCCTCCCTCCCTACAACCATGTCTAACAAACAACATACAACAGTAGATTAACAGTTACTGAGTCAATACCAGTAAACCGGACACCCGCCTGTGTTACATATCATTCTGCTGGTCCTATCTGCCTATACCTAATCAACATGCAGTCCTCAGAGTCCTCGGGAGGATTTTTTCTTTACCCTGGATTCAAACAAGCTTAACCCTGGAAGAGTGGCTGTGATATATGACCTTGCAATCCCCAGGGTTACAATTGGCTTTAGTCATGGTAACAACAATCATGACTTAATCTTGCCATTTCATTTATTTAGTCGCCATGACAACAATAATAACTCATTCTGACCTTGACACACCAACAGTAAGTAATTCTTACTTTGTCACACTTACTGTATACACAGAAATTATTGTTAAATTTATATACCTTCAAAGCCAGTTAACGAAATGTTGAATAATGCCCCATATGTACATACTACAAAAGTAAACTCAATCAATGTCTTCAAAATATTAAATGCAAGAAGATATAGTTCTTTTGAGTTTTTATTTTTCTCATTACATGTATACGATAATTTTCTAACCTTGATATCATTTAATTTGTAATTGATAACAGTTCTGTTTACCTATCGTTACTATAATGCCCTTTTTAACTTCCATTCCCTTAAGAGGTTCGACAACAGTTTGTATTTAATATGATTCTGTTATTAACACTCACTTTTACGCATCTTGTTCTTTATGGAAATAAACTTCAACCGAAGAAGCAATTAACAAACCCCGCCCTGACGATTTGTGGTGAGAGTGGGGGTAGAGGTTACCGATGTACGCAGTAACAAGTCTCTTTACCTTGACTTTAAACCGTAGTCACGTTTTAAAATAACTCGCCTATTCAAACATGTCGCATATCTGACAATAAGTGGCGATTTATAAGGAGAACGGTAAAGAGTCGAGGGTATTTGGAGAGCCCTTCTATTTGAGACCATAACACATGGCTTCATCACACTTCTACTAAAATAAAAATCGGCAACACTTAAATTTTTAAAAAATCAATCAAAAGTTTTTTTCCATGCAACAAAACTTCCTTAAAATTTAAATTAATAACAAATTGAACTTCTCTTTGTTAATTGCTTTGTTTTTGGTGTTACGAAAAATAAGTAGGTGTCCTAACGGTACATCTCTGGAGTTATCGCCCATCGGTCCTACATATAGCTCGGGAACCGGTGCCCGATCCTTAGTCTCTCTGCTTCTCACCATGTGGACAACAGCCTTCCTTCTGTATCTAGCGACCGGGACCACGTGGGCAGGTAAACTTGAATTAATTTATTAGAATAATCAATTCAAAACTTTATAATTTATATGACAATTTAAGAAAGATATGCGATATATACTGCGTCTTGATTTATATCAATTATGTTTTAGGCATGCCTATCATCAATTTAGAAATATCACAAGAATAAATGTCTTGAAAGTTGATTTTGATTATTACGTAATTCAGAGAATAATGGAGTATCTTTTACAAGTGAAGATATTGTTTTACAACCAAATGAAAAGAGATCGGGAAAGATAATTTAAAAAAAACCGACAGACCTGTCTTGTGCTTTATTGTAAGCCAATAAGAGAAATAAAACGTCTTCTCCAAAAGTTTATTTGGTAAAGGACCACAGATCTTATGAAGGATCGTATAGTGGCTCTCCCTCAAAAGTGCTGCCGAGTATATTTTATATGATAACATATTACATAACACTAATTTACGTACAAAACAAACAAATTTATATTCAAGTAAACAAATTCCATAATAAATTGTGATAATAAGTTTTATAATAAATCGTGATAAAATCCTGGAAAATCACAAAATAATTTATAATATAATATAAATTTCTACAGTTTTTAATTTGACGTCACAGTCTTATTTAAAAGTTAATATAATGTCAACATAAAAAGATGTCGGACAAGCTACTGAAAAAAATAAAATATCAATAAATCTGATTTTTTTTTAAAAAAACCATTTAAAACAATATGTATTTAACATATCATTGATTTGTAGCCTATAAATATGTTCAAAACTTGGAATATGTTGACTCAAACAGACATGTATATACGCATCAAACCTGCAAAAGTGTCATTTCTTAGAACTTCAAGGCATTTTCTTTCATGGAGTGGGTCTGTGCTCCATATTTTTCTCAAAATCTAAATAAGGTCTAAGGAAAAACAAGCCGATTTCCTGAGTAAGCAAACATGTGGGATGACCCACTATACATTAAAAATATCATTTTGTGTCCCAACAATTGAACATTTTGAAAAAATAATTCAAGTCCGTAAACTCGTGGCCAAAGTCACACACAGCGTACTTCGATGTGTCTGATATGGCTCAGTGGTTAGAGCATCTGACATAAACTAACCTTGTATATCTAGGGTTTTTATGTTATGGGTTCGATACCACCAACATTTGAGGCAATATTTTGTTTTCCTTATCGTTTGTTAAATATTTTATAAACTGAATATAGTTAGAAATTGTGATTTTGCAAACTTGTATTATAATATATTGAAATGGATTTACATGTAATTGGGAAAAAATTAATTGAAAGTGTATTTCAAGACTGAACCGAATGGGTATTTGCGCTATCTTATCCCACCATCTTCTTTAGCAATGTTCAATTATTGTTCCTTTATCGGCTCCCCTAAATAGATGAACATCCTAGCTTTGTTTACACTGTCCTTAACCCAATTAACAGGTTGTTTACTACTTCGGAAAAGTCTTCCTCTTTCACATCCCGATCAGATTAAAGGTCAATGTACTTATAATAATCGTAAGTACATTGTAAAAGGCCAATATATTCTATTGTAAATACATTGCAAAAATGATAAATATGTTTAATATTATTAGATTAAAATAATTGTATCAAACCCCATAGGTTTACATTTATGAATTTTTTTTAATTTAATTTAACGCCGCTTTTTCTAAAAAAAAAAAAAACAAAAACAAAAACACAACCATACAATCACGCCACGTGTGATAAAGAATTCAGAGCACATGGAATTCTTTTAGAAACTAGAAAAAAATAAAATAGGGTGAAAGGATACTATCTAGGTGAAAGCTTTTTTCTGTTTTGCAATTATCCAACTTTCTTCCTGTGAACTGCATAAATCGCATTCAGTAATATAAAGATAAATAAACATGTCAATGTTAAAACAATTTTTCGACCATACGCACTTAACTCAGTTCAAAAAATAAGGATATTAATTCAAAGAATTTTCTTACTTATTGCCAATTGATACATTAAATTGAGTCCATATATAACCAATATACCTATTCTGAAAATAGACAATAAAGAGTAAAAAAGGTAAGTACGGTATGTTATTTTTGCGCAATCTGTGGTTTCGTGTGTTGCTTTGTGGTGGTTGGGGCTGTTAGATATTTTGAATACTTACCCCTGCCGGTTTTTCTCCGTCCCCTCAGATTCCTGCGCGGGCCGGTGTGGGGCGGGGTTGGACTCCAGCATGACTTGCCAGTGTAATACCAATTGCGCCACCTACGGGGACTGCTGCAGCGACTACTACGCCCTCTGTACGCAACGTAAGTATTGCTTAAATCAAATTCATGACAGTAAACCCGTCTCCATAGAAAAGTCACTCCTTTGTGATTTCAGAGACTTGCAGTGGAAGGTGCAACGCTGCGCTAGACAATACCAAACCTTGTCAGTGTAATAGCGCATGCGTCAATTTCGGCGACTGTTGCCCGGATTATCAAAGTCTCTGTGTGGGTGAGTAGTTTCAACTACGTGTATTACGTGCAAAGCCCGGCAATGGAAAAACAATCTCAAGAGACAATAAATCTATTCTATAAATAAAGATTAAAGCGTGATCTTCATATTTTATATATATATATATATATATATATATATATATATATATATATATATATATATATATATATATATATATATAAATATATATATATATATATATATATATATATATATATATATATATATATATATATATATATAAGTGTTTGAACACAGTCATATTTTATTGATTAATAAAAGTAAAATAATTAAAGGTGGTGGCGGTGGAACACCTGACGTCACATGTGACATCAGTTGCCTTGCCAACCAGCTGTGGGACAATGACATCAATAGAGTTCAGGTTTGGGAGTACGAGGTCAACCATCAGGGGCAGACAACCACGAGCAGTACATCGGACCAGGCCGCTCAAAGGTACACAAGCCACTCAAAGGCACATAGTCAGGCCGCTCAAATGTTCATAGTCAGGTCGATCAAATGTTCATAGTCAGGCCGCTCAAATGTACAAAGTCAGACAGCTCAAATGTACAAAGACCGCTCAAGAAGTACACATTCAGACTGCTCATTAGTAAGTAGCCTACATGTGGTAAAGGTCGCTCATTCAGGCCGCTAAAATTTCAAAGTCAACCTGCTCAATAGTACAAATCAGGTCGCTCAAAAGTACACATTAGGCTGCTCAATTGTAAATACATGTATCAAAAATCAGGTGCTCAAAGGAACAAAGTCAGGCTGCAGGTCAATGAAATGTACACCTTCAGACCGCTACAACGTACAAAGTCAGGCTGCTCAATGGTACAAATCAGGTCGCTCAAAGGCACATTGTACAGTCAGGCCGCTCAAAGTTAAAAAGTCAGGTCGCTCAAAGATAAAAAGTTCATCATTTTATTCTATCTGTTAATTTATGTAACAATTTCTTTATATGTGTTATAATGTTTTAATCATTTTTTCAAAACTTTAAAGAAACTCGCTTATTGAATGTCCTCTACAGGTGATTCTGTTTCAGCCTGTTCGTGGCCATGTCTCCCTGTTTTTGAGCCTGTTCACGTACCTGTTTACTTATTATCAGCCTAGCTGTTCACGTACCTAATTTTCAGCCAGTTTGCGTTCCTATTCTTCAGTCTGTTCGCGTACATGTACCTGTTTACCTGTCTTTCAGCCTGTTCATGTACTTATTTTCAGTCTGTTCACGTATTTCTTTTTCAGCATGTTCATACACCCTTTTTTTGTATGTTCACTTACCTGTTTTTCAGCCTGTTCACGAACTCTTTTTTGTATGTTCACGTACCTGTTTTTCAGCCTGTTCACGTACCTGCAGGAGGAAAACGTATTCCTGAAGCCGACCTACAGCACGTTCCTGGCCCTGCTTGACAACTACACGCCCAGTACCTCAGTCACCGAGAGCCAGGATGCCGCGGAGTGGATAGAAATCGACGCCTTCCTGGACGCCATCTTAGCCACTGACGTCATGAACCACCTGTACAACTTCCTGGTCGAACACGGTGATTACTACATATACCACTTTCAGGCACTTATCACCACGAGCTGGAAAGTGTTTGTAACTTACATAGATTTTCTAACAACGGTGGTATCAAGGCCAGCAATAAAAAAAAAGTCTGGATTATTTAAGAAATGAACTCAATGTCTACCCAAGTTATACTCGTATAACCTGGGTTGGGGCAATTTACGCTTTATAATCCGCGAAGCGGATTATAAAAAAGCGTAAATTGCTCCAACCCAGGTTATACGAGTATAACTTGGGTAGATATTGAGTTCATTCCTTATAATTTAATTTTCTGGAATTTGCTGTACAAATTGAGTCCGTTTTACTTTTAAAAATGATATAAATCTGTTCAAAATTTAAACGTAACGTCAAGTGAATTAGTACGTTGGTGCATTGTGACGTGTCTTGTGACGTGCAAACCAGAGGCCTGTTCAACAGAGCGGGTGCTCGCGAGCGCTCGCCAAAATTCCCTATACCTGCAACACAAATTTTGGCGAGCGCTCGCGGGCGCTCTCTCTGCTGAACACGCCTCTGGTTATACAAATTTAACTAAATTTTTCTATCCAATCAAATGCCGCGTAACAACCAGAATTAAATTATTTATAAATATTCATTAATTTTTAATTTTTAATATCATGAGTCGATTGACTTCAGGTCACGTGACTGACGCCACTTCCTACAGAGAGGTCATTAAGGAGCTCTGGTTCAACCTGTACGCACGCTCCAGCAGTGGACCAATCAACAGCAGCGGATTTGAGCACGTGCTAGTCGGAGAAACTTCTTCCAAGGTCTCTGGCTTCCACAACTGGATTCAGTTTTACTTGGAGGAGAAGAAAGGGACCATCAACTATCAGGGCTGGGTTTCGAGGAGCCAGGTACGATTATTATATGTATAGGCCTCATGTACTTTAAAGGGGCAGCTAGTAGTGCAGCTTTCATCATCATTTAATCAAAATTTTCTTTTACTCTTCCAGCCTTTAAACATCGTGGCTGCCAGATTTACCTGGAATGGACTCTCTAAGGCAAAGGGGTCATTCTTTGTTGGGGTCAGTCCAGAGTTCGACATCGCTATCTACACCGCATGCGCATTGACCCGGCCCAACTCCAGCTGTTCCTTTACTATGGCTGGAACCTCCCTCACCATCCAGACCTATGATGTAGCACACAAGTCCGGGCTCCAAGTGGCCACCGCCTACCCCAACATCTAACCGGCGGATGAAATCCAACATCTGACCGGCGGACCAAATCATCTATCAGTGAACCGTGTCATGTGGTTCTTATTAAACTATTTCAATATAAGTTTTGTTTCCTTTTTGATGTGTGTTATAGTTTGCACACCCCGGAATAAGAATATCACATTCATAGTACTAGTTTTTGGACTGATGATTTTATAAATGATTGAATACTACAAGACTATCCAAAGAAATGTAAAACAATTTTTTGTCGATTTGTGCAAGAATTTCCATTGAATACACTAATCACCTATTGCTTACAACTCAATAAGTTTGTCCCGATTAGGGACTGATAAATTTTCTTTATAAACAAATCCAATAAAGAATAAAAATACATGTAAATCATTACGTGTTTCAAACTCAAATTTGGCCCGTTTACAGAGTGTAACTTTCCTCTGGACATTTGCAGCAGTCTTTGGTCAGTGTATCAGTTTAAGGCAACTGAAATCAAAAGTCCCACGAGTAAAGGCGAGTGAAATATCCCTTGTATATCTTTGACTACTCTTTAGTTCGTCCTTTAAAGTCATGGTATCCTTCCATTAACAAGAATAATTTTTAAGAAACATGATCAAATGTCTTCTTTTTTAATTCTGCATCAAGGATGCATCACTTGTGTCCAATGACAACAACATTTGTGATAAGATCCACGCATCTGAGATCAACTGAGAAAACCTGGCATATACTGAATACATTTGCTGATTTCCAATTCACAACATTTCCCAATGAGACATTTTGTGGCATAAAAATATACAGGTAATCAAAATAAAAAAGATATACTTCATTTGCTTAGTTTATTCATTAGGAAATGCTTTTTGACAACCTGGTTGAGTTTTCATATTAAATACACTTATTAATACATGTACAGCAAATCATTTGTCTTCAGTGTTTTGTGAATGAATACATGGCATTTCTCATTTTATTGACTAGTACAGGTAGTACATGGATTTCGACTGTTGTGCACCTTTTTGTGGGATCTTGACCTTTAGCAGGACTATTGCAATGAGCTATGGTAATGGTCAACAGTTGATCCTCTAACCCCTCCACTGACTGGATCCTGTGACCCCTCCATTGACCGTGACTGACCATTACTGTGGGAGTCCAACTCCAATATTTGATCACTTCTTTATTTAGCACAAAAACTGTTGATATTTGAATACCATTACTAAATAATGATGTACCGGTATTTCTCCAAGTAGTACTCTACTTTGCTTTAACAGTGGCCCACTCTGTGGTCTGTATCTTAATTTAAACATTCTGGTGGCCCCATCACTTTATGTTTCTGTACATTAACATTAACATTCTGGTGGCTCTTTCACAATCGGTTGGATGACCACTGGAGTGCCTGTACAACTATCTGTGGTAGGCGGCCATTCTCTGGACCCTGACCAAGTCGTGCTGCAGTAGATATAACGTCTTCTTCAGGTTAGGGACATCGGACAACAGATCCCGATCGGATGATCCCGAGGGGGAGAAGTTGGTATCGGCAGACTCCAGAGCTATAAAACAAAATTAGAACATTTATTCTTATTGTAAACAGAAAGAGGGAGATGGCAATTAATTATATACATGTTTTACCATCTATACTACTATATTAAAATAATAGACTCGAATTTTTGGGCTTTAATACCGAGAGATCGTCCCAATTTGTTTTTATTTTTTCTCAATCAAGCTTCGCTAATTAATAATCAATGAAAATTCCTTTAAAAAATCCGGAAATCATCTGGATTTTTTGGATTTTACAATCTTGCGCATGCGCATTACATTCACGCTAAATCACGGGAGGCTCTTTAATTTATGTTTCCACAATATCAGATTTGCATGGATAAACTTAGAAATGATATTACAAATACATGTAAATTTTCATTGAAAATTTGTCATATATTCTGTTCATCAAAGAAAATACGGGAGATAACTCTTAACTCAGTTTTGAAAGTCAACATGGTGTGTAAATTCGAAGCGAGTAAAAACTTTGGTGAAAAAGTGTTGAATTCTTCGTTAATATGAATTAAATTTTAAGATGAAAGATATTTAGCCTCAAAATGGTTTGTTATATATAATTTAACTGTTATTTTCAATGCAATTTCAGAGCGATTCTGCAATTTTTTGCTACATTACGGCCATTTACGGGTATATGGTAGGCATTTTAACTGTGGCGATGGCCCGTCTCGAGACACGGTTAGATTATTCAAACTAAGCAGAGTGTAGTGAAATTAATAGCTTTATTGTATGCTTAAAGCTTGGTTATGTAAATGTCATAAATACTGTGTGTTGATGTATCTATTTCGTAAATGTCCGATATCATATGCAATGTCAACCCGTGCATGCACGGGTCAAAGTCTAGTTCCTTTAAAAATTCCTGGACCTACTTAAACTTATTTTTGGCAAACAGGGACTAAAATTTAACTGTGGATTTTCAAGCTTTGATGCAATACCTTCTCTGAATTCATTATCAGTCACTTCAAACACCTTTATCAATCATAGCTTACATCAACTATAATTGTCTACCAAACATGTAATTTTCTTTTTATCAGAGACTTGAATAGTACATCTTATTAGGTCAGTATCTAACTTCAGTGAGTACATCTTAAGAGACTTATACTTTGGTAATAAGTTACACAGCTTAGACCTGCTCCTCTATGTGTATGTAATATACTATAAAGAGTTACACACCTGAGACATTCTCTTCTATATGTATGTAATATACCACAATAATGAGAATATACTACATGTATAATAATGAAATATACACCTGAATCCTGCTCCTTTATCTTTGTGATATTCTATAATGATGAGTAACACACCTGAGACCTGCTCCTCAATATGTATGTTATATACGATTAAGAGTTACAGTACATACCTGAGACCTGCTCCTCAATATGTATGTTATATACTATAAAGAGTTACAGTACATACATGAGACCTGCTCCTCAAAATGTATGTTATATACTATAAAAAGTTACAGTACATACCTAAGACCTGCTCCTCAATATGTATGTTATATACTATAAAGAGTTACAGTACATACCTGAGACCTGCTCCTCAATATGTATGTTATATACTATAAAGCGTTACAGTACATACCTGAGACCTGCCCCTCAATATGTATGTTATATACTATTAAGAGTTACAGTACATACCTGAGACCTGCTCCTCAATATGTATGTAATATACTATAAAGAGTTACAGTACATACCTGAGACCTGCCCCTCAATATGTATGTTATATACTATTAAGAGTTACAGTACATACCTGAGACCTGCTCCTCAATATGTATGTTATGTACTATAAAGAGTTACAGTACATACCTGAGACCTGCTCCTCGATGTGGTCCAGTCGCTGCTCTATCTCTGTTTGGACGCGTAGAATGTGCTCCAGTAAGTTTCTCTCGCAATGTTTGAATGGATCCTCCTTAACGCCCTCTACACTGTCCAGAAGGTCAGACATGTCCTCCACTCTGACCTCTGAACTCAGAGCTGCCTCCAGGGGTAGATCTATGTCTGGCCCAATCAGTCCCTCTGTTTCCATGGAGTCTTTCTGGTCACCTGGTTTTCCTGTTTGATTGTTCACTGTGTGGTCTCCATCATCCTCAGGACCTCTGGCCCGTCCTCCACTGTCACCACTGGACGTAGCACGATTCACTCCATCATTCTCAGGACCTTCCTTTGGGGTCACAGTGTTTGAAGTATTTTGTTCTGTTTGTTTACTAGGTAAATTATTATCTCTTGAAACAGTCAGCTGTTCGGAATTCTTAACACTTTCATCTGAGTGCTCTTGATCAGATTTATTTTCTTGATTTGGAACATCAGTCGATTTTTCAGAGTTGTCAGTAATTTCTTTCACATTCCCCACTTCAGCCTCTTGCTTTTCTGGTTCGCCTTCCTTCACTATCTTTGTGCTGGTTCCCTGCTCCTCCTCTGACTTTGTTATAGTGTTGTTATCTGTACTATCACCCACATCAATCTCAGTTTTGTTTTCTTCAGTTTCTGTTTCGATCTCAGGTTTTTTCTCCGAGTCAGAATTATCCTGTTGTTTGGAATTTTCAACAGAATTGGACCTATCAATGGCCATCTCTTCACCTTCACTCTCATCCTCATGCTCTATGGGGTCAAAGTTCACATTATCCAAGTCCTGTAGCCACATCTGAAGCATTGGGTCTTTCTGGTCCTTCCGCCTGGTCAAAAATAAAACACATATGCTTAATAGCAAACAGATCACATAATTACCGGTATATAAGTTCATTTTTTCTAAAACATTAACATTTATAAACAGGCAAAGTTGTGAAATATACATATTGGTTGTAGAATATAGACATGGGAATATGTGACCTGACCTTTTCACCACATGAACCAGGTGTAGAAATTTTGTTCATTTAAGCCTAAAAAATTTCTGTTCACTGAAGTTTAAAAATGATCAAGCAATCAGTTCTGAAGAATGGGTGTCCTTTGACATATTTATCAGATATTCACATGTGTATAAGGGCATAAATACATGTACTTCAAGAAAGGGAACAAAAAAAATCATAATTGCTTAGTTTACACAAGCAGACAGCTTGAGAGCCTTATATGAGTAGCAGGAATACCTGGCAGTCTGTAGCTGTTGTTTGAGGCCGTGGAGCACTGCTGACACATTGTGGACATCCCCGACTAGACCGTGTGTGGCCTGGACCGTCCGGCAGCAACCCTCGTCCTCCTCCTGATTGGGTAAAAACCCAAAATGGGCCATGTGACCCAGTTTCAGCCAATCCTGGTCATGCATGAACCGGCGGCTGTCTCGGATACCTGAGTGGTCAAATAAGTCGATAAAGACAGAGTTCTGATTACAGGTGAACTCCATATTTTCTTCTCAGTTAACAGAAAAATTAATATGGTGTGAAGTTGGTAAACTTGATCGGTAAAAAGTCAAATAATAAAGAATCATTACCATATGATTTAGTATTCCTGGACTCTTTTCAACACTATAAACAAAACATTAGTTACCTGGGGGATTTTCACAGACAAAACATTAGTTACCTGGGGGATTTTCACAGACAAAGCATAAGTTACCTGGGGGATTCTCACAGACAAAACATTAGTTACCTGGGGGATTTTCACAGACAAAACATTACTTACCTGGGGGATTCTCACAGACAAAACATTAGTTACCTGGGGGATTCTCACAGACAAAACATTAGTTACCTGGGGGATTCTCACAGACAAAACATTAGTTACCTGGGGGATTTTCACAGACAAAGCATTAGTTACCCGGGGGATTCTCACAGACAAAACATTAGTTACCTGGGGGATTTTCACAGACAAAACATTAGTTACCTGGGGGATTCTCACAGACAAAACATTAGTTACCTGGGGGATTCTCACAGACAAAACATTAGTTACCTGGGGGATTCTCACAGACAAAACATTAGTTACCTGGGGGATTTTCACAGACAAAACATTAGTTACCTGGGGGATTTTCACAGACAAAACATTAGTTACCTGGGGGTTTTTCACAGACAAAACATTAGTTACCTGGGGGATTTTCACAGACAAAACATTAGTTACCTGGGGGATTCTCACAGACAAAACATTAGTTACCTGGGGGATTTTCACAGACAAAACATTAGTTACCTGGGGGATTTTCACAGACAAAACATTAGTTACCTGGGGGATTTTCACAGACAAAGCAGATGTACTTTTTGGGCAACGTGTCCTCTGTGATTTCAAAGCAGGCTGCATGTTGCCAGCACAGACAGACATCACACTGAAATAAACAAGAACTGTTTTATAATTCTTAAATAGTACTGTATATGATTCTTTATCCCGCAAATATTGACAGGTTGCATGTTGCCAACATAGGCAGACATTACATTAGAAATATACAAGAATCGTTTTACTATTTAATTCTCTACCCCTCAAATAAATATGAGAAAAGACTATCTGTAATTTTATGATTGGTAATAAAGTGCATCATAAAACTGAGTGAGTGAGTTGGTGAAATGGCTGAATATCTCAGTAAGGATATGTGTGGCTAACCTGGATCATAAGTCCATTTTCTTCGTTAAATCGACAGATACAGTTGACGACCTCGTCCTTACTGAGCGTGTCCTCAAACTCCATCTCCATCGGATTCCTCGGCGATCGTGACCTCCTGACCAAAGGTGTGAGACTTGTCACTCAATTTATAGGCAGCAGCTGTTTAAAGAAAAATATCATAACTCTTGATTCCATAAAAACAAATATAATATAACCAAAGTGTAGAGCAAATCAAGGATAAATAAAATGTACAATCTCCAAAGGTTGACAGCCCAACTTCTGGTCCACTATAAGATCATATTGTATGACTTGATCTAAGCACTTCTATATAACTCAGGTGTAACCTATGTTCACTGCTAGGTTTGTATAAGTTAAGACATTCAGTGCTTAAGACATGTTAGATCAGACATCCTATGTTGGGGGTGTAAGATCAGACATCCTATATTGGGGGTGTAATATCAGACATCCTATGTTGGGGGTGTAAGATCAGACATCCTATGTTGGGGGTGTAAGATCAGACATCCTATGTTGGGGGTGTAAGATCAGACATCCTATATTGGGGGTGTAAGATCAGACATTCTTGGTTGGGGGTGTAAGATCAGACATCCTATGTTGGGGGTGTAAGATCAGACATCCTATGTTAGGGGTGTAAGATCAGACATCCTAAGTTGGGGGTGTAAGATCAGACATCCTATGTTGGGGGTGTAAGATCAGACATCCTATGTTGGGGGTGTAAGATCAGACATCCTATATTGGGGGTGTAAGATCAGACATCCTATGTTGGGGGTGTACGATCAGACATCCTATGTTGGGGGTGTACGATCAGACATCCTATGTTGGGGGTGTAAGATCAGACATCCTATGTTGGGGGTGTACGATCAGACATCCTATGTTGGGGGTGTTAGATCAGACACCCTATGTTGGGGGTGTAAGATCAGACATCCTATGTTAGGGGTGTAAGATCAGACATCCTATGTTGGGGGTGTAAGATCAGACATCCTATGTTGGGGGTGTTAGATCTGACATCCTATGTTGGGGGTGTAAGATCAGACATCCTATGTTGGGGGTGTAAGATCAGACATCCTATGTTAGGGGTGTAAGATCAGACATCCTATGTTGGGGGTGTAAGATCAGACATCCTATGTTGGGGGTGTTAGATCTGACATCCTATGTTGGGGGTGTAAGATCAGACATCCTATGTTAGGGGTGTAAGATCAGACATCCTATGTTGGGGGTGTACGATCAGACATCCTATGTTGGGGGTGTAAGATCAGACATCCTATGTTGGGGGTGTAAGATCAGACATTCTATGTTAGGGGTGTAAGATCAGACATCCTATGTTGGGGGTGTACGATCAGACATCCTATGTTGGGGGTGTAAGATCAGACATCCTATGTTGGGGGTGTACGATCAGACATCCTATAATGGGGGTGTACGATCAGACATCCTATGTTAGGGGTGTAAGATCAGACATCCTATGTTGGGGGTGTAAGATCAGACATCCTATGTTGGGGGTGTTAGATCTGACATCCTATGTTGGGGGTGTAAGATCAGACATCCTATGTTAGGGGTGTAAGATCAGACATCCTATGTTGGGGGTGTAAGATCAGACATCCTATGTTGGGGGTGTTAGCTCTGACATCCTATGTTGGGGGTGTAAGATCAGACATCCTATGTTGGGGGTGTAAGATCAGACATCCAATGTTGGGGGTGTACGATCAGACATCCTATGTTAGGAGTGTAAGATCAGACATCCTATGTTGGGGGTGTAAGATCAGACATCCTATGTTGGGGGTGTAAAATCAGACTTCCTATGTTGGGGGTGTAAGATCAGACATCCAATGTTGGGGGTGTACGATCAGACATCCTATGTTAGGAGTGTAAGATCAGACATCCTATGTTGGGGGTGTAAGATCAGACATCCTATGTTGGGGGTGTAAGATCAGACATCCTATGTTGGCGGTGCTTACCATCAGTCAGGCCCTGTTCCTCCTGCTCCATCAGGTCAGTGATGGCAACCTCAGTGGTGCCCTCTACGGTGGTTGCCGGCCGACCCAGGGAGCTGGTGGAGGGGTACCGCTGTCTGGTGGTGACAGAGATGTCAGAGTCTGTAGAACCTGTCAGAAATAATTATGATAACAAAAACAAAAACAGATATAGCTGGTCTGTTAAACCCAACAACTGGAATAGAAACTAAAAAGCTTCAGTTTTGAACAAATTTAAATCATGCTGAAAAATTATATTCACTTGAAATCAAAACTAAGCAGTTATCAAATTAAGTTACAGAACTTTGTTGTTTCTACAAAAAATCATTTATTTTTTACTACAATGTCATGAAGATTAAATACTGATATTCTTGTAATATTCCGGCAAAGGGAAAACTAAATGTATACATGTTTCCTATCTTGCCTCAGTGAAGACAAAATAAGAATCATATGGCACAAATCTATCTTTTCATGCTTGAAGGATATAGATATTTACTAATAAGTTACAAAAGATACTGTTAGTATAGATAGTAATGCTGACAGAAGGGGAATACTTTTTAAAGTATTTGAATGGAAATAAGCCCAACTTACAGATGCTGGAGGTCTTGCGTCGTTTTCGAGGCGGGTTTTGAGGATGTTTGCCCTCCACCGAGTGGTAGAACTTGATGTGGGATTCCAGTAGGCTCTCCTTACGGAAGGCCTTGTTACAGTTCTCATACGTACACTTGTAGTGGTTGTGTTCCGGCTCAATGACGAAGGCCTTGGGCGGTAGGGCGGTCTCAGGGACCAGGATGTAGTTCACTATCAGAACAAAAAGGACGTCAGAATTCAGAAACTTACAAACTGAAAGTCTTTTCTGGATTTCTTTTTTTAATTATCTTCAATTTTTCAGAAATATTAATTGTACAAATAATTATTTATTGTTAGTATAAAGCTCATGTAGATAAAATATAGCTTTTTCTCATATTTTTTTTTACAATTTACAAATTATTCTGATGTATTTTCACCTATTTTTAAATACTCAATGCTTTAATTCCATAACTTTATTGTTTTCTACAAACATAAAAGACTATTTTATTCATCTCAATTTAATATTCACTGTGTTTTGGAAGCCATTGTTTCATCTATAAAAATTTTAATTTCTGTAGTCAGGTTCATAAGCAAAATGTTGAAAAAAATTTAATAGTTTTTTCTTTGTTTTTTTTCTGCTGTGAAAAAAATGACAGTAGGTCACATTTCAAAGTCAAACAACCAATTTCTTTTTTTTTTACACCCAAACTTTGACATAAAGTTGAGTGTACATGTATAAACAGTAGTACAGGAATGGGGTAATTAAAAAAGTATTTGTAATTGGGTGTAATTAATTACATTTTTCAAAGTAATTTGTAATTGAGTCTGTCTTCAATTACAAGTAATTGAATGTATTTAAATACATTCCAAAAATATTGTGTATTTTCAATTACTTTTCAATTACATCTCAATTACTTTTTTCCCAAGTTTAAAATATAACAAGAGGCCCATGGGCCACATCGCTCACCTGAGGAACAATAGGTATGATAAAATCAGCTTAATGGAGTCATAATACAAACTATCTGGACAATGTACAATAATACATGTAGATCCTGTATAAATAAAATCCATTTTCCCCTGGATATTCTTATGTTTATAATCATTAGTCCCCTTTCTGACAGGATGATTTTATAGTCATGTCATATGTTGAGTACTGCAGTTCTCAAAAAGATCCTTAACAATAGTTTATACATCGGATATAAACGTACATCAAACTCTGAACTTTCTCGTGAGGCCAAAGAATTGTCCTGGGGCCAAAGGCTTAATAATTATAAAGAATCATCTGGCTGATTAGTTTCTGAGAAGATTTTTAAAGATTTACCCTATATATTCCTTTGTTAAACTTTGACCCCCCATTGTGGCCCCACCCTGCCCCTGAGGATCATGATTTTCACAACCTTGAATCTACACAACCTGAGGATGCTTTCACACAAGTTTCAGCTTTCCTGGCTGATTAGTTTTTGAGAAGAAGATTTTTAAATATTTACTCTGTTTATTCCTATGTAAAATATCGACCTCCCATTGTGGCCCAAACCTATCCCCAGGGGTCATGATTTTCACAAATTTGAATCTACACTACTTGAGGATGCTTCCACACAAGTGCCAGCTTTCCTGGCTAATTAGTTTCTGAGAAGAAGATTTTTAAAGATTTACTCTATATAATCATATGTTAAACTTCGATCCCCCATTGTGGCCCCAACCTACCCCCAGGGGTTATTATTTTCACAACTTTGAATTTACACTACCTGAGGATGCTTCCACACAAGTTTCAGCTTTGCCGGCTGATTAGTTTCTGAGAAGAAGATTTTTAAAGATTTACTCTATATATTCATATGTTAAACTTCGATCCCCCATTGTGGCCCCACCCTACCCCCGGGGGTAATGATTTTCACAACTTTGAATTTACACTACCTGAGGATGCATCCACACAAGTGTCAGCTTTTCTGGCTGATTTGTTTCTGAGAAGCAGATTTTTAAAGATATACTGTATATATTCCTATGTAAAACTTCGATCCCCCATTGTGGCCCCACCCTACCCCAGGGGGTCATGATTTTCATAACTATGAATCTACACTACCTGAGGATGCATCCACACAAGTGTCAGCTTTCCTGGCTGATTAGTTTCTGAGAAGAAGATTTTTAAAGATATACTGTATATATTCCTATGTAAAACTTCCACCCCCCCCCCCCCCCCATTGTGGCCCCACCCTCAGGTGAGCTAAAAAGATTAAGTTTACAATACAATAAGTTGTTAAAGTTGGTTTCTGGAAGAACAGACTTTGAACATTTTCTTAATAAATATTGGCAATTTTTTTACTTTTTTAATCTTTAGTTTTTAAGATCTGTGTACAAACATAGAATTGTGAGCAAATCTTTGTATCTTGCTTATAATTCGAAGCTTAACACTCAAATATGGTTAGTAAATAGAAATTGTAAACAATTAAACACAAGAAACATGCACTATAACAAATAAAGAACACAATTTATTTTTTCGAAATGAATCATATATATATATACATGTATATACCTACATATTTCCGTCAGCGATATCAAAAGAAAAGGCCGAATTACCGATAGAAGGAATTGTATTTCAGTACCCCTACATCAGATTTTGCTTAATTTGCGCAGGTAAACAGTTAACTGTTTGATTTACCGAAGTATCTGTTTGAATTGATACGTAAAAATCACGAAATACCTGTAGACGATAGTTTCCAGGTTTAAAAGCGTAAATAATGAAAACGAAACGAAAATCCGAACAAGCTAACACCAACACACTTGTTTGATCCTTGTTGGAACAATTAGAAAATTAATCAATAAACAATAAAAACAGAGGGAAATGCACTTTAGTACGTTGTTAATGCATCAGATTTAATCATTTTCGCAGGTAAACATTTACCGAAGTCTATGTTCCAAATACAAGGCGATTGTTTCCCAAGTTAAAAAGCAAAATGAAACGAAAAAATGAAAACAAACTAAAACCAACATTACAAGTGAAAATGACAACGCGTTGAAATATTTAACCTCAATTTACTTCACAATAATCGGCACCAATGTTATTTCCATGTTTCATAGATTATATTCGCACGTGAACTGTTGCACAACAAACTGCCAGCTTCAAACAAAGAACCTCGTTTTCGAGATGCGGTAGACTGGCGATGCCTGTCATAAGACCAGTCTATCGCAATGAATTGCCAGTCTACGATATATGGAATAACGAGCCATTCTTTATAAGTATTTTCGCAATTATCTCAAATTTGGAACAGAAATCGCCTATAATTTTTGCAATTTATATTTTCCTTTCCCTAAGGATGATTTATGCTAAATTACGTTAAGATTAACTCGGTAGTTCTTGAGAAGAAGATTTTTAAAAATGCACCCCCCTTTTTCTACAGTTTCAAGGTTTTCTCCGCTTTGAATACAGATCGGACTTTTATTTCTGCAATTTATATTCGCCCTTCCATAAGGATGCTTTGTGCCAAATTTGGTTGAAATTGGATAAGCGGTTTTAGAGAAGAAGTTCAAAATGTAAAAAAGTTTACAGACGGACAGACGGACAGACGGACGGACCAACATATAAACATTAGGAGTTAAAGGATTTAAGAGTTTAAAGCTCGTAAGTATAGTCTTCAATTCAAAATTGTTCTTACATTCAAACTTTATGAGCTTCATTTTTAAATTAGCTCTTAATTAACAGATGGACCAGCATGCAATTTTAAAAGTTTCAGCTTGTTAACAGACTAGGTTCAAGTTCTTATACTCACTCAAGACCATGTATTTTAACATTATTATAAAATAGGAAGATATATGACAATATATTAGGAAACAAAACTAAAATCTGCTACAATTTGTTGAACGCCTGATTTTTTTGTCAATTAATTAACATCCAGACTGTTTATGGACCAGCAAATAAATAATAAGGGCTTTAAGACTTCTACAAACAAGAAATTGGATGCCTTGAATGTTATCAAGCCCTTTATTTTTCTACAAAAGTATACTGAAAAGTATTAGTCTTAACACGTAACATGTTTTGCAAATATTAATCTTTGAACGCGTTATTAGCGTTGATTTGATTTAGCACATTTCTCAATGTTCTTATCAATATATATATGTGCAAGACATTTAGCGTTGTACTTGAGTTGTAGTGTAATTTCCTTTCCGCCAAGAGCACTAAAAAGAATACACAGCTAAATGTAATACGTTTACAGTTTTCACTAATTAATATCAACAAGATATATGTGAAACACATATTCTCTCTCCCCCCCCCCCCCCAACCTGATATATACCCAAAGCAGAACTTGACCTAAATATTCTTATGATAAATCTGTATACCAAATTTCATTCGAGTATGTGCAGCCTCTGCAAAGAAAATGAATGGAACTGCAAATCATAAGAATTTTTTTAAAGCCCAAGGGCAATAACTTTGTCAAAAGTAGTCTATTCATACTCAAACAGAATTTGACCCACCATATTTCATTTCAGTATGTGTAACCTAGCAGTTTCACTATATTTCACTTTTCACTGTAACCTAGCAGTTTCACTATATTTCACTTTTCACATATCTTGCTTTTTTAAATATAAAAATCTAACTCCCAAAAATCTAATTATAGGGAGTAAATATGGTAATAGTGTGTTTTAGCAAACACTGACATTCCAAGATAGATGATCATCATTTCAGAAAATATTTTGCATCAGCTTGAATATATATATATATTTCTTAAAAGTAAACATGTTCAAGACGTTCTCACTTTGGTGATGGGGTGATTATCTAATGAAAATTAAATGTATCCTTTCTATTACAAGAATAATTAAAACCTGTTCTCCTTCCTCCCATGGTAATGCAATGAAATCAAATGTTTCAACAAATTATATACTTTATTTGACAGTGCTTGTTGCAACAAAGTAAAATTACAAATTTTCTTTTTAAAACAAACATACCAAGACTAAAATAACATAATCTTTCTTAAAACAAAATAAAATACATAATCTTTGTTATCTTAAAAACTTAAATCCAGGCCCTAAGACCATAGCTTAGAGGACTTAAGGACAGACAGCATGTTCCTCAAATATATGGTATAATATCAATAATTATTCATAATTGTCATTCTTCAGTGATTTCTAAATTGTTTTCAATGTTTAAAAATTTTTGAGATAAGCGATTCAAGGGATTATGGGGTCATGGGGATTATATAAGGATCATGGGGATTATATAAGGATTATTTAAGAAATATCACCCTCTGGTGTCTTGCCCATACTCCTGGTAAGGTATCCCAATTTTAGGTGATAAAACTTGTTCAAGTAGCAATTCTTCAATTACAAATTCTAGCGATTTTTTTTTTCTAGGAACATGTTGTCTGACCTATATATATATATATATATATATATATATATATATATAAAACATTTTTCAGTCATAAATTGAAAATAATTAACTCTTCAATGTTCAACATACAAATCCAACCAAATCAGTATTTCATAAACTACAAAATGAGAGTAAATATATTTCAAGATAGATGTACATACATTTAAAATTCGGATTTGCCAATGTTTTTTTCTCTTTTTCTGATCATACCTGTATAGTGTCATACATGTCTGTTTGAAACTTTTGGCTATATTAACAAAAGAGCCAATTGGCCATGACACTAACCAGACAAAAATGGTCATTCTAGGTTATTTCCCAACATAAATCTTATATCAACTTCTCCCCACTCCAGGGGGTCAAAATTTGAACAAACTTTAATGCACACTTCAAAGAATAATTCAATATATATTGTTTATTATGAATTTGTTGTTGTTGAGAAAGACTTTTTAAAGATTTTTTCAAAATAAAACTTCACTAAATACAGATGCTTTGAATTATGTTTTGCTATTCCTTGAAAAGATTTTTTAAAAATTAATACGGCTAACAATAGCTTTGCTATTCTTGAGAAGACTTTTAAGATATTTCCTATTTATTACTGCATTAAACTTGGACCCTTGTTGTGACCTAACTCAGGGGGTCATAATATGAAAAAACCTGAATCTACAATATCTGAAATTAAGAAAAAAAGTGACAGACAGATGCTGGATACTTTGTGATTAAAAAGCTTACATTAGCCTTTGGTTAATGTGACTAAAAAAAAAAAAAGTTGCACTAAATTTCACTACATCATATCAAATGTTCAACAGTGTAACAAAAATTTCTCCAAACAAGTTCCATTACTAAGTCACAAAAATCAGTACATCAAATTTTCTTTTAGGCTTAAAAAAATATGTTTGTTTCCTGTAACAGTCCCCAAAAACATTCTCGGACTGATTCATCCAGGTGTTATATTTATAGTGTACAACCAACATGGCTGCAAACATTTCCTTTTTCTTCACCTCAAAAGCTTCAGTCCATTAATAGTTGTTTCTAAAATCCTTTATACATTTCCTCAAACCTGTCACATGTCTATCACTCAATTCTTGGATAAAAAACTTCAAAACTTAAAATCTCATTGTTTTAAATGCATTGGCTCTTTCCCTGGTACTTTTAAAAAAGTTAAACAACAAAATCCATGTATATATATTTCCAAAACATCCATGTCAAAATCTGAGCAAAAAGAGCATGTTTCCGAGTAGTCATAAGGAGAATGAAATAATATAAATCCAATTGGAATATCCTCCATCTTGAGTTGAAATTTCACTACATCATATCAAATGTTCAACAGTGTAACAAAAATTTCTCCAAACAAGTTCCATAACTAAGTCACAAAAATCAGTACATCAAATTTTCTTTTAGGCTTAAAAAAATATGTTTGTTTCCTGTAACAGTCCCCAAAACCATTCTCGGACTGATTCATCCAGGTGTTATATTTATAGTGTACAACCAACATGGCTGCAAAGGGACATAAAACAAACTTCAAAAATATGTGGAGGAAATTTATTTTAAAGTAATGATTACTCTTTATATTTAGGGTTAATGTTAAGTATTTTGATATATTTTATGTCTCAAGTAAAGCTACAACTAATTTCTTTTGAATAAATGGAAACAGCTGATTTGATCAAACACAGTTTTGCCATTTAGCAGGAGAAAAATCAACAAGAGGCTAATTTGAATGGGTCGGCCGGGGTACAGGAAACAAACATTTTTTTCTAGGCCTTATGGAAAACAAAAATGAAAAAAGCAAGTTGATCCTCTCTGATCTCAGTTCTTGTGTCATACAATAAAAAAAAAAAAAAACACGAGGCCCATGGGCCACATCACTCACCTGAGCAACTGGCTAAAAGCAAAAATCAGTTCAGTTCTTATCTTGAAATATACTAGTAAAAGTGGATTCAGAGAAAAAAGGGGAGGGGGTATTTGAACAAACTTAAATCTATACTTCCTGGGGATGCTTTTAAATTAACATGATACAAAATGACTTTGTTGTTTATAAGATGAAAATATTTATTGATATAGCCTTTATAATCCTGTGTATAACTTTAATCCACTTTTAATGGCTCCTCTTTTCTCCTGGTTGGTCAATGGAACAAATTTAAATCTACATTACTTTTTTCAATGCTTTTATAATGATGATCAATGATAGCTTTGTTCTTGTTAAAAATTTTCACAATTTTCCCTATGTATTCCTACATATTACCTTGATCACCCATTGTGGCCCCACTCAACCCCTACAGATAAAGATTTGAACAAACTTGAATCTACACTACCCAAGGATGCCTCCATATAAATGATATGATATGAACAATAAGAGCTTTGGTGTTCTCAAGAAGAAGAATTTTAAAGAATGTTCTATGAATTACTTCTTAAAAAAATTTATATCTCATTATGGCTCCATCTTTGCCCAAGGGGTCATGATTCGAGCAAACTTGAATCTAAACTACAAGAGGACTCTGACCAATCATGGCTTTGCTGTTCTTAAAAAGATTTTTAAAAATGTTCCTATGTATTTCCTATGTGAAACTCAGATTCCCAATTGTGGCCCCCCTTTATTGTGGGGGGTCATGATTTGAACTACATCAAATATACACTACCAGAGGATACTATCATTTAACTATGACCAATCACAGCTTTCCTGTTCTTGCGAAGAAGATTTTTCCTATATATGTCTATGTTAAATTTTGATAACCCATGCTACCCCCAGGAGTCATGATTTCAACAAACTTGAATCTACATTTCCTGAGAATGCTTCCACTTGAGTTTCAGCTTTCCAGGCCCAGTGGTTCTTGAGATGAAAATCTTTAACATATGCCATTAATTTTTTACTAATTCATAATTATCTCCCTTTGGAATAGGGCCCTTCATTTAAACAAATTTGAACCCCCTTCACCTAAGGATACTTTTTGGCAAGTTTGGTGGAAATTGGTTCTTGAGAACAAGGTTAAAATGTGAAAAGTTTACTACTACAACGACAGCTACGACAAATAACAAACAAATTTTGATCTGAAAAGCTCACTTGAACCTTCTGCTCAGGTGAGCTAAAAATTGTATAAGCTACTTCATACTTGAATCTTGACTAACATATTGGAAACTTTTTTTTTCAAGGTTTCCCATTTTCTCTTAAAAATTGTTCCACCATTTTCTTTGCTTTTTTTAAGAGCATCAAGGCAATGCTCCCTTGAGGGGCATTTCTTCTGAAAATGTCCCTCAAAATAACGAGAGAAGTATTTCTTTATCTCCTCTTCTTCAGCTGGAGACCATCTGACTCTTTCAGCTAAAAAGAAAGAAACATCAGAATATTTGTTTCACAACAGAATAGACATGGAGTTGCATTGTAAAATCTCACAGCTTTAATGTGTATTTCAAACTTCTGACCAAAATTATGCTTAGAAAATTTCGTTCTCCATTGTCTGAGTATTTAACCATTATAAGCATCCATCACTCCATTTTCAATGCAAAAATATATGTTAAAAAATATAAGAATCAAAGGCCTGAAGGGCCACAATGGCGTCGATTTAAAGTGAATTTGAAGAATAAAAATCTAAATAAATTTTTTTAAAAGTCAAAATAATCTCCACTATTACAAAAATGCATATATTTTTTTTATTTGTGTTATTTATGGTTCTCCTTCATTGATCAAATGTACACTTAGGTACTGTAGATAAAAAAAAATCCTGAAAACAAAGTATGATTTTGTAACTCTTAGTAATGTGTGTACGTAACATGAGACCAACTTTTCTTGTTGTTTGCTGGAGATTAATTTTATAAAAATTGAGTTGGGCGGTCAATTTAACAAATATGAAATTAATATAGATTTTACGCAGTCAACTAAAATAATAGAAATATTAAAATTAAGTGCGATTTTTTTTTATATTTTCAAAAATCATTCTGATTTGGTTATTGACCATTCATTTAGAAATGGGTATCAATTATACTTACTTTTTAAAAACAAACATTTAGACAAATACATTAGTCAACTTTCAAAAATAAAAAAATTGTTTTATATCACATAACTAATTAAATTACAATTCATTACAAATTGGCTCACCTAACTCTTTAAAAAAAATTGAATGTTAATTAAAAATCTAAGTTTAGAAATATCTTAGGAGTTAAATTTTTTTTTTAGATTTTTTCTCTCTATTCATATAGAATTAAATATTTAAATTATGATTGTGTTTAATTCTATATATTGTAATTTGTATACTGCTGATAAACACATTGTCTCTTATTATCAATTTGATTTAAAATTCACATGGGTCCAAAAGACACGGGCCGAAAAGATCAGGGGTAGATAAAAGAAAGGCACCCATTCACGTTGTTTACAAAGTGAAAGTAGTTCACTAGTTTGTTAAAAATAACTTTTGGTTGTAGATATACTTATCGCTCAATGTAGGAAGTTTTGTTTCTACAAGATCACACTTTTGTGCATTGTCAATATTCGATATGGATACAAAATAATCTGTTTTGCAGGCTGGTATATTTCATAACCAAATTGAGTATGTAGGCCTAACTATCGCATGTGTCTCCGTGCAAGTGTATTCGTCCGCTGAAACCCAGACACATTGTTTACAATAAAATATTAGCATTTTCAAAGACATCAACCATTTCGTATCTGCCAACTTGTTTTGTTGACTTACAGTTCTGCTCGAAGTTGAAGTATGTCATCTATTTTTCTTCAAACACGTAAGAAAACTTTGCACTCATTTGAGTTGTTTGGCTCCTTAAAAATTTGTAAACTTCCGGACGTACGATCCCTAGATGGCTTTCGAGCTTCGCTCGACGCCATAAAAAATGAGCAAGCTCATTTACCCCACACTCCCCTAAAAGTTGACAATGCAACAATGACACTGTGCACTTTAAATATACTGGGTATGTAAAATTCAAAAAGGGCATTATTTGCAAGAATTCATCACATTAAAACTCCATGTCCAACAAATGACAATTTACACATTTAAATAATTAATGGAAACAAATTTATGATGTAGCCACATAAAATTGTTAATATTGGCAAAGCACTTATTTCACGTTTCACGTGAGGGGGGGGGGGGGGGGGCTTGTGTACTTCTATCCTATAAAAAAATCTCTGTGTGTGTTGAATTGTGAACATTCTGTTATCAAAATCAATAGGGTCTTTTAAGGACATAAAATATTTCGCATAAAATTTCATTAGGAGAGCTGATTCCAGTAGATTTCCTTATATATACCTTAGCTGGAAATTCAAAACTCTAAGGACAAAAATAATGGAATCGGAATTTCCTGGCAATATGCACATCTATACACTGTATCCTAAATATTTGCAAAGATTAACAAAATTCTGCGCAATGGTTTAAAAGGAGTTGTGCTGACAAAAATACATGACTGACTGATTGACGTACAGGTCAAAAACATTATACTTCACACAACTTGTTGTATTAGGTATAATTAGGCAGAAAAAGCATGTTCAAATACAAGTACTTACATTTCTTAGCCTTTTTTCTACACACTGTAAAGTCGTCTTCAATGTCAATGTCTTGAAAAAGAAAGTATATGATATAAGAAGCATTAATATAAGATGCAGACTTGAAAGATGCTGTCATAATCAGCTTATTTTTATTGTGCAATGGTAATTTTGAAGTTTTACACACACACACACAAAACCCCAATTGTTTTGTCCATTTCGCTTGGGGCACATATATCAATAATCTAGATCCTAAAAATGCTTTAAAATAGACTTTACATTCCATGTTGTGTACATGAAAATAAAGTAAGGGATTCATGATGAATCACACATCAAGAAGTGTTGTTTTTAATGAGGTACCAAAAACAAATCACAAATACAGTGATATGTTTACTGCAAATAATGTAAACCGTCATAGATGCTGTTCATGACAATACAATGAAAAAGTTTCTTTCTAATTCCTGTCTTATTGACATTCGAGATAACCTAAGAATTAACATGTACATACCATCATCCACATTTTTCCCTTGATCAGCAGCATTTTCAGTGTCTGCAAAAACAACATGAATAACTAAATAACTGAATAACCAAATTAAATTTAATGAACACTGTAAACTGAGTATTATATGCATCAATAAGATATCACTGAATTTTAAACAACATATGCGCACCAATATTAATTGTCACAGACCACATGGATCAGTGTAACTTTTTTCATAACACTACTGAAAGCAATGCGTATCTTTAACTGTATAAATACCGGTATGGGGTCAAGAGGTCACAGATGTGCGTATATGTTTGGATAAACGTTTGACGTAAAAAAAAGTTCTGTGACATCATAAAGGTTCGATGATACATTTCAGTGTATTACATACATGCCGTTGGGTTTGAAAAATAATGTATTTCAAACATTAAAAGTCACAATCAATAACCATGGAATTGGCTTATCTGTTAAATACAGGAAAGAGATAACTATCTATGCAGTCCACTTCTATTACATGAATAAAACCCAAAGTGCTAACACCAAATCCCTCATCCCAATTTCAAATTTAGGGGAGAAAAAATTATCATTGCTCATCAACATTAGTGGTATATGAGTTGCCAAAAAAGATGGGTACCCCAAGAACTTGCAGTTGCTATAACTGATACAATGAGGAACATACAATTGATTGTTGCTATCTAAAAATCTAGTATCTCAAATACTATGATAGATATATGAAAATGATGTTATATCCAAATTGAAGTCTCAATAAGTCTACATGATATACCCTAATCATTAAAAAAATCTTTAGGTATATTGCGACTTTTATCGGTCCGTTTGAGTTTGAGATACCAATGTTTGACTGGATATAATTACCTTGCTGTTCTTGATCTTGGTCTTGAATTTTTCTCTCAAGTGTTCCAAGTTCTACAATGAATGAACATTTTACAGCATATACTTTAAATGTATTTGCAAACTAACTAATCAATGCTTATCTAAATGTATTTGATCACTATGTGATTTCCTTTCAAAATTTTTAAAATGTTTTTAAAGTTTTTTTTTACCGTCAAACTGAATCTCCGACAGCTTCTTGTTTTGGTATTTGCCAACAACGTTGAATTCCTGAATTAACATAAGCTTTGCAATGTCTAATCTCTCGATCATTCCAGATGTTTGTCTGTATACGAGGTCATGGACCTTCTGTGTATGGCCAAGGTGATTGCAGATATATTTCATCTCGGTGTCATTCAGATTAAGGGCCTAAACAGAAATTCAGAATTTTTCTTTGAACTAATTGAACTTTTAAATCCATCTTTTGCCAGGAAAAAAACAAGATGTGTTTGTGAAACACTATGCGCCCGGCGGCAACAAAGTTAAAAAAAATATATTTTTAGCATATTGATCACAGTCAAGGCCACAAGGTCATTGACCATGGTGTCATTTGAAAGAACTTAATCAGTGGAGTATGCATACTAAATATGAAGTCCCTATCTCCTATGGTTCAAAAGTTATGGCAAAAAGTGTAAAGAGCTATTTTTAGCATATAGGTCACAGTCAAGGTCACAAGATCATTGACCTTGCCGTCGTTTGAAAGGACTTTATCGGTGGAGTATGCATACCAAATATGAAGTCCCTATCTCCTATGCTTCAAAAGTTATGACAAACAGTGGAAAAAGCTATTTTTAGCATATGTCACAGTCAAGGTCACAAGGTCATTGACCTTGATGTCATTTGAAAGTACTTTATTAGTGGAGTATGCATACTAAATATGAAGTCTCTATCTCTTATTGTTCAAAAGTTATGGCAAAGGTTAAAGTTGACAACAGACAGACAGACAAACAGACAAACAGATAAACAGACAGGACAAAAACAATATACGCCTGGGATCTATCGATCCGAGCGCATAAAAAGTAAGCTACATAAACTTAATTTTCTGGTTTTCGGGCATCTTCTTCTAAAACAGATGTGAGTAGGGGGCATTTTCTAAAATCATTTATCGGCTCTAAATTATATGGGAGGTATTTTTAAATACCCAAATTTTCTATATACAAAAATGAGATCAATTCTTTGTTCATGATATTCTTTCCATGTCAAAGTCCCATTATCCATTAATTGCTTCAATATCATTATGTAAAACTTGTAGGCATGATCTTCAAATGTATTTTTTTTTCATGAATTAACCAAGTCCCTTTGCAAGTGGCTACCAGAAGCAATGTTCGACTACTAAACTAAGAAAGAGTGAGGGTGGAATTTTTTTTTCAAGATTGGTTTCCACATTACCAAGTTTTCATTTTATCAAAAATACGATAAAATTTGGATTGAGGCTACCTCAACAGATGTGCAAAGGCTTGAGAACTATAATGCCAATTTTTTTCAGCTTTAATATTATAATTTTAAATTAAGAAAAATTAAGCAAACCTGGGCAATTGTTGCAGTGTGTTTTCTTAAGTTGTTGGCATAGATTCTCTCTGGGAATCTCAATGCAACTTCACTTCTGAATTTCACTAGATCAAGTGATTCCCCTGCTCGAACAACAGTGCGACCTGTATAACCACAACAAACATGATCACAAACAAGTCTTACAATAAATAAACTTAATTTGGGTAAATACAAATAAAACATACAATGAAGCGCATTGAAGTGGTAAAATTTTTCGTTTGGATTGAACGTTTTCAGCTATCTTTAGACACGCCCATTTCTTTAGAAAGGAAAAATCGGTCAAATGATTCAATAGAACACCTGTAGAACAAGTATTCCATAAATATAATAGCCAATCAAATTGACGGTCTACATAAACGTGTTCAACTGATACATGTGTTATGCTTACTCCGGTAAACAAAATCATAATTATGTACATATTTGTTGCAATGCTTTTATTACAGAAGCGGAGACTTTATATATAGCTTTTTCGTATTTAAAAATATTCATGTCAGTGTAACTCATGTTGCTTGTTGCGGAAAATGGGGTGTCCTAAAACATTACGACGGCTATTTTTTTTTCTCGTTTCTAAAGAAATGGGCGTGGTGTAATGTTATAATTGACGTTCAAAACATGACTCAGAATATTTCATCCAAATGGAAAATTTTACCACTTCAATGCGCTTCATTGTAGTTACCACTCACCGGTATTGGCAAACATGTATTTATTCTCTGGTCGAATGCTTGCCATTTGTCTGGCAACTGGGTCACTCAAATATTCCAGCACTTTGTTTGTTTCCTTTGGGATTAAGACAGGTACACCCCTACCAGTCTGCATGAAAAATATTGACAAGTTAGAAAACTCATGGTTCATTTGCTTATTAGAGATAATCTAAGGTAATGACAGTACATACATGTACTAGTTTTCATCAAAAAAGTTTTTACATGTATTGACCTCAAGTAATAAAAATTACATGTATTGTACAAGTAATAATAATCAGTAAACTCAGAACACACATAGCTGAACTAACTACATTTTTAAGCATGAGACATGATATAATTATTAATTAATTAATTATGAATTAGAAATGCTTATAAAGCAGATATTAGGATAGAAAAATGATTTTGCTACACATTTGAATTACATTCTCTGATAAACAAATCTAATACATACTTTGCCTCGTATTTCCACAAGATCTTGAGTTTTGAGAAGCATTTTCTCAAAATCTGTTAAGTGACTCCGCAGGGCCATGTTTGCTTCATCCACTGACATTGATCTGTTTTTGTAAGCTTCAATACTACAAAGGAAATATTATGAATAGTATTTTAAATTATTCAATATTTACTAAGCATTGGATTTCTAAAATCCAAGTTTAAAATAATCTTCACATAAGGCGTTAAACAATATGCATGATTCAAAATTTGTACTTAGGAAATAGATTTACCGATGACCTAAATTAAACAATTAAGTCAAGATTCATTTTTAATTATCATACTATTGCTTAAAAGGTTTTACCTAAGGCATTCTAACTCTCCTGGTCTCCTTCTGTTGTACAAAAGTAACCTTGCCTCAGCAAGTACAACTGCTTCTTGAAATACAATTTCATTGCTGTTGTTTGGTGTGAGGTCTAAGTTCTTTATTTCCCTTACAAGATAAGCTGCTATTTTCTCTATATCAGATGGATCGGGGAGCTCTTTTCTCTTGTTGAAATGCCTCACATCCAATGTAATTCTTGCCAGCTTTGTCACTTTCACGCTCCATTCCATTCTTAGCAATTGTAAAAATTCACTGGCCTCTGTTTTTGCTTTGTCATTACCCTCCTTGATTCCGATTCCTAATTTTGCATTTGCTAATCTACTTAAATCGTAGCCTAGCTTAATTGCAGTGCTGGGATTTTTCAAGTCAGCATTTTCATCTTCTTCACAAGCTTTTACTGCACAAGACACAACTCTATCACACTGTTTTGGGGCTATAAAATAGTGCATGGAAGCAGAGGGGATTTGCGAATCTTCTCTAAGAAGGGAAAGCAGCTTTGCCGACAATCTCATTCTAAAACTTGTAAAGTTTTTTCTTCTAAGTTTGTTTCCAGCATTTTTCATAAGCCATATGTTACCTAAAACTGTGATAAGATGGTCTCCTTGAGCTATTTCAGTTGTCTTGTCTCTTATCATAGATGGGAAAACTTCTGTTTTTAACTTGGTTGACGCTGAGGAAGAAATTTTACCTGCCATAATTTTGGACTGAATAATAGCCGCGCCCTTTGAATCAATATTCTCTTGGATAGGACATGCGACCATGTGTTTTGTGATGTTTTCCAGGACAATCCATTCTTGACAATTCGGACATGGTCCGTAATCTTTGACATTGAATTGATTCGACTTTCTGCGTCTGGTCAGCAATATTTCCCCTTCTTCTGCTGCAAGAACTCTTAGATTATGATTGTTGTTTCCTTTGTTTCTAATCAGAGTTTGTAAGTTCTTTAAACGCTTCTTTAAGTTTGACCTATATTCATCATTTTCTTTTACTTTGTCTATCTGTTCTTTTAAGTCCAAGATCTCCTTCACCTCCTTTTCATTTCTATGCTTATGTTGAAGATGAGTTTGTATATGCGTCACCAATTTATAACAAAACATGCAAGAATGCACCGTATCATAAAGTCTACCATGTTTTGAATTGCTTGAATTCTGTTCATATTTCTTCGAATAAATCTTTGTATTTGTCTCATCCAAAATACATTTGTTTGGCAATATATTGCGTTTGAATGGAACACTTGATGTTAACAAATCTGGATTTTCACAATTGTCAGGAGCATGTTTGTCTGGAGCATGTTCTTCAGGAGCATGTTTGTCTGGAGCATGTTCTTCAGGAGCATGTTTGTCAGGAGCATGTTTGTCTGGAGCATGTTTGTCTGGAGCATGTTTGTCAGGAGCAGGAGTATCTTTTGGAAATTCCCATTCATCCGACACATCACTCTCGTCATCAACGCTTTCACAGTCAAAGTCTGGAATATACACTGATTCTCTATCACTGTCTGTTTCTCCAAATTCCTCCTCATCATCAGAAAAATTCATGTCAGCCAGCAGCAGTTTTTGACCCTTGGGTTTCAAAGATGTACACTGTCTGTACAAGGTTTCCCTGATAGGATTTACAGATTGATCATCAGATGCTGGCAAATCTGCTTCGAATGTAGCACTGAAAATCTGTGGTTGACAGTTAATACTTTGACAATGGTTTATTTCTGTACTTAAGATGCTGTCATCTGACCGAGCCTGATTGTCATGATTTTCAGTGGGTGAGTAAAGCCCTGTATTAATAGTGTTTCTGTAAATCTGTGTGTGGGTATCAAAACATTGATCAAATGCAGGCAGTTTGACTTTAAGGGCCTTGCAAGGTTTAGGTAACAGAGACTTCTGTGGCATTTCACCAATGACCAGTTGTGTATGAAGAGTGTCAGAATTAATTTGACTGTTTTCACTGACTACAGAGGTTAAATAAGCTGACAACTCAGACATTGTGAAAGTTGTACAAGCTCCTGAGGGGATGAAAGTGTCAGATGATCGCTCCGCTGAGCTTCCAAAGGTGATTTCACACGACGTACTTTCAACAGGAATAGCTGGACTGCTTGTTCTTTCAGTTGAATCAATTTCTGGAGTTGTCCAAATGGTTGGCGACATCTCCTCTGACAATGTGGCACCACGAATGCTAGAGGAAGTTTCTGTTGACACAGTTGCTGAGCACATCATTCCAGAAGTTTCTTCTGCAGTACTTGTACAGGGCACAGTTGCATCCATGCTTGCAACAGAGGACTGGACTGTCATACTTTCTTCACTGACTAAAGAGGTTGAATCTCCTGAGGGGATGAAAGTGTCAGATGATAGCTCCGCTGAGCTTCCAAAGGTGATTTCACACGACGTACTTTTAAAAGGAATAGTTGAATTGCTTCTTGTTTCAGTTGAATCAATTTCTGGAGTCGCCCAAATGGTTGGAGACATCTCTTTTGACAATGTGGCACCACGAATGCTAGAGGAAGTTTCTGTTGACACAGTTGCTGAGCACATCATTCCAGAAGTTTCTTCTGCAGTACTTGTACAGGGCACAGTTGCATCCATGCTTGCAACAGAGGACTGGACTGTCATACTTTCTTCACTGACTAAAGAGGTTGAATCTCCTGAGGGGATGAAAGTGTCAGATGATAGCTCCTCTGAGCTTCCAAAGGTGATTTCACACGACGTACTTTTAAAAGGAATAGTTGAATTGCTTCTTGTTTCAGTTGAATCAATTTCTGAAGTCGCCCAAATGGTTGGAGACATCTCTTTTGACAATGTGGCACCACGAATGCTAGAGGAAGTTTCTGTTGACACAGTTGCTGAGCACATCATTCCAGAAGTTTCTTCTGCAGTACTTGTACAGGGCACAGTTGCATCCATGCTTGCAACAGAGGACTGGACTGTCATACTTTCTTCACTGACTAAAGAGGTTGAATCTCCTGAGGGGATGAAAGTGTCAGATGATCGCTCCGCTGAGCTTCCAAAGGTGATTTCACACAACGTACTTTCAACCGGAATAGCTGGACTGCTTGTTCTTTCAGTTGAATCAATTTCTGGAGTCGCCCAAATGGTTGGAGACATCTCTTTTGACAATGTGGCACCACGAATGCTAGAGGAAGTTTCTGTTGACACAGTTGCTGAGCACATCATTCCAGAAGTTTCTTCTGCAGTACTTGTACAGGGCACAGTTGCATCCATGCTTGCAACAGAGGACTGGACTGTCATACTTTCTTCACTGACTAAAGAGGTTGAATCTCCTGAGGGGATGAAAGTGTCAGATGATAGCTCCTCTGAGCTTCCAAAGGTGATTTCACACGACGTACTTTTAAAAGGAATAGTTGAATTGCTTCTTGTTTCAGTTGAATCAATTTCTGGAGTCGCCCAAATGGTTGGAGACATCTCTTTTGACAATGTGGCACCACGAATGCTAGAGGAAGTTTCTGTTGACACAGTTGCTGAGCACATCATTCCAGAAGTTTCTTCTGCAGTACTTGTACAGGGCACAGTTGCATCCATGCTTGCAACAGAGGACTGGACTGTCATACTTTCTTCACTGACTAAAGAGGTTGAATCTCCTGAGGGGATGAAAGTGTCAGATGATCGCTCCGCTGAGCTTCCAAAGGTGATTTCACACAACGTACTTTCAACCGGAATAGCTGGACTGCATGTTCTTTCAGTTGAATCAATTTCTGGAGTCGCCCAAATGGTTGGAGACATCTCTTTTGACAATGTGGCACCACAAATGCTAGAGGAAGTTTCTGTTGACACAGTTGCTGAGCACATCATTCCAGAAGTTTCTTCTGCAGTTCTTGTACAGGGCACAGTTGCATCCATGCTTGCAACAGAGGACTGGACTGTCATACTTTCTTCACTGACTAAAGAGGTTGAATCTCCTGAGGGGATGGAAGTGTCAGATGATAGCTCCGCTGAGCTTGCAAAGCATAGGTCATCCTTGTATTTTTTAATCAAGCTGTGGCGTTTCTTTTTTTCTAATTTTTCTGAAATTAAAGATTATTCCATTGTTAAGGAACACATTCACTGCATTAATGTTGAATTTATACAAGTTATGAACATTCCGTGTATATTAAAGTTAATAAAAAGAAAATGCCATTGTAATTTTCACTGAAAATATTGCAATAAATATTGCAATACAGTTAAAAATATTCAAATATATCGCAATATAAAATCTCTGGCCAATACCCAGCCCTACTAATTTGATTGAAAATACATTCGAAGACATTGCCTACAATGTTCACAATGTGCACACACAGTGGATAAAGCAATCCTTTTGATCAGACATGAAAAGTACATCCGTAAATAAATTATCTTTATTTTAAAGAAAATTCGAAAATTACAATTTAAAAAATACCTCCCTCAATATTTTATTGCGAATAAAACGCCTCCTTCCTGCATCAGTTTTGTAGAAAATTGGCCTTATCAGAATCAGAAATTAAATTTAGATTTAGTCTTAAATACAAGTGGCATTTCTACTGTTTCTTAATTCTATTCCTCTCAGACCTTTCCCTCCTTTATCCCTTAATGATGACTTTTGACGCCTAGACCCCAACCCTTAATGATGACTTTTGATGCATATGATTTCATTGTTGATTTGACTTGAAATTACTGCTTGTTTACAAATTATCAGAACACAGGTGGCCATCTGCAGATTAACAATAGATGATAACATCAAACTCCAGTAAGAAATCATGTGATTTACCTGTGTAAACAAACAAAAGAATCTTGGAAAGTCCCGCCAAAATTCAAAATGGCAGACTGTTACATACAATGTTTTTTGAGCATGAAATTCAAGCTATAAACTACCTATGTCTTGAAAGGTTTTGCAGTGGCAGGTTTGAAAATTATCATGATCTTTATGTGTAATTAGGGTTATATACTCCAACATAAAGTACAAAAACTTTTTTTAAGTTCGGTACAGTGCAGTGCAGATTTCATTACATTTTTCTGAAATTTCAGAAGAAATTTGATCTTATCCTTTGGCTTTGCTAATTTTTAGAGTAAACATTATTTTCAGTAGAAATGCCACATCTATTAGTACCAACAAAGCAACATTTAGAATAAAAGAAATACACAGTAAAACATACTTATATAACAAAATGCTAGGAATGCACGAGTTTGCTTCACTTTAAGGTCATACACAACATTATAGTTTGAACTTTATTGGGCTCTTCACTATAGTTGAAGAGTCCCACTAAATCAAGGACCTGTGTGCAATACTTTTAATGTCTATATATGGATTTGTACACCTCTTCTAGAACAAATTTTGATGGAAAAAATATAGAATTTTTGTTTCAAAATTTTTGTATATTTTTCTTTGAACATGTTGAATAATGCAAAAAAATTCATGATTTGATATCTTCCCAAAAAAACCTAGTAATGCATGCCAATTTTTTGTGTATGAGCATCTGATCTTGAAAAATTACCAGTAGGTAAGGTAACTTGCATATGTCCTTAAGCATAATTCAATTGTTATAACTGTAAAATTTGTAATACATGTATATTTTTGAAATCATGGGGAATGAAACTTTTAAATTTCAAGTGTCAATTCATTAAAAGCATCAAGCATGTTGGCTATAAGTGTGTTTTACTGTAACTTGATAAACATTAACAATATATAATCTTCTAAATATATTACCTATACTTGATATTATCAAGCTTGAATTCTTGTCAAATTTTACAAGTTTTGACAATGATCTTTTCACTCTGTAAAAAATCCAAATAAATCTTGACTGTGAAATATATTCAACTCAGAAGAGTTACCGTATTTTCCCGACGACTCGTCGATGCGGACGACTCGTCGAATTGCCCATTTTTAGCCAAAATTTTAACAAAATCCTACGATACGTCGATCTCAGACCATACGTCGATCTTATTACTTCAAAATGGCCTATAAAACTGCAGTAACATTATCAGTGTATGATGCCACGATGTCACCGATATTGCTACCAATTATTAATGATTAACATTTAAACAATTACGCTTTATACTTATGCATCAAATTTTCAAATACCGGCAACTTCTACAAAGTCGCTTGCATTTTAAACAATTCCCGATATCGCGTGTTATGCAAAACTAAACTTACTTTGTCAGAAATATTTTATTCCCAAGCATTAAAATAAGTATCCACTCTGACTATCGCCAGTGTATTCGCCATTACGTATTAACCAGCCACCTGTTGACTCGGCGCGTGGTCAATGTTTGTTTAACAAGTTCCGGTGTCATAGGCATGCACCTGTCTCATGTCGGACTTCAAAGGGGGATCTCAAGTGCAGAAAGCTTAGCAATTACTATGATTTGATGAAACTTGTTTACTTTGTATCCAGTAATGCAGTTACACGCTATTGTTTTACATAGATACTGTTAGAAATAGATCGATCATTTGTACGACTTAATAATGACAATATACGACATACATACGTTTCCTAAAAAAATTATCTAACAATAATCAAAGAATTGGACAATAATTAATCAATGAACTATAATCACTCTTATAACGGTTCTCTTTATATAAACAGGGAGTGAAATTGCCGTAAAGATCTCAGCCTTAGGGCAAGATTATTAACACAACCGGTGTCAGCCTAGGCCTATTGTATAAACAGTAGTATTGATAATTGCCGATTACGTATTTTAAGATTGAATTTGATCATTAAATATTTCTGATTTATACTTTCCACTAACAACTCTTTACAAATAAAATAATTGAATTTTAAAAAAACATCCCCCGGACCTACTGCAATATTTTCTTCCATTCAAACTTGGTTTCAATTTTACTGCGCAATGTTATCTTCCTACTAGTGATACATAGAACCATATGACGATGTGTTTATAAAAACAAAACGGTAAAACTTTTAATTGATTAAAGACAATGTAACATTTTTTAATGTTATTATTATTATGTATTTAAGTGTTGACAGATGAGTGAAAATGATAATTATTAGAGATGAACAGTGAATTCAACAACGTAATTTTCAATCACACAGCCAACTCAAGATGATTAAAACCAAGATTTTTAATGCTTTTTTAAAAAAATTTCTGAATACGAGCCTACGACAAGTCGAACAAGACGATAAGTCGGGTGCTCTGCTTCTGAGGAAAAAAATACCGACTAATCGTCGGAAAAATACGGTAATTAATCTGGAAAATTATCAATGTAACAAGTTAAAATTTCTAACATTTTTGTTGTTTTATGTTCCTTATAAATTTTGTATGCAGACTTCATAGGATTAATTCTATTGCATCTGTCTACAAACTTTTTGATAACCCTATATATATAAAATAATACATTCGATTTTTGATTTAATAATCTCTAAACATCTATCAACCTATCATTTTGAAAATATTTCCTGAAATAGAGTAGGGAGGGCTAATAACCATAATTTGATGACAATTTAAGTAGTACAGTGTATTAGATAGGCAGTGTCTACAGGAAGTTAGTAATGAAGGTGCCACAGTATATTACAGACAAAGATTCTAGACCATGTTTTTACATACATTCTCGTTATATGCATCTACATTATAAAGAATGGTAGCATTCTCCAAATCTGTTATAAAATAAATAAACTTACATAGAATTTTCATTCCAAAATGCCACAGAGACAACACCATTTGCACAAACATCCAACACAAATCCAGGCCACCATACTCCCATATCCATTAGGCAAAATATAGGGTCTCCTGTTAAAAAAAATGATACACATATATACTAGTAGTCAAAAATGACCACTTTCTATTACCAAGTATGCAATAAACAAAATAATACATGTATACCCTTTTCCACATCACATCTTGTATCCATACATGTTAACCTATGGTTATGATAATTTTTTTTTTTAAATGTAAGTATATATATTTTTCTGAAATATCTTTCTTATCATTAAAATTGATTTGCTATAAATGATTTGATATTTAAATTTACCTTCCATAAACAATTTTGGTGATCCTGAAATGAAAAAGAAAGTCACTTTAGAAAATCATGTCCTAACTGACAAGCTAACAATGTCTCTAAATTTATTTCAAATTTTGAAATTTCATGCAAATGTTTGCTACAATATAATAGATATTTTTGCAATAATCTATCTTTGCTTTCATTTTACACTTTAACAATTTATGGAAAAGAGTCATACAATATTTTCACACTCTATATGTCAATCTGCATGATTTGTGTTATTTTATTCATATTTTATTCATATCTCAAGGTCAATTACTTTAAATTCTAGCTGATTGAAATCATTGAATCCAAAGACTTTGTTAACATTTGAATCTTGAGGAAAGCCATGCAAGCAGCAACAACTAAATTTTTTAGGAATTATTTACCTTTTGATTCACTTTGACCATTATTACTTCTACTCAACTTTTTTCTTTTACGACCTGGCATCTTGATTCTTCTATTAAAAAAAGGAAATTTTTAATAATACTAATGCAAAAATATACAAAAGTTATGCTTATTGTATAATGTAAGAAAGCACTGTTGAGTGTATAGCCAACCGCAAAACTTCAAGACCTAATCACCCAAATATGGATGTACAGAAAAAGATACAGTAAATATTGCACATATTTCTCAGAGACCATGAATTTATTTTCTCTAACCAAGCTTTTTAAGCTCATTCTGTGAAGCATTTGCTTGTTGGTAGATACACTTGGTTGCCAAAATGTAGAGGGTTTTATTTAATCTAAAGCAGAACTTCAAGAAAAACTCTATAACAGAAAAAAAAAACAAATTCAAAAAAACTTTCAGCACTTCTAAAATTATTCTGAACCTTCATTACTTATCACAGCTAGAATACCTTTTTTAAACTCTCATGAATTCTCTATTCCATCTACTAAAATAGTTGCCCCATTTATAAATTGCAACAAAAATGGCAATTGAAACTGCTATGAAAACAATAAGCAACAAACTGAGCAATGTTTCTACAGCAATCATGTGCTTCCAAATAACTTCCATTTTCCAATCCCAGAATTCCTTTTTCTACAGACTAAAGCTCTTAAATTTTGGACATATAAAACATCCTCTCAATTAATGGACAATTTAAGCTCCTTAAGAATGGACTATATGAAACATCCTCTTAATTTATGGACAATTTTAGCTCCTTAAGAATGGACTATATAAAATGTCCTCTTAATTAATGGACAATTTTAGCTCCTCAAGAATGGACTATATAAAATGTCCTCTTAATTAATGGACAATTTTAGCTCCTTAAGAATGGACTATATAAAACGTCCTCTTAATTAATGGACAATTTTAGCTCCTTAAGAATGGACTATATAAAACGTCCTCTTAATTAATGGACTATTTTAGCTCCTTAAGAATGGACTATATAAAACGTCCTCTTAATTAATGGACTATTTTAGCTCCTCAAGAATGGACTATATAAAATGTCCTCTTAATTAATGGACTATTTTAGCTCCTTAAGAATGGACTATATAAAACGTCCTCTTAATTAATGGACTATTTTAGCTCCTTAAGAATGGACTATATAAAATGTCCTCTTAATTAATAGACAATTTTAGCTCCTTAAGAATGGACTATATAAACATCCTCTTAATTAATGGACAATTTTAGCTCCTTAAGAATGGACTATATAAAACGTCCTCTTAATTTATGGACAATTTCAGCTCCTTAAGAATGGACTATATAAAATGTCTTCTTAATTGATGGGCAATTTTAGCTCCTTAAGAATGGACTATATAAAACATCCTCTTAATTTATGGACAATTTAAGCTCTTGAAGTATGGATTCTATCCAACTTCTTCTTAAATGATGGATGGAAATTATAACTCCTTAAGTATAGGTGTGTTATTTAAGGAATCACTGTCTAGTTTTGAGAGTATGCCAGGGCATCAACAATAGAGGGAAACATGGGATAATTTGCATAACGGGCGTTGATGTCCCTGGCATACTCTCAAAACTAGACAGTGATTCCTTATATTTCCATTTCATTGTGATCAAAATAAAATTGTAGATTTTAACTTAAAAAATGTAGACATAGACTATAATCACACGAGGACTTTTATGCCAATTTCAATAGTCCTCGCCCACTGACGTCAAACACATAGGCAGCCGCACGGGATTTACATGCATATTTGGCCTTCTTAGCATCAGACACAGAGACAGATGCACACGGGATTTGCATGCGTATTAGGTCTCCTTAGCTCCTGACCTATCGACCTGCCTAATTTACATTCCGGCAGAATTATCAAGAAATAAACTCCGACAACTTTCTCAGAGTTATCACAGAGAAAAAAAAAATTAGAAATGGAAATATTATACATTTATTGCATGATAGTGAGGGAAATATGAAGACTTATTCAGCCAAGAAAAATCATCGCCCGAGGGGAATATGATATTTCTTGGCTGAATAAGTCTTCATGTTTCCCGAACATTCATGCAATAAATTGTTTAATATACCAAAACAAGGAAAACCTTTGGAATAAAGGCAAACTTTAAAATTCTGCACAATATCATTAATTTTGTGACGTAAACCAAGCTATTGTGACATCTACTACTCTCAGGAGTTTTCGTTCAACAAACGAGAACTATATTTCGGGAAAATACACGTACTATGTAATATGATGAAAACCATGCCGACGGCCTGGAAATGTGAAGTTTGACGGCCCGATCACGTGATAACTTAGAACCAATCAGAAAACACATTGTTTAGAATATTTATAATGAGGTATAATAAAAACATTTTCTGATGCCTGGGCTACCATTTTCTAAGGTCACGCTCATTTCTACACCCAATTAAGGTTTAAATGCCCTTCGTCTCAAAAATCAGTATTAAAGATGTATGATCCATGGCATTGCAACATCCAGTCCTTTATTCTTGTATTTACTACAATCAATCTACCATCATTCAATTACAGTGTAAATTAACATTTCTAAATTGTTACAAATATTACAACTCTAGTTTTAATAATGTTTGTCTATACTGGATGTCCGGTACATCAGATTTTTTACCATCTTGAACAAAGTTTATTTATAACGCCTTTAATAATGTGATACATATCATGATAAGGCCAAGAATAAAACAAGTATCATGACACAGCTGTCTGTAATTAAATAAAGTGAGATGTTTACATATTTTCTTGCTTAATTTTTCAGATTTGTTTAATTTGGGGAATTTCTGTTACTAGACATTCATTTCAAAGGAAAAAGGTACATTTTACAGGTGCAGTAGTAATTTTAAAATCCTTGTACACGCATGTTTTTATTGTGTTTGGAATTTACTAGCAAATAAGGGGGGGGGGGGGGGAACCTGAAGAGCTATATATACAATATATTACATAGGGAATTTTAATTTTTACTGGCCGAAAGGGCAACCTTCATGCAGTATATGTATAGATTCAGTCAGTCACACCTGCTCTTGCATGTTTTAACAACATCATTTGGCAATATTATGGAGTTTTATGGGTTTGTAACTGTAACTTCATATAGAAGATACACACCTCAAAAATAATTTTGAAAATGTCAATAAAATATGTACCCCAAAAGAGGCTATTTTGCATAAATAGCTAAATGCTCACCAGCTTTTCTTCTATATAAAACTCTAAGCCCTCATTAACATGATTAAGGTCACATCCAAACCCATAAGGGAGGTTGTCATGATTTAATAAAAGGTGTATACTGTATACAGTGAAATTCTCACCCCCGTTTTCCCCAAACTCATAGGTGGAAGAAATTAAAATGACAAATTAAAAAAAAATTGGTACAGTTTCTTAACCAGAACTGTGATCATGGTGATTGGGTATATTTAAAATAGGGCTGTGTATTGAGCAAAAAATCGGACAGCAATGCCAAACAAAGTGAATTTTATTTTTGGTCCAATCGTACCTAACCAAGAACTATTACTTTAAACTGGGAGACAATCTTAAGTATGGACAATTAGCCTCATAATTGAGGGACAATCCTAGCTAGCAAAGTACTATTACTTTAAACTGGGGGACAATCTTAGCTCACAAAGTATGGACTTTTAGCCTCATAATTTAAGGACAATCTTGGCTAGCAAATGACTATCACTTTAAACTTGGGGACAATCTTAGCTCCCAAAGTATAGACTATTAGCCTCATAATTTACGGACAATCCTAGCTAGCAATGTACTATTTCTTTAAACTTGGAGACAATCTTAGCTCACAAAGTATGGACTATTAGCCTCATAATGTACGGACAATCCTAGCTAGCAATGTACTATTTCTTTAAACTTGGAAACAATCTTAGCTCCCAAAGTATGGACTATTAGCCTCATAATTTACGGACAATCTTAGCTCCCAAAGTATGGACTATTAGCCTCATAATTTACAGACAATCTTAGCTAGCAAAGTACTATTTCTTTAAACTTGGAGACAATCTTAGCTCCCAAAGTATGGACTATTAGCCTCATAATTTACGGACAATCCTAGCTAGCAATGTACTATTTCTTTAAACTGGGAGACAATTTTAGCTCACAAAGTATGGACAATTAGCCTCATAATTTATGGACAATCTTAGCTAACCAAGTACTATTGCCTAATTGGCAGATAATGTATTGACTTTATCTATTCATTTACCTAAATATATCATGGCTATCAGTAAAAATACACAACTTACAGTAAAAATACACAAATTACAGCATTTTAATCAAATACCATAATGAAAAGGTAGTGAAAAAATAAGACAGAGCTCTCAGCAACAGATTCATAAAAACCTAAAACAAACATTTCCTTTTTCTTCACCTCAAAAGCTTCAGTCCATTAATAGTTGTTTCTAGAATCATTTATACATTTCCTCAAACCTGTCACATGTCTATCACTCAATTCTTGGATAAAAAACTTCAAAACTTAAAATCTCATTGTTTTAAATGCATTGTACTTTTCTCTGTAGAAACAATTAGTATAGGGACATTTAACAAAAATATTGCTCTTTACAACTGTACACTCACCATTAGATAAGAATAAACTTTTCAACATGGAAATCAGAGAGGATACAAAATGCAAGACAAGCATAGAATTCCGGGAACGAAAAAAAAGTTAAACAACAAAATCCATGTATATATATTTCCAAAACATCCATGTCAAAATCTGAGCAAAAAGAGCATGTTTCCGAGTAGTCATAAGGAGAATGAAATAATATAAATCCAATTGGAATATCCTCCATCTTGAGTTGAAGTTTATGTAGCTCTTTATTTTGTCCAGCATTATTACTTCCTGTGATGTCATACAAATATTCTGATTTCAACCCTTAGTTCATGGACCTTTAAATACTTAATATTTATCTTTTTTTGTACTCTTCATGAAGTGAAGTAAAATCTGCTTCTGACATGATAATATTTTGCTTTGTTATTCTATCATTCAAACCATGAAATGCCATTTTCATATAAATTATATACACATACCCACAAGTTGAAATTTATAATTTGGAGAATTTTGAGCTAAAGTGACGTCATCATAATCACAAAAATAAATGAAAACATAAAAATTTAACCATGAGAAAAATTCAAACACTGCATTATCTGCCTCTAAATATGTCAAATGTACATGTAAATACAGAAAACATTATTTTGTACTACAAATTGTAGCTTTGTGCGATTTGCAAAACATGTAGCTAGGGTAAACAGCTATCCGGCTAAACTCCCGTGTTAACGTGACAAAATATTCAATACAAAATTTCACATCATATTATTGATGAAGGATGAATGAAATAACTCAATTCTGATTTGGGACAAATAAATTCCTATATGATAAGAAACATAGTCAATAACCTACCTCACTCACTGTCCTACATTCAGCAGCTGGCAAGATGGCTTCCCTTCTCTGCTTTGTCATCAACTTTCGGAACCCCTCGGTAATGTTTATAATAGACATTAAAAAAAGAGCGGGAAAACTGAGGATTGGGTAAAGAGAGATAACTCTTTCACTCTTGTCCATATAATGGACAAGTGCTGTGTCCAAGATTTACGAGTTTTTTTCCCATTATGAATATTACCTCACAAAGTGTAACTAGGCAAATTTTGGAGTCAGAATTAGGAGCTAAGCTCGTAATTCCACATTAACACCTTAGTTTGGACAGGGCAAATTTTTTAACTCGTAAAGTCTAAACACTAGCACGGACAGACGGACAGACAGACGGACGGACAGACGGACGACGGACAAAATGTGATCAGAATAGCTCACTTGAGCTTTCAGCTCAGGTGAGCTAAAAAAGGTGTCTTATAATGATAAATAGAATTTATACATCTTTGGCATGGACTTTTGTTTACACAATAATTAAATGTCCCATAAAGTTTCATATGTTTATACAGCATAACACACTGCCAAGGGCAATAGGTAAAGATTTAATTTTGTGGAGGTGTGAACTCCTCTAATACCCAAAAAACCCCATTGATTTTAGACTTTAGGGAGTCAAAATATCTCATTCTTGTGAATTATAGCAATTATTATTTATATACTGATATGCTGTACTGCCGAAAGTTGTACTATTTAATGTTAAAGAAAATTTTTCTAAAAATTTTCTAGAAATCTGATCTGAACTGAACTATACAACCTTTGAAAACATAACCATACATACAGCTCTGTATATCTAAATGCTGTTAATATGTTTTTAAGATTTTAAAAAAATAAAACTAAAGTATTTGAAATGTAATTACAGTCGCACCTGCTGTTACGGCCACCTTTAATCAGCTGCCACTCGCCATGAGCGGCCAGTTTCAATCCCGCCCGTTTAGTTTTTCACTATGTAAGCCTTCTGTCTTACAGGATCCTATTGAGGGTCAGCTCAAGCTTATGGATGACAAGTCCAGTATTTCTTTCTCAAGCGGTTTTATTAAGCGTGATCGTATAGTTACAATTACATCAGCTAATAGCAGCCCAAATCAGGAGTCTCAGAATCTATCTCTATAAGCGGAATCTCTAAATCTGTTCAACATCATTTTACATGGGTATATATAACATTTTACTTATGATGGACAGTTCTGACTAGTTCGGCCCATTTACGACGATCATGAGTGAACATTTAGTGTTCAAAATTAAGATTAATAGTTTATTCCTAAATAAAGTAACAAAACCGTCAAAACTGCCAATCAAAGAGTCTGGATGCAGGATGTGAGTCTCCGAGTCCTGGGTCTGGGAGTCCCCCACCTAGTATGAGGCATCACTTACTCACAATACGTTCATTCATACACGGCATAAAAGGTTACAAAGGTTAATATATAGAATACACAATACATGACTCAATATAAAGTACTAGAGCTATCGTTGCAGACACAGAATCGCCAAATATGTCACTTGTTGTTAAACTCTCAATTTGGATATTATTATGCCCGTATTATGCACCTGGTTTCAAAACATCATTTAGGAATACTACGCATTGCTACAAGAGTCACAGAGTTCATTCTGTCAATTATCATTAACACCATTCAGTACGCAGCATCTAGGTACACATAAATATCATAGTGACCATTATGTAATACTAGCAATTCAAGGTCATAGCATGGCTATCTGTTTACAACTATATTTTAACTGATTTAAGCGGCCACCTGTCTAACGCGGACAGCGGCTACTGTTTTTAGGTCCCGTGGTTTCAACATGCCTGTTTTCAACGGCCATTTTGTTTGTTTTGTCACATGACTTTTAACTCTGACATGTGACCCCGTATCGAAAGTAGCCAAACTTCGAAAGCTGATAATGAGTTAATGACAAATAATTGAGTGGGTAATTTGAAGACTGCTGAGATTTAATGAGATAATTGATTATCATAACACCTGTTTAGTGTTGTTTATATATCTACACGTACTTATATACTTCATTACAAAGTTATTAAATGGCCAGTCTTGCGTTAAACTGCATGTACAGCCGGTACTACGCACCTTTTTTCTATAAAATTTCTTTGATAAAATAAAAGGGTGTTTATTATATATCCCAATGGAATTTTGATACTTTTTAAAGAGGTAAAACATTGGCTATCGTAGTTCAGCATATACCCTGTGTACGGAAACGCTACATCTTTGTTTACCGCATTTAATCACTTGAAAATTATTATTTGGGCGTATTTAGTAGAAAATGTTTTGCTCTTAATCCTTTGATAGATACATGGAATTAAAACAGTCATTTAAAATTAATTTAAACTTTTTATTCATCAATCCGAGCTGAGCATGCACCATCTCCGTGTGCGCCGCCATTACATATGCTATTAATAAATCTGTGCAATAGAGCCAAAATGAAAATACTCGGTGTTTTTTTTTTTATTAATTTGAAACCTGGAATAAGAGGCCACCTGTCTTTAGCGGCCAGTTTGTCATTGTCCCACAGGTGGCTGCTTAAAACAGGTGCGACTGTAATTACATTTATCAAAGTAATTGAGAGTAATTAATTACATTTTAAAAAATCAATGTAATTGTAATTGCAAGTAATTGATAAAATTGCCAATGTATTTGAAAGTAATTAATTACTTTTCAAAGTAATTGACCCCAACTCTGCAGTAGTACAAATTTGTTTTATGGACTGCATAAGATATCTGATCATTCAGCATGTAAACAGGCCTCACCTTTCTCATTGATGGACTTGCTCCGTTTCCTAGACGACTGAGGCTGTTCAGATTTAGCTCCCTTCTCTGTGGACTTACTCCTCTTCCTTGCCGAATTTTCTCCTGCATCCGAGAGACCAACAGGGGAAAAAGACTGCTTACGGCTCTTCTTTTCTTCTACAATGTGTTCAAGATGCATATTGATTGTTACTGGTCTTATTCGATGTATGTTTTCTCCTTTGCGATAATATTTGGATAAATAATTCACCAAAGTACTGTTGGAACACTTACTTTTGCCTTTGGGTGGCAGTATGGGGGTGATAGGTTCCAGAGTAGGGCCAGAGGAAGGGGCATCAGTTTTCAGACCTGGGGACTGCTTTGGAGTAGAGGGAGAGGATGAAACTGCTACAAAATACAACATACACCCATAAATGGCAGTGAACTTGCATTCAGCTACAGTGTCTTAAACTCAAAGACACAATATTGCATATTTTTCTCACTACTCTAATCAACAAGACTCATAGGTCCACTTACCTGAGAGAGTGCTAGCAGGGGAAGGGGGCATTGAGGACAGGGGGGTCGTCATAGGTGTCCCTGGGGCAGACATACACACAGGAACAGACCCACTGGGTACAGAAGCTCCCCCAGGGCTGGGGGTCGGGTCAGGGGTCTTTACAGAGGTGGTTGAAGCAAGAGTTGGTGACGGAGCTTCAGGGTCCTTTTTGTCAGAGACAGGCTCTTTTGCCTACAAAAGATATATCATAAAATCAGCCTTTTTTCCAAATCTCTCTCTCTCTCTCTGTCTGTCTGTCTCTCTCTCTAATCATTCCAAACAGTACCTGTACTTGAGCTATCTCTTCTGATGGTGTCTCTGTCTGTGTGATAATTTCTGATGGAGGCTGTTCCATTAATCCCCCTGTTTTAGCAGTGGACTGCTCGTCTACACTTCCTGTGAGGCTATCAGACGTCGGTTCCTTACTGGACTGACTGCCAGCCTTGGATCTCTCTGATGAAGTCGACCGATCCCGTTTTTTGAATAGAGACCCTGCCACAATCAGTTTTTTTGCACTGCCCTTGGAACGCCGGCGGTCATTACTGGCTCTCCGTCTCTTCCCCTCATCACTGGAGGTACTTCTTGCTCTCTCTGTTACTTTGCCAGCAGACTCAGCAACTTTTGATGCTTTATCTATTCAAAAACGGACAAGTTTGTTATGAAACTAAAAATAAACATCAGCAGAGTAACAGATATTCAACACAAGTTCTTTATTTTTTTGCTAAAGAAAACATCATTTTTGGTAACATTCTTGTATAATTTCATTAGCATGCTATTCAATTCCTTTCAATTAGGGCTTTTTATTTTCTAATCATGCATATAAATCAAAGCTGATCACATATATCTACTGCATAGAGTAAAATCAGGAATCTAATTGGTCCGTAAATTATAAATTATAACAGTCATACTCTCTTCTCTAACACAACTACGAAATGTAAAATTCATGTGAATAACACCAAACCTAAAGGTATGGCTACAAATAAAGGGAAGCAGCAAATTTTACCATGTTTTAGCAATTGAAATGTTCAAAGTGGGTAATTCATTTGTTACCATGATATAATGCAATCTTAGAACTCTCTCTCGAACTCTCTCTCTCTCTCTCTCTCCCTCTCTCTCTCTCTCTCTCTTTACCTATGCTGTCTCTCTCCCTCCTTGAGTAGATAGAGGAACTCCTTCTCTTATTAGGTAAGGCAGCTGAAAAAAATTCAAAAATTAACAACAATGCATATAAAGTAGAAATGTATTTGTTTAAAGTTCATTATTTATTGTGATTAATCAAGATGCACAGATTACATGCGATTACAACATGTTAATTCAATATACTTAATAAACTCAATAAAGTTAAGGAAATACTCAACAGTTCTTACTTTCCTCACCTATATCGTCATCCATCGATCTCTTCCTTTCGTCCTTGGGTAGAACATGCACAATCTCTATTTTCTACAAAATCAAAAAACATTCCATATGTCGATGACACTCTTGCATTTACTTAAGCATGTAACTTCACAGCATTTTTCCAGCCACTTCAAAGCCTATTATGAAATAAACACTTCTGGGAAAGAACAAAATAGTAATCTTAGTACACAACCTTACTTTTTTATTTGGAGGAGGAACAATTGAAGTTTAATATTAAATGATTGAAATGAAGCTGTAAAATAGCTGGACTTTTGATTTGACCTGGCCCTTATTCGTCATGACTTACACTATTGTGTAAATTCGATACCTGCTGCTGTGCCTCTTTGGGCATCGTCTTAATATTGATTCCCTGTACTGTCTTCTTGAAGCCATCATAAAATAGGATATCAAAAGAACCTGAATAGTAGAGAAATATCACATTAAAAAGAATACAAAAAGAAATGTTTCAGAAACATATATGTCCCTTAAGTAAAAAGTTAAATCCTTCTCCATGCCATGAAGGTACACAAGGCCAGGGCTTATTCCTGGTTTCCATGGTGCTAAGCAGCTGGGAGTCATTCACTCCCCTTGGATGGGACATCAGTCCATTGCAAGTTAACTCCCAGTGTTAGCTGGTACCTAATTCTAGCTGGTTAGACTAATAGATAAGTGGATGAAGTGCCTTGTCTTAATGCACAACACACAACATCAAGTGACCATAGCGGGGTTTCAACCAGCGACCTTTCAGTTACTGACCTAACACTTATGACCACTGAGCTATGTGCTCCCTTATGAGGTAATATTGAAAAGGATTAAATTTTTCTGAAGGTAGAGAGCCAACAATTAGAATGTTTTAAGATGATAAGCAGACATCTTTCTATGTCACAGTAGACTAACCCTTAACTCTGTAATCTAAGAATCAATCGATATTTTATACTCCTGTAGGGGCATCAGTGTAACAGGTTTATGTGTACATCAAGGTTCAAAAGATTTGAAGTAAATAATACTTTCCAAATCCAGAGTAGTTGAACCTTGCCCTTTGACCTCACTTTTAATAAAGGTCGCCTAGTCCTTAAGGGAAACCAGTGTAATAGATTGACTTTTGTCAAGCAAAAAAAAAATTTCTCAAGATATTGATCCAACAACACTTAGTCTACCACTACACATTTGAAGTATCTGACATTGACCTCTGGGTTTTTTTTTAACCTCAAAAACCATTGCAGGTCATCTACTCCATGGTATGGATTCAAGTTTACCAATGATAGAAAACAGAAATCTGGAAACAAAAATGATGAAAAATAAATAAGGACATACCATCTGTGTTAACAGCTGTTACTTTGCCGGGGTACATCTTGCAGTCTGTCCATTTGGCATACACATGGTCACCCACCTTATAACCCTGTAAGTATACAATAAACTCAGTTCATGGATTTTATACAAAAATCAGTGATATAGATAAAAGGTGTCAACAGAGTGAACAGACTAAGACCCATACATTGCTCCTAGCATTGAAATACAACTGAAATATGTTTAATAAACAGATTACAAAAATATTATCTTAAGAGAGAAGTTGGAGCAATTATTGATTTTAAAAAAGATAAATCTATCACTCAGTTATTATTTAGATCATAAATGAAAATTATTAGTAGATGGTAATCTATAAATCATCTGTAAGGTCCGTAAAACATTCATCAAGAGGACTTTCAGTATTGTTTAAAATAGGCTCGTTGAAATTTCTGTTTATCTTCCACAATTAAATAAAGGTTTTATAGACAACTTCTTACTGATTGCTTGGGTCTCCCCTTCCGAGTTGAGTGCCGAGTTTTTGGCCTGAGTTTCTCCGAGTCCATCTCTATCCACTCGTCGTAGCGCTGGTTCCAGCCATCAAAGTGAATCATCACCATTCTCTCCTCCTCGTCAATCTCTACAATCTTAGCGGAGTACCTGAATAGTAAAAATTACATTAAAAAAATTTAAGAAGTATGAACCAGGTACAGTTTTGTGTAACATCTGTTTGAAATACAAGTCAATGCCCTTTTGGTCAAATATTGTAATTAAAAATTTGAAAATTCTAAACCAGTGAAAGTATTTTGATTATAGTAATGGAAAGTAATGTTTGTAAAGATTGCAATACCGACAGGTGTTCCATACCACCTGAATTGGTGCCTGACAGACTCTGACAATAATATTGTCACAATATTTGGTGATGGGGTGCTGGTTTACATCAGACTGACAGAATTTTTATCATAATATGTGTATATTATCCTTCATTATCTACCACTTTGAGCTGAAATCCATGGCCTCAAGACGCTCGCCTTTCCTCCAGCTAATCCCAGGACGCACAGGAAATCTCTTGCTGACAATAGGCGCCAGTGTAGAGGAGGAGGCACTCGAGCAAGTACTGATGTCATCAGCATCAAGTCGACTCAAGCCTGGGCAATCAGAAGTATAAGGTAACTCAGAGCTTCTGTCTGTAGAAAAATCCATGAAACATGTACATCTTGTGACTGATTAACTTCGACGACTATACATTTTTTTTTTCAAATGTAAAGAACAGGGCAAATAACACATGCAGCTTTGCAGATATACATCCACTGCTCACTACCTGGGAAATCGAAATGGCTAATTACCTGCAGTGATTTCATTCCCTCCAGAGTCAGTGCTGTGGGGTGCCCGTTCCTCGTATGAGGTATTGGTAGATTCTGAATCTGTAGAAGTGTTGCTGGCCACTGGATCTGTTTTATTCTGTAAAAAAGATGGTGTACGTACAGTTCTATACAGCATCACTGCGCACTGACTGACGATAGACAGAGTCAAATTAAATGTTATAAACAGAAAACTTTGATAAATTCACAAAATAACATAACTTTTGACAATACCAAATTGTTTAAGTTAAATAACTTAATAAAGCAATGGCTAATTATGTATTGCAGGGGCGGTAAAAGAAAAATATACATCAAAATCATGAAAATGCGGGTTACCTTTGACGCCATTTTTAAAATTATTTAAGTAGGTCTACCGTAGTTTATTCGAGCTGAAAGGCAAAATTGTTAGCACGATCATGAGGAAATTCGTACCACAGTACAATTTCATTATACGTATCTCCAACATAAAGCAAGTAATATATTAATGTATGACTTGTTTTTGATATCGTTTAATAATATTCATTTTTTTTATTTATCAATCAAATAATTTAGTATAATTACATTAGAAAAAAACTATGATATTTCTAAAATGATAAATCTTTTCTCTCCTCGTTTCAACCCATGCATATGTTTTGTCACGTACGTCAAAAGTCTAAAACGTAATCCCCAAAAAATATTTTTCGTTATTATATTTTCTACTTTTGCCCGCTGTATTCGTTTTCTGTATAGTAGATATGAATCGCCTCTCTCTGCGCTGTTTATTTATAAGCCTCGCCTTTGGATTTGATGCAATAGACAACAATATTCTCATAGTTGCAGCACAGAGTAAAGTTTTGACAGCGGCAGTAGTTTGAGGGCAGTGATTTACCAATGATAGCATGCTGTAATGTCGTGACAGTGGCAGTAGAGTTTTGAGAATGGTGGTAATTAAGAAGAAGACAGTGCACATGATCGAGATTTTCAGAAAGGCAGAAAGAAGCAGACATTGAGGTTTCGACAACGACCATAAAGCATGATGTTTTGTGAATCGCAGCAGACAGTAAGATTTTGGCCATTGCAACATACATTAAGAAATAGTCTTTTGTTTCAAGTAGTAGACAGTGAAGTTTGCGAAGTAGGCAAAAGACAATGGGGTATTAGTTGCTGTAGACAGTATGAATAAATGACAGCTGAGCAGCATGCGACAAACGGTGACATTTTGGCAATGACAGAATGCAACTGACAGCGAGGGTTTTAACAACTGTATAGAAGTAGGCAAAAGATACCATGAAGTGAGGTCTCAACGGCGGTGCAATGCATTAGACATCAAGGTCTTAACAATAGAATTTGGCAGTAAACTGTGAAGTTTTAACAAAGAAATACGCAGTAGACAGTATGGATTTGTTCATGGATGTGTAGAATGAACAACGAAGTATCGACGACAGCATACAGTAGACAGTCAGGTTATAAGTAGGTATACAGGAGGCAGTGACACTAGCAATGTAAGTAACGAAGTGACACTTCACAGTAAACAGTGAAGTTTTGACAACGGCGCGGGAATATAAAAAAGAAATGAAGCTTTGACAATAGGAGTTCTTGTGTGCAGTGGACAGGGAGGTTCAGAGGGAAGAAGAAAAAGAAGAAGAAGAAGAAGAAGAAGTGTCTTTATATATCAGAAACAGAAATCGAATGACAATAGGTAAGCAAACACAGTGACAAATGGAGACATTTTGACATTGATCGTTTGACAATGACACTACAGGAAGTCATGCAGTCACCATGTTGACACGGACATGAGCAGTAACAGGATGCAAGCAAACACGGTAATATCACTGTACTCAAATGGATAAAATATATAAATGTATAGCAATGTCATCTATACTCATTGTCATTTTTTCCCTGAAGATTGAGTTTAATTGCATGTTCCATACTTTTGTTAATTTTTATATCAAGTCCGATCATCATTGTACACTATAACCATAAAATAAATGTTATAAAAATAATTTTAAAAAACATTTTGCCCTTATGCATGCAAGTAAACTGGGGTATTGTGACTGAAACGGCACTATGGTTTTAGGGTTAAAAGCTAGTAAAGGTACACGGACAAAGATTATAACGTTTTTAGTTCAAACTCGGAAAAATATACGACTATTTGGGTTTTCAGTATACTTATAATTGTTTCCAATTGGTTATTGTGCCAAATCTCAGCTTTTAACTTGATGTCATAAAGGATATAATTTATTAGATTTTTTTTTTTTGGAAATTAAAGTGCTTTACAATTTAACCTTGCGTGTTTTAACCTACGTATTTATAAACATTCCAGAATTTCTTAAAAATCGTCAAACTTGTTTTCTCTACATCGTATTATTGATGTCTGTCCATTACCGGTTTATCTGCCGTTGACATCAAGCTTGGTCATACTCTAATGGTTCAATTGTATGAAGTGTCTATGTTTTTGTTGTTGTTGTAATTTTGACTGAAAATATCTTCTTTTAACGTGCGAGTACCCATTGACTACAATAATGTAAAAACAAATACGGGGGTTGTATTCCATTATTAACCAAATATTCTATAAACATACAAACAGTAGATTATAAGGAATTTCGCAATTAAATTGGTTACAAGTAAGTTATACTTAATCGGCAATACTTCTCATTAAAACAATATTCAGTCTGAGAATTATATATATATATATATATATATATATATATATATATATATATATATATATATATATATATATATATATATACACACACACACACACACACGTAACAACGTAACAGTTCAGTTCAGTTTAGCCATCTCGTTCTGTCAATATTGTCCTGTACATGGCTTTTTGCACTCTTTTTTTTACTGTGGTTTTTAAAAGTGTATTTCCATTAAATTAATATCAATTATTCAATATATTGTAAAGTGTAGTACATGTACAACGTAACATAGGAAAAAGCAATAGCTGGATTTTTTTGGACGAAACAAAAGTTATTGCCTCCATTCATGTACTTTATAATAAAACTCTCTCAACTAATTATAATACAGAAAAAATATTCTGTTTTAAACTAACGATTTTAAAAAATGAAAAAGTGTTGAATATATTATAACTCAAAGCAATTACACAAATCACGTTAATTAAACAATTAATTACAGAAACAAAAAAAATCCATAAACAAAGATTAAAAGGTAATCAAAAGCTATTCTGTTGTACCGCCAAAAAACCCTTTTTTCAAATTCACCATAGGGTCATTACATATTTCTTGAAGCCCCATAAAACATAAAAAAAAAAAACAAAAACAAAACAAAGAGAAACCAATAAAACAAAGCAAACAAACTTCATTATATTACAACAACAAAACATCTGAACAAGACAAATCGTTAAAACGTTTTAATCAGGTGTACATGAACATACTTTTGAAACTGCGACAATTTTTTATGGACACATTTCTATTTTTTAAGGCTTGATCGGAGAGTTCTGAATTAGCTGTTCAAACACGATAAAAAATTGATATAGTTGTCATGTTGTAAATTTTGAATTTACCGGGTGGCAGTAAATACAAAATTTACAACATGACAAATTTTGTATTTACTGCCACCCGGTAAATTCAAAATTTACAACATGACATAGTACTGCCTACTCTACGCTGGACTTGATCATGACTATTTGTAAAACGTATCCATTTGTCTATATAATACATCCTCTGATGAAGATTTTAATCGTGTATGTATAAAATATGTAGAATGCTAGAAGGTACTCGTATTTAGGACGTCAGAGAAGTCGAGGTTTGGGATTCATTGCCTACCGAAGACCAAACCAGCAGCCCTATTTATCGCATCTTGTAGCAGAGGAATGAGGTTACCAGTGCATGCTATCATAAGATATGTTTTTATATTGTTGTTAGTATGAAATCTTTGTGTGAGCATAAGATTATAAATATTATTATTCGGACTAATATATTTTAAGAGAGTATCTATTAACTAAAATCATTTTGATATATAATTAAATATCGTTTTTACTTATTTCACATCGTATGTTACAATACTTTACACTATTACTGCTATATTATACTGTACTATTGGTAATTAAAATAAGGGATAAAAGTCAAACAGTATACAGCGGCTGCATGTTTATGTTCAATCGTCGTTTTGCGAAGAAAAAGAAAACGTGACCAAAATAGAATGCAATGTTGAATTTTATCATTTAAAAGAGTGTAGTGGGGAGAAAAATTAAAATTAACAAGAGTACGTATTTGTCTTTTTTCCTTTCTGATACAATTTATTTTAACAAATAGAATGTACAACATAGTGGGTTAACAACGTAACCTATGGTGAATTAAGGAGACTGGATAATCTATAAATTACACATCAGATATGCTTTAAAATCTATATTAATATATGTATTTATAATTAATATATTATAACATATAATGAATTGTATTTTTTATATTGATAATTATATATATCTAATATCTTCCTCCATAGGAGATTACTATAGACTAAAAATGGCCATATCCATCGAGCCCTTTAAACCCCGATATTTACTATTACATGGAGTAAATTAGAAATTACTACATTAACCAATAAGTTGTGGCTCAAAAAATTATGAAACATACATACGTAACAACGTAATTTTATTCGGTTTAATGCACTCTATATATCAACTGAATTGTTCAACAGCCAACGCAGTTTAACACCGTCCACCGTCCATTCTTTTAAACTGTTGTTGAGGTGAATGTCGTCACACGTTGGCTCCAACTAGCATCACAGTCTGTCAGCTGAACCACAGACTAAAATGATTCAAACTTTTAGCTATTCAGTAATCTCACAGCCACCACGATATTTAAGCAATTGTACAGTTATCGGAGTTAACAACCAAAGTCAACAACCAGATAACAATACAACTAAATAGAAACATGCAGTTAAAGTTCAAACCCAGAAAATATTCCATTCGAATAAAGTACTCGATAAATAAGAACAACATTATATAACTATTCCAATTCTCAAGTTCTTCAAATCCCGCACAGGTACAGAATTGAATCTATACGAGTACATTAGATGTTGTGTAGATGACAAATTAGTTACCAAACTAGTACTTAGTCTTTAAAACAGTTTATTGGTATTGAAAAAATGAAATTTATACGGACAATGTTTGAATATATTCAAAATCATAAATATGACTGGTCAGAATAACTATCGTAGTCCAATTAAGATTAACTTGGACTGTGTAATAAGATAAACTCAAAACTTCAGCACAAGCTATAAACAATCCTTCGTAATAATGGTACACTTTCAATCTTGCAAACCAGTTGCTTTTGACAATGAAACTACATTTTTTTGTCGATGATTTGAATATATTTTTATTGTACTAATTTACAGTTGGGATTGGGGACACGTTCTGTAGCTTGGAATGTCATCTCCCTATGTGCTGTCGTTTTGTCGTTAAGAATACTAGTTAACGGTGTATTGTAAGTCAGCATAACATATAGGGTAATTATAAACTTCATCGAACAATTGGCAATTACCAAGATGTTGTTCAGCATTTGAAGCTGCAGTTTATTGGATAAAAAAGGGTAAGGAAAAAAATATGTTGCAATACAATTAATTTTAATGCTAAAAATATAAATCCTGTAGATGATTTTATGAATAAAGTGGCGTTCGCATGTTAGTATTACATGAACTTGTAGTTAATTTTTACATGTGTCATGTTTGCAATTATTTAATCTCATGGTGTACGTAATCATTAATCAATAACCAAATTCTAATCGTACTTTAAGGCAATGAACAATACATTACTACACATACCAGTTTAAAGGTAGATGAAGGGGGTTATCATTAGTTATATAATATTATGATCACACTCAGAATAAATATCAACTTTTAACTTAAATTGCAAAATGAAGAGTTTTTTCCATTTGTGTGTATAATGTCGAAAAATATGGCTCCAAGTGTGTTCACAAATCTGGAAAAAATTGCCTTGACCGAGATTTTTACTGTGATGTGAAGTAAAACCAGCGGGCTCTCCAACAAAACTGAAGAAAATGATATTCAATCATCTGAACAATGTCTACGCTGATTTCCAAAAGCAGCTGCGATATACTTTTGTTTTTACTGAAATATATGTTTGAAATTCAATGTCCACAACATGGCAAATAAGTAAATGGCTGTATATTAAATGTTTACTTATTTTCCTTCCCAATTTCTATGCTGAAAATTACTGATAAGACAGAAACATTTAATTATATACATGTCATGTACTTGTATATTTCTACGAAAATTGATTTTTCAATACCGTGCGCTAAAATGTAAAAATGTAAAAGCAGTAAGAGCAGCACATGTACTTCATGTAGTTTATAAATGGGTCATAAAGAAGAGATTCAGCAATTATACATGCATGGCAAATCACGTCCACAAGTCACAAAGTTTATTGTGAAGGATTCGTCTATTTTAACCGAAACTTGACTCACTCTGTGGTCCACTAAAGAGGTCACAATATCTTTGAAACAAAATAAAACATACAGTTAAAATACGTAACACAATAAAAGACGCAAGAAAACACTTGCACCATTCCTCCTTACATCCGGGTTAGCTACAATTAAGTTGTACGCCAATTGAGACAAGCCGTAAATAATCCTTGCAGAAAATATGACAGAGACTGGGCCGATGGTTGCTTTATTCAGAACGCTGAAAAATAACCCAAAGAAGTACAAGAATTCTTAAAACCAATTGCCATAATTGATAAAATCCGCGTGTGAATGTGCGCGTTTTGGTTGTTGCGTATTCCGGAAGCGGATATAGATCTATATATGACCGCCATTTTGATTTTATGTTCCAGTGAGATTTATGCAGGAGCAATAAAACAGAAACACGTAAGTATATGCTTTATTTATTTGCACTCACAGTGATATTTTATACAAGAAATTTTCTCTTAATTTGTAAATTCAACAGTCTCCCTTCGTATTTGTACACTATATTCTGTCTGATGAACCCGACCATGCTACGTAAAACCCTCAAAAGGAATTACTTAAATAATATTGTCAGAGTTGAGTTGTTACATAGCTACATAGTATCTATGTTTAAAAAATATACTGTTTAATTTTAACGATAAACACTCATTTTTACGTTAAATTGACATTCCGAATACACATGTTAAAGACTCGTTCAAAATGTAAACACGAGGTCATTGTCGATCTAAATATAGACTGTGTGAAATGGAGGCTACGCCATCTTTGTTTTGAAGTATTTATGTGCGTTTGGACAGGATAAAATGATTAGAGTTGACTGGTATCGTGAATGTTGTTGTACCGATATTAAATACAACATGATTTCACATTATTTTTATTTACCGACAGAACATAACTCGCTCAAGAAATATATTATGGTCAACGACCCGATTTGTTTGTATAAACAAAAATGGATTCGGTTGGTAAAGAAATTTCCGGAATATGTCACTATTAGATTGAAACAAATAAAAAGAAAATTGAGAAAGGTCGGATTTGCTTTTGTGCTCATGCATTAAATTTAATAACCATATGAATTTTGATGAATGTATTCTTTAGATAATATCGATCGTTAAAAACGTGGAAATCCTGCAAAATTGTGTTGTTGCCAAGAACTACAGTTGAAACATTGTTGGCCTATAGCGCCAGCACGGGCAGTGCACGGGCGATGAATATTTCTGTTACTTACTATAAGAAATATTTTTTTGTTAAGTCGTTATTAGGGAAAAAACACGTGATTATTGTACCTATAAAAATGTCTGTTTTTAACAACAGTGAGTTCACCGTTATGCATTTGTTTTCCTAGGGTTGATAAGGTAACGTTACTTTGACATCAAACTATGAGTCGCGTGAAGAAGAGGCGGTGCCACAACTGTGAGGTAATCACCATATAGTGGTCCATAGATGTGCTATATCATTTCCTCTCATCAGTATAACACACTCTGCTTATGTAGTACTTGTCTATGTCCACTCAATAGTCATCGTTCCGTTATCCATTTTCCGATTAACTACAATTTGTATGTGCAATAGATTGCCGAAAAATTATTTGAACCTATGAAATTATTTATCTTGTTCTTTCAACATCAATTTATATTAGTGCACGAGAGTTTCAAATTTACATTCCCAAACCTGCCTGATTGTTACCCTCCGCTTTTTCTCTACCTTTCCCTCCTCTACAAGCCCCTCTACCCTCTCCCTCCTCGATCTACACCCTCTACCCCCCCCCGGAAGGAGGTGTCGGATAAAGCTTGAGAATTAAAGTATACGTGACAGTATTGTACATAATCCGAGACTGTCAACTCCTCACTGTTATTTGGTGTTGAGCTATGACTTTCATGGTAACCGTGTATCAGTGTGTGTGTGTGTTTAGAATTATTCCAGGGGCAGGGGTAAAACCACAGTGGACACCTATAAAATCATACTCAGTATTGGAAACACAAAAGTACATTTAATATAGACACCCCCCCCCCTACATTTTTGTTATGGATATTAATATGATGATTACGTTTTGAATTTTGACTTGCATTAACATACATGCATTTTCTTCAAACTGCTTTAAAAAAAAACCACCATAAACCTTATTAGATTGGATGTTTTCCTGTTTTCCTGGCCTTTTTAATGATTTTGATATTTTACTTGCAAGGAATACATCAGAACCTGCGCTTGTACGAAAACTGGAAATTCGCTGCCTCCAAAAGGAAGGGCATTCTCGGCTCGATTTTAAATATATTTTTTTAAAGTCACGAATACCACTTAAAATTATACTGCATGTTTTGATAAATTACATTGATAAATACTTGTAGAACGATTTATTTTCTCTAAAGATTTCAAAAATGCAAATTAAAATTCAAATTTTCAAACAGATCGATAGAAGTGTCTGAATGTGTTCAACAGTCTGTATATGGGATGTAAGAACCCATAGAACTATATTAGTGAGAAGTAAGAATCATCAGTTTAATTAATTGGTTGTGAGTGAAACATTTGATTCAACTCGCAAATTTTTAAAATCGAGCCGAGAATGCCGATTCCAGTTGGAGGCGGCGAATATTTCGCCGGTTATGACGTTTTCCTGCCATGTAAAATATCAAAATTGTTTAAAAAAACCCAGGAACATGTCAGATATTTCGGTCTAGGAGAGGGATAGAATGAGAGGGATAGTTTTCTGACTTTTGATTTAACATTTTCCTGAACATCTTAAGAATAAAACAAATTACCAATGAATGATAATTTACGATTGAAGGACGGTCACGTTTTGAGCTACACAAATTTAGAATTTTCAGAATTTAATTAATTTTGATTTAATGATGGCAATGCAGTTAAATCTAAATGTATTTATAATGCTCAACCAAAAAAAAATGTTTGTTTTGTTAAAAGCGGTTTTTCTGCGTTTTATATATTTTAACCAGAAATTAAGAACAATCTCACCGAATCCAAGCTAGCTTAACCATTCTACGACCTTTGTAAGCTAATACTTGGTAGTACCTTGGTTATATACATGTGACAAAGAATTATGAGCTTCATTTCTAACATGTAACTCAACGAGTGATTAGCTGCATAACTAACACAAAGGAGAAAGTTATAGGTTCTTTTTACTCGTATTACTGTGGAATCTATTTTATTCATGGGATCAATGTTCGTGGGAAGACAAACTTTTCCTGTTTCGCGGGGACGTATGTGGCAACGCACTTTGAAAAAATTACGCATTCTAAAATTTTTTTTTCAAAGTGCGTTAAATTTTTGACCAAATCAACGCACTTTGAGACTTGGTCCCAAAATTAACGCACTTAATTTTTTTTTTTTCAAAGTGGGTAATTTTATAAATTTCGTTGTAACACACGTATTTAGTAATTAGCAAGTTCGAGATAATTCTAATAAATATTAAACAAATGCTTGTATATATGATCATGGGGAAGTCAATTGGTGGACAAGGGTTACCCACAAAAGCCAGGAACATTGGTTCACGAACAATTGATGATTCCACAGTGTTTTGTAGAGCAACAGCTCGCTCTTAGCTTTACAATATTTTGTTTACCATTATAAAATGTAGCCAAGCATTCTATGCTATGAAAATGGAAAATGAAATTAGAAACTTCAGCTTAAATTGTTACCCTCAATATACATGTATGAATATCCTAATGCATCAATTGAACAAATTTAAACAGAAAATGTGAGACAATTTGACAACAATGGTCTCACCAGTAATAAAACTTTTTTAACTGGACACGAGCTAATGAGTCTCACTAATTTAGCCGTGTTGTTTTATTACTTGCAGGGGTGCCTGACGTCTAACTGTGGCGAGTGTACATTCTGTAAAGACAAACCTCAATTTGGCGGAAAAAACTCCAAAAAACAGTGCTGTATAAAGAAACGGTGAGTGACGAGGTAACCCTAATAAACAAAAAAGTCATCTAATATCGACCCTTTAATTATTCCCAAAAAATCTGAAGATGACCGTTAATTGAACAGCAAGTAGCTTTGAACAAACTTCAAGAGTCTTCAATTTTAAATTGAAATAAATTGTTATTTTTTTTCCAGATGTTTAAATCCAGTGTTCGCTTCAACTGATACACCAGTATGTATATTCTTATTTTGCAAAATAAAATATAAAGTAAACTATAATGTAAACTATTTGTTGTAATAATAGAGGAGTTAGTTACAATGTCTGTGTTATCATGTATATTGTCTACAAAAAAGTCATTTCTGTCAGAAGTAACATGCAGAAGTCATATTCATTTAATTAACATAAAAAAATAAACAACGCAAATAATTTGGCTACATCATTGTCATTACTTGCCGACATACATGTAGATTTTCAGTGTATTTCAAGCATTTTACATAGAGCTCACGAGGGGAGCGTTTTTAATGCAATTATATACAGTAAAACAGGGTTATAGCGAACACGCTTATAATGAACTGACGCTTAGGCCTATAGCGAAGTGATTTTCATTCCCCGTGACTTTATTACATGTTATAAACTTGAAAGATTACGCTTATAACGAAGTAAAATTGTCCGTCCCTAGGACTTCCTTATAAGCGTGTTTTACTGTATATTAACAAATACTGAAATACTGATGTGTGCAGTATTAGGGTTCGTCGGATGTATTGTGTTTTTGATCTATACTTCTTACATCAAACTTGAATGTAACGTTTCACCCCTCTTCTCTTTCTTTTAGTCCAAGCCTGGCTTTGTATTATACAGCAACATCAGGAAGCACATTCCCAAGGCTTATGTTATGATTAGAAACATTCTTGATAAAGATATGCTGTCGAGATTTCGGATTCAAGTACCAACTGATGACAAAAAAGATGTAATACAGGAAACAGAAACAACCCAGAATGCAACTGACTCTACAACACAAAAGTCAGATCGGCCCCAAAGAAAACGGAAGGTGAACCTTAATTACATCAATCCTGCCCAATACGTACCGACACTGAAAGCGCCGAGGAGAGGGGCCTCCATGAATGAAGGACCCGCTAAAAGACGTGGCAGTGGAGCGCCTGGTAGAACACCTGGAGCACCAGAATGTGAAGGACGTTCACTCTGTCAGAACAACCAACCAGAAGCGGCATGAGAAAGAAGCAGCGCCCCACGCACGCGCGACCTCAGCGGGCCAGGACAAAGAAGAAAAAACTACGACCTTATGAGTATCTGAAGTACCTGCCAGCCAAGTGTGAAAATTTAGGCGGGGACGCCTATCCCGGCCCACCCAAGCCTCTCCCATCACGACTCAGGAGAGCACAGAGAGTGGGGATGAAAACTGTTCACTGGATGAGTTTGGACCCCCGGTGTTAGGAGCCCTGCAAGAATGAGAAGGAAGCAGTGAAAACTGAGTTTCTCTGGCCGGCACTGTAAGCCGAATGGCACCTATTCTCGTGAATATTACACGGATTTGAGTAAATTACCGAATCTGAACAATAAACCTAGACCAAGGAGAAGCACTCCTAAAATAAAATTAGATAGACATACTAAAATTATCGAGGAGAAGATCTCGCCATTCAGTGTAGCAGTAAAAAAGGAACCGGGAATAGTAAACAGAGCCGAAAACTACGGGTCATTGTCAGTAAAGAAAGAACTTAAAGTCAAACATGCTGGAGATTCGAACGCATTTGTGATAGCTTCATGTAAAAATGACCAGAAACCAGTCAGTAAAGACATCGAGACCTCGCTGAACACCTTTATGGAAAACACTGAAAAAGACAAGCAAATGAACCAGTTGAAGGACTAGGATCCCTGTTTGTCAAGACAAAATCATGAAGACTGTTAAAGAACTGGCGAAGGAGAAAAAGTTTGTGAAGTTTTTCCAGCTCAGTGTCGGGAACAAACTTATCTTTATCCCCACCGACGGCTCCACGGTCATACCGAAAGCTTACGTCATGGACAAAGTGTCCGACGCATCAAAGACTGATAAACCCTCGGTTACCATGGATACTCCCTGTCATTAAGTCTGAGCCAGTGGATGACACGGATGGCGACCTCCTGCCCAAGATAACTAGCGTGTTCAGCTTGTCGTCAGACGCAGAGAAAGACTCGCCTCAAGAGAGCGACTCGTTCTCAAACTTCCAGGAGACGAAACCACTTAACACCGCCGCTCAGGGTGTTAGCGAGGAAAAACGACCAACTGCAGTTATGCCTAGTCCGGAAAACAGCTGCGCGCAGAAACTGAAAAGTTTGATTAACCCAGAAATGTTCAATAGACATTCTATAGACGAAGACGACAAGGTTCTTCAGAGTTTATTGAGAGACACCGTGACCAAGATATTCAGCCATCAGCAGACGACAGCTACATCATCATGTCAGTCAGGAAATGCGAAAAATTCTGCAGAGTTGGCGAGTAAGTTGCAGAAAAAGAAAGAAGAAGACAATGTTAACGTACGAGTGACAACTATACAGCACGCGCCTCACTCTAAACTCACTCACTTTACAGATAACACCAAACGACCGGCCATAACTGTTATCCCAGACCTAGGGAAACTAAAATCTATCGACAAAATGACAAGTAAATCACAGCCTCACTTAGCTCAATCACGAAATCAGACGTTATCTCAACCAAGTCCCATCTACATCACAAACAAAGTACAGACTTCCATGCCCCAGTCGCACAGCCAGACGCTATCCCAGCCCGGCCCTGTCTACATGACAATGAGCTCCGCACCTCAGCACAAAATATTGATTCTCCCCAAAACTAGTTCATCGAACAACACAAACACCCGAGTGGTCGGGAGCTCTTCTCAATCAATCCCAAAGCTGCAAAGTTTGTTGCCGACTTCCAAGTATCAATTTGTGGTCCACAAGTCGGCAGACACCAACGATAAGCGCGGCTTTGAAGTCGACCGAGCCCGGACTGATGTACACTGGTATCCATGGTAATAACAGTGGTGAAGGTGTGTCCCGCTCCCCGGCCACGCCTCTTCTCCTCTTCCCAAATATCTCAAGTAAAACGGTTCCCAGTTTTTTCAAACAATACCACAAGTAGGATCATAGATTTAAACCCACCCTATTGCACCCCCAGCATCCCCACCCGAGATTACTCCAATGACTAGTAATACTGGCATCTCTAGCGGTAGCTCATCAATTCAATCATCATCTACCACAAAGAAACAAGTTATTGTGACATCCCGTGCACCAAATGTGGTCAATAGGACGCCTCCATCCCCGGGTCGTAAAGACAAGACAGTTTGTGCGGAGGTTAAAAACAAACAAAGCCGGGACGTTGCCGATTCCTCCCTTCCCACTACCGGCGGATTTGGACACGAGTGGGTGACAGTTAAATCGGAGCCAGGGGACGATCACGAGTTCGAAGCCTCTATACTAACCACAATAAAAAAAGAAAAGACTAGTGAAAGCGAAAGTGAAAGTGAAGAGGAAAGCCACGAGCCGAATAGATCTAGTACAAGGCAAGGAACGCCACAGTTCCCCGCGCATCCCGTCACTTCAGTCAACGCAGGGGAAACAGACACAGAGGAACGTATCCGTCGACTGAGAGAGAGAATGCGCGCGCAACAGGAAGAATGTGAAAATTTGAAAAAGTCTTTACTTAATGAGAGTGAGGACGTCTCATAACAGAAAGAAGTTTTGTGTTTTATTATTGTTATAAATATTGTTTTAAATAAAGTTAAAATTTTATCACTTTTGAACTTCATAAAATCTTTACATGTACAGGAATAATAGGAAAAAGTAACATCAGAATGTCCTTAGAGAAATGGTCGACATTGGTCGCTGACTTATTTGGTTTTGTAATTACATGTAGATATTGTCACTACTGAGGTTTCATTCAATATTTGTTGAATACCAATTTTCGTGGATTTTGTTGTTTTGTTGTTCCACGAAATTAAATGTTCATCGAAGTGCAATTTCTATGCTCATTTTGTATTGATAGGGTCATTGGTCACGAATTTACGTATTCCTTGAAACTGTGGTATTCACATCATCCACGAAAATTGATACCCTTGAATATTAATGAAACCACGGTATTCTAAATGCTATTGTCTTTCAACATTCTGTGTAAGAGAACACATTCATTTCACCCATATTACGATCTAATCATGCTTGATAAAAATTTAGCAAAAAAATCACTGAAGCCATATGTTTGTATATTTTTTATCATTGATATTATTTACAGCATCTTTATTAACAAAGTAATATTGATAAAATGATCAAATAAAGTACTTTTAGACGGTAGAGTAGTAAGCTACTAAATTAGTACACAAGTACATCCGTTGAACGTATAATCCAACACGTATTTCTTATAAATAGGATCCTTAATGCCATCTTATTGCCATATATTGTCGTATTTAATATAGTATTATTGCGCTCCAACAATATGTCATTTGTGTCACTGATGAAATGTATTTAATTATACGTTACTAATTTTTCTCGCAATATCACCGGTGTGAGATCAGTTTGTCCAGTGTGAGATTTTTCTGTTTTGCACTGTGTATTACTACGCCGCTTTAAAATGTAACAAACGTTTGCTGTAGGGGAATGCAACATGATGGATTGAGAATTGAGATTATCCATTAGGTAATTGTTTTGCTTAATTATTTCAATTTATCATATTTTATTGGTGGAAAAACTGTCGTATGCTCTCATTTTGACTTGCACTATTTAATTTGAAAATCGCAGAGGTAATCTTTTAAACGTCATAACAGAAAGTTGTCCCTGACATCGTTTTTAAATGTAAAATAATGCGTCAAGATCGACAGAGCCTCGTCTTAGACCGTGAATATTTGCCCCTGGTGGAATTTCGCTATCCCACACTCGTAACAAAGAATGATCCTATTGACACTGACAAATATGCTTATTATGGTCTTAACTTCCCCAGGTTTAGATGTACAATATGGTATGTACATCATAGAAAAAACTCTTAAGAATGAATTTCATTATTGAGGTTAATTACAAAAAAAGTCCATGTACTAGGCCATCACATTTAAATTATCCCTGTAAAATAAAACTTTTAATTATCTCCATAGGTTCTTAAAAAGTCAAATGCTTTTTATACAATGTGTATGGCAATAAATTACTATTTCGAAGCTTATAATTTCCGACACATGGGTAAAATTGAATCAACTTTTTAGATCACCAAAGCTAATAGCTCAAGTGAGCTTTTCTGATCACTTTTTGTCCGGCGTCCGTCCGTCTGTAAACTTTTTACATTTTCGACCTCTTCTCCTGAAACACGGGGGCAATTTTAACCGAATTGGCACAAAGCATCATTGGGTAAAGGGGATTCAAATTTGTTAAAATAAAGGATTACGCACCATTTTAAGGGGAAATAATTAGGATTTATTGAAAATTTGGTGATATTTTCAACAAAAATCTTTTTTTCAAAAACAATTTGGCCAGAAAAGGAAGCATCCTCAGATAATGTAGATTCAAGTTTGTTCAAATCATGGTCCCTGGGGGTAATATGGGTCACAATGGGGGTCGAAGTCTTGCATAGTAGTATATAGAGTTAATCTTTAAAAATCTTCATCTCAAAAACCATTTGGCTAGAAAGCTTGTGTGGAAACATTCTCAGAGAGTGTAGATTCAAGTTTGTTCAACTCATGGTTCCCGGGGGTAAAATGGGACCACAATGGGGGAGGGGGGTTGAAGTTTTACATAGGAGTATTTAGAGTTAAACTTGAAAATCATCTACTCAAAGACCATTTGGTCAAAAAAGCTGAAACTTGTATGGAAGCATCTAAGATACAGTAGATTCAAACTGTAAATTCAAATTTGTTCAAATTTTGGTCCCCATGAGTAAGTTGGGGCCACAATGGGGGATGTTGTGGTTGAAGTTTTACTTAAGAGTAGTATATAGAGTTAATCTAAGACTTTTAAAATCTTCTTCTCAAACACCATTAGGCCAGAAAAGATGAAACTTGTGTGGACGCATCCTTAGATAGTGTGGATTCAAGTCTGTTCAAATTATGGTCTCTTGAGGAAATGTGGAACCACAATGGAGGAGGGGTGTGAAGTTTTACATAGGAATATATACCGGTAGATAAAAATCATTTTTTTTTTTAAAGAAAGGTTCAACATTAGTGAAAGCAACCTTAGATAGTGTAGATTCAAATTCGTCAGAGAAGGGTGGCACCACATTGGGGGTGGGGGGTCCAATTTTATCAAGGAAAACTTTAAAATTCAGAAAAACTCAAATGTTGTAATATATGGTTTTACTTATGTAATATATGGTTTTACTTACTGTGACGAAAAGGGATCAATGATAAACAGAATATCCAGGGGAAAAAAGGATTTTTTTAAATACAGGATCTGTAGGACTACATTGTCAATATTTTTTGGTATATGACTCCGTAAAGCTGATTTTACGATGTCTATTGTTGCTCAGGTGAGCAATGTGGCCCATGGGCCTCTTGTTTAATTCCCGATACGTGGGTAAAATTGAATCAATTATTTTTTATTAAATATATACGATAAACCAACATCTTTTATTTTACGGGAGCCTCTTTGTCGTGAATATGACTCGCTGCGAACTAGTATTTATTGTATGGGTGTAATACCAAAACGAGTATGGATAAAGCGTGGCCGTAAAAAATAGTCGTTGCGAACCAGTTTCTCTGGTGAATCGCGAAATAAAGTCATAGCAAATATAAGTTGATATATTTCTTTGTTACATAAGTTCTCCAGTGAAACATCAGCATGCTACATTTTTTGATTCATTTTTGGGAGTTGATTTTAATCAACTCTCCTATGCAGTTATTCTTGCAAACCGAAAGTGAAACAGTGTTTGGACCTAAGCACAAATCATCACCGCTGACAAGACTATATAAGTTCTTGAAAATAAAAGAAAAAAAATTATGTAATGTATGCTGAAGCATTGTTTTTCAAGGAAACTTATCTATAAACACTTTGAAAATAGTCAAATTTTATATACTACGAACAATTTAAATATTTTTGTAGTCTCATGTATTCCTACGCCAGAGTTAATATAGTCTCGTTCAACCAGACGCTCGGCTGTCTCCGTAAATCTGTGCGAGCAGAGAGGGGGCTCTCTTGCTTGTCGGATATTAACGGAGACAGTCGAGCGTCTAGTTAAATGAGACAAGAGTTCGATATCAATAGTGCTTGGATCCATACAATTTTTAGAATTGTTTCGATAACTAATACATACTAGTATAGTTGAACTTCTATCTTTAAATATTACACAACATGATTCATATGGGGTTTCTCGAAATTCTTGTCGGAAAAGTCTAAAAATTCATATTATAAAAAAGTGCGTAATTCAAATACAAACTAGAAACTAATTGCCATGCAAAATAAATTGATTTTAAAATAAATGATAATCGATAAAATCGACTCCCGTCAGTACTTCAGTACTTTGATTATGTATGTAAATGCATATCAATAATCACAAGCTATGGAAAACTGGTTTCTATAGTATAGGCGCGATTACGTTATTCAATAAGATATCCATACATACTAGCACAAACACACATACACACACACACACTCTCTCTCTCTCTCTCTCTCTCTCATGTCCCACCCCCGTTCTGTTGCACTGGCTTAATGTCTGTAGTAACAACATCGAGTTCGTAGGCTTTCTGTTTTTTGGTTTTCTTGCAACAAGTTAAGGGACTTTTGCTGAATGTCGGAGATATTGGGAAGTATACACAGCACTTTATCCGTTTGATGATTCTTGTGACGAAAGGCATGTTGTATTGGACCGGCTTTCGCCTCTTTTGCGACGCTTCTAATGTTTCTCGCCATCTTAAAAGCCCGCGTTCTTCTTTAGTTCCTGAAATTATTTTGATTTTTAAAAAAGTGCACACTTTATTTTATTAAGCACTTTTAAATGAACATCTCGAAAGGTTTTTTTAAAACTCACCCGGCACAGTGTTGTCGAGTATGAACCCAATGACCCCGCCCACAAACATGGCGGTCGTCAGAAGAACCTCCAAGACTTGGTCCAGATCCTCACTTCCTGGAAAAAGAAATGAGCTAATGAAATTTAGATACCATATATGTCAGTATTGGGATTTTTTAGTGATTAACTTCAATTGTTGAAAGTATCAAGCTTTCAAGGAATGTCGTATTCATGTAAACAATCAACTGGAAATTGAATATCGTATGCTTCTATCAAGGTGTTTCATCATTTCAAAAGATTTAGATGAGGAAGGGGAGCTTGCATGAGTATTTTGGCATTATTTGATGACTTTAACAAGCTCCACGTGTAGAGTCAGACCAGACCTTACCCGTATTGATGGAGTTCGGATGGGTCAGTAACCACTGAGGTACCATCAACCCCAGGATCATGGACAAGGCCAGGATGGTCAGATTCCTGGTGGAGGACATGTCCATGAACTGTAGTACGGAGATCCCCACCGCCCCCACCATCCCGAACACCACCTGTCAGCGTCCCCCCGATGATTGGGTCCGGGATCAGGGTCAGCACCGCGCCAAATTTACCGATGATGCCGCTGAGGAGGAGGGTGACCCCCGCGACCTGGAACACCCGCCGACTGGCCACCTGAAAGAGAGGCTCACTGAAAGTCGTCCTTAATGATTAATGCAATGTAGTGGAAGGGATTCTGAGGCCAGGACACACAGCAGTATAAAAAGAAGGGAAACTGAGTGAAAAGTACACTGCTGTAGAAGTGTTTCTGAGCCTCCTACCTTTGTGATTCCTATGGCCCCGATGTTTCCGCTGTATGAGGTGGTAGGATGCCCCGCACCAACCATTCCCGAGATAATGCTGGCGAAGCCTTCTGTGGCGATTCCACGATTGACGGCGTGTGGCGGTGGCGCTTCAGCATTAGACAGTCGGGCGGCGGCGAAGTAGTCGCCCACGGACTCAATGATGGAGGAGATGGTGGCGGCCAGCATGCCAGCAAACCCGGCGACCGACACAGTGGGCGTGCCGAACTGGACTGCAAAATACACAAACAGTAACTGAATACTTGACAGTTCGTCATATAATGTTTGACATTTCTTAATTTGTTTGCCCGTAGGTTTAAGGATGTTTTTGTCTACATTTAGAAATTTTAAAAATATATTCTAGAATTTAGATTGGGCTAAAGAATTCTTTCATCTTTTATATATAGCAAAGCTCTTATGTGGATATATAACTGTAATACATTTGTTTCAAATCCATTTTGCCTATATTTTTGTTTGTATTGTTCATCATTAGAAGTGCTATAAGACGTATATATGTCTTTTGCAATAAAAAAATTGAAATTGAAATCAGTATTTGTATGTTATCTTATTGCTTACATGGATAAGGAAAATAAAACCAGGGCATTGTATTGAGCACGTCCAGTCTGGCGTCAGTGCGCGCGAGATTGGTGGTGTTTTTGTTGTTGATGACGATGGTTGGAGATATGACGTCAGTGACCGTCAGAATGTAGCTGAGAATCCAACACAGAGCCACGCTGAGAATAACCTTAAAACATAAAATGAGATGTTACATTCAGAAATGCTATTCATGAATTTATGTATGGAATATTAAATGAAAAGTTCAAGTAGGACTAATGAAAGCCGTATAATATTACCGGCATTAGCTGGAAAATTGGATAGGTCGTCATGTGACATTTCTTTTCTCTAGAGAAGCTAGGGATCGGAACCTTTACACGGCCCAGATATAAACTGAATAGGCCAATCAGCGTCAGAGTTCTGAAAATAACGATTTATATATTTATTTGATGAATTGATTAGTGTTTTGGTCGGTGATACGATTGGAGATTGTACACCAGGGCGGACTCTACTCTGTATATTCTGTATATTGCCACTCGAGATGAAAGGGAGAAATTCTTTTTATATCACACATGTCATACGAGCTTACCAGAACAGTAATATTTGGATGAAGTATAGCTTTAGAAACGAAGGAATGCAATACTTATTGAAACTTCGTTCATGTCCATTCATTGATATCACTTATGTCTACGAACAGTCGTATGACTGCATTATAGTCCAAAACGGGCTATTCTAAGGATATTCTAATCGTTTTCTAATGTCACATTTTCACGATGAACAAGTTATATAGTGATTGTATTTTTCCTTTTTTTAAAAAAATATTTATAGCATAATGCAAGCTGATAAGTAACAGTCATAAGTTACAAATCAACTATATTTTGGTATTATACTATTATACATTGTATGTTATGTTAATTACTTTCACAGTGTGGTTTTATTACTAATAAACCATAACATAGATTACCTTTATTACATTAGAAGGGTATTACATCAATTACATTACATATTTTGTAACGTTATACAGGTTAGTCAGAGTATCACAACTCAAAGGTCAATATGAAATACTTAATTAAACTGCTACGTTATTTCCTTGTCAAAGTAAATTACACTATTGCATAAAAAACGTTAATTGTCATTCTCAAAATTACGAAGCCGACGATTTCACCTTACAACGTTATAGTCAATTTTAAGAGTATCTAATGAGGTATATGACGATCAATATCTGTGCAATGTTATTATATTATTATACATTATATAATAACTAAAAGTTACACGATAAAACGTTACACAACGTACAACAAGACAATATCAAAATTGTTCTAGTTGATGTCTGCATTAAACGTACATTATTACCAACAGTTACACTATATTACAGTTATGTAACTTACACCACAGCCATTACCAGTGGTACTGGTTGAAGTCTGTATTTCATGTGCGTTATATCTAAAAGTTAAACTATGCTACTGTTACGTAATTTACAGTATGACAACACTCCATCGGTACTGGTTAAATTGGTGGATATCTGCATTACACATAATATGTTATTTATTACAGTTACACGTGATAACTGTTCGGTTACTTACAGCATAGCGATCCCCCAGTGGTATTGGTTGATATCAGCTGCTACAGCGGTCAGAGACAGACCAATGAGGGAGATAGTGGGGGCGATAGTGAGGGGGCCGATATACCTCAGGAAGAAACCCATCAGGCCCGTACACCCCAGCACTAACTGAACGATGGAGGCAAGCATCAAGTTACCCTGGATCTGGAATAAGTGATAATAAACATGTCACCTCCGCCTCGAGAATACACCATACAATTATGGATTTGTCTTTCGGAATAGGAATTAATTAATGACGATGAACGGGTAACGATATCACATGATTTGGATATAAATATGTATACCTCTCGCATTCTCCTCTGCCAGACCTCGTCTCTGTCGATAGTTATTGTATAATTGCTGTTTACACCTAGAAAAAGAAAAAGAAAATGCATGAAATTTAGGATTTGCCATTAACAATATCTTCGCTAGCCAAAGGGTTCTGATCCGCACCGCTTGCGGATCAGAAACCCTTGGCTAGCGAAGATGCATTTACATACGGTAATTATCAAAGTGGTCTTGATTTCGAGGATAACAAAACGAGAAAATCAGACATTGGTTATACCCAAATTGAGAATGCAACCAATTGTTATTATGGTATCACCATTAACGTTTTATACAATTTCTGCCAATGTTCAAATCTTGTTCAAACTAATTTTACATTTGTTCAATCCTTTAATAAACTTAAATATGGTGTTAATTTACGTCTTAAACAAACAGTGCTGATTTTCAACTCAATTATATGATACTTATAATCAATGTTTGTCAACAAACACCTGCTGTCACTGTCAAAGCTAGAGTACACTGGAAAAAAAATACTGCTTGTTTTTTTTTTCGCTTGAAAACATATATATATATATATATATATATACCTACAGTGTCAATGTTCAACTCTTGAACAAATTTTGCCGATGTCGCCAAGGTTCAACTCTTCAATGAACTTACTTATGCTGTCATGTTCACCTCAACTATTATTTAAACTTCACTATGCTATCAATATTCAACTCTTGTAGAGACTTACTTAGGCTGTCAACATTCAACTTTTAAAGAAACTTACTTATGCTGTCAATATTCAACTTTTACAGAACTTACTTATGCTGTCAATATTCAACTTTTACAGAACTTACTTATGCTGTCAATGTTCAACTCTTGAATAAACTTACTTATGCTGTCAATGTGCAACTCTTCCTCGGTACATCGCCATTTTTCCAGCGCCATCATGGCTATAATAGGCGCCAGGAAGTTATGGGAGCCTCCTTGGATGATTCCTAGCCTATGTATTATATAAGTCTATGTATTATATAAGTCTATGTATTATATAAGTCTATGTATTATATAAGTTTATGTATTATATAAGTCTATGTATTATATAAGTCAAGAAATTCCAGGTAGAAAGATGGTAAGAAAGTGTATAATGTAAAGAGTTATATGTAAAATTTATTGTAATAGAATTTGTGAACTTATTTAAGGAATTTTTTTTTCTTAAAAAAACCCCAAACATGATATCAAACCTCAGAGCTGAATGTGAACATGCAACGTGTATATACGAGCATACCACTTATAAGTTGTTAAAATGCTTGTAATGTTTTCAAAATAACAAGTTCAATATATGTAACTGATTCTAGTACATATTTAATCCAAGTTAATACGTAGTTTGCCTGTCTAATGTGACCTCAAAATAAAATCATCGTCAAATACAACACAGTTAAACAACGTGAATTATATATAGAGATTTGTTTATTAAAAGTCGTTAGCCTCATTAAGATGATGAATGTTCCCTTTATTTACAACCGGATATCAAGGAGCGATTGGTTTTATTTTAGTTTTGTGACACTGATTAGTGAGCTATAAATTCTCCGTTGTTTCAGAGTGAAGATTACATGTAATGTACAATCACGTCCAGCATCTTTGAGGAGATGAGGGTCAATGCTCGAGTAAAAAGTTCGCGATTATATTATAACCGAAACAAAATTCAATTTCAATTGTTTATCGTGTATATCAGTGAAGAAAGCGACAAAACCAATTGTTATATTTAGAAAGATACGATGAAAACAAAAGCAAAATCTCTTTTAAAAAATTAAGATAAAATCGTTGTAAAGTAATGTATTGACTTATAGATATTGATCATCAAAGTAACGATTAATATCGATGCTCACATCGATGGACATAACGATACGCATTTAGCGATCGACGTTGCTAGATTGCGAAAAGCATATCGAAAGAGAGAAAAACATTGGCACCTAGCAAGTTAGAGATAATTCACTTTTCTGTCTTACGTTGATCTTATTAGACTTTTCACATGCTGGAAGGAGTCCATGCGAGTGATATCAACCGACCTCCCGACATTTATATAACATACAGGCAGAACAACACCTCAACATGTAAAGTCTACAACAATTTGTAAATGTAGTCATTCATTGTACCTGACACCAAATGTGGTCTGTAAAATAGTGGCCACTCCACACATGAACATGGAAATGCACAGAAGTTGTGCACGTGCGTCGGCATTTGTGCTGGAACAAAGCTGATTGGTCAGAATGAAAGGAATGGATAAGGTGCTTCCTAGGGCTAAGATGGCTTGCTGCAAGTAACAAATGTACAACATTAAGCGACATGTGCATGACACAGTAAATCTGGGTCAATAGTTTAAAACACTTATCAACCCTCCGACTTACAGAACCAGGAAGTGGAGAAACCCCTAATTATCTCAGGAAAAGCATCTACTATAACTCCAGCTAATCTAGCCATGCCATGTCATTATACAATCAACTTTCGTTAAATATTAATCGAAGTTAAAATTTGCTTATGTAAAGTTAAAGAATGCCTCCTTCTGAATGAAGCAAATATAGATGTCAATTTTTATGCCCTTTTAAATGACAGAATAAGCTATTTAACTAAGTGTTTAGTTCACTCTTACTTACTATGTGGTACTTATCAGTAAGTTGGTGAAATGTAATTAAGAAGATGCAATACGTGTCGGCATCTTTTTACCTTAGCGCACAAAAAAGTCATTATACCAAATTTCATAACACAGATTTAGTCAATGTCAACAATTATATTAAACTGATTCTAAGCTACGCGTTGGTGTAAACAGTTCAACCCGATCTCAAGAATTTCACTGTAAAAGTGATAGCTCGCATTTAGAAAAAAAATCAAAACATCGTATACTCGTATTTCTTGCTGTAAAGTTGGTCATTCAAGAGATAAACAACATGACTGTTTTACAATTCTGATTTTACTAAAGACATCTTCATTTCTTACAGATGTAAAGAAGATTTTAGTATTTACAGTGCACCAATGCTGATATTAGTATCTCCCTATGTGAAATATTACATTCTGCATCGAAAGGACAATCATATCAACAGATATACCCTGTACCCATTTTTATTTTTGCATCGCTTTTTCAAACACTGATTTGATGAAATTTGCAATGAATGTAACTACAAGATAAATCAATTAACATTTGTTCCGAATCTGTATTAATTTGAATTTACCTACTCTTAAATAAATAAATAGACAAGAGCAGCCAAGATACACCTGACGTTTAATACCTTACCTGTAGGGCAAACACCACGGTAAGGTGTGGGAGGGGAACGTCCTCCACCCCGTAGATGATCCGCTCCTCGGTCTCTCCCCCGTCGTCCGGCCGCGCGGTCCGTGAGTTTCTCTCCTCAACCTCCATGCTCTCACTGTCAAACACATTAATGGGGCAGTCAAGATTTTCCTCACCCAAAGTCAACACTTAGTAACGTAAATATCCAACTAATTCAAATATTTGATCTTGGAACATCACACAGGTAGTTGGAGGGCAATGCTCGCTGTGTGGGGAGTCGGTAGTGGTCAGTGTCACAAGACTTACCTGTATTCTCACCTGTCTGGACACCCTGGTTTACTGATACACGTTTATTTGACACGGTTAACGTACAAAGACAAATTCCTTGAGCCGAACACTATAGATCTAAGGCAAAGGACGTGATGGGATAAACATGCGAAAGAATAAAAAATCAGAAAGTCCGTTTTATGTGTACCTTTATGCTCTTTTAACTCAGAATTAATGTATGATCTCAGTTTGAGGCTAGGTCTAATGAGTGTTGTCTAGAAACTCAAGTGTTTTCCGGGCTTTGGTCAGTTTGATCTTTGACCATTAAAGAGGTCTTTAAGTAAAGGAGTGCCTTCCCTGCATAGTATCAACAATTACATTTAAGGACATAACAAGAAAAATAATTAAGGAACAGCGAAATGGATATCCTTATATTGATGAGAGGAGAAATAATTTTTACAAAATGATGGAAGATAGGTAGCGTCTTACCTTATGGAAGGTGTTTTCAATCACGGAAAAGGGTTCGAAACGTTCACTAAAGAACGAGAGAGTAGGGATTCTTAACATCCCCATCCTTATTGCTTATCTCAATAAATAAGTGATTAGGGTTCAATCTTCTTACTTGTTTAATTTAACACTTTTTTGTCTAATTTTCATGGTTTCCAAACAGATACAAACAATAAAAAAATCTTTGACAGGTTTTTACATTTTTTTTATTATGAAAAATAAAAATGTTCTAACCCTATCGCGCAAAGACAATTTAGCCTGTGACAGTAATAAATCAAACGAAACCCTTTCTGTAAAGCTATGTTGGATTTGGAACAAATATTGATTATGTACTAGAACACGCACCAACTTTAGTTTATCGCTCCACTATGCTATTCCTTTAGCTTAGAAATAACACTAGAATAAAAAGGGAAGTATCATCGGATACCCTTAAGGAAGACGATCCCCGGACAATGTATATGTTGACAGGCGGTGGACCAGCCCTGGTTCCTGTCTACATGAATGGGAGGTCAAGGCTTAAGCTATATGTTCATGACTTGTCTATCTCGGTGAAAGGTATCGGTAGAGAATGTCTTTAACAGGCAGTGTCGATATTCGGGCCAGTAGAGGATTTCCTGAAGAATGTTGCTTGTTTTGTTTTTCTTTTGAACAAAAGTTAAAAAAGAGAGCAACATTGAGAACATATCAGGCATTAACCTAAAGTATTGTTTTCATTAAGACGAGAAATCTTTGACCTGGGACTTATCCTTAACTCTGGGGGTTACCTGTAGCATTCATTTATGACCCAAGACCGACTATTCTCAAATCGATAACGTACCGTTTTAGCATTGTAAATAAGAAGTATAGAACTTTTCCTATCGATACAGGTAAGGGTAATGCAACATAAGCTGAGAGGACGCAGTTCAATCTTCGGAACACCGAGTAGCTGTTTTGCATAAAGATGTACAATTAAAAAGATTGCATTCCACTCATTCAATTGCGAAAACATGTCTTATATGGTATTTTCGTTGTGATTGTAATTTACTACAAACATTTAACCTATTAACTGTATTGGGTTAATGTAATCACCGTATTTAAAGAAAAGTATGTACTATATTTACTTCCTTCACATATTATCTTTAAAAACAGATAAAAAGTAAATACTTAACAGTGTTTAATTTTTAACATTTTCAAAATGTGTAGACTATAAACATTTGTTGATTATTTACAGGCAATGTTTTCTTACCTTTAACATTCACAAGAAACTGCGTAACGCATTATCTACAAGTTTAAAAGATTGTGCAGATTTCACCCCTCAACAGTTGCTGAATACTGCGATTTGATTTTCAATGCGATATTCTAGAACTGTTATTGTCACGGCAAACAATATTGCACACGGTTTCAGGTCAGTGAATCTTGGCGGAAGTTTATAACATTCGGAAGGGATGATCAGCAGTTGGTGTATAGAGGTAGCTCATCAATAAACAAGTATAACTTTAAAAAAGTAGATCGTCGTTTTGTGTTCTGTCATCAAAACCTCTCCGAAACTAAACACGTAGATAAATACCTGGTGCACGGTTTCATTGAAAGCCCTCTCTGAAAAGATAAGGGATAGTGTTAATCAACAGATTTGAACGTAAATGTGTAAACATGACTTCGTTCTTTAACAGTCATTTATCAAAACAACAACTTATATCCGGGAATTGATCTATATCGTCATATAAATACCTTATTCTTCTTGTGGGATTATCTGGGATGATTTTGAATGAGTCAAAACTACAAATTCGAAAACAGTAAATATCATCGAGTTCATCAACAATTTAACATTTAATTCTCCATGGTTTTAATTATATTTAATCTGAGAAATATCAACGAGGAAGAAAAAAAGTCCCTCGAATCAGCCATATTTGTTAAATGTAAACAAAAAATAGTGAATCTTCAGCTATTAGTACAAAATATGTGAGACATATATAATCAAACTTCAAGCAAATACATGTAGTATCATATCCATGTTCTAAAAATGGACCTACTATAATAAAGCTATTAATCACATGAATTTCACCACTGGGAAACATCGTTCTACTTTTTATCCACGTAAACATTTATGATTCGCGTTAGGAAGATGGTAATATGTATGAATTTAATGCGAAATCCCCGTGATAAGTTCAATCTTTCATACTACCTTACTAGGAGTGATCATAATGACGGATCTTCCGTCCTCCGTGTGACATTAACATATAAACTTACTACGTCTTCATTAGAGTTTAAAAGTTTATTAGATAACCAATCAATAGACATAATTTATTTCATATTGAACACAAGTGCTATTTTTAAGTACAACTATCTTTATAGTTCTAGATAATGTTTACTAGATGAGAGATAGAATCAAGACAAATCATTATATGTGTCAATTATAACATTTTCACAAAAAGCCGCCATTCTTTATATGCAATGCCCTGTTTCACAACATCCATGTTTCCACGCAGATTGTTTCACTGAGTACAAGCGCAGCAGTAAGCATGCATATGACGTTAGCAATTGTTGGAAATTTGGAAAATAAGACTACAAATGCCGAATTTAATGAGGCTTATGTCTGAAGGTGTAGGCCATGATACAATTCTTCATTTGAATTTAACCTGTTCCCTTTTGACTAAAATTAAACCGTTTGACCACCTACGTCGAAAGCCAAGAGTCAGCTGTAAAATCTGGAAGGTAATCAACTCATTAAACCACTCCTTTAAGGGTAACTGAAAAATTAAATGAAAGATTGTATCGTGGGAAGGCATCTTTTCAAGCAATTACCTATGGTGAACAGATATTTTTTATAAACAATTTTAAGAGAAACATTTAACTTCAGGTTCTCATCTCTCTTAAAAAAATGTCATTGATCTGGTGTTTTAATATCAGTAAATGATAATGAAATTTAAGGATTATTTCCTCTCTAAGCTACATCTCCTGTGTCCGTCACCATTTTTTATAAAAATTCATGTCTTCTCTCCGATTTACGAGCTGTTGAATGTAAAATCATTTCTTAGGGAGTATTCATAAAAAGTTATCAAATTAGAAAGCTAAATCTAGTTTTTAACATTTTAGGTTATCGTTAGAATACAGTATAAAGTACGATAATATCAAGAGTTGTGTAATTGCTTTGACCATCGGTAAAGGGGCCGTATATAAACCTCTATTTATATACCTACCGCACTCTCGCCTTATATTCTTTTGTAGAATTAAAAAATTGAAGTAATAACTTTCCAGACGTCTGTTACCCAGACAAAATACCAGCGATAGGTTAGTTTAATGAATAACATTTAAAAACCTGAAACATAATTACTCGAATAAATTATGATATTGGTAATACCAAGCACCGACAGTTAATTGGTATAAGATTTTATTTGATTAATTAAGGCACAGCAAAACTCTTTGGAAATACTTTTTGGTCACTTATTCATTCATAAATATTATCTATTATTATCATGTTTATAATTAAAATAGTTCATCGTTTAAATTCAATTAAGTATGTTTTAGGTTTGTACAATGTTTGAATGAACTATTGATTAAAAACAAATACTTGTTGTACGCCTACGTTACAAACGGCGCCCACGTTGGGCATCAAATGTGACAGGTTGTAAGGTCAAATTTCATCCGGGACTTAAACCCCGGGCCTCAGTCACGTCCCACATCGGTTACCCGTAGACATTATAAATAAAATACCAACAAAAGTACTACATCTAAATAGCATTGTTCGTGGTCGTAGCATAATAAAGTTGTCAACCTTTTTTTTAATAAGAATACACAATACTTCCATTTCTAAACCGAAAGTTTTCAAAAGTTTTGTTTTACATAGAAATAAATAACTGATAAGGTTATTTACTTTCTTTGTAGTTACAATAAGATTTTAAAGATTATTGACGTTTTTTAAGTTTTCGGGTTCCAGACTATTGTCGGCAAATCCATATCCGCCATCGTAGCCGTGACTCTTCTTAAGAAGGTTTTTAAGTTTAACATAGAAATATAGTGTAAAGATGTTTTACATTTTTTCTCAAGAACTAAAATGCTACCATTCTGAAATTACTTTTCGAAACCTTTCAGATAGTGTAGTTTCTAAATTGTGAAAACAGTTACCCAACCCAATACTCTGGCATCATAAGGGTTCAAATGGCATTATAAAAGAACAAAGAGAAAAAAAATCTTCTCATGAACTGCAATGACACAAGTTGTGAGATTTCTTTGTAAGCAAACTCAGCTTAAAATTGAAAAATGTCAAAACAGTGACCTGAAGCATTAATGGAGCCCCAAAAGGGATTAAAGTTTAACAAAGAAGCATAAAGGAAATATATGCCTAAAAATCTTATCAAGAACTACAATGCTACATTGCTATATTTGTGATATTATCATACAAGCATCCTAAGATAGAGTAGATTGTAAATTGTATAAACTATTACTCCCTGACTAATACTTTTGCCCTAGGCAGGGTGTAAGTTTGGTTCAACAAAGAAATATATTAGGAAAATGTTTTAAAGGGGTATGGTCACGATTTTGGTCAAATTTTATTTTTCGATATCTATTGTCTACAATGCTTCAGAAAGGCATTTTTAATAATCAAATACAATTTGAGAGTGATTCGTAGAGTTATAAGCAAGATAAAGGGCTCATAATTCTTTGTCATGTAAACAAGGCTCGTGCCCTGTTTTTGTTTACATAGGTTCAATATACCAGTAAAAAATCTTTTCCCCAGCTTATTTGTCTATCTTTTTATTTATTTTAGGCATGGATAAACAGTTCCGAACGTTTAAAACAATCATTAAGGTTTAAAACTGAAATTTTATGGTTATCTTTGAACGTTGAGACTAAGAATGATTACATGTAGGTTGGTCAGTTCATGCAATTTGATTCTAAGGATAAAATGTTTTATAAAGTAGACTCCTTTTAATATATTTTACAAATTGTCAAATCTTGCAACAAATGACAATTCTTATGAGTTTCATGTTTGAAGAGTTTCATATTCATAAAGTTTATAAACAAGAGGCCCATGGGCCACAAATCGCTCACCTGAACAATAGTCCTTGTATCATTTTATTTCGAAAGGGTTTATTATGAAGTGAACTCTGAATAAATATTGTAAAACTCATATATTTCAAGATTTTTCCATATATTAAACAATACATAAAAAGAAGAAACAATTTCATCTTTGGCATGTTTTTATTCATAGTTATTTTACACATCAAATGAAACTGAATTTTAAGATGATATTGGCATCTGTTTTGTGTTTCAATCATTAAAAGCTTCTTTATCGATTCATCAAATAAAAATATTGCAGGTGAGATGAGGACATTAGGCATGTTAGATTTTGCATTCTCATCTGTCATCTGTCTTATAGACTAAACTCGAAAAAACATGGAAAGTCTATATATAGTTGATAAAGTCTATCAATGATTCCTACTTTTTTTCCATAACCATTTTTTATCTTTTGTTTCTTTATCTTTCCTAACTGTGTGTTTGTGAATCAAAACTTCGTAAAAACTAAGATCCAAACCTTTTTGAGGTTGTTTGAATTTATGATCTTTGATCCCGATCACTTGGATCCCGATAAGTGAGTAATTGATGTCGGGATCCCGGGGATCACGGTTTTCACAATTTAGAATCTACACTATCTTAGGGTACTTGTATAGTAATCTCACTAATTTTAGCACTGTAGTCCTTGAGAATACATTTTTAAAAACATTTCACCCCATATATTTCTATGTTAAATTTGAACCCCTCTTGGGACCCCAGTATTGACCCGGGGATCGCGATTTTTACAATTTAGAATCTTCACTATATATACAAGCTTTGGTGTAAATATTGGCATATCTGGTGCAGTGGTTCTTAAGAAGATTTTTAAGACACCCGCCCAAATTTTCGCAGTTTCGCAATTATCTCCATTTTAAAAAGGGTTGTGCCCTTTATTTTAACAATTTAGAATCCCCTTCCCAGAAGGATGCTTTGTAATAAGTTTGTTTAAATTTTGCTCAGTGGTTCTAGAGAAGAAGTCAAAAATGTGAAAAGTTTACAGACGGACGGACGGACGACGGACAACAGGTGATCAGAAAAGCTCACTGAAACCTTCTGTTCAGGTGAGCTAAAAACAAGATACAAGAACTCGCGTAAGCGATTAGGCCCTAGGCCTTTGTTTTTATAAAGACAACAAAACTAAAGTATACCGTTTTCATATATATCTGCATATCTTAATATACATAAAAGGAATTCATATGAAAATATTTATATATACAATACAAATTATAAATACAGTATGTAAAAATTAATGAAAACTTTTACCAAGCATAAGAAACTAAAATATTAGATTGAATAACTATTGATAGTTATATAAAGCCTTTTTCAGGATATAAAATAGTGTGCAATGAATAAAATCTTACTAACACATTTGCCGCGTCTTTTAGAGGGACATGGTCGCGATTTTGGTCAAAATTTATTTTTTCGATTTTAATGTTTACAATGCTTCAGTCAGGCATTTTTAATAGGCAACCGAAATTTTTTGAGTGTCATTTGATGAGTCATTAGCGAGTTACAGAGCTTACAAATCTTCGTTATGTAAACAAAACTTTTGTTTACATTTTGAATGTTGAGGTGAACATTCCAGTTTTTAGACCCAAAATGAATGTTTTAATCGTTAGGAACTGTTTATTTGTGCTTAAAATGAATAATAAGATGGACAAACCAGCTTCTTTTTACTGGCATATTGAACCTATGTAAATAAAAACAGGGCACGAGCCTTGTTTACATGACGAAGAATTATGAGCCCTGTATCTTGCTTAAAACTCAACGACTGGCACCCAAATTTCATTTGATCATTAGAAATGCATTCCTAAAGCATTGCAAATAATAAAAACAGAAAAATAAAATTTGACCCAATTCGTGACCATGCCCCTTAAAGAAATCCCCTGTAACAAAAACATTGATACGATACTCTAGCGTCGACACAATAGGAAAAACTACCACATACATGTACTGCCTTCCAAGTGAGCAAAAAACCTCCTCTGTAATTTTAAACAAATTTCAAATATGCAATTATTTATCTTTAGTTATTGTATTTCACGTTACTGCAAGCTTCTTCATTCCCACCTCCATTTATCTAGATCATCATTACAAGAAATAAAGTTTGGTTATTATTCAGTCTTTTTTATTTCCATTTGTAAGATTTTTCACAAATAGTTTTACTTTTAAAAAGTTGTTTAAAAAATTTAAAATATTAGGTAGGGATTCGACGATATATAAATCAAAACTGCAAACTTAATTTCAAAGATAAGAAAATCTCGGATTTCAGATAAAAAGATATTTCTATAACGACTTCTTTTGAAAAGGTTATTTAAAAATATTTATTCATTTGTCAATCAATTTCCAAGCATTTATTTATTGAAAAATCTTTTTTAACAAGAATAAGAAACATACAATTCGGTGTAAATTTCTTTTCTACCTTGTTTGATGTTTAGTTATAGGGCATGTCTCAAACTATTTTTGGTCATTTAATTTAAAAGTCCTAAAAGACTGTAAAACCATGCTTACAAAAAGATTTTTTTTTCATTAAAAGACCCGTAACATTTGGTTTCTTAATCAACATTTTTATGCTAAGATTGGAGTTATCTGATTAAAAAAAAATTCTCAGAACTACTATAAGCATTTCTAATAGTTTGATCTAATATATATGTAAGCATGTCTTTAATTGATAAAAATTGAAGTCTCTTAGAAAAGAGAATCATGGGCAAATGTACTTCTTTAATATTGAAAAACCATCTACCGAAACTTTTTTTCGAAATGTACATTGCACTTTAATGCACGTTAGTCATATACAGTGAAATTATTTTTTCAGAAATTTAATTTCATTTTGTTTCCACCTACCAAAAAGGCCTGAATCTGACATAATTTCAACTTCTCTGAGTTTAATTGTATGTTGAAGTCTTACACAATGCCATTCTTTTAGGAATAGGTCCCCTAAATGATTGGGCGATAGATTCATTTTCCTGTTTCATTTGATGCTTCAAAAGGACTTTGTGAGAGTAAGTGCTTGAAATTCATACCAGACATAGGTTTAACAACAAAAATTGCGTTGTATGTTTTCTGATATCTAGTTGATTCATGGTAAGTGTGCTCTGCAGAAGAAATAATTGACTGGCGTATCTCAATTCATTTTATTATTATTTAATGCATTACACAATTGAAATATGTTTTAGAATGTGACTTATTTTGAAAAAAATCAGTAAATATTTTTGGAATGCTTTTTAAATGAAATAATATGTCCTAAAATTATGAATAAGAACGTTTTAGAGAGATGAGATATTTAGAAATCGTTTTAGATAAATGTATCAAACAGTTTAATTTCAAATAATAGATTTTCCAAATATCAACTAAAAATCTAACAAAGCAAAATAGGTACATGCATTAACGAATAAATATAAAGATGGTATCTTATCTATCGGGTTTGACGGAGATCAAGGGATCGGATACATACATAAGCTAATACATACCATTTTTAGGTCCTCTATTAGTGCAACGTTATAAGGGTGTCGTGACAGATCTGCCATCTGTCATTTTCAGACCTGGCCGGGACAGACACGCAACACAGTAATTAGACGGAGGCTGCGATCATGAGACTATTGTTGGTCAAATCATGGATATTGTAGATTATGATATTCCGTTTAAAAATTGCTGATATCAATTGTTTGAATAGTATCAATATTGCACGTAATCCTACACGGTAATATGTAAAAAGGAAAATTTTATGCTAAAAAACAAACAAATTATAGTTGATCGCATAAGTATTTTTTTTTATAAACTATTTTTAATAAAGTTCTTTTATTCAATTAAGGATTACGTTTACTCAGGGGCAAAAAAAATCCACAAATAGGAACGAAAAACTACGTATTGTACATTGTAGCCCCACTATGGTGGTGCTATTTTTCACTTTCAAAATACTAGGTCAATGACCTACTTTATCTTCTAGTGACCTCTTTTTTTTTAAAATTGTCAAAATTTGTCAGAATTGTCCACCATTTTCCGGTTTTTCTTAATTTTGTTATTATTAGAAATAATAAAACAATTCGTAGGTTTGGAAATGTTAAAATATAAATAGCTTTACTTATTTTATTTTTGAATGAATCATTGAAGCTCATATTTTAGGTTTGATTTAGTCCGAATTTCCTCTATCAATTTCCAAAATTGTGCCAATTTTTGATCGAGTTTTACAAAAAACTGACTAAAAGGAGCTCCATTCAATTGATTGCCTAAAACTGTTGTTATTGCCTGTATTATGTTGACATTAACATTATATAAGGTCAATGATCAAAATTTTAAGATATTTTATCTTGAATCGATTTGATGCATTTTACAGATTTTTCCGATCGCGTGCAAGCCAGTGATATAAATCTATAGACGAGTAAATACATCCATAAAATATGTAAAATGATATGAAAAAACATGTAGAAACTTAACTTTTGCAATAACATTGCAACAGAAAGTTTTTAAGAGAAAATAAGAAAATGAAAAAATTAGTCCGAATTTTCTCTGTTTCAATATTTATCTACCTTTGTCGAAGCATATCTTTCTCAGATAAACAAATCATGAATATCAATATCAATATTTGTTAATAGCGCTGTTATTTTGTGGTTTTAAAACAACTTTGGACTTCAGATATTGAAATTTGTAAAAATATTTTTTTAAATTTCAAACCCTGGGTAAACGTAATACTTAATGTAGAACATGTAGAACAACAATGTCATTAGTTAATTGACAATATAAAATGATTTCACGGTAAGTTTGGGTGAGTTCGTAAATTTTACATTGATGTAGGAAATCTTGGGAATATACACATTATTATCGATAATAAATTTTCTAGATTTATGCCAATGTCCTTATCCTTGCAACTTTGATTAATACAGTAAAACTTTTTGTCAAATATCAATGAAGTTATCATATAACCAATATCAAATAAATCATTAATTTGTGTTACATATGATTATTCTCTTTAAAAAATGTACCAAAGTATTCAACACATCCAGCGGAAACTAAAACTAGGACGCCAGAAAAAGGAACATGCATATTAAATATCATTACAGAGAAAGAACGTGACCAAAATTTAAAGGACAAACACGACCAAGGTATCCTTATTATTGTCAGACAATCAAATGCAGTGGTCCGCTCTTTGGGAGTCATGTAATGAAAATTGTGTATTTTCATTCGCCCGTCTGTCCGTCCGATTTCATTTGTCAAGATCATACACGTTTATTCTTTTCTTAGGTCTTGTTGTGCTCTATATCGTTCATAAAATGATGTACAGAAACATTGATTAAATTTTGGAATCAAAATTCAAGGTAAAAAAAATTGTTTTCAAAACATTTTCTCGGAGTACATATTCTCTCCTCTGGCTCTGTTGGGTTCGTAAAATGCCTTTAAAAAATCCTTAAGTAGGATGTGTTTTTCGTTATACACTTAGAATTTCAAAACATTATCTTTTGAAGTGGAGTTAATGATTGTTGCAAACAACGATCTTCTTAGACAGGATTAGTCATTTCCAATTACGTTTCACATTCAAAGAAAGATGTCTGGATAAGGCGTGGAATATGCCTTTAATAGGACGGATAAGCTACTATGAAATTAAGATATCAACAAATATATATAATTTTTTTAACCATTCAAAACAAGTTATATTTAACATAACATCGATTTGTAGTTCTTTAATATGTTTGATATTTGCAATTGTTGATTAAAAGAAGTATGAGTACATGTATCAAAACCTCCAGATAATGTCATTTTCTTAAACGTTAATGTCTTTTCTTTTGTAGCGTGGGTTTTTGATCCATCATTTTGCCATATACTAAAATTGCTAACGAAAATCAAACCGATTTCAATCAACAAAAACGTGGAGAGATGGCCCATTGTATATTGAAAATACTATTTTGTATGTAAAAAGTTGAATGTTTTTTAAAAAATACAAGTCCGTCAATTCGTGTCTAATTTCGCTGTGGTTTCATTAATATTCAAGGATATCAATTTTCGTGGATAAAGTTAAAATCACAGTTTTAAGGATACAAAAATTCGTGGTTAATGACCCCATCAATTGATTAAAGAAATCGCACTTTAAAGAACATTTTTTTCATGGATAAACTTACCGAAATCAATGAAAATTGGTATTCAAAGAATATTGATGAAACCACAGTAACATTTAAACAACGCACTTTGTTCTGACTGAAATGGCTCAATGGTTTGAGTACCAGACATTAGATACCCTTTAATAACTATATTTTTAGTTGGTGGCTTGAAACCACCAATAGTTATTGCCGACTCGTTCGTTGCCAATGCGATGATTAATTTTTCTTTAAAATTTATATCTGCGTTAGATGAGTAATGGTTCTTCAGAAAATTGCCTATAATGTTGTTTTATTTTTACAGTTACCACAACCATCACTATAAAAAAAAGAGTATTTATCATTCTGGTTCCGATGAAGACAATAATTGACAACCAATCCTTTATATCTATTTATTGAATCTTCCCGGAAATTACAAAGAATCCCTAGAGATGAATTTAAAGTTAATTGACGTTTTACAGTTTTCCAGGTCCCAGGATGTTGGCGGCAAATCCATATCCGTCATCGTGGCCGTGACCATAGATCATCAGACCGAACCTTGACCTGTCCTTGGTCTCCACTCGGTGCACCCCTTGGTTCACCATCACGGTCAGAACAACGTAGTCCTGTCCCTTGACGGTCACTGAAGCTTCCGATACGGTGTTTTTCGAACTGATGCTATCGTTGTCTAACAGCAATGCTGATTTGGAGCCTTTCTGCACCATGATTGCAAAAAAATTCTGTTCAAATCCTTGAGGCACAGGCACGTGGTACTGGTGGACATACTGATTGACCCCGGGAACCATGGTCATGTAAGGGTCGCCATTCTTTTGTCTGCGGGCCGCCAGACCGAAACTCAGGACGAGGACTTGCCGTTTGGAGTCAACCACAACCGCTTGTTTACCAGAGACGGTTATGTCGAAGTTATCAAACGTTCCGAGAGTCTTTGTACCGTTGGACTTGTCTGTGGTGTAGGAGAAAGTGGTGGATCCTGTTTGTGTGGAGACCACTCTGACCATAGTGCCACTTCTCTTAAAATGTGGAGGAACTATATAGGTCGTGTCAAGACTGTCCATGGGGGGAATTTGTTCTACTAAATGACTGCAGAAGCCATATCTGTTAAGTTTATTACATCGATTTCCCGAGAATACAGCAACTGGTTTGGAGGAGGTGATTAAGGTACCCGTTAGATCGCCGTTATGTGAGAGTTGGAATGTCTGGTATATGTTCAGAGTCACAATGATTTTATCTCCGTCCCTGTGAATCTTTCCCTTGTATTTAAAAATACTTCCCCTTTTAAGTTTCAATGTAATCATCACGCGTGTTTGATCATGGACCGCTCCAAAAGCGAGCTGACTGTTATAATCCGAGTGCTGCTTGTTATGGGGTTCTGTGGAGGGTATTACGTACTTCACCCCCAATCTGTCTATGGGTAGAACCAGTGTGCTGTCTGACGTGTAGCCATCATGGTTCAGAGCAAACACTGACGTTACCTCTGACGTTTCCACCATCACGGCTTTGTTTTCCACAATAGCGTCATTTACTCGAACACTGTGAGATATTGTGATGACCTTCCCAGAGTTCGAGCTCATGGACAGTTTCTTATCTATGCTCTGCTTTAATGACTTTGTTAACAACTTCGATGTAGAGATCTTAACATCTGTTGTATTTTCTGAGACAATGTATATCTGTCCCATCCCTGATCGTGAATTTGTTGGGTCAACTAACACCTTCATGAAGAGTAGGATGTATCTTTTTCCTCGACTTCCTGTGAAACACATGACATGGTTTTCGAATTGTGTGTTATTTTGTATTCTTACTTGCATTTGATAATTGTGTAGATTTATTTAAAGAAGTCTTCATATTTTAGAAAACTTCATTTTATTGACGCTCATTGTTTTTTTTAACTACTGTAAACTACTTTACTAACTGAAATATTTTAGAACAACTGACCAGTACATGTTTTTCCATCCCCAAAGAAACCAAAGTAGCAGTCACATTTGTACCGGCCTTCCTGGGTGAGATCAGTACAGGTCGAATACTTGCTACAGTCATCTAGACCCTCAGCACATATTCTAATGGCTGTGAGTATGGAGTGTAATTGTTAATAATTAATGATGAATGATTAATTGAAATTTTTTAGAGAATTTAAAGGTTTCGTGTTGTGGGCCTTAAGCATTTTAAGATTATTTTCAGTAATTATCAAATTAATTTTAGAGTTAGTTTTATGTGAATATTTATCAAAGATTATAAAATAATTATTTCTTTAATGATATTCGAACCTTAAAAATGATTAAAGATTTTCAAAGGTGATATCTTAATTAAGTTATTAATAACTTTTAGGAGTTCATAAATTGATGCTATTTAAAGAGGTTCGCCCATCTCTTTTTGGGTAACTTTTTAAAGTCACCTCTAGTCTAAATATTCTGCATCATATATTAATTCTATATGTATATTTTTACTTGATTAAATGTTTATTTATCCATATTCAATAAAATTGTTTAAAGAAAATTACATATTTACAGAATTTAGTAAGGGAATTTATTTTGTGGCGGAAGGTTTTCGCGAAAGAAATAAACAATTTTCATAACTTAGTTGTTTTAGCGTACTGTTACTTTAGCTTCCTAATTTTTATCGCAGACCAAACTGCCAGATAATTTGTGTATTACGATATATTCATTTTTTTCGAAAAACATTTTTACCATATATTTCGAAATTTCTGTCGGTATATATTTTGGCATATTGAACTTTTATTTTAATAGAATTTACGAAAAATTTACTCCTACCTAAAATTAGCTTATTTCACGCCATATCTCAAATTTTTATGATATGACCCTCTCCTTTTTTTACTTTTACATGAGATATTAGATGTATGTCTATTAGCATGCAAAGTATTGAGAAGATGTTATTACTAGTAGTTTTTTATATTTTGCGTTATAATTTGATTACTTCAAAATTTAGTAACAACCGTAGCATCTGCTGTTGTGTTCATTATGTAATGACATTTGAAACCACCAGTAAAGCAAGATTTTTTTTAACTTTGATTTAGATATTATTTTTATAGTCACTTCATGTGCTTAACCTCAGACTGTATTGAAATCATAATTAAATAAATGTTCAAATTATAAGTACTGTATTTGTTCGATTACTTCAAATAACGCCAAATTTTAGCACAATTTCAGGAAATTAATCGTTTCTGTTTGGGTCCCCATATTTCCAAAAATGGCATCTGACATGGGTCACAAACAAAAATGAACATTTTAGGTCCCCATTGTAATATCCTAGTGGTTAACGGATGACTGAAATTACTAGCAATTCAGGTGACAGCCTCATTAAACACCTTGATTTCATTTCTCCGATTATAAGTTGATTGAATTAAAGATTAATAAGAAGCGTAACGTACGAATGCATGAGTATCCGTTGCTCCGGTAACCAATCTTGCATACGCATTTATAGGAACCTATTGTCTGAACACACTTAGCATGACGATGACATTTGTGTGCGTTTTGCTGACAAATATCAATTTCTGTAAAACAGTATAATCATTTTAGTTAATAAATCTTACGTAGATAAAAAAGAAGTATAAATTTCAAATAAATGTCGGTTGATGTCAATAGTTATGTACAAAAGGATAAAAATATTGACCTATACAATAGCGACCACCATCTTTCTGCTCAAAGCCTTTCTTGCAACTACACGTGAAGCTTCCTATGGTGTTAGTACACTGTGCGTGGGGGCGATGACAATCGTGTGTGTTACGGACGCATTCGTTGATGTCTAAATCATCAACAAAAACAGTTTTAATG